>JAJTTW010000019.1:0-597435 GCA_036971245.1 Arthrobotrys sphaeroides
GTAAAATTTATTAAAATTTATAATTTTAAAAAATTTATTAATAAGTAAGTAATTAATCTTTTTATAAAAATTTTTATTATTATTATTATTATTTAAATTTCTTAATCCATTACTTAAATCTTTTAAAGATTTTAATTTTTTAAAAAAATTTAAATTTTTAAATGAATTTTCTGATTATTTTTTTTTATTTATTAATTTTAATAAAAAAATAAAATAAATAATATTTATATTTAAATTAAATTTTTATTTATTAATAATTATTTTTTTTATAATATGTTTAAAAATGGTAGTAATAGTTATATTAATAATATTAAAGATTTTTAAAAATAAATTATTTATATAATAATATAATAATAATTTTAATATTATTTTAATTTTTATTTAAAAATTTATAAAATTTTTAAATTTTTAATTTATTGGTTATATTTTTATTAATAACTTAATAATTTTATATATAATTTTAATAAATAAAAAACATTTTTTTTATGGTTTTTTAAAGTAAAACTTTATTTATATAGTATTATTAATAATTTTTATTTTTTTATTATTATTTTTTAAGATAATATAAAAATTGTTTAATGATTTATATGTAAATTTATTTTTATTATTTATAATATTTTTTGTGTTTAATATATTTTTTTTTTATAATATATTTTATAAATTTTTAAGGTAAAGATTAAATTTTATTAATTTATTAATATATTTAATATAATATTTATAATAAATATTATATTAATATTTCTTTTTTAATAAAAAAAATATTTTTTTTATATTTTTATATTCTTATAATAAATTTATATTTATTATATCCTCATAGTTATTTTTATCTAACATATATAAATCTTTTTTTTAATTTAAAATAAAAAAATTAATTAAAATATTATATTTATTTTAAATTACCAAAGTTTTTTAACTTTTTAAAACAATTAGTTTTCTTTAATTAATTTTTTTCTAGTTTTTTATTTTATTTATTGTTTTAAAAAAAAAGTATTTATAGATTAGATTAAAAAATTAAATTAAAAATATAATTTCTTTTATAAAAATAAAAAGTTTAAAAATAAAAATTATAAAATAATATTATTATAATAATAAACTTAAAAAATAAATTAACTAATAAAGTTTAAAAATAAATTAGAATATTATTATTCAAAAAGATTTTTAAATATATAAAACTTAAATATATAAAAATAATATATATTATATAAATATAATATAAATACTTATATTTTTTATATTATTTTTAATATAGTACAAATTATTACAAATATCATAAAAATTATATTTTTTTATACCAATTTTAATAAAATATAACTATATTTAATATATTATAAATAAATAATTTAAACAATTAAAAATTTTTAATATTAGATTATTTAGTTAAAAGAGATAAATATATTAAATAAATATAATAAGTTAAAAAATATAAATTAATATTTAAAATAAATAATAATCCAGAATATTATAAAAAAAATGATTTTATAAAAAAATAAAAATGTGAAATAAAAAGTAAAAAAAATAAGAATGTTTGTCACGTGCTTACCTCTTATACTGGATGTATGAAGGTCATGACATAAATAAAAAGGATATAAATCATATAAATATTTTATTCTTTACTTTAATATTTAAATGTTTTAAAATTATTAAAATAATATTATAAATAATAAAAAAATAATTATTTTTATAAATATAAAATTAAATATAAATTTTAAAAATTAGATTTTCAAAATAATTTTTATAAATAAATAAATTAATTTTTCTAATGTTATAGATTTCAATAATAATAATATTATTAATAACAATATATTAATTTTCAAAATATTATTTATAAATATGAATAAAAATTTTATAAAAAGCATAATAAGTTTTTTTTTATTTATAGAATTAGTATTTACTAAATATTTATTAAAATAAATATTTGATGATTATAAAATTATTATAATTATTATAAAAAAGTTTTAAAATAAATTAAAAATTATTAATTCTGAGATTATATTATTTTTAATAATTAATAANGTTGTTTATTATATTTATTTACTATTTTATATTAAATAATTTTTTAATATTTAAATTTGTTAAATCATTTCTAATTTTTGTATAAATTATAATCAATAAGGTTATATTTATAATAATTATTATAAAACTATATAAAATAATAATTTTTTTATAAAAATTTAAATATTAATTAATAAATTAATTACAAAATTTATATATTAAATAATCATTAATTATTTTAAAAATAATAATTATTCAAAGATATATTATAAATTTTCAAATATTAATATAAATTTATCAACAATTTTATTATTTTTTATAAATATAATACTAAAACAATATTTTATTAAAAAATCATAAATAATAAAAATATTATTTAAAATAATAATTATATCAAAATTAATAATATTTAATTTAAATTAATTCATCCAAATAAATAAAATATAAAATTATTTTTTTATTTTTTATTTCTTTTAATTTTAAAATAAGTATTTTTTTATTTAAAATAAATTCTTTTTTTGTTTAAATATTTAATTCTTTTTACAAATTTATAATTACTTAAAAAAATAATATTATTTAAATAATTTTTTTTTTTAAAATAATTTTAAAAAAATTAAATAATAATTTGGTAATATTAAGAATTTCTTACTAAATTCTTTTAAAATTTTTTAAAATAAAATAATAAATTATTTATAATTATCTTATTAATTTCTTTTTTTTATATTTAATATTGTAGATTTATTACTATAATTTACATTATATATTAAATTTTTAAAACTTAAAACAACAATTTCTAAAATATTTTAATTAATTATAATTAAAATATAAAAATATATTAAATTTTGATTTACAAATTTATTAATTATATAAATATGTGTAAATAATATTTAATTTCATAAATACTAATTTAAATATTTTATTAAAATAGAAATATCTATTATTTTCTTTTTTTTACTATAATTTATTCTAATTTAAAATAAAAATATTTAATTTCTTAAAAAAATTAAAATATTTATTTTTAAAAATATTAAAATAATAAAAATTTTTTTTAAAATTTTTATGAATAAGATTACTAATCTTAATTATAATTTATTACATTTTTATATAAAATATTTTTTTATTTATATTTTTTTTATATTATTTTTTTAAAACAATTTATAATTTAAAATCTTTTTTTAAGTTTTTTTTAATTTAATAATAAAAATTAATCTTATTTTAATTAATAAAAATTATAAACTGGTTAAATTTATAAAAATAAATATGAATAAAATTTATTTATTTTAAATTATTAATTTTTTTTTATATAACAAAATATTTATTATTATTACTATAAAATTATAAAAAAAAAATTTTAAATTTTGTAAAATCAATAATAATTTTAACAATATTTTTATCTTTAATTTTTATATTATTATAATAATCTAAATAATTAATAAAAAAATAAAAAATCAATTTTTTAAGAAAGATTTTTATATATAAAACCTTAATTTAATCATTAAAAAATTGGTTGATTTAAAAAAAAAATTAAATAAAAAATTAATAAAAAAAATAATCAAATTTATAAAAATCTTTTTTGAATTTATTTAAATCACTAATATAAAGAATTTTAATTATTATATTTTTGAATTATAATTTAAGTTTAATTCCTTTAATATTTATTTAATAAATTAATGCTTATAAGTTTTTAAATTTCATAATATCAATATTATCAATTAAATTACCAATAAAAACAATTATTTTGCTTGATTTTATTATTTTTATTAAAAATATTAATTTCTAATACTTTTGATTTTTATACTTATATTTTATAAGTTTTTCATATATCTTTATTATACTATATTATTATTAAATATAAAATTATATATGAATGATAAATATTCTTATCATAATTTTTTAGATCTGCAGTAAAACTTTATAAATATAATAAAATTAATAATATTAATATCTTTTTCAAATTTAATATTTTATAAAAAATTTTCTAATATTTAATAATTTAAATTTATTATACTTAATTCTTATTTAAACTCTTATTCAATTTTTTTTACTAATCTTTTATAATAATTTTTTTTAATATTTATGTATTATTATACTATTTATTTTAAAACTTCAAAAATAATCAATTAAAATATTATATTTGTTTTAGATTATTAAAACCTTAATTTTCTAAAATAATTAGTTTTATTTAACTAATTTTTTTTTTATTATTATTTTTTTTAAACTTAAAAAATTAAAAATTTTTGTAAAATAATAATAAAATTTAGAATATAACTTTTTTAAAATTATAAAAATTTAAAATTAATAAGTTATAGAGAATATTAAGTTGATTAATAAAATTTTAAAGTAAATTAAAATATTATTGTTTAAAAAAAGTTTTAAATATATAAAACCTAAATATATAAAAATAATATATATTATATAAAACATAAATATAAATATATTTAATGATTTATTATATTTGGTATAATTCATTTGTTAAGTTTGTCAAATTTTTATATATTTTATTGAATATATATATATATTATATTAAACATTATAAATAGTTAAGAATTATAATTATTAAACCATTTATTTATCACAAATAAATAAGAGTTATTTAATTTATATAAAATAATAATAAAAAAACAAATTAATATTCAAAATAAACAAGAATTTGAAATATTATAGAAAGAATGTTTTTATAAGATAATAGAAATATAAAATAAAAAATAAAGAGAATAGGGATGTTTGTTACGTGCCTACCTCTTATACCGGATATATGGAGGTCGTGACAATAAATTAATATTCAAAATTAATAAAAATTTTAAATATTATATAAAGAATAATTTTGTAAAATAAGAAAAATACAAAATAGAAAATAAAAAGTGTCACGACCTCCATACATCTGGTATGAGAAATAAGCATGTGACAAATACCCCTGTTCTTTTTATTTTTTGTTTTGTATTTTTATTAATCCACAGAATCATTTTTTTTATAATATTTAAATTTCTTATTTATTTTAAATATTAGTTTATATTTTTTGATTTATTATATTTGCCCAACTTATTTACCTCTTTCAAATTAATAATCTAATATTTAAGATTTTTAATTATTTATAATATTTATTTATAACAGATTTTATATAACAAATACAACAACATATATTGTATTAAGATTGAGTGTATTAAATATATTAAATATATATATTCATATCATATTTTATATAACATATATTATTCTTATATATTCAAGTTTTATATATTTAAGAATTTTTTTAAATAATAATATTTTGATTTATTTCTGAATTTTATTAATTAATTTAATATTTTTTATAATTTATTAATTTTAAATTTCTATAATTATAAAAAAGTTATATTCCAATCTTTATTTTTATTTTATAAAATTTTTAACTCTTCAAATTTAAATAAATGATGATGACCCTTAAATGGTTGAGCTACAGCATCGAGAAATTGCTTCTCAGCAAACTTCGAAGCCTTCTCCAAAGCAATTCCATGCCTGGAGTCGCCACTGTTCTCATCAGGTATCTGCATGATCTTTGTGAGAAGCTCTAGGGATCTCTGGCGCCCCGGCTCATCGTCCCATATCGCCGACCAGAATATCGGGGGAATCATCTTCTCCCATAGCGCACCCGAAAGTTCGAGTTGGCATTCGAGAATCTCATTCCACAGCTCGTACATTACGAGTGGCCGATGTGCCCCCGTCCCGGGACCCTTATGATTTTCGTGGATATGAAATAACGTGCTGGCGGCCTTAGGGTCTTCCTCCAGTCGACATAAAACCTGGGAGAGGGAAATGCGCCGATTATCCATGCTTCCGTTCAATTCGCGATGTGGTAACATCAACTCAAGCAATCCATTCCTTTTCTCCCCCATCGCATTTGAAATAATTTCAACTGGAACCATTTCCTCCCTCATCCCGACAAATTGCTCCAGAAGCTCGTGTTTCCCAGCCGCCAAAATCTCGTATATGTCATTTTGCTTCGCTACGGCGGAGATATTGGACAATAGTCTATCGCAGAAGTTCTGTAGCACGCCTGTTAGTCTTATAACCTCCTCCTCCACCTCTTCAGTTTCGGCCCCTACCCTCCTCCATTGTTTATAGTTATTCTTATATCTTTTCTTCGTTCTCTCTTTCACCTTTTCTCTCCTCTCTTCCCTCTCTCGTTTCTTGTTCTCTTCCTCTTGCTCGGTGCGCGGGTGGAGACATATATCCTTATGATGCAGCGACCCATATTTGCAGGCCAAGTATAAGCATAATTTCATATCAACCATTGGCCATGGCGAGGATAATCTTTCGAGTATCAACCCCGTGCTGAATATATTCGCTGAGCATAAGGCCTGGTAAAGCGGCGCTCTCGGAACACTGATGGGTCCCCCAGACGTCTCGATAGACCAACCTCCAGAGACAATGCTAGCGTCCGCTCCTTCATCCAGTAGGAATTTAATCACATAGAATCGCCGATTGAGTTCCAACGCGAGTGTTAGAGCATGATACTGTCTCCCGAGCCCATCGGTCCATAAAGAATTGATATTCGTTTTGGATTTCAGAAGTTTTATTCCTCTGTAATTGCAAGATTTGCCTAGAAGAGGGCCTTTCGTGTTGAGTGTCGTTTCGGATCTTAGGTGCGCAGTAGCCTCGTAAATGGTCTTTTTGTTCATCTCAACCTGCTCTTCCGTTAGGAAACTCCTCATATATGAAATCGGCTGGATAGTATTTATAAGCGCTTTTTGGTAATCCTTGACGCAGTTGTTCAGCAAGTACTCCGCGTACCGTTGGTACACTCCGATTTTATGACGCTTGATTTCCCAACTCTCAAGATCTCTATCAATGTGTCCAGAGAAAAGTAGAAAAAGCTTTGTTCCCAAGTCCATGTCCGGGTACAGTGAACTGGAGTCCGAAAATCTTTCCAAAGGTGAAAAGTATTGATTTAAACGCTCGTCCGAATCCCCGGGACCTAAATCCCCGTGATAAGTCCTGAAAAGCTGGCAAATCTTTAAAGCGGTGCCGCGAGCCAAAAGTCTAGGACCTGTAATCATTACCTCTAACTCTCTGTCAAACTTTTGGAGCAGTGAAGCTCGTTTTTCTGAGGGTTCACGGAGATCAATTGTACAGGTACCATCACTTCGTAACATCTCCTTCAAGGACCTAGAATTCCCATGCTTCAGGATCCAATCGGTCATTTGCTGCCGTTCTCCATGATCCCAAAGGAACGCCATATTGAGAATATCGATAGGTAGAGTGCTCAAAGAATCTCCTATCTCGATAGCACGTCTAAAGAGGAGCCCGGCCAACCCTTTTGCAATATTCGGTTGCTTATATATCACCCATCTTAGTAGTGATTGAAGCTCAGGATTATGCCTGAGATAGAGTAGCACATCTCTTAGATAGCCGTTGCTTAGAAGGTTGGCGTTAGAGACACTCAATAGATAGGTAATGAGTGTTTGTAGAAAATCCAGATCCCAATCGCCCCGCTTCTTATCATACTGGAGGATCGTCGGTATCCAGGGTTTGGTTAATCCAAGCTGAGAACTGTTGTCCTTGCCCGTTTTCGAGTTCAAACTAGTGATCTGACCACTTATCATGTCTAGATCTCGGTATAGTTGAAGAGGAAGAGGAAGATCACAGTCTTCGGGGTAGTCGGCGCTCGTATAGTATGACGGGGGAATAGCTAGACATCTGATTAATAGACTGACTCGATATCATAATATAACCACAAGACCAAACCGGCCTGGGACTTGAATATGCCAATTGAGCCAAATACCTGTCCGTTTCTCGAGCGCTAATGCGAGCCCCATACTTATATGCTCACAGCTGAGTTGAATGGTAATTGCCGCTGGAGGCACGTAAGGACTCGGTGATATGTCTAGTGAAAATTGATGCTCACCACCACGCCCCTGTATCATTTCGACATCGTGGCTTTGTATCATTTCGATATCATTGTCGTTCTGTTGGAGTCCTCCCTCCCTTCTGAAAGGCATCTTAACCGTCCCTCGCTCACCCTAAAAGCAGTATTATGTCACTTAACGTCAAGGTTAAGTTATCGGGTATATAGCATTGTGGCCTACAGCCGATATGTCAATAACCCGGGGCATGTCTTGTCTATGTCTTCTGATACTGCGCGCCAAATTTTCAACTTCCCGTCGCTGGCGGCCAGCCAGAGGACTTGGCAGCTGTCGAGGAAGCCCCTTCTTGGCTGCCTCTTCATAGTCGGATTTGGAATGATATTTTTTGTAGCCCCAGATTCTTACTCTGGTTCCCAGTTGCCTTGGACTATAATATTTGCATACGTGTAAGCTTTGGTTTAAACTGCTATATCGATTATAATAGTGTACACACGCGTGTATGTCTAGGTATTAGGTAGTCTTGGGTATTAGGTTAGTATAGATACCTCAGCGGATTTTTAGCTTACAGAACATGTAAATTCCACTTCTCCGCCAAAGCGGTACAGCAAGCCTCGAGGGTTAGGTTGTCCTCCAACCATAGTTGCTTTATAAGTGGTTTGTACAACTCCAGCTCTTGGCTCTGTGCGTTTGATAGCCGCGGCATCGTGCACGTGGGCCAGTCCTGAGGCGCGGTAGAGCACGATCTCAGATTTTATATGTGCGTAAAGGGACAGATAGTTTCGGTTCTTAGTCTCAACCAGAGAAATGTCATACGGTTCGGCACAACACTCGATCCATATCTAACTCTGGAATTTTCCCCACGAACCTTCGAGTACATTTTGATTGGAATTGTGAGGAATCAAGGCTCCCGGGACCTCGCAAAAGACGTCTGAGGGGAAAACACGTCGTTATTACCCCACGGCTTGGGCTACCTGCAACCCTGATACGAGAACAAAGCTGCCAAGTCTCTGAGAAACGTATTTAATCACATAATGCCGTCTTGAGCGGCATTGTCGTACAATCACTTTGGCCGTCGCAGTTAAGATACAACCATGGAAGTCTCGACGTCTACAGCTCCTATTCGTCAGTGACACTTTACAACTACGCTAAACCCCTTTTTGGAACTCACCATTCAGCTACTGGACAGCCGTCGCATGGGCCCGATTACGCAGTAATGCAGAGTCTATCACCCAGAAATGCATTGTTCTACCCCCCAAGATACCTGATAGGCTTCGGCCTTCGTCATATTTTTATATTCTTGGTGCAGGTCTCGTCAAACAATGCATCTCACAGCTCCAACACGACGCAGATACAAGGATAAAGGCTAACAACCACAAGTACAACTACAGTCCCAGATATCTCGATCTTCCCTCACGACGACAAACACATCAACGAACAGACTACGGATGTTGAGGATAGCTGTCTATCTTCATTTAATATTTCCGACCCTCAATTTGTGTATATAAGACCCTCTTCCCGCCGTCGCAAGGTCCGTTTGACATCAGTTTCATCAATCATCGGCATCAAAAACTCCTCTCCAAAGCTAGCTTATATCACCACAAAGTTCTTTTCGTATCTATAATTATATTACGGCTTTTGGAACAATTTTTTGTTCTATCGAAATATATCAATCATCATGTCGTCCATTTTCGACCAGCAGACGTTCAAAAATCTCGAGATATCCGGCGGCACCGATCGGGCAAGGGCCTTCGATGCAATCGATAAAATCCGAGAGTTGAGGATCGATGAGATATCTCTACCACAAGTATGTAACAGAATAATCATTTAATCCTTTTTTAATATATCGTCCGGTTTTTAAAATATATGGGTACGTAGCTTGTCGTGCTTGGGGATCAGTCTAGTGGTAAATCTTCGTGCTTGGAGAGCATGACCGGGATCTCGTTCCCGGTAAGCAACAGTCTCTGCACTCGGTATGAGACGCGATTCATTCTCCGTCGAAGTGCTACCACGGGTGACTCCGCCATGGTTACCGTAACCATTACGGCAGGAGAGTTTGCCAGTGCTCCGGGTAGAGAGCAACTGAAGAAGGATATTGAAGAATTTCGACGCGGCCCATTCAAAAGGTCAGAGTTTACGCCACGACAGTTTCAGGAAGTCCTTACACATGTAAGTTTTGCCTTTTCAGATCTAACTTAGATTCCCCAACCCACAAGAGTCAACGATCGATAACACGAGAAACTGGGTTGCCTAGGCTGGGAAAGCCATGGGAATTGACCCTGATAGCCCCAGTAGCACATCTAACAGAAGATTCTCAGACGACACCCTGAACATCGAACTATCAGCCCAAAATTGTCCTCACCTCACCATTATTGATGTTCCTGGTCTGTTTCATTGTAAGTTGCCTTACACACGGGCGCATATATGGATACACAATTGAGTATATTGATATATTGTCCCTAACAATTCGAATTTACAAAGACCCGACAACAGCACAGACCGAGGATGACATGAAGCTTGTGCGCAAGATGGTAGAGAAATACACAACCGATCCCTCAACTATCATGATGTACGGCCCTAGCTCTCCCAACACCATTGCGCGCAAACCCCCCCTTGGTGCTGGCCTATATATACCATTATAATATGTGTATTGAACGCTAATCATTGCGTGTGAAACCTCCGTTGTACTGCATAATTGACAGTGCCGTCATGGATGGACTGCATGAGGTATCCAATCAACAGATATTCCGCATGGCCAAGGCTGCCGACCCACATGGAGAACGGACAGTTGGAGTAATCACAAAGTGTGATATTGTGCAGCGTGGCGATGAGGGGCGGGTGAGTTGAACCCATTCGCATGCATCCTCCTCTCAGAATATGGAAATGATGATTTCCCCCCAAAAGACCTCGAGGTCTCACCCCTCACGTTTCTAATTACCGGGATATATTCCAAGACTAATGCCAACTTGAACTCATTACCGCACTATAGGTCATCGCAGTAGCGACCAACGTTGAGAGTCCCCTCAAACACGGATGGTTCGTCGTCAAGAACCGATCACCCTCCGAGATTAAGGACGGGATCACAATGGAACAGAGGCGAAGCGAAGAGACCAAACTCTTCAATAAAGACCCTTGGAATCGCCTGAAAAAAAGTCAAGTCGGCACTGAAAACCTCATGGCCTCCCTGAGCCGTCTCTTGCACCACCAAATTCAAGCCAAAATCCCAAGTCTCGTCAAGGAGATCAATAAAATTATTATGGAATCGAAGAAGGAACTTGAAGCCCTCGGGGAGCCACGTAACGACCTCGCCACACAGAAACTCTATCTAGTAAACCTAGCCAACGAGTACAACTACCACGTCAACCGGTGTCTTGACGCAAATCTTGGGAGGCTAGCAACGCTGAAGCAAAGCAACCACCTTAGAATCAGAACCATCGTTCAAGAGCTTCACGACAAGTTTGAGGAAAACATGCGAACTAGGGGTCATAGTCGCTCCTTCAAAACGCTTAACGGAACGGACGACACCGGGCATAACCTCGAAGAGGACGATGGTCCCAACGAAGTCGATATATATAAATGGATCGAGAGCGTCTATAAGCGTTCGCGTGGGCCCGAGCTCAAAGTCCTGATCAACCAACATGTCGTCGCCGAATGCTTTCGAATCCAAGCCAAAAATTGGCGGTCTATCACGCAAGAGCATATTCGTCTAGCAGCTGAGGCCGCCGAAAAGTTCAGCTCGGAGCTGCTCGGGAAGATTGTCACCGACGAAACCATCCGACAAAGACTCAGTATGAGATTAACAAATGAGAGATCTGACAGGGTCTTGGCCGCCTATAATCTATTCGAGACTCTTACCGAGGACGAATTTGGAGGAATTCTGCAGACTGTGGACCCAGAGTTCGAACGGGTTTACTACGATCTGCAGACAAAACGGATTCGCAACTTGTTCACGATTAGCCTGTTAGTTCGAGATAGGACAGCCAAGCAGCCGAACCAACCAACGCCAGGGCCTAACGGACCTGCCGTAGACCCTCCAGAAGCCGATACCGCTATTCAAGCGATTTTAGAGGAGATGGGCGAGCTAGTAGGGCTCGAAGAGCTTATAAAGCGTTTCTTGGGAACCAAGACAACTGTTGAACAAATTCACGATGTTCTGAAGGCATTTTACCCAGTCGCACTCAAACGGTTCATTGCGACTATCAATCTGCAAGTCATCGAACGGATGCTTCTAGGGGAAGATGGCCCCATTCAATTATTTAACTCCAAGTTCATCCTCACACTCCCTGACGAGGAGATTTTGGATCTCACAAGAGAAGATGCTGCAGTGGTTGAGGGTAGAAAGAAACATCAGCTGCGTCTCGAGCTTGCCAAAAAAGCACTGGTCGCTGCCAATTCAATCTAATAGTATGGTATGGCATCTTGAGCAAATCCAGTTGTCGAAATCAGTACAACGGCGCTTACCATCTGTGCAGCTGTGTTTGCAAGCATCCTCAGGTGAAGGCTTCTATGAAGCTCAAGAATGCGCATGCACAGTACACGAGTTTTCTTTGCCTTGTCAAACTTGAATTTTTCACACAAAACTTACCCGATGCCATGTCACTAAGATGGCCGCAAACCAGAATTCGTCCGGCACCACCCAAGCTAGTTGAAGACACCGACTTTCCCTAATCCCTGTGCTGAGTAGCTTGAAAAACTATCTCTGAACCGTCTAACCCGTTGTTTTAATCCTACCTATTTTCCAACGTTGCAACTCGATGTTTAACAGTTAATTGTATGCAGATAATATTGTGCCTCTCACTAGCATTAGCAAAGAATATATGATAGCTTCAACCATAAAGTTTCAATGCATGCATCTTTGCATTCAATATTATATTCCTAAAGGCTACCTAAATGCTTAGCCTGGCGCTCAAATTCTAAAATAGTGCATCCAAATGGCTAACAGCGTTCCGACTTAATCACTCCAAGTCTACATCTAACTTTGTTGCGTGACCGATATCGCAGGGCTGAGCCCCTTAAATTTGCGCTGAAAGAAACAATACTTTCAAGTTAATCATACTTCTCAGCTATACAAGCAAACCTTACATTTACGAGGTCCATCCATAACCCGCTAATATACTTAACTGCAGACGCCGCGTCGTGAACAAGCCTGCGAGAGCTTCACACGATTCCGAGTTTCTTTCAGCCATCCCTCCAATAAACCGGTTTTCGAGTACAAAGCTATTAGCTGTCCTAATGTTCCAGCTCCGCAAACCCGATTTGAACCATCTGCACGTCCGGATCCGCCTACATGACGCCCTGCCCAACCTGCAACAACGCGCCCATAGCCAATCACGTCACCGTCAAACCACCCGGGTCCTGGTGGGCAAACGGCAATTTTTTCAGCCTTCGACGAGGTCAACTGTGGTGTTCAAGTTCCCAAGAGAGTTAGCCTTAAGGTGCCTTAAGATTTTATTCCTAAGGTTCAGATACCCAAAACTAGATTGATCGTGTGCTCTGCCAGTCGTCGATATCGCGTCATATTGGTTCGATAGATATATAAAGATTCGAGGCTGACGATATTCGGCATTCGAGATTTCGAATCTTCTATATTTTATAAAGATCCCAGCATGCTCATACTCACCATGCTCTTCAGTCAAATTCCACCTATCCACCGCATCCTAGTGCATGCTTGCAGGGCGCTATTCTCCCGACTAGCATGTGGTTGAGCAGCTAGATCACCGCCCCGATTCCCCGTGCTTCAACCTATCAATTTAAACACGCCTTTACCAAATACCGATTTCTATTGTTATACCCTGTCAACGTTTCTAGCAATGCCACCTAGCTCATTCAACGACACAGACCTTTGCGCCGTCGAAAGCCGCCCAAGCCTCATCAACCTCATAAGCTCAAACGCTCAAGGGTATACTAATGTATCCCTACTCGTCACGACCTGCCGCAATATTTGCCCTTTAGTCTTCGGATCCGGAAACCCTGATATCTCTGGTATAGGGGTAAGTTATTGAAGCACTTTAAGATCAGCAACAGAATACGATCTGATGATTGTTATAGGCGTTCATATCACTATGCATCCAAGGCGCTCTCGCGTTCCTCATTAGTTCAGGATCCCTCATCGTTATCCTCCTTCTCATTAGAAAAGATCAGCACGGGTTCGCTAGAGAATTGTATACGGACCTCAGAGAAAAAGTTGACAAGACAAACATACTCACCGCACTGGCGTTTTCAATAGCTGCCCTGGTACAGGTCACACAGGACCCAGCTGTCTCAGAAATTAATTTCATAACCTTTTTGACAATGTATCAGGCGGTGCTTGCTGGTGTAGGTGCCGATGGTATGCTCTTCGACCGATCACACCCGCGCGAGCGACGAAGTATTATTGTCAACACGTTCTATGTTGGCATATCAATGACCTTGTGTATCGCAGTCTGGACGATAAGCTATACAAGCAAAAAAACAGCGGTTCTACAGACCGTTATCAAATCCTGCATATCAATTCGCAGGTATCCGAAGCGGACAGCAATTCAGATCCGAAATGACGGGATAATAAGGTTTATGGCTCTTGGAGGCCTTCCCTTCATGCTAGCAGTTCTTTTAATCGGCGCCGCAAGCAGAATCATCAAACTCAGTTCCCGTAAACGACCAATGAAACCTCTCCAAAAGCCCGAAGAAGATATTGCAAATGACAAAAACCCATTCTTTATTATTGTCATGATTGTGGTTATTACATTGATATTAAGTCTTCCTATTGTTTTGTTACTATATCAAATGGAAAGGGAGCGGGAAATCTTCAAGCGCGTCAACTCCGCCGCATACGAAGACTCGTACTGGGGTTTTGGACAAATCACTGCCGTCCTGCTTTGGGTTCCGGTGTTCCTCGAAATCACACATACGACTGGAGGTAACAGACCCACGAGATTAATGTTTTGAAGACGCATAGAGATATCAACGTGGCTAACAATTTTTGGTCCTGATATAAAGAAGCATTTAGGCAGAGGAGAAAGAAGACTAAAACTCAGGCTCAACAGAGCATTGGCGACCTGGAGAGTCATCCTCCTAATCAAACTAGCTTGTCCCAAGATTCTCGCCCACCAGCCACAGCCACACATATATCATCGAATAACAGCAATGAATCGTCCATGATATTTTCTGAACACGAATTGGCTACATTATTTCCTGCAAGCGAACCATTGCTTCCTGTACCCGGCGCCGCGATCGATTCTTCTTCGCGCCGATAGTCACTAATTGAAGGCGACCCCTCATCAGTCACAATGATGACTGCCCGGAGATGGTTGCTATCCGTGAATGTTGGGGTTCCAAAAGCTTTTCTTGTTTCATTTTAATTTCTAGTCCGTAGTAGAATATATCTGCTCCACCTGGGCGCTTTTCAATTCTATTTAGGCAGATCAATGAATTCACTTTGTATCCTTCCTAACCTATTCTTCAAGGCTCTGTAATGGATTGATGACCTTTGACCCAACGGTCGCGCCCAAAATACAACAAGTAAAGTGCGTTGTTAACCCCCGTCAAACAAGTCAAAACAGGATTAGATATCTTCCACTAAGCTAGGAGAATACCTAAGTAGCACTGACATATTAAAGCGATTGGCCCTCGGCAGGGTAGGATGATTATACACAGAATAGTGCCATTCAAAACCCGGCAAATACCAGGGTATAGTGCGGCTCCAGAAACAGCTGAATCTTAGGAAGGTCCGGCCGGAAAGGCAACTGGCAGGTGCTCTGGACTATCTCCCCCAGAGATATTCTGAACCGAAGTAGCGCCAGCCAACCCAGGTTGCCAATTGCGAACGTAATCCGCAATATAATTATGTTTCGTCGTTTCCGCAGCCCGTAACGCCAGGGTATGACATTTAGGTTCCACCGATAGCAACAATGCCGCGGCATCCAAGCGACCTTCCTCGACCGCATACTCAATAGCCGACAGATTACCATAGCAAGGTGCGTATATATCCGCTCCGTGTTGAAGGACGAAAACGATCGTTTCCATCTCGCCTGACTGTATGGCTCCGCATAGTGCCGTCGGGGTCAGTCCGTACGGATATCGCACTTTCTTCAGCGAACATATGCAGATATTCCCGTTTATGTCGAATCCAGATGCTATCAGGCGTTTGAGGCTTTTTAGACTATTTCTAGCAGCGTAGTATAAGTACCTGTATTCTCCTCGTCGCAAATCAAAGGGGCAGTGAGCGGGAGGGGTTGGTGTATTCCCGTGGCCTCGTAGATTTAGTTGCCTTTCGTAGTCGAGAAGCAAGCCGACGAGTTCGTCTTTATCTCGGACGATGGACATCCTAAGAATATCGGCAAACTCTTTGTTGTACTCCCGGAACTCGTAACTGTTGGTGTGAATATCCTCGAAGATTATTGATATGTTCGCATCAAGGATATCACGGAGGAGTTTCAGGCAAGTCGGTAGTACGTTGTTATCTTCCATTCCTACCCTTGCGATAACCAGGAATACTTTGATACGTAGGAAATGGTTTTGCGACTGTAACGCGAGATGGGTGGCGGTACTGAACTCCTTCTTCCTTAGGCAGAGATCTATCCGGCTCTCTTTGAATGGATTCATTTTACTGGCATCTGCATCCACAGGTTCTATGTGGGAATCCCAGAGATCGTGGATCCGCTGTATATCCCGAGTATGGCATGCCTCTTTGAATTCTCCGGAAATGACGAACTCGGCTTGGTAGTTCGCCTCTGTGGCTAGAAGATATTCGGGTATAGTTGCACCAGATCCTAACAGCACCAAGAAAGCTCCTGGTCTTTTCAGAAACATGGCAGCGCTTATTGGTTTAACCGTCCTGTAGTTCTGAGAGCCGAAGACGCGAGCATGTTCCAGCGACAACCTCTGTGTAGGAAATTCAAGGTCACTGTCAACAATGCCCGGGTACTTAAGAAGAACCCTGAAGTGTGCCAGAATACAGTCATATTGAGTTTCCCTGTAGTCTTCATCTTTCTTATCCAGATACTCCCAGATCAGCCTTTTCCACAGTTTTGTGCCTGGGAGATCAGTGCCAAACCGAAGAAATCCCTCAAGTGCTAGCGTAGGAAAACTCTTGATCGTCTGGCTTTCCTGGAAACCCAAGCGTTCTGGGATGGGGTTACCATATTCATATTCCATTTGGCACCCACATGACAGTCTCGGCCGGTATATATGCCAGAGCGGTAGCAAGTCAACCGCCATACCCACTACCTCAGACAGGGTGAGCGAAGGGTTCGCCCAGCCCAATACCTGGAAAATATAATCCACCATTTCCGGGCTTAAACAGGCCATCAGAACGAGCGTCTTATGGGTAACAAAGCTATAATCCTCAAATTCGGCTTCGGGTATCGTAGGGTCCGATCCATCCTCGCCGTCGTACTGGTACCTTGCCAAACCAAAATCAGTCCCGTACAAAGAACACCTCCTTTCATGAGACGGCATTATCCGAGTGACCACGACTCGGGTTATAAGTCGGTGAAATACAGGAATTTCCACCAATTCCCAAGCATGATTCCCGACCGTTTCGTCTCCAGAAGCCAACTTTGACAGGCCGTCCTTAATTCTCGACGCTAAACCGGGGTGGTTTAAGAACACCCTCGCAACGTCGTAGTTATCCCGTACTATCGCCGTAACTGTCAAAACCGACCGGAATCTGCTGAACCCCAGACTTAGTAGTATATTTAGCTGCCCCACATCATCCGTAAACAACGGGCTGTCCTTGGGGCCCATCCAACGCTGATCTATCCGGCTTATAAACTCCGGGAACACCTCCGGGTCCCACATTCGCTGGAAAAGCGATATATTGCCCCGAAGATTCCTGCACGTCTCAAACAGGGTCTCAAATTCTGTAAATGACGCAGGAAGAGCCCCCACCTTCTCGATATCCTGGAGGGCTGCTTCCATCCGTGCCAGTCCCTGGCTATCATCCCGCATATGGGACCAATATGCCCGAAGGGCCGCGTATCGATTCAATTCGATCCCGTGAGTCCCACAAATAAACCTTACCAACTCAAGATCCTGCCTCATGTAAAGCCATGGAACGAGTTTTTCGCAGACCGCCCTGATTGAGAGAGAACTATTCGACAGTAACCTCTTCAACGGTTCTTGCAGTCCAAACTCGTTGACTCTATCCAAAAGCACCATTTCGTGCGGGAAACCACGGAACTCTTCAATGTTGTTGGATATTTTGTAGATAATGAGGCGTAGAAGTGGAGAATGTGGGATGGACTGCTGGGCTGCGATTTTGAGGTTACCATTATCACCGTAGACATCGGAGTACTTGAGATCGATCCTGTTGAGCATGCGACTAAACTGCCAGATGGGTAGGTTGTATAGCACGGAGAGGGGGACGTATCGGAATGCAGGGGCACTTGGGAGGAGCAAGTCGAGCTCAAGCGCCACTGGGGTGTAAATCTCAATATTTTCGGGTAGTTCGAAAGTTTCACTCCCTTTTCCGATCCCTGTCCACCGCATCCCGCTGTTAGTCCCAGCTTACCTCAAGAGACCCAATCTCTACGAACCTTTAGAAATATGACTTTGCTCTGTTGCTGAGAGATTACGGTTCAATGCCCTTTGAAGCTTCTTTCCGGAGAGCGTGATGATTCCACCGATAGTGACCTCAGATTCTTTACCGTCTCTCTTGCGGTCAGTCACTCGTTTGTATATCGCCGCACTCTCTTGGTGGGCAAGCCGCTTTTTATATCCCAGTTTGTTCAGCTTTTCGCGGATCTGTATTGGCCTATATTCGTCGTGAACAAGATATCCAGATTGCGAAAAGAAATTCTAACTCACGTTACAGCCAAGTTGTGATTCTTATTAATCTCTGCCGCGATTTGGTCCGGTTTCCACATAAGCACTTGGTACAGCAGGCGCATTTCCTCTTGGACGTCGTAATCGTCTAGACGGGGGCATGGGCGAGCACGCTTCTTTGATTGGGACATCGGGATTGGTTTCACCGGAGAGTTTATCCGGATGCCTATTTTGTTATCTTTTCTAGTTTTTGGTTTTTTTTTTTTTTTGCGTCGAGATTCCTATCGGTGTTGGGAATATGCGTGGGGCAGTGATTTGGGTCGAATCTCTGACTGGTAGCTTCGGATTCCTCAACCCAAGAGGTGAGGAGTAACTTTTGATAGACGTTTAATAGAATTCCAAGCAAGCCGGCCGGCAAGAACTCGCAGTATGGGGCCGATGAATATATAAACGAGCACAAGCCCAAAGAAACCAAATTTAAATCCACAAGGTCGAGTCGATCGGTGTAGATGTAGAAGTAATGATTAAAATCAGCTGTTCGAACTGTTTTCCTGGCGCCATGACAATTCAATTCAGTGGCACAGCTGCAGCTGCATGCAGTCGTATACAGGGGCCTGCATTTCCAGGGCGGCAAACGATGGGATATCGATGTGGCGGGTAGGTCTATGCAAATCCGAAGGGCGCAGAACTTGATACAGCCCCAACTCGAGTAGAGTCTCCAGATACACAGAAAGCATCCCCTATGGATCCATGATCTTTAGTATTCCTTCGCAAATTTGGCCAGGCACAACAGCTATCCTTCAGGTATAAAAGATCTTAAAAATATCGGACACTCTAGCCAATGGTTTGATTTCTTGGTTCTCAATTCCTATGCCTGTTCAAAATACAGCAGCCTGACGCCTATTGATGCCCACGGGGCTGCAGCCGTTAGACATATGCTGCGAACGACACCGGTACCCAAGCTCACAAAGCACCCCAATGCCATTGAACGTCCTCAAAAATTTCCCAAGCATAAAGTACTAAGTCAAGAAAAAACCAATCCAAAACTACTTAGCTTTCAGCAGTTTCGAGAACTATAGCTGAGACCCTACGAAGCCTTAGCTTAGGATATCTTGTAAATGAATGTATGTGCAATATGATCATATATGAACGCAATTAATAGCACTTTCCATCTGTGTAACCATCTCAACACAAGCCTCGACATCTTCAATGTCGAGACAGATCTTCAATTGATATGCGGACCAATTGCAACATGCAACATGTGGAACACACCGTCTGGTTTCGAGACTAGCAACATGTTAATTAACCGTCCACATTTTCTGGGTAATCAACTTTGGATATTCTCGAGATCTCGAGAGGAGGGTATTATCTAATTTGAGCGTCATATCGTATTCAAGACAAGGGTTGTTGGATTGATCGGGTAGCGAAGCAAATGGGATGGTAGTACGCCGTTTTCGCAATCGAGATCGATCGTGCTAGGTTGAAAAACGGAAAAACCTCTGAGGCTTTAATATACGTTTGGGCACTTAAGTCCTCATTGATGTTAGAAGGGAGATACCCGATCCGAGAAACCGACTGTCTAGTCTGGTGAACGCGAAGCCTGCGCAACCGACTGTCGTCTCTTTTAGCGCCTAGATGAGGCTAGTCCGTCCAATACTAGCTTCGGCTTGGTCTTGCACTTGTCGACGAGATATCCGCCATGTGCATTGACAATTCCAAAGCTTGGCCGGGCCTCGATCGAGTCAAGAAGCAGTCTTTATGCTAGTGAACTCAAAGTTGCGCTGCCAGGCAATGGATGTTATTGTAACGTGATCTGGTGCAAGAGACCGTCGCCTACCCTTGTAGCGATTTAATTTGTATCTGTCCGGGTATCCCGTCCACAAGTGATCTCGAGGAATCTCAACGTTCCCATCCCTTCTTGAAGTTGAAGACCAAAAGTTTTGCCAATTCTAGTCCGTTATATATAAATTATCTCAACCCCACCAAATCCGACCGCAAAATGCATCCCCATGACCAGGTAGACGTTACCATCGATCCAGTCTGCGACCGAGCGGCCGAGTGGACCTCGCCCAGAACCTGGTCATGGAATCACATAAGCGAGCGCCCCTTTCGTACGACTTAAGGCAGGCCAAATATCGTCGTCAGACGGAAACCCACTTTTCTCAAACGAAACGAGGCGACAAAGATTAAAAAGGGATTCTATTGAACTCAATCGAATCGAAACGGTGGGGACGGGTGATATCATGATATATACTCTATACTATAATACCAACCAAGACGATATCGACAAAAGAAGCGGTCGCGTATAACCAAAAGACTGCCTTCCGCTCAACCTATTAGCTACTTCTTGACCGCCTGTCCCTGTCCGGGATTAGGTAAAGTAGCTCATCCACGCGAGGGAAACGGTTGAATTCGAGGTTGGAGAGAAGGGTGACGAATTATAAAATTACAGGTCTAACCGTATCGGACGCCGGCAGGGTGATAAACTTGCGACTGAGCGACGACCCTGCAGCCAATTTCGAATTTT
Source organism: Arthrobotrys sphaeroides (assembly GCA_036971245.1). NCBI lineage: Eukaryota > Fungi > Ascomycota > Orbiliomycetes > Orbiliales > Orbiliaceae > Arthrobotrys > Arthrobotrys sphaeroides. Next base: position 21,100 of record JAJTTW010000019.1, read on the forward strand.
CACTCGTCAGTTCTTCCTCTTCGATGCCCTTGGCCTTTTTTCCTCTTCAACTTTCCCGTGAAAGAATATACTGAGCAAGGAACAGACGGAAATACAACAATGGCAGCGGTCCACGTGTAGGGGCTGGGGATTGCTGTGCCGAGTGCCTGTGCCGTCGTATTCACGGTTGACTCGACTAGCGCCTCTGTCCAGAGTAATCGTGAACTGGGGGTGGACAATTGAAATTCCGGATTTGAAGGCAGCTAATTTCTGGGAAGGTTGCATGTATTGAATAAAATGCGATCACGATGACATGCTTTTCTCTTCTCTTCTTTCCTTTTCTCTTTTCTCTCTTTCTTCCCGGCTGTTGTCGTGTCCGTATTCCTGTTAGTTGCTGATGTCGCGCAGGATATGACCGGTTCCTTCCATTCCTTTGCATTCCTTTCCCACCGACACTCATTTGACCATCGCCATTGAACAATCACTCGAATTAATTCAACTTCAGTCTTTCCCCAGGGTATTGATATTTAAAAAATCAGTATCGCAGTATTATGACCTCGCAATGTCCCGATTTCGAACCCCGGCATTCGGGCTACTCTCGCTCGTAACGGCCTTCCTCGCCTCGCCAATTCTCGCCCAGAACCTTAATGCCCACCACCTCACAAACCCAGCCATCAACCTCGACGCCACCATCACCGCAGCTCCAGATCCAAACCTCGTCCAACTCCGTCTCTACCCACGACAAACCGATTCTTCATCTCCTAAAGGTCGCGATGCATGTTCAGCCCTCTACTCAGCGTACAGCTGGTGCTCCACCTCCGGGTTTGAAAACCTCTCCGGACCTTCAGCGCTTGCCTCCTGCGCCTGCTACTACAATAAAACATACGTCCCGCGAGTCTTCGACGGCCTCGCGACGTCATGTTACGATTACATCCGTTCCGTAGCACCGGAGGCCACGGAGGGGGTAGCACAGTATCTAAATGTCTGTTATTTAGCCGGTGATATCAGTAAATCGGCGTCAATGGGGTCAATGGCTTGTAACAGCCTAGCGGTGGTTTTGAACTCCTGCGCCACGAGGACTGTTTCTACGACTTCTGGGGCGGAGGGGTATATCTTCACCGGAAGCAGTTCGTTAGCCGACTGCGCGTGTTATAACACTCGAACTAGTTTCTCACCGGACGGCTTCGACGGCTTGGCTTCATCATGTTATACCTACGCTCAAAATCTAGCCGGTCAGGGCGGTCAAATCTCTACTTTACTCGATTTCTGCGGACGAGTAGGCGATGTTCGACAATCCGCTTCGGTGGCACTGGATAAATGCGAATTATTCGATAACCAGTTCCACGCTTGTCAGTCCGCTTACGGTGGAGATTTTAACACTCTGACGGGGAGTTTACAGGCCAGCTGTCTATGTTATGGGGCTACGAGGGCTAGCTGGGTCCCCGGTGTGATCGATGGAGCGGTTCAGACGTGTCTTGGGTATCTGTCGACGGCTGATCCGAAGAGGGCCAGGTCGCTGGCTGAATACGCCGGTGGGTTTTGTCAGGGGTTTGGGGATGTACGGTCCACGTCGACCACCATATCTACCACCAGCGCTGTAAGTTTCTTCAAATATATACCCTATATCACGAGTCGGTATTGACGTATTATACAGGAACCAGAACCAGAATCGACCACAACCCTCCCACCGTCCACGATCGCAACGACATCAACCAGGAACTCAACCTCCACTTCCTCCCAAAGCCGACCCGCAGAGGCGAGTAGCACGGGCACAAGTCTACCAACCCCAACCGGTACAGGTATCGGTGAAAACGGCAGTTCAAGCTTTAGCATCCCAACGATTCAAATCCTCATGATAACACTGCTATCGATCATGACATCCCTAGTAATGGGACTTTAACAAACCACCCGCTAGAACGCAGGGTATTAAACACATAACCCGGTGGCAGGACTACCTCTTCACTTCAAATTCCTCACCATTCCCCAATTTTTATCTTTTTGTACATACATTTTCCCTTCGATGATACCACTATAGACTTTCTTCTCCACTGGGGGGTGGATGGATTCAATTACCATTAACGATTTTATCTATGATTCATTCATAATTTCCCAGATTAATAAGCCTTCTCATTTACTTAAGTATATTATCCCTACTATTAGCCCATCACGTCGAACAAATCTAAGACTCGTTGGGGACACAGGAGAAGTATTTCACCCTGACGTCATCCCCAACCCCCTTATCGTGCATTCCGTCGGTACTACCAAGCACTCCATCAATTCCCTATCAAACCCTCATCAATATCAAATTAACGGGGACGGAAGCACCGGAACTTAAGTAAGAAAAAGGAGGTACGGAGCAAAACGACCATGTAGTTTCCGTCAAATCTTCGATTTCCATTCGAACTACCAAAGTGTAATGAGATAGCAAACGGTGGTTGACTAATTCTAACTTGTCCACGAAAATGATAAGCTCTTGAAGCAGTTCATTCAGAAAGAAAAGAAAGAAAGAAAGAAGAAAGAATAGCAGTAAGACTTCCTCCGATCCACCCATGCCGTCAACAAAATCTTAAGTAATGAAGCATTAAGAACCATGGATTCCAGCCAGTCCAAGCGGCTAAAACGACCGATGTCCTCCCCAAAACCCCATCCTCTCCTCCATTACCCCTTTCACCACCTAATCCCCTCACAGGAAGTATTGAATCTACGGCAAAGCCTCATACCCCCTAGTATAATTCTGTCGATTCGAAAAGAGGTAGTAGATGATCAACCCAATAATCGGGAAGAAGAAGACGAATAGACCCCAAAGGATCTTACGCGATACCGGGCGGGAGGATTGGAATAGCTCGACTATTTAAATCATTCCTTATTAGTATTCCACTCCCGTATATTAGTAGAGGAATGAATAAGGGGGAACTTACTGAAGATCAGAACGTCCAAGATGAAGATGATAAGACCGACGATTCCACCGCCGGCGCCGTAGCCCCAGGCGTTCTCTTGGATGGTTACTATTTCATCGCTGACGGGGGCGGCGAGGGTGAGGGTGGAGAGGAGGGTTGTGATGAGGAGCCAGAGCATCTTGTCTACTTTTCTCCTATTGGTTTCTTTGATGGGAGGATGATGGTGTGGATATGCTCAGATGAAGTTGGTGAGTGATGCTGATGATGATGGTGATGTATGATGATGAGGGAGAATGAGGAAGAGAAGAAGAGAAGAAGAAGGGAAAAGGTGGCTGAAGGAGGATAAAGCTAATTCTGTTCTTATACTTCCATGTTACTCATAAAACCCCCAAAACCGGCCTACACGAATCGTATATTTCCAATCGATCGGATTAAAATCCAGAAAATTACACCATTTCATAAATTCCCCATTAGAAGGATGGGAAAAGAAGTATCTCTGCCTCAAAAATCCCATGCAAGATACAGAATCGAAAAGTGACGCCAACATAATGACGTATTGCGGGTCATGCGACTGGCCTGAAACGTACATTCCAACAATGGGGACTCCGATGAGCGATGAGGTGATTAGATTAGATCTTTCTAATCTTATCCAATCTAATCTCTTTCTTTTAGCACAACGCCAAGGAATTATAAGATAAGATTAGATTGTAATATCTTGGCGAGGCTGTTCTGTTTTGAGTAAGAAACGAAGGATCCCCTTTTCTTCTCTCTCTTCTTTACTCACGACTACGTCTACCCCGTCGCCATCGTCGCCCATCGACATTCTTAACCTGCGAATAGACTCCAGGATACCGGGAGGGATATCATTTAACCATTAATCATCTATCTATCTAACGCCATTTCACGTCAACATCCCATCGACAATCTTTACCGATAAACCGGCATCACCACCACCACCCCCACCAAAGGAAGACGAAAAAACGAATTCATATGGCCAACCGCTCGAGCACATCCTCAACCCACCCAACCCGACGTCGCACCTCTCCTCCCTCAGATCCAAATTTTCACCACAACCCGACCAGCAACAGCAGCAGCAACAGCAGCAGTAGTAATCCGACGAGTCCGACGAGACCCAGCCGAGACACGATCAAGCGCGAAATCGAGGGGATCGAAGCCGAGGCTTCGAGGTTACGCGCTGAACTTGCGAGTTTGAGACAGGAGAGGAGGATATTGGCTACTGTGGTGCAGAGTTGGGGGAAAGGGATGGCGGTTGTATAGTCCCATTCCCTCCTTTTAGGGGGATTAAGAGGGGGGGTAGATACCGTTTCGGACGGTGGAGATATGATGTAAGAGATGGAAACCATCGTGGAAGAGAAGAGACGGGATACCCGACTAAGGCTGAATAAACAGCTCCAGCATTTCGCGAACACGACACGAAAGTGAAAAGACCGAGGTTATCGATCCCGGATTCGCGGATTCGACGAACACTATTTACCACCACCATCATACTACCGAACCCTGCCAACGAGAAGGGTTCGTTTGAGACGGATCCTTTGCACCGTTGAGTGGGGGGATATATAGGATTTCTGTTCATATTTGAGATTTTTGCGGATACACCTTTATCAATACCATTTTTAATTAAAGGCCGTCCTTGTCGAGGGCGGCGAATTAATAATCTCAAGATCTAAATATCCCACCTTCCCTGCGTGAAAAAAGTACATACATACACCAGCAGCCGTGTAAGAAATCTCCTCTGTAGACCCGATAAGAGTCCAGCTGCTCCGAGTGTAGGCAGTATATGAGCTTATCCTATCGCTACAGAGCTGAATGTCAAAAACAGGGAAATTACCAGGCTGGAGTCGCACTCGGGACCGCCACCGTCCTGCAGGTCGCACGGCAGGTTTTGCAAACATGGCATGTTAGCCGTGCGGAATTCTACCACGAAAGGCCATATCCTCTTGCATAATAATATATTCTGTCGAGTACTAGTGTGATATGATATAGCTGAACGGTGTCAAAGAGTGGATAGCTATATGATATTACTTTACTTAAGCCCTTCAGCCCGGGAATATCTCAGCCCTACAAAATGATAGGAATATCCACGGGTTCGGATACTGAGTAAATCTTAATCCTGTGACCTTCCAGAATATTACTCCGAAGCGTAGGAAATGTAAGCTGACGTTCGAAGCACCGGCGATATAATATCTTGAGGGGTTTGGTGGGCTGTGATAAGTAATTTAGAGGGTTACCCGTTCGGTGCGCCCGCAGTCTTTAAAAGTACTTACTTTAACAGGGCATTTAAATCTTCAACGGGACCGTCCATTCCACTCCACTCCACTCCACTCAACCAGATCAGATCAGATCACATTTCTCTCTCGGCCAGAGGAGCCGGATGGAAGTCTGTAACAATCACATTCCCAAGGTAACCCTCACTCCTTCCTCTCCCTCTTCTTGCTGCCTTCCCCGCTTTACCGTCGCAATCGGCCTGTAAAGCGGAGAATTAACTCCACCCATCCAAAGCAAACCCCTTCGATCTTGGTGCCCAGCCCGTCCGAACGTGTGTTTTCGATTGGCGAGAAAAGCGGGTGACCAGGGCGGGCGTCACTAGTGCAGCAGAGGAGCTGGCCAACCGCAGGCAGCCGGGGCGGGAACACCCATTCGCATTCGATTCCATCCCTTGTCTGTCCCCTTCCTTCCCTTCCGTGTGATGTGCTGTGCGCCGAAAAGAAAAAAATTAAAGCGGCTGGTTTAATGTGCTTTCCCAGATCTTGAAAAGTGGGGACTCAGGGCTGACGATGTTAGGAACGTAACTTCTTCAAAGCAAAGACCTGGCTTTCTATATAAACCTGTCGGAACCTATCCCGAGGGGGGCTCAAATTCAGGAGGTTTGTTTATTTCGTTGACGAAATCCAACAACATCATCACCCGCCTACCCGTCGCCGTAACGTGACACGAGGAGCCTCAGGCCGAGACGACAAGATGGAGACCATAGAGCGAGTCGCAATGGTCGAGACGCCAATCGACAAGACCGCGCGAGTCGAACCAGCCGAGGAGCACACTGAACCAGCATTCGAAATACCGGAAGAAAAACCACAAAGACCGAGTTCGATCTCTACTTGCGATTCCAAACTTCATGGGGAAGTCGACTTCACGAAGCAGCGAAGACTGGTGTTATGTTTCGACGGAACGGGTACGTGCGAACCACGGATAACCCGACTATTGGAATAAGCTGACCAGGACTGTGTTTTAGGAAATAAGTTCCACGGGGATGATACCGTACGTTTCCCAGCCCTGCATCGGTTTGGGATCCGAATACGAGGACGAGAAGTACCGAAATGCTGACAGGCCCCATCTTCGGCGACAGGATTCCAACATTGTCAAAATCTACGAACTGCTGGACAGGCGGTCGGACCTTCAGTTCCACTATTACCAACGTAACAACACCAACACTTCCATTGTTGCAAATTGTCAAGTATCTCGAGATCCCTACTAACAGAGTTCATAAATATCAGCTGGAATCGGAACATACGTCCAAAATGAGGGGACAACGTTCCTCGGCCGGATCGGTGATAAATTCAAAACCGTGATGGACCAAGCCATCGGCACTTCCTTCAAAACCCATGTGATATGTGGCTACTCCTTCATCATGAAGTACTACAACCCGGGAGACTGCATCTACATCTTCGGATTCTCGCGTGGAGCCTATACGGCCCGTTTCCTGGCTGAGATGTTGGCCGGCGTCGGGTTGTTATCGAGGGGTAATGAGGAGATGATTCCGTTTGCCTGGAAGACGTTTAGCACTTTCCAGACGTCGAGACACGATGGTGGTGAGCAGGATATGAAACGACGGACGTTTATGAAGAAGTTCAAGAAGACTTTTTCAAGGAGCGGTGTAAATGTGAGTTACCAACCCATACTTACATCCTATTCACCTCATTAACGTTGTGTTCTTTCAGGTGCACTTCCTTGGTCTCTTCGACTGCGTGAACTCGGTGGGACAGCTGGAACCCCCGTTCTGGCGAAAATCCTACAGTTACATGCCCATGGGTTCCTCAGCAACCCACATCCGTCACGCAGTGAGCGTCCACGAACGTAGGTTGAAATTCAAACCGGCGTTGTACCAGGGCTTCATCGATCACCCTGACCTCAAAGAGGTCTACTTCTGCGGCAACCATGGAGATGTGGGGGGCGGATGGGGGAAAACACCTGAGCAAAAGAGAGCGTTGAGTGATATTCCCTTAGCGTGGATGTTGGAGGAAGTCAGGAAGTTGCCGGACACGGAGAACAAACTAGAGTTTACACAGCCGGATGAGTATCTAGTCGAGAAGAGCGCAGAGGAGGCGGAGCGGATGTTTGAGGAGCACCTTCGACAACTCGGGGAGGGGTTGATTGACGACGTTAGGGGCATGCGACCTCATGACCCGCTCAGTTTCAGCGGAGGCGGAAAATGGTTCGGTGTACTCGGTTGGTGGATTCTCGGTCAGTTTACCCCCTTCATCCTGCATACGACCATAAAGCCCAGAAGAAATTTTACCTTGCTGACGTGGTCACATATAACACACATGATATATATGATATACAGAGGTAATGCCCTTCATCTCCAGACTGGAATACGAAAAGGGCAAATGGGTACCACGCTATTGGCCCCCAAACTTCGGAACACCGAGGGATATCCCCGCCGACGCAGTTATCCACCCATCCCTTGTAGCATTGCATGAAGGGGGCGTCCTGAAGGATTCCGAGGTTCCAAAGTTACTGGCTAATAGGGACCACTATACTTTCAAAGTCGAAGCTGGGCCGCGCAAGACGAAGGAGAAGTCCGGACAGAAGCAGGCACAGGCACCCCAGGAGAAAAAGTAAATGTGAGCCATTAATGAGGGAGGCAAAAGGCGGGATGGGGGAATCAAGGAAATGGGGTTTGAGGAGATGAAGCAGGTATTCTGCAGTTCCATCCGGGATGATAGTGGGCTATAGACCTTGAGGCGGGAGAGCGAGGATCCGGTGGAGTATTAGCCCACGTATCAAAGACTTTTGCCAAGGAAATGATTGAGGTTGATGTTAACATGCTCACGATGCAAGAATGCGGCTGATAATTGGGGAGGGGAGCATCTTGAGAATTTTCTATTTCTTTTTTTCTTTGAGGGGGTCACAAAGCGCGCCTTTCATCGTCGTATTCATACGACAGAAAGGTTTACACATTTCTAATATTCTACTCTGTTCTGCCTAGTTGGCGTTTTGTTTCCTATAAATACCTTTTTCTTAAGCGTGTGTATTTACCACCACGGTGGAGATGCAGATGGTGAAGTTATAGCTATCCCATCCCATCCTGGCTTAACTAATAATACCGCTGGTTACTCCTCCAGCGACAGCCAGCCCGAAACAAATTATTAATCCACAAAGACAAGAAATACCAAGAAAGAAACCCGTCCAAAACCGCAGGTCCACCTCGATGCAGTCGCCTCCCCTCGAGTCATAAAACAAAGTGCAACAAAAAGATATCAATCTTTCTCCGCCTAAGTTCATGATCATGGCCTCAATTGCAATTAACATGATCCCAGTATCTTATCTTCAAAGGGACTCCATTCAGATCCTCAAAAACGTTAAACCCCGTCAATCATAAATGGAAAAAAAACAGACAGATTTCCACATTTAGGATCTAAGAGCTGCCTATCTTCTATAACCCCCCTGCGCATAGTTACTTAAGTTAGTCAGAGAGCCTCTCTTTTGTCAGCAACTTTTTTACCCACGCTTGGGGGGGGCTATAACAGCGGCGTATTATCGCCAAGAACCGTGTGTTCTTTTAACGTGCGCCAACACAAATATACCCTTGGAGAGAGCCGGGTCAGACCATAGATGTTTGTAGCGGGATATAACGTTATTGAGGGGGACAAGGTATGTCGCGTTATGATGTGCCTTGTGAGGGTGAACTCTTGCTTTGGAAGTTTTGGGAAGTAAACTAGGAATGGTGATTGATAAGCAGGAAAAAACCTCCGATATCACGTCACGGCCAGTAAGAGAAGTCTAGAGAGGGAGTTGAGGAGTAAAGAGAGTAGGAGTGCATATGTACGCCAACGTCATTGCCTTAGGGGGTTCTGGAAGTAAGCGGCATGCACTTATGCGCAATGATTGGGGGATGCCGCATATGCACACGCCGCTCGCTCGGAAGAGGCGAAACATTCTTCATCAATTGGTTGGCCGTTGGTACGTACCAAAGAAAGAAAGGGAAAGTGTGACCGTCGGTGTGCCTTTCCTCCGACCCTTTAAAAACCTAATCGTTCGAATCTCGCGAAGCCACCATTTTTTACATGCATGTTTGTGGAGGAGGGGGGCCACCAACGTTTGCAACACTAAAGCCGCGCCAGTGGGGTGAGGTTTGGTGAGGTTGGAGTTACAGCCTCGTCATCGCCTGGATAGGGAATTCGCAAGGTGGAAACACCAACTTCATACATGTTACGCGCACGGCGCACAGGACAATGGGGTTCCTTATGGGGTGGCTTGTTTCATAGTTCTTTTGTTTTCAAGAGTATGTGTTTTATCACAGTGGAGAAAAAATAATAGTAAAAAGGAATAAAATAAACTAAACAACGGCGATTCCGGCGTCCGCGGCGTCCCGCGACAACAGTTTTTGTTTTCTTGACGATCGAAAACGTCAGCACTGTAAAAAAATGCGCCTTACAATAAGATACACAAGTTGAGAGGGCTACGTATACCCTCAAGCCTTTTCGCTAAGAGTTTCGGTATTGGGTAGGTAGTTTATCTAAAAGCCATAGAGCTTCAATATTCGCGATCAGCCTGGCTAACTGAAACTTAGTTTAGTACAGTACCACTCTAATGAGATATCGTAATTACTTTGAAGATGATTGAATGTCTACGCGTACTAGTCCTACGTAGTTCGCCGAGTTTGTAACATTTCCTTATAAGGGAAGGGTTTTCATAGCCACGATTGATTGAAAGCTGTTAAGCACCGATATACCGATTGTTCAATCGGTCTCGCCGGCCGGCAATCGCCTTTTTCCAATCATGGTAGCGCCTAAGGTCATCCCGATACGTTGGCATTGACTTCATGAGATCTCTGGACGGTGATACGTGTGACCGGATGCATGTTTCATCGGTGGTTAAGTCGACTAGTCGGTTCCTGGTTGGCTGTGTAAGTTGAAACGCCTTGTAATTAGCTTGAAGATAACTCTGAATACTTGGGTGATGCGTATGCCGGGCGCGGTGATGTAGTACTTCGCTGCGACGAGGAACGGGGTGGCTCTGTGTATCTTGCTTCTTTAGAATAAAGAAGATTAGTCTCGAGTAGTGAAGGCCGAAAAGAAGAATGAGGAGGAGGAGGAGGAGGAGCAGAGGAACTCCGAATACAGCTTACGTACACACACACGAACCCAGTGCACGGGACATTAAAACCGCAGCGAGCATGCATAGCACAAATGTCGGGCCTTTTGCTTCCCGTCTGCTAAGTATGGGTATAGTTAGGCTATAATCTCCCGGATAGTGAAATGAAACCTGCTCGGAAGGTGGCAAGCAGCCCGAGAGAATGCCGCGCCGTAGCATTCAACCCGGCCGTAGTAAGCAAGGCGGTAAACAACCATCCATCCCATCGGCTGGGATTGCAGCTCCTGAAGATGCTGTAGCAGTTGCGACGATGGTTTATGTTAGGAATGTTCGAGGTTGAAATTCTTGTTGGTTTACATCGCCACCCGCTGGTGGGAAAAGCAATGGAGGGGGGTCTCTGGTATTAATGAAGGACGGCTACGGGGGGGTTACCGGTTGGCCGCGTGGTTTGAGTATTCTGGATAACTTGGTCACTCGGCGCAATGGGACCTTTGCGAAAGGCGGCTGAGTGGTCAGGCACCATTGATGTCAATATCATGGAATGGTTATGGATCATCTTGAACGATGTGACGATGCGATGATGATTAATATTTCCCGTCCTTACATCCCGAAGTTCGAGATCCTACATTCACGATTATATGCAAGTGCAAGCGGCTTAAAATAAAGATCTGTATAAAGGAGAATAATAATAATAATACATGAGATTTGTCAAGGAACGTAGCATGGCAGTAGCGGCCAAAACTGTAAAATCAAGATCAAGGAACAACGTTGAGGTTTATAGAATTAACTATTCATTTTGCTTTTTAGATGCATGATTCTTTTCGATAAGGGTTCTCCTGAAGAAAAAAAAGTTCTACTTTGTCGGTCCGTTGTTGCCGTTCCCCCATTGGTCGCTCGCGATCAGGAGGAAGGCACAGACTGGTGATGTAAGTGTGAATATAACATATACAGGTATTAATATTAATCGCACATCGCGCTTCGCGGTTTGTTCAACTGGAAAGCTGCCCCCCTTTTTTTCCGTATGATTGATACGTGAGTCGTCACTCATATAGTGACATAAAACGAGGGCGCCAATGTGATAATTATCTAACGTTTCGAAGTTCCTTTGTAAGTTGGCCCAAGCTCTGTTGGACTGATTCATTCTGATGGTCGTGATATTTTTTGATCGTCGGGTTGGTAACGTGATGAATTCAAGGTTCGTTCCTATATTTAAAAAGATATATATAAAAATAAATAAAATCTATCGCGATCGATATCTGGTGTCGATAATAGTCGAGAGAGGGGAAGCCTAGAACCCGTAGCAGTGGATTACTCAAATTTGACCATGTCGACGAATCGAATTAAAGAGATCCGGATATCTTCAAATTTAGATATTGTCGAGGAAGTATACACCCCTAGACGGAAGAACTAGAACTTCGACGACGAAGAAACTCGCAGAGCACGGACGAGGGTTGTTTCCGACCAGGATATACAGGCTAGAATGCCTTATCGAAGGGTGGGCCCAACAATCGGATTGCGACCTATAGCTTTATGCAACGGCTAGCATCTGCTATAGTTTGACGGCCAGGTATGGGAAGGTGCAGATTTTTCTTTTCCCGCGTGTGGCCCCATGGCCACCGGGCTGGGTTGGGGCTTCCGGGGTAAGGGTGCACCCATGCCGGACTTGTGATGAATAGCCAGATCCTTGGAGCTTGGGTGTCCGGTAATGGCTGATCTTAGCACCGTCAGCGAAATTCTGGCATTTGGGTGGGATGGGGCATGGGGCGCTTTCGAGGTTCGTTTTTGCGGGTTTCACAGCATCTTAGGAGCTTAGTCAACCCGCCCCAAATTCCAACTGCACTACCCCCCATGCGGGCGGCTCAGGTACGGGACAGTGCAGTGCAGCGAAGAATGTAAGGAGGATTCGATTCAGCCTAGGCACTTCACGACTTCACATGCCTCAGACATGCGGGGAATAAGTTTTGAGAGGCGGGTTAGCTTATTAATTGGTTTTTATATTGGACGTTGGTTATGCGAGATGTGATGTATGAGCCGTCGTGGCGGTTGACGTCTTCGCCGGACGAAGGCTTGGCTTGGCGAGTTAGCTTCGGTCCCGGATGTGAGAGTACGCAATACAACATACGCGCATGTATGGTATACGTGTATGTACGTATGTCAGTTGCGACGAAGTGGAAATTACCAAGATGACGGTGATCGCGTCTCGAAGAAATATCTAAAAATAATCGTGTTCTGCGAAATCCAAATCTTCCCTTAGGCTTCCTATCTTGAGTCACGTTGGCCTGACGGGAGAATTAAACAACTGACTGCAACCACCGATGTGCATGCAGACTAGCAAGAACCCGTTGAACATGTCAAGCGGCTCCACGGGGCAAGGTTCATCAGATGAGCGAAAGGGGGCGTTCTGTCATTGGGGTGCATATATGCAGAGACAGGCATTTCGAGGGGTGGGAAAGATTCGATCCAAGGCTTCCGACTTAGCGAGCAGTCGACTCGGCTAGACGCGATCGAAACAAAAGTGTCAAAAGGGCAGCCTGGTTGGGCCCGCTCCTCCTCACCCTCCTGTGTTTCTAATACGGTTTCCCGACAGTTTCGCAAGCCGGGATGTTTTTGAAATAAACTGCAGCCCCGTTCGAAAAGACTCAATTGTTCGAGTCGCGCGCGCGCGGGAGGCATTGCTTAGTCAAAGAAGGTTCCCCGGCTCCGGTTGCCTTTGGTGCCTAACCCGGCCAGCGAGGGGATACCTACCGTCGACAAGGCTTAGTAAATCCAAATCAGCCCATGAAGGCGGGGGCAGGAAGTTCTACACCATCATTGTGAATATCAATTTGGGGAATTTCTTTTTCACGCGAAAGTAGAGTGTCAATGTTGGTTTTACCTGGTTCGATGAGTCCAAAAGAAAAGGGCCCAAGCATGGCTTGTCTCCTCTCGGTCCAGGGCAGGGCTCTCGGAGGTACCATACCATAACATAACGTTATGCCCTGCGTGTGCTTGGCGGGGTCGTCGACTTCTTCTCGGGTCAACTTTAAAAGGGTGCGGTCTCATGGTCCCGGATGCTAAAAGAGCGTCAACGGACAAGCCTTGAAGCAGAGGGTTTCTTATAATAGGGTCCCAGACGGACGTAGAAAAGAGCCTCCTCCTCCCAGGCTTACTACTCCATTACACACCAGTTCCACGTTCCACGCACTTGAGCCCTACCCAATACCTTATTCTTGTTTTTTCCTTCGCCTCTCGTATTGGTAATAACTTAGTCAACCAACGTTATTCGCACCTACAAACAACACACTGAGGCCCTTCGCAGTCGATTTCGCTGCTGTGACGCTGCGGAGCCTGTTTGGGCATTGTGGGTTTCGATATAAAAAATTTTATATCGTTGTCGATTCCTGAGGAGCCACCGTAGAACGCCAAAGATTTGGTACAAATGCGCATGGAGGAGTTCACAATGTCAAACTCTGGCAGAATCACGAAGCGCAAGTCGCCCGTGCCCGTGCCAGATGTCGCCGGCGCAAGTGACGAACGTTTAGACGGTATCGAAGACCCCGCGGAGAGAAAGCGTGTGCTGAACGTTCTGGCTCAAAGAAGATACCGTGCGTAACCTCCTCCTCCCCAATCCTACTATACTCCTCCCCCTTCGGAAAACTCTTTCCACCGTGATATATATTTCCCGACGAGTTTGTGTTGCAGATTGAAGGCATTTCTCCGTTTTCATGCACTACTTTTATATAGAAAAGTACTGACAGATTTGGGGATGTGTACAGGAAAGCGTAAGCGTGAGCATCAGCTGGAATTGCAGATGCAGGTTGAAAGACAGAAGCAGAGGGATCAGACTCTGCCTCACGGAAAAGATTTGAGTCCGACGGAATGGGACCCGATCTCGTCGGACAGGTCCGACAATGCTCGCGAACTTGCCTACCTGAGACGGCGCGTTCTCGAACTCGAAACGGCCCTCTCGGTGTATGCGAAATCATTGGACACGCAGTCCGCGGTGTCTCTGAGCCCGTCGGATCCCTTCGACGCCTTCGGGAACCCGACATCCGTGGTCGACCACGCACTGTCGGCATCCAGCGAATCCGACCCAGGGGCCTTTGGAGCGGAAGGAATGGCCCTCGAGAACTGGATGCAGCTTACTCAGACGAGCGGCCCTCAAGAGGTACCTAGTCCCCTTCCTCCTTCCACTGAACCCCTCCCCGATATCGATGATTTCCTCCAATCCTTCACCTCCACATCGTTCAATTTTCCTGACGAAGCAAACCTCAGCATCCCAACTTTCAGTCTGCTCCGCGCATGCATTATGATCGCCCAAAGGCTCAAAGTCTACCATCTGCTCTGGGACTTTACGGCAACAAGTCCGTTCTACGGTTCGACGAGTTCGCAGCATCGTGACCTACCCTCCGATCTCCAGCCAACCGATGTACAGGTCAAGACTCCGCATCATCCGGTTCTAGATATCCTGCCCTGGCCGAAGGTCCGGGATAGACTCATCATGATGTTCAACATGGAAGAAAGCATGTGGCCGGTTCACCAATCCGAAAAACTTACTCTATTACGCCTTGTTTACGACATGGAGAACTCCGAAGAGGACGGGTGCGAGGGGGTCCGAATAAACGGGAGCGACGCCTTCGATGGCAGCGGATGGGAAGTCGGACAAGGGTTTTTCTCGATTTGGTGGTGGGCTTTGGATCGAGACGTTGTCGGACGTAGCAATTTCTGGCGGATACAACGTGGAGATCCGAAGCTCACGCTCAGCGGGGATGAGAAGGCCCTGAAAGAGAGGGGATTTCCGACGACAACTTAGATCATTCTGGGTATACGTTTATTGGTTTTTGTTCCGGTATTTTTCTTTTGGTCTTTGCGAGTGATACCTGGTGGTTACAAAAAGCGGGTTTTTGGTTACAGGGTCCTTTGCATTGCAGCTGAAGCTAGTATTCTTGCAGCAGGTCATTTGTCAACGTTTGGGTTCGTTGTCTCGATTATATTTTAGCTCCCCTTCTACGTATATACTTTCCCTCACCCCTTTGTCCATATCCTTTGTTCTTCCTTCTCAGATTCGGCTTCAGCTTCACCATATCATTACGCGGGAATAGGCGTTTCGGATGCATTATTTTATTTTATTTTTTTGGACGGGAATTTTCACGCAATCGATCAGTTCTGTATGTAATGGGCGTCTTGTTCACAACCATATTCTATAAAGTAATCCCACCTCATGTATACAAAATCTCACTGTATCATCTTCAACTTCCCGTCCGTAAGACAACCGCTCTATTCGCAGAACCCCCTACGCAATTAATTCTAATTTCAAAGCCCCGATATTAAATCCAGTAGATTTGGGTCCCCCGAGCTCACACTGTGGGACATGGTCTCAGGCTGAGCTTTAGCGACCTCGTCTCGATCGATTGACGAGGGGCTATGCATGCTCCCCGCGATCCGACCAACCATCCATCCCATCCATATGAATCATTTCAAAGCGGTTGCCTGCTGCCGCCGCAGGAGGAATAATCTAACGAATGCAACATATCACAACCAAAGGGCCGGCCGGGGGAGCCTTCGATCGACGGCGGGCGGTGTTCACCGAAACAAAGGAAAGGAACGGGATAGCAAGCTCGAGGTCTCACAACGCAACAGTTTGCGGTCGAAAACGTAGCGGTTGTGCCACTAACTTGTCGTCCCTTTGTGGAATCGAATCTTCGCACATCGTTCAGCCTTGCCTTGGGAGTCTTCTACGTACTACGTACTACTATCGGGGTTCGGTCATTTCATTTCGCAAAAGGAGAGGAAATGATTTTTGTCGGTACGTCATGCGCACACGCACATATTCGCAGAAGCAAGGTGGAACGTTCAAAGAATGTCTGATATGCGGGTTCTAGCTCTCTCTCGGAACTTTTCTGTGCAGCTGCAGGAGCGCTGATGTTCGGCCTAACTGTTCGACTTAGTCATCGGGTTTCTATTTTGGATATTTTATACATTTATGTCTGATACTTTTGTCGATTAAGTACTTACTTCAGGTGCTTATTTAATAGCTGTCGACTAGCTCATGCGAATGGCCTCCCGAGGCCAAGCCAAGCCTTCGGACAGGGGTGTGTGCGACTACGGGCAACGGGAGAACTCAAGTCCCGACTCTGCGCAGCAAGCATCGAATCTTCACAGAACTTGAGTGGGACGCTATGCATTGCTTGGAAGGAGCCGCTACATGATGGAAAGCAGCTATTCGGACTACTAATCACCTTGAATCCACTTTTATTATTATTATTTGCCGCTGGAAGAGCGACTGCGAAGATGATCTGATGAGAGGGGTAAGTCGAGATACCAGGCATTTCGTATCTCATCAGATATCACTTGTCAAATCTATTTTCAAAGGCGGGAGGGAAGCTTAAAAAGAGGTGGTTGCTAAAAATATTCGGCATCGATGGTGGCCTATGACGGTTTTTGGTCCTTGGGACTTTGCTGATCGATCCCTGCGCTTCGATTTTGGCCCGAGGTTCCCGTACATGTATGGACTGTGCATGCATGCATGTAGACGGTCTGTCTCCGCGGGCGAATTCTTGCAGATTCACTCGCTTAAAGCTCCTCATGCTGACATAATCAAGTTTCAAAGGACATGCCACAAGCGAAATGTATGAGTCTAAGCTAAAGGAACCTGGACAAAAGTCTGAGAAGTCTGAGCTTTCCCCCTTGCCATTTTATTCGAGGTTTTCCATTGATGAGAATCGGAATCGTACGTGGCCGAATAGCGCTTTTGATGGCCTCTGCTGACTCGGCCGAGGGCGCGAAAAGAAACCTTTAAACTCTCACTAGCTTAGAATATTCTGAAGCTTTAACACCTCCATGGGGGTGGATATTGAGTGAATTCGCACCGGACCTGGGCCCCCAATACGCTCCCTGAATCCATAGCAGTTGCGCTAGGTTTCCCATTTCCGGGCCCGAAGCTAGCCATTTTCGGACATGGGGTGAGGATGAGCAACCAACCATCTCGAGCAAGAGATCCACAGTCTCAAATCGCATTGGGTCCGTTGACGGCCACACACGAAAGTGGCCCCCCGGTCCCCGGAATTGTTTCACTTCAGGGGGTTGGCCTTGTCGAAACCAGCCCTGCCAATTGACACATTTCAACCCGTTTTTGCTATTGTTTTTTGTGTGTGAACTCGTTGAGCTAATATGCAAGCTACGCACTCCGTTGAAATTTCAACGACCACACTTTGATATCAAAAAGACGGGAAGTGATAGAATTTGCGTGATTGGTTGATTGTGATACGGAAAACGGGTTATCCGGACCCGTAAATGTCACAAAGACGAAAAAGCGGGAAATACCCTACCCGTGTTCCACTAGCACAGGAAGGGGCCGACTCATGTTGTATCAAGCAGCAGCTGATGAAACTGTTCACACCCCAATCATGATCGATATCGTACTTAAGTGAGAGGGGTACGTATACCGCTGGATACGGAGATTGCATATAAACACAACCATTTCGATTTCGGACAGCGACCTTGACCAGATGATTGGAACATTTCTTAACATATATTAATATATTACACAGTCCCTTAAACGCAGGCTCCCTTCGCTGATGGCCTAAACTATGTGCACCGGTCATAAGCAGTCATCTACCACGATCGAAGGTGGATACGATCATGCTATAGGACGATTAGGGTCCTAATTCCGCTTCTCCTCTGGTACAACGTCCACAAATAACGGATCTCGGGATGACGATATATCGGAACGCGTAACTAGCACAAGGTTGCGCGGTTACCCGCTGTAAAAACGGGGATCTGGGCTCTCATCAGGAAACTTCCCCGCATTTTTTTTTTTTTTTTCGATTGATGGATTCGATCAATGGGACCCGATGCGGCGGTAGCAATGTCGGGTCCGGAGGCTGAATATCGATCTCGACATTTGGTGAACATGAAGGAACAATGTTGCACGATACGGCGCGTCGACTCGAAAACATCTAGGATCGGTATCGATATCTACGGAGTACCCAGATCGCAGCGCAGTATGCTCCACCAAGCCATCTTCCTTATATATACCCGCCAGGACGACATTCACGGTGTAGATTTCCTTAGGTCTACCGTAGTCATCCCGACCTCATAGCGAAACCCTTCCCTCGAACCTCGAATTCACCGTTCGGAAACTTCTAAACCATGCTTTTATCATACATCACGACTTTATTTGCCGCTGCGACGGCAGTCTTTGCGCTGGGCGTCTTGGAGGTCCCTAGTAACGCTAAGAGGCAGATTGTACCGGTCCTCTATGGCCCTTTCCGACGTATGTTCCGAGATACATCTTACCAATTGCATGATATCTCATGCCTCGTCTGATGATAAGGCGAAGTTCTCCTAAGCTAACATACTTCATATTGTAGTTAGATTCGTAGCAAGATGGGCAACATATAGAGATCGATACGCCTACGTTCAAAACCTCGATGCGTATGACACCTCCCCACTTCCCCATCCTCTAACATAACTAACCCCCAACCCCAACCCCCAGCGTCCGCCCAGCCGCCCGCGCCAGCGGCAGCATCTTCAACTTCGAAAACTCCACAGGACGCCTCTGGCTCGGCAGCAACTTCCTCAACCCTGTCGTCGCAGGTCTGCGACCAAACCTCACCAGCAACGTCGCACCACTCGCATTCGGACCTCTCGGACGCCCAACCTGTGATGCAACCGGTGGGGTGGCGTATGAGACCGCCTTTTCGTTCAACGAGTTTCATCGTTTAACCCTTGGTGGTATTGCTGGGTGGCATGGGTGTAGCACTATCTCGTCTCTTGGGGTTGGGCCGGGTGTTAACTTCCAATGGGGGGAGGGTCCGCGGACTACGATTGATTGTCAGGATATTCAGCTTGAGTATGAGGCTGCTTAGGTGTGGGGATGGTGACGTGTAACTTGTGTCGGACCGGAATAATATTGCGAAAGGTATCATGGATGGGTGGTCCGGAGCCGAAACTTTTAAAACATTGGATCTAATTTATTCACATTCTTAATACCTTTCCTGGCCAAATATCTATTGGCAATCTTAATTAGTTTACACTCTTATCAATTGATCAAATCATAGTCCCGTTCTCAAGGCTCGGTCTCGAAGCCAGAGTCTGGTTCTCACCGCATCGTCTCGATTTAGTCTGGTGGTGAAGCTGCGTTCCGTGAACCATGTTGTATTTTGAACAAACTTGTGTTGTTACCTCCCGGAGCACAAATTTGTATGGGGAAAACAGATGTTACAGCAGATCTGCCATATGAACCTACCTATAAGGCAGATCTGCTGTAACATTCCTTTTTGATACATAAACAAATATTAATGTAAATCCGTTGATCAATGTCTCAAAATGACAAAGCTATTATAGCTACCAAATGGCCAAACTAGGTATCCACCCTACAGCTTCAAACCCATATGGGCCCATCAGATTCCGTCAATTTGAGTGGTTTCACCTATAGACAGACAGCTGCAGGCAGGAAGGCAGGCGGACAGGCAGACAGAGTGGTGATGCAGCGTGTGAACAGTGGCCATGGTGGTGGTGGTGGTGGTGGTGATGTTAGCATGTTGGTGATCAAGATAATGCTGCAGCAGAAAGTGCTGTATCATTTATATGGAGGGATACAGCAGCGCTGCCGTAACATGTTAAAGCAGATCTGCCTGATCTTTTTATACTCCAGGGCCTCGCCCTCCTCGATAGATATGGTTAATGCACGGAATTCAAGTGTGAAGTCAAGGTAAAGGATACTAGATATTAAACAATACTCGAATGTGACTAAGTTACGCCTAGTTCTATCTATACAGTACAGGATATAGAAGCGTATCAATGATAATAATGTATATACCTCCCAAAAACATAATATTGGAACGTTCGGGTCAACGCTCAAAAACGCAGCCCCAAACCGCTAACTGGGTCCCGGGGGTGGTGGAATCGGTAAATCCAAAAGTGATTCCTGGCTCCCTGACGTATCTCTTCTAGTAGGTGGAGGTGGTATAGGTGCAGGTGCAGGTGCAGGTGCAGCCGCACTACCCCCCGCATCCGAAGCCCTCTTATTCTGTGCTTCATGAACTGCTGAAATCTCCTGGAACGGCTGGTGTCCCAGCGGCGGACTATACAATTCAGCCGGTAACGAAGAGTCTCCGTGTAACTGCGCAGGTTCGTGTCCGCTCAAAGTGCTATACCTCGGAGCCATCGATGAGGGCACCGGACTCGCGAGTTCCGAGATTCCATGGGGTACTCCACCGTATATACCCTGCTTTCCGGGATCCAGATGACCCTGACTTATTTCGTAGATGTTGTTTTCGGCGAGTGGTAGAACAGGGGCATCGTCTAAGAGCCGTTTTCGACGTTTCATCTGGAAATGCCAGAGTACGAGGGCAACGGATCCGATGAAGAGGAGTGCACCGATTACACCGCCGGCTATTGCGCCGGGTGCGGCTTTCTTCTTCCTCTTGCCTGTTATGTCGTAAAACGGTGATCTTTGATCGGGGGGTAGTATCGCGGGCAGGTTATCCCAGGGAGAGCCTCCGTTGGCGGTTCCACCGATTACGTTCGTGACGGCCGAGGGAACGGTGTAGCCGCTGCCGTCGGATATGAAGGTACTCCGCCATTGCATGTTTGCGGTATCGAGGATCCAGACTCCGCCGCCTTCGCATTCGTCTGTATTATTCCTCCCGCCGATGATGAGCATTTGTGATCCTGATATATGGCATGTATGGTCTTGTCTGGCGCCGGGGCCGTGAGCGAGTATGTGGGAGTTGGTGGGTTCGGCGCGGATCCACTATTTCAAAATCTGTCAGTATTTGTAGAATTAAGGATCGCATCAGGTGAACTGAGAGCTTACGGTAAAGCTTGGTATTGTCAAGATCCAGATATCATCAGTTGGTTCAAAACCCTGCCTGTCCTGATTGTAGGTCAGCCCCCCGAGCATCGTAATCTGGACCGATGTGCCATCCGGTGCGTAGTTAGCCACTGCGCAGGCTGAGCGGGTGTTGAGTGGTGCTATTCCGGAGACGTTCGCAACTGGTTGGCGGTACCACGTTGACCTTTCGATATCGTAGATGTATACGTTATTCATAAGAAGCTATGCAAGTTGGTCAGTTTACCCGAGCCCCTACTACAGTGGGAAAGTTCTCGCAGTGGGGTCAAGAAAGTACTTACCGCATGCCCGGTTGGACCCCCACCACCAAAGTTGACAAGATAATCCCGATTGTTGAATGTTATAGGCACCAAATTCCCCTCTCTGTATTGAAACTCCGTCTCCTCCGCATTCTGGAATAAGAACGTATTGTACCCAGTCGCCTGCGTCTCGTTCGTAAATGTCGACGTCGCAAGATCGACCTTGAGCATTCCTGATAGAATGACTCTACCGGTGTCCGACCAGTCCGGATTGGTGACATTGTCCAGGTGTCCACCGCGATAGTATCCTTTCCCTTTATAATAAGCCGACGCTCCACGGGAAGCCCACAGAACAGGGTCTCCAACCGCCCGATCCTCCTGCCACTGCGATGTTGGTGGGTGATAACTCCATAGACGGAAGCCTTCGACGAAGTTTGTCGGGTTTTCTCCTATACGAGCTGGGCCAAAGAATCCGCCATAAAGTGCGAATTTCTGTTGCTCTTCCTGAGCATTATGATGTGTATGTTAGAGGTTATTAATACCAAGTAAGCTTCAAAAGTGCGCCATACATTCACCCAAAACGAGCCCTGTAATACTCTCGGGGGACCTGGCCTCGGTGGGACAGGAAGTCCAACAAAACCTGGCCTCGTGGCATCGAAAGGTCTGGAAAGGTCGAGAGAAACGAAGTCTCTAGCTGTACAGCTCGAGTAAATCCGATTAGTCAACTGCTGTGTATATATATCGCGATTCTCGAGCAGGGGTCCGTACTTATTGTTGTATTGGAGTCCACGGCGTCGGCTTCTCGGCGCCATACATTTCCGCCGTAGATGTAAAGCGTTCTATCGTAGAGTACACCTGAGGTTGAAAAGTATGAAGTTAGCATCGGATGGGTTTGTTATTTCAGTTGACTGGACCCACATACTCGAATGCTGCCATCTTCTGCACACTTGAGTGTCGGATATTGTCCCAGGATCTGGCTGTCCATCACAAGGTACCAGAAGGCCGAAAAAGATAACAGTGCAAAAGGCGACAAAATCCACAACTTTAAAGGACCCCATGATGCTAAGAAAACCGCGGCTGAAGGATAAAAAGTTAGAGGCGATTCACAACACCCGAGTTCGATGCAGTGTCACTATCGCCATGTCTGGAAACTAAGACAGAAACGGTCCAAGATAACGGTTATAATACCCAGGAAATCGGTCCAAAGAAAACGAGAGGTTCAGGATGGAGCCTTTCGGACGGGATCTTCGTCATTTTAAAAGACGGGGACTCTGGGCGGGGGGGAAATGAATTAAGTACTGTGCATATTTCTCAAGTATGTTTGCCATGCTAACCAAGATTGATGGATGGGCCAATTGGAACCGCCGAATTGTGCGGCACAGCTGAACGGGCTGGGCGGCGTCGTGTAGCAGCTGCAGGCTTAACAGCCTCAGAAACCTTCCCATTTGAATCTAGGTGGTACAGAACTCTCAACTGGATTTTCCTCAGCTCGATTCTTGGCTCGTCTACGTTCCTGGAATAGTCATTGTTCCCAACTGCACAGCTGTGCGTCTAGCCGATTTATCGATGAGCTGATGACAATTAGCAATTTATTTTCCGCGTGCACAAGGGCCTTTGTTTTTCTTGAGGCTCAAATTGTACCGGCGCAGGGAAACGCTGCTGCTTTACTGGTATACGTACTACGATTTTGTTCAACCTTTATATGTGGCAACGGGAAGAGCATGCAGTCAGATTCCAGTTCGCAGTTCCTACCCTACATACTGATCTTCTTCCGTTCGCTCATCAGTTCCCGAAAATAAGTTTAAACGAACTTGCATACGCCTCTTGGGATCTCGACCAGATCCTTGGTAAAAATTGCCTCAGTTAGGATATAAAGATGCGCCATGCATCTCATGACTTCGCCGTCACCGCTTAAAATCAACCATTCTCGAACCCTCTTTTTTTTTCTTAGCCTGAACGGTGCAGACACACACACACACACACACACCTCCCAAATTTCTCCCGCTGTTAACAAGGTTGACAGGCCGGACCACCCTTGTTGGGCGTCCTGCGGTGGGGCTTGAATTCTGCGTTGTGCGCCGTCGACATCTATTTGTGTAACGTGCATAGCAAACCGGCTTGAAGGGCAGCCCACAGTACAGTACATATACGTGATAAGTATGTGGCTTTCTACACTATACATTGGTATACATATCAGCTGGGGGGCTATAGCTATTTTGGGAATTGGGATCCTCTTTGGGGGAAAAACTTTATGCTAGAGTTCAGTGTTCTACAGCGGATGTGCAACTAGCCACGAATAGGGCAATTTTGGCTAATATTCTTAGTGGCAGAGCTGTCGAGTGTTAAATCATTAGTGAACGGAACTGCATGCTGTGACGCAATCTCGATTGGAGGGACTAAGGCAAGCCTATGAAGCTTAGAGGAAACGTTGAACATGAAAGGATGCGCTGCGGAACCTCACATTTGCGATCTCCACAGCAAGATATCCGTGGCCCATGTCGCAGCTATGATATCGGTAAGCTCGCTAAGATAGATATGGGCTGCAGGTCGCGGGGTGTGTCATGATCAGGCCCCTGAACTGATTGAAGGCGGGAACTCAAGGCTAATTACTTCACCAACTATAAAGGCTCCACGTCCCGCGAAAAATTTGAATTCCAAAAACTCCATTGGGATGATAGTGTAATCAGTAATATGCATATGCTACCCCGCCTGCTCCAGAAAAATCTGATCTGCTATGCTACTTGAGTGGTAAAAAATTCTATCTCTTTAAGAAAATAACAAAACTCCTTATGCATGCGGCTTGTATACGAAAATGCTCGGCTGAAAAAAAAGAGAGAGAGAGGGAAAAGAGAAAAAGATATTTGAAATGCTTCTTTTATACAACAGCTCTAATGCCCGCCAAAAATGCAAAGATGGAAACAAAAAACGGGATGACTAATGAGGGAATAACTAGCGACGACGGAGCCGCATTCTTCTTATCCCCGGACCCACCGGTCTGCTGAGCACCATCAGAAGTACCACTAGTCTGGAAGGGGGGCCGGGACGTAAAGGGCGCCGATGTCGTCGCCTCAGCTGAGGAAGCGTTGAATTCTAATGTTGTGCACGGAAGCCAACTGCTCATTGCACTGTACCAAAGATTCTGAGCATTGACCGCGTCCACAACTGGCGTACCGGTCATGGAGGTTCTAGTACGAGTAGACCTGGTCCTGACGAGTGACCGGATGGTACCGGTGGGTTCAAGGCCGTCAATATTGTCACCCGGATTGTCAGTGACGACGTCTTCGCTAAACTCGGATCCGTGGTAGCCGTCCTTGATGATATACCGAAGCTGGGTTCCCGCCGCGAAGGTTCTGCCGCATTGGGGGATGTCGGTCGTGGCGGTATCGTTCTTCGGTGAGTCTTCCTCCTCGGAATCGACGGAGAGGGCCTTCCACGGATCCCACTCGCCGTTTGTCCAGAGTGTATTCGAGAGTTGGACGTACCAGCCTTGGTACTTTTCGTTGATTGGGTCGACGTTCGGTCCCGCTCGGCTGACTTGGTCCGATTCTCCGAAGACACTGATACAGTTATCTATTTGAGCCTGGACGTCGATGAAAACGGGAAGAAGGTTCTCAGGTCTGGAAGTATTGGCGACTTGGAAGGCGCCAAATTCAGTGCAGACCTGCCACAGCCACGAGTAGTCGTCCAGCCTTTGATCCAGACCCCCAGACTGTCGTTTTGTTATAGTCTTGCTCTGCGCCTGCGCCCTCTGTCGGCCGCTGGTGTAGCTCGAGGGGCTGATAGCTGCGACGGCTTTCGCATAAGCCGTGACAGCACGTGCGAGGCTTTGGGTTTCAAAAACGCTCTCTGAGTCACCATCCTGCATGATATCGCAGAAGGACCCCAACGTACCCCCATTGACACCGGAATACTAACATCCACTCTGTCAGCATATCCTTCTTCACACCCACAATATCGGTGGTATCATTATATTACCTGAAAGTCTGCGTATGGCGTCCAAGCAGCGTCCTGCAGGTAGTCCTTTCTGATATCCCAAACATCCTCGGACGCCGGGTCGAACTGCTGTAGCGTCTCCTCCCATTCTCGATCGTACACGGCGTCGATGAATTGGTCGACAAAGCTGTAATCCCTCGACTCCCAAGCTTCGGTCATCCATTTGGCAGCAGCTCTCAGATCCGCAGAGCAGTTCTCGTTGTTGATAAGGAGAGCACTGGGTAACAACCATACATATTAGTTCCACTCAACCCACCGATGGCGTACTGCCGGGAAGAAAGGCACATACTCTTCAATGGCAGTGAAATACTCCCAAAAGTTAACTTTCAACTGCACGGGGGCAGACGACGCCAGAGTTGCTCGAAACAACCCAGGATTCCGTTTCGCCATCCAAGCACCCCTCGCACCGCTGTAACTAACCCCAATCCACACCCAAGGCGTCTTGGCGGGCGTCAGATCTTGTTTCGGATACTCGGCAAGGTCATAACTGAAGTTTGTTGCAAAATAAACGATATCCTCCAATGCCTGTTCGATGGTGTGGTATTTGAAGAATTCCGAGATTTGACTCCGAGAAGCTCTTGAGAGGTCTCTCGAGACTCTCGTTGATGGGGCGGATAGGCCGTAGAACCGATGTTCGAAGAGGATTAACAGCCTTATCAAGATCAAGTAGGTTAGAGCGGATTCTTATCCCCAACTTAACTAATCGAGAAGGTGGGAAACGGAAAAAGTATAGGCGTACCCATTGAACCGCTTGGCTATCGCCACCGAGAATTCATCTTCGTCGACTAATCCCTTAGCATAGGGTCCAATCGATGCCTCGCCAATATCGTGAACTAATCAAAGGAGACACGTGCACACTGTCAGCCCCACGAAACCCCCTTACTTAACTCCGACGCCACAAAAAACCCCACGATGCGTGCATACTAACAGATAACAGGTCCACCGGGTTTATAATACGCCTCTTGCACAAAATACCGACAGCTGATAGTATCCGTGTTGCTGGTGCTGAAATGGTCGAGGGGCATCTCGAAATATAGGGGGCTCTCAGTCGGATCGTTCTTGAGGGCGGGTTTGATCCGGTTCATGATTGTCGAAAACTTCTCGGTTTGACGGTCTAGATGTTTTTTCCGGAGTATATCGGTGCCGAATCTTGATACTGAATCCTTCCACCCAACTGTTGCTGACACTGGTACCGCCCACATGTTCGCCATCACGACGGCGAAGAGAAGATTTATCGACCGCATGATTAGATATTATTACTCCCACCTCCAGGGTAACAAGCAACAAAAAAAATGAAAAATGAAAAATGAAAAAAGGAAAAAGACGAAATAGAATAGAAGCTGAGAAAAGAGGAGGAGTAAGAAGAAGAATGTTGTTCAAGCCATGTTTACGGAATCCGGCATCGAAGCTCCTTATGTAGCACTAAGGGTTACGCTCGGTAACTTCTCATCTCGGAGGGATGAGGCTTCGATGTGGGTCGGAGTCTTTCGTGTCTCATGGAAAATCAACCACCTGCTGGGCAATTCTACCCTTGGCTCAGGGCACTTTCTTGGAAAGGTAATCCGGCTACGGAAAGACCGTATTTAATTCGCTGAGTATCCCTGCCAGGGTGCGCCAATACGGCTTAGTCCACCGATTGTGGCTCGTCATGACGAATCGGTTGTGCATTGAGGTTTTTGGCGCTGGTGGAGAAAAACATCCCCCTCTTCTCAGCCTTTTTCGCTGACGAAAAGGCTCGATGCTCTTGAATCCTGTTGTGAAGGGCGCTTTAGTAGGAACTATACTTTGTTACATTATTGCTGCGTCTCAGCGGCGCGAAACACCGCTGATACGTACCCGCCGGCGGCCAAGCCGGGGTCAGGAGTCGAGGGAGCTAAAAAAGATGCGAGCCAAAACATCGCACGCGAGATGTTTCGATTCGAGAATTCCCTTAGGACTCGCGTTTAACTCTCATCTTTTCTCCGGTCTGGGGTATTTTCTATGATCTTTTCGTATCTTCTCGGGAATTCGGGAATACGTTATTGCGTATGCCTTCGGTAAGGCTGCAACGTAGTAAAGTTATCAGCCTCACGTATCAATTGCCGTTATTCGCGAACGCCAATGTCAGAATGCTTACGGTCGGAGGTCTAATTCTCAGCTGACTTGGTGAATCATATTCAACGTCAGCGAAGATGGGTTAATGTAACAATACTAATCCACCTAGTACGAGCTTCCGGCCCGAACTTTTTTTATCCCTGTAAAATCCATCCGAATGCAAAATCAAAAACTCCCAAAGATCCAAAACGTTAAACCCTGCGCAGCGAAGGAAACAAAAACGAAGACAGACTTCATACATACAGTATTAAAACAAAATAGGTTGGGCAAATAAAAGAGAGTAAAAGTCCTGTTCCAACAAAAGAGAGAATGTCTATATACCAAATTCAACAGCTGTAATCAAAGGACCGACGAACGACGGCGTTATACCCCGTTGTATCGAACCACTGGCCTTTATTCTTGTAATCCCCGCCCAAAAAATCGTTGCAGTCTTTCACGATTTCGTTGGCGGCACCTGCAAGCCTTCCGCATTCGATGTCTAGAAAAGTAGTACGCTATAATATAATAACCTCTCGTCAGCCTGATACTTTGAAGTCCTCAATGCATGGATCGCTAGCCGCCTTGGCCCAACGTTGCAACTTACGTCGTTACACAGCTCGATCTTCGATCCTTCCTCACAATAGCATTGTGCACAGCTCCGTGCCGCAACTCCGCACCTAACAAAGCCCCGATTAGCCCAGATCTTTATCACACGTTAAATCCCCACAGAAGAATATTAAAACATACTTAATCCCCCTCCTCGAAATAGCTTCGAGCATCGGAATCCCGTACCCCTTGATCAACCACTGCTCCGCCAGGTACCCGGAGACCTGCCAACAGGTCGGTCTGCTTTTGAAGTACCTCTCGACGAGGGTCGGATTAGGCGAAGTCGTCCGTGTTGCGAGGAGTGGGAGCGGTAGGAGCTTGGTCAGTTTGGTTTTGTGAAGAACACCGTTGACGACGTTATTGACCAGATTCAACGGTACGCCCAGGTAGTCGAAGAAGTCGGGGTTGAGTTCTAATATTTCCGGTAGGATTTTCTAAGAAGAAGAAAGAAACGAAACGAAACAATCAGCTTCGACATGTCATACTCAAGATGATAACAATAAGATATGATCTTGAAATCACTCAAATTTTGAAAGCATGGTAAGAACATACGTTTAAAGTTCCGTTGAATACCATCTCAGGCCCTCCTTCGGTGATAGCACCGGTCCAGACCATCGGTGTGTATACGCCACTGTTGGCCGCATCGCTGGTCGGAACAGCGAACACGGGGGTCGAGTTCAGCACAACAGCAGCAACAGCCGCCAAGCTCCAAAGACCGACCTCTGGGAACTTCATCTTGACAAAAGTCGAAAAAAATGTGGAGACCGAACTTGTAACTCCACGTGATTCGCGCCCGGACTCTCTCCTGCCCTGACTGGCGTGATCTGGATCGATTCCGCTAGGAGCAAAACACCAGATCTGAGATCCCCCCCACAAAACACGAGGGCAAGTCGATCTTTTGCGAGATCCGAACGTGCGAAACGGAAGCAATTAAGGATAGGGAAGGGAACGACAGAAAAAAAACGGGTGCGGGCGGGTAAAAGAATAACGTTTGCACCGCGCGGTTATGAAGCTGAGAAGATCATTCCAAAAGCTTCTTCTTCGTGAGCTGGGCAAGTAAACAGACACAGTAAAAGAGGCGTCGATCGGGGTCACAAAGGGGTAAAAGGCGAAAGTTCCCTTATATAGACGGCGCTGCATCTGGAACCCTCCCTCTCATCCAATCCAATCCAGTTGGCTGGCTGGCTGAAAAATCTCATACGCCTGCGCTTGCGTTCGATTCGGTACCACCATTGCATTTGCCAGGTTTCTAAGATTGACTCGGGGACCCTTCTTGCCCCGCAGATGTGGGTTTCAATCCTGCTTTTTCCTTTCTTTTCGCCGTTGGCTCACAACCTGATTTTCGCGGCAGGGCGGATATTTGCTGGCCAAGGACTGGGTTTTCGACACTGAATTTTGATTTTGGGAGCTGGGCCTGGCTCACATTATGCTGCGCCGTCCTGCTTCCTGCATGCCCAGACATGGTCAATGGGTCAATGGAAGCGAGGTCATGTCGTTGGGGTGGGACCGACCGGAATTAGCATTGGGAATAACCACAACAGGCACTGTGTGGCTTTCCTTTAATTAAAATGCAATATTGTTGGATCTCTTATAACCCCTCCGATCTTGAGGCCGACAAGTCGAATGTGAGACCCTACAAGGGTCACTATCCTTTTTCCAGAAAAGATCCAATTTGAAGGGAAAAGTCCACTGCTGCTGCCCCTCCCCGTTATCGATAGACGGGTGTCACCATTCATTCCTCGCCGGCACGTTGATATCAACTGGTAAAGGGAAAAAATGATATGGCAAACACCTTCTGGTGGCGGCAAGGGGGTTCATCTTTCTCTCCGGAAAATGTTCCGATAGGCCTTCAACCGAACCTGTCGCATTCGACTGGGTGACTCCAAAATGGGCGTGTGCACGTGGGAGTATGAAATCTGTTCTTTATACACCAATCTGTTCGAGACCGAAATCCACAAGTTTTGGGAACCACAAGCACCACAAATGTGCACAATTGCAACGGACAATGCGACGAACGAACCCCGGATAAACATATATGCAATTATGAGGCAAAATTATCGGGAATGCTGTAATTAGGTCCCGGCGGCAGCGTTAGCCCTGTCCTTTTGCCAGTACCTGTGCCACGACGATACATCGCAAGCATGCGTGGTGTTGCATTTGACCGCACGCGGCAGTCGAATTCGAGGTTATATTCCCGTTGAAAATTCTCACAAGGGCGAATTAATTGGTCATGCGTGATTGCTTCTCGGATGGATACCTTGCGAAGGAATAAAAGATAACAAGGCAGCGATGGTTCCACAGCAAGGCGTACGTATAGACGGACGGGTTTGAATCATGCGTGCAATCCAAGTATTCCGATACAAGGTAAGTATATACCCCTGTACCCGTCGGGTTGACCGGTATAGGATCCCTCAATACGCATATGCACAGGATTGGGTTCACGTGGACCCGACGTTGAGCTCGAGGTTGCAATAAGCTGCGATGAATGTTCCGATCCAACAAGCATCGCGTATCGTATGATCTTGCCTGAAACATCGTTGGACACGTGGGCAATGCAATGACAGCTCCTTTCAACAGCCCCCT
Organism: Arthrobotrys sphaeroides; assembly: GCA_036971245.1. Taxonomy (NCBI): domain Eukaryota; kingdom Fungi; phylum Ascomycota; class Orbiliomycetes; order Orbiliales; family Orbiliaceae; genus Arthrobotrys; species Arthrobotrys sphaeroides. The sequence continues at coordinate 51,642 of JAJTTW010000019.1, forward strand.
CCGATCGGATTGGGTATCGGTACGACATATTAACATAGATTCCGTCGGGTTAGGAGATACCCGGTGGCTTATAGCTAACCATGTATGTGTGCGAGCAACTTATCGTATGATCATTCCCGTCCTGCCGTCGATATTGGTGCATGAACTTGACCCAAGACCTCAATACCAGGTAGTTCGAGCTCCACTTGACAATCGACGAGGGTGTGCTGGGCCTCTCTACTGCATTGTGTATTCCGGTACCTCCGGAGCTGTCTCGCACCAACCCAGTGGAATAGTTACGTATCTCAATCCTGAGCTCTAGATTTCCATTTGATTCCATCTCCAACCTTTTAGGCGCTGGTGCTTCAAACGGAGTACTGGGAGAGCTCTGTCCACCAACACCTGATCCTAATATGCGCCTTGTCGTATGGAGCTCGTCGGTACTGTTGGTTATCCTGTATGGTTTCACCGGTTCTATAGCAGATTTGTTTATCTCCCTCATTTATTTCATTCTTTCAGTTTCCAATCTCAGTTTCGTTTCAACGGCGTCAATCATGATGTTCGGAGTTGCATTGATGATTTGCGAGAAAGCCAGAAATATCGGCGGTAGTCCACTCGACAGTTTCATGATATGTCTATCGTTGCTGATGTTTTATCCACTGTTGTTGAGTGGTATGACTGCTGATGCCACTTTGGCAATGTATTCATCGATGGTCTTGAGCTAATGATACTGATTCTGATTCTCGCAGAGAGGAACAACCCTGGAGAGGCTGTAGAGCGCTAAAGTCTCCACCAGACGGTAATTCGTCTGTTGCCGAACACATTCTTTGAAAATGTTTTGGCATCCGCGAGTCTTAGACGTTTTTGGTGAATTTATATCCAGTCTACCTAACCTCTGGGTTCGCCGCAAACTGGTAAAGTCGGATCGGGTGACGATAGTATTGGATAGACTCCGCATCCCCGTCAATGACTGGATAATAGCCGAATATTCGTACACTGCTGTTGTCGTGTGAAATTGGGAAACTTGGGATCTCGCGGCGTATCTCTTCCGCACGGCCGGCGAGGTTTGAACAGTTCTACGACTGCTCTCGCCGCGAGGCTCATACTGTGGGCGTTTTGTCTATCAGCAATTTCAAGCGGCTGTCTACCACATTTCACCCCACATGAGAGGAATGGGAAGAACATGAAATGGGTTGCCATGAAGTACGATGAATCTATCAGGTACTCGCCTTAAAAAGGTAGGATATGTTGAAGTTGTTTCTTGGTGAATGCGTCGTGTTTGGATCCGACCGAATAGTCGGGTTGGGGCGGTTCTTCAACGGCGTACAGCCGCTCCAGGCGGCGTCACACCTCTCGCTCAGAATATTTAGATGGTGAGCCATTCGTCGCGAGAATTTCTGCCGATGTAACTCTTTCCATCGAATGTTGTTGGGAACGGTAGGGGTCTTTCATTGGATCTCCCTTTTTCGATGGACCGGACTTGGACTTAGAGCCAACTTAAGGTGGAAAGGGTTGAGAGTTTTTCTTCATTTATTGTCCTTTTTCGTCTGCCTCAGGGTCAAATACTTGGTTCGTCAGAGCTGTCGTCTCATTCTCGTGATTCGTTCGCCCCAGTGAGTTTTTCCCAAGTAATTTTGAAAACGTCTTTTAGAAAAAGGGAGTTTGCAGGAACTAGTTGTTCCGCCGTGAGCAGGAGTTGGTAGTTGGTCCCTAATGATGACGGCTTCTCAGGAACGTCCTTGAGTGATGATAGGTCATAATATCGCGGTGAGTCGTAGCCAACATCCTTTTCACCTTCTGGTCTCTGCTCGTCTAAATCGGTGTCTGACCGCTTTCGACCATGAGATGGGTTTGGATTATGATGATCCTGAAATGGTTCATTCTGTACTTCGGCCAGCGGCTCGTTTTGACCCAGTAACTGATAGAGTCCAACTTCTGGTACAAAGGCCCCAGTACTTCCGCTTCCTCAAGATGAGTTTTCAGTCGTTTTCTAATGGGTCTCTCGGGGAGCGAAGACTGGACTCGCTTGACGTTCACGCATTCCAGTAATTTCTTCTTCGCGCGCGTAAGCGTATCGGGGGCAGGTTGGGGTATAATGATATGCTATCTGTGCCTTCAAGGTTAACTTCATGACTGTTAGCTATTAGCACACCGCACTTCCACGTACCCATTCGGTAGGGAGTTAGCTGGATAACTTAAGGAGCTGATGATTGGCTAACCTGGATGCTTAATTAGTGGTGGAGGCTGAGGAGATGCCTTTTAGCCGTGCATATTGAAATGTCGACGAAAATCGATCCTGGTTATGTCGATAGAGCAACACCAGGGAGACCTTCGCCTTCAAAGCGCTTATAAAAAGGCAATATCACGTGTTAATCGTAATTTCGAAATCCCGACAAAAAGGCTGTTATTAGGCGTCAGATCCCACACGTGGAAGCAAGCTTCAGTTCAGTGAGAGGAACAAGTAGGGAATACCCTGCCAAAGCAATAGCACAAAAAAAGCGTTGAAAACGTGGTATTTCGCACCCACACCAACCTCCACCAAAGAATGCCCCACCCAACCCACATCTCGACCAATTAAAACCCGTCCCCTTCCAGCTCACTCACATCTTGATCTCGAAAGCAAGCACACACGGGAAGGTCGCACACAAGGCGCTTAACCACAGCTTCTTATTTGTTAACACTCCCACCACATCTTCCAACATTTTGGTGGAAAGCAAGAAAAAAAGCCCTCAGACGGCGCAATGTTGGCGTGACCGGATTCTGGACCTTATATTCGTTCGATTCGGTTGGTTCGAACAATGGTCTTATTGTTCGATTATCTTATCAGCCGGGTTCCAGCCCATCGAGGTTTTTTTCAGCCCGTGTTCTGCCAAACGGGACAAAAGAACGAGCGATGACCATAAAGAAAAAAGCGGAGAAGTGCGGTAGCGTCTTTTTCCCTTCCCGCATATGTATCTGTAGCACAGACACTTAACTGCAAGGAAAAGAAGAGAGAATACATAAAATCCCGTGATTGCCCACCTCCATCTGCCTTTTCCCATCTTCCCACCTCCTCCTGCAGGAACGTGTAGTTCGACCACCGAAAAGTTTCAGTAGACGCCTGGCCGCACTTCTGGAAAAAGCCATTTCTAGAATCCTCGACAATTGGCCCACTTTGGAATTCCTTCGAGAGGAACCACAAAGGCGATCTAATCTACGATCGGAACCCGGCAGAGGTAGAGCTAAGTTTCTTCTGGAATCTCGGAAAACCCGATAAGCGGTTTCGCACCCCCGCCCGAGTTTTAGCGACCACCCGTCCAAGAAGTCGACAAGACTTCGAAAACTAGGTCCTCCTCAATCCCTACAAAATAACCCCGGGAACGAGCCTACAAAACCCCCAAAATCAATATATAAAAAACAATAATAATAAAAAAAAATACCAAAATGAACCCCTGCCTCACCATCCTCCTGCGTCTGACGCAACTAATCTTCTCCGCCATAATCCTCGCCCTCTCCGTCATCCTGATGCTGGGACAACGTTCCGGAGATGCCCCGCAAATCACAAAACTCTCCATCGGATTGGGTTCATTGGGTCTATTCATGTCCATATTCGGTCTATTCGCACAGATATTCACCGCCGTTAGGAATTCAAAGATTCCCGGTGCTGTGGATTTTTTGGTTGCGCTGGTGCAATTCGCTGGTGGTGTTGTATGTCCTCTCCCCATAAAAAAACTCCTAATATCGAATCCATAGGAAACCCATAACTAACATAATCCCTTCTTCTTCAAAACAGGCAACAGCAGTAACCCTAGGCCCCGGAATAAACTCCTGCTCCAACAAACGTTTCCGCGAGACAAATCCCATAATAAACGGCGGTTACATCGTGGTCAACGGTCAAAACTTCGTGTACAGGAATACACCATTCGAATCACGGTGTCAGATGGCATTTGCGGTTACCAGCTTTGAGTTCTTGCTTGGGGCTTGCTTTGTGGTTTCGGGTATATCCTTGATTTGGGCTGCGCAGCAGAGGCGGAAGACTCCTGCGCCGGCTAAGTGGTAGTCCTTCAATTGAATTCATGACGGCGGCAGTTATGGAGGAGGAGGGAACTCGTTGATCGAGGAGGGGGTAATATTCTAATGATTCTTTTATTTCTTTCTATTTTCACTTCTTACGACCGATACCACTACGACTTCTATTTTACATATTTTTTTTTTTCTATTTAGCGATATATCAAGGGCATTTGACGGATATTTATTTTTGTATTTATTATTCTACGGAGGATATTTGGAGTTCTTTCTTCTTTCTTTTCTCTCTCTTTTCGGCGTTCTCTTTTTTACTTTCTTACTTGGCTCCTGCCGTATATTACGGGCGTATATGCCTACTACTTATATATACACCTTTAGACCCATCTCAGAACGTCACGACCTACACCTGGCTAGTTCTAATAATGTATACCCGACTTTCTCCCCAAGAATAAGGTCCTATTATACCGACCACACGCCTTAAGCGCACAAAGATCCATGCTCACATAATAAAATATTCCTACATTCCCGTGGAACTCACCTCCCAAAGCAGGCATATACGCGTAAACTCCAATCCGATCCAAATCTAAGTCCCATGAATCAAAACCCCCTAGCATCGTAGCTATTACCATGCATCTACCTCCCTCCACCACCTTACACAATCTATAGGTCTAGTGACCCCATCGACTAAACCCACGAACCTCAACCACACCACTTATATCACCAATCTACACCCCACTCCATAGGGGTCCGGAGCACGATACGATATCATCGAGTATAACCCTGCTTTGCATTTTAGTTACCACTTCCCCCCAGTCTGGATCTGGTACATACACGCTCCGTAGCATATCGCCACGAGCAGCATACTACCTCCGCCTCATAGACGAAATATAAATAAACGAAACCCCCTAAGCTTCCTTTGTAATGAATTCCACCCCAGCCAATCTTCACCCGTTGATAGACCAGCTCTCTCTTAAACGACGAAGGCGAAAAGAAAAAGTCGAAAAATATGAGAAAAAAGGACGACATCCATCCCATAAGAATAAAAGTACTGCCAGAGAAAAAAGGACCGGATGGAAAATCCCATCCAACGACATATCTACAAGACCCCTCCCTTAGCATGAAATCTACGGCTTAAGATGCCCCCCGATAACTCCAAACTCCGGAACAGCCTTAGCAGGTGTAAACAAGGCGGTAGTTCCCTTTCCAAACCCAAACTGTGGCTCCGGAGAGGCACTAGCAGTCGTAAACCCTCCCATGGCGCTTCCAAACCCAGCGAATGAGGCATGTCCGGCATTACCGTTCCCCTCATAGAGTCTAACGTTCGTATCCCCGCCGCGGATGTTCCATTTGAGGGTATCCATCAAATTTTCGCCGCATTTGGCGACGGCTTGGAGGCCCGGGGCTAGGTTGTACTTGGTGTTGGTGGTGACTTCGGCTGTGAATGGGATGTCGCTATGGAAGCGACGTTCGTGGAGAGCTTGGTGACGGACCGTGTCGTAGGTTTGGGTCATTTGCTTCAAAGCTCCGACGATTTTGGCGTCGTTGTTACGCAGTTCGACGGCTTTCTTGAGCCCGAGGAGCGTGTGCCAGATGATACGATATGGGTTCAAGGAACGTTCAAATGGGATGGTGTTGTAGGTTGCCTCGACGACTTCGAAGTCGGATTTGAGACGACGGGAGAGATCCGGGTTGTAGTTGATGTCGCTGAGACGCTCGGTGAGGTAGCGAGAGGTGACATCGGCGAGTTTGAGGAAACGTTCGACTGGGGTGGGATCGCGGACGGCGTTCTCGGGGAGGTGTGGGTTGATCGGAGTCTTCGTGATGGTGAGAGGCGACGAGAAGATGTCAGCTGGCTGATTGTGGCTTGGAGTAGCCGGTTCGACCAAGATGGTCGGGAGGAATGGTGGCTTCGTCATAGTGGAGGGGTCGATGATGTCGCTGGTGTCGAGAAGCTCGCGAATGGAGAGCTTCTTTGGCTCAGCGGTAGCGACGGGCTCCTCGGGTGTAGTTGTATGAGCGTTGGCGGCCGTATTAGTGTTGGCAGCAACCTGAACCTCGGATTGGGCGTCGGCAGCGGTGCTCCATGAGATGGGAACCCCACCTTCTTCTTCTTTGCTGGTAACATGGACTTCCTCGGTATCTAGATCCTTGCCCGGCTCGAGCTCAGGCTTGCTCGTGGCCTCAACCGGCTCCGGGAGGGTAGGAGGGGTGGAGTGAGCTCGCTGGGAGAGAGTCTTGTCCGCGAGAGAGCTGTTGGAGAAAGAAGTATCTCCGCGACCCGAGTCATCGGAAGTCTCTGGCTGTCGGGGCTTAGCGATATGAATATTGGAGCTGGACGAGACAATACGGAGGGTCTTGGGAGTGACGTTCTCCTGACGGCTGACAACCGGTGCGACAGCTAACTTTGGAGCCGAAGAAGGAGCAGCAGCAGCAGCAGCAACCTGTGGAGCCGCGACCTCTTGGATCTTCGGTGGTAGTGGAGCTTGCTCTCTAAACTGCTGGTTTCTTCCTTGATTCGCAGCCTGATTCTGGGCCTGCCCTTGGTGGTGATGGTGGTGCTGTCCTCCTCCGCCTCCGGATGGAGCAGAGTTCCCAGCACCGCCTTTACCCCTACGCCCACGTCGTTCGACGAAGCGGAAAGCAGGAGCGGTATCACTCGGAAGTTTTGGCTGAAATTCAGTATCGTCTTGGTATCCATTGGATTGGTTATACTTGGATTGTCCTTGACCGGTACCACCGGCTTGGTTGTTGGGACGTCGGCGACGGTTGCCGTTGCGTCCACCGTTGTTGTTACTATTCCCTCCTCCTCCGCCACCACCTCCACCTCCACCTCCGCCGCCGGGGCCACGGCGAGGGTTGTAGTAGCCGTTGTTATTGGTGCCCTGCATGCTCGGGACACCTTGAGGGCCCGGCATGATGGATCGTGGGTCCTGTCGATGGGTGAGTCGTTGGTGAAGATGATGGAGATGGTCTGGTAATGATGATGATGTTGTGGTGGTGATAAGAAGGAGGAGAAGAGAAGAGAGAAGAGAAGAGGGTAAGGCTCTATATACGCGTGCCGGACGTCAAAGATGATGCTGATGTCTCAGATGGGACGTAGATGGTAAGGAAGGTTCGCGTTACACGCTGGTGTTGAAGGCGGAGGATGCTGGTAATGATGACAGTGGAGATGGTAAGAAGGCGGACGGAGTGCTTGAGGATGGTAGATGTAGAGGATAGTATCAGCTGCTGTGTATTTTATAAAATTTAAGGGATTTTATGATGGGCATTCCACTGCCTTCTATATTCTTCCAGGCTCAGCGGTCAGTCTACACACAGTCGATATGAACAAAAACTGGCAAGGCCACACTATGGGACTGCGGTATTAGACTCTCTGGCTGTGAGGATTGATATAGTTCAACTCGATTACTCTGGCACTTGATATATCGAATCTTATATTGCATCTGGGTCCAATTCTGTATTGATATGTTTTTATCTCACAGCCTATCCACCGACAGCTCTTGCTCTCCTCATATCGTAAATTCTACACAGCCCGAACAAATATCCTCGATATCCCCGAATTCACCACTGCCAGGACTCCGACCCTCGTGTCTTGCACGTCCCCGTCCCCGTGCTCACCGATACCGGTATTCCATGACCGTCGACCCTCTGGTCAAATCCCGCCATTAATTGAGCCCAGACTGCGTTGAATCCGTGTCATTTTGGCTCTCTTACCAAATCAGGAAATAACCGAAAAGGGTATTGCAACACCTCAACACCATGCGTTGTCGCGTGAATGGACTCCTCGAAGAGCGTCTGCTTGACACTGGTGGGCTGTATTGAAGCCTTACTGAGTGGTTGGGATGAAAATTGTGTCTTCGAGGAGTCTGCGGATATTGGAGGGTATGGAAGACCGGTTTTCTACGAGTTGTCTGAGAATTCGTCCGTCGGTGTATGCTTTGTTGCATTTTGCGTGCTCCCTTCAGCCGGTCTACTGGTGGTGTCAAGTGTCCGGGTTCCTGTATCGTAGATCTAGATTGTAGATAGAAGGCTAAGAGGTGTCTCATCAAGTGATATAATTCTTTTGAGTGTGAGAATGGGGACAGTCGTATAACTCCGCTCTCGTGCCCGTCATAGCGCTTTCGCCAGCCGGCCTGGACGTATGTATAGCGTCGTAGGTAATATTAATTGTCTCCGTTGTCGAGAGCTTGTTATAAAACGGGGAAAACCTTTCGGAGTCCCATCTTATTTTGTGCTCGACATGGTGGAGCCTCGTGACCGGGTAGCCGGGATGTCTCGGAGAAATGCTTCTAGAAATCGGTCTGGCCGTCTCGCCGGGACCCTCATCTTCATAGACATATTGGGGCGGTAATGACAAGGCCCTCTCTAGTCGTTCTCTAGCACTAAATTCTCGGCAGGGTGGCTAGCCTGCCAAGGGGATAGACAGAGGATAGATAGTAAGGACTACAGGATGTTGGTCGTGTATCAACATGCATTGGATCGGGATCTATCATGTGGGGGGCTATTCATCGAGGACTGCAGGAGCCGCTTCGATAGATAGAGCGTTGAATGGCAATGAATAGAATCGAGAGTGTTGTCTTCAATGGAGGGTGCTTTCTCACAGCAACGGCGTTGCTCTCTCCGTCTCGTTCTCGGCCTCCAACCTCACTTCAACTCAACTTTGCTTTCCTTCATCTCCATCATCTTTCTTCACCATCACATCACCTCTACCGTTACCTTCCACCATCGCATCCATTACCATCGGCAGCCTCACTTGTTACCCAATTGATTATTACCTTCTGATAAGTCCTCCGAGACATTGCTCCCCTCGAAAGTCCTCCACGAGCAGCCTCACGGGTAAGCTTCCTCACCTCGACATCAAACCGTTGCAATGACCAACTAACAATCTTCACCTCCATGCTTCAGAGGCCACCATCTTACCTACCTTCCATTGACCCATCGTGACATCGAATATGGCATCCTTCTTCGCTTCAGCCGTCAAATTCACCGAATTCCTGAAAAACTGGAACTCCTACCCAGGCCGAAAACCCCCAGCGATCTACCCAAACCACCCAGCCCCCGGCAATCCAAACTTCGCCCCCAGCGTAGCTCCAAGACCTACTTCAAACCTCAACATCAACATCACAACCGCGGGATCCCTCATCGTAGCCATCGATGAATATCAGGAAGAAATGTGGAGGGTTCGCCCAACCGCGTGGCCCAGCATGCCGCGCGATGAGGCGGCAATCCGGGATATAAAGCTCCACATGACGGGACTTCTTCAGACGTTGAGATCCATTGTTCCCGATCATCTACACGAGGTCTCCGGACCGTTGAAGGAGACGATGGATTGTATCGCTCAGAGCCTTATCCGTCTGGAGAATATCAACCCTGGTATTCGCGGTAAATATCAAGCTTTCAATACCGTCTCGGATTTTACGCAGAGGGGCGCATACGGTGATATCCTGGACCTTACCAACATGAAGCTCCGTCAATTGAAGGACATGGCCATCGGAGACACCTTCGTGGCTCCGGCCGTGGATCCGGAAGCCGATTGTCCTGCCGCTATGATCATTGACTCCTCCGCCAACCGTCCAAAGCCCGTCGTCGCAACTCCTGCGGAGTCAGCACCCCAGAAGGTCGCTTTTTGGAACCCACCGATGGCGCTGAAGGGTCTCCTCAAGCGAAAGAAGAGAAATTCGCAGGAAGAGTCTCAGCGCCCGCAGAAGAAGAATATCGTCCCAGAACCCCCATTATCTCCACCATTGCCACCATCTCCCGTCGTCGAAGCCTCACCATCACCGGAGAATGAACCGAACAAACCCCTCCAAGAAGCCCCACAAGGCATGGTTCAAAGCACCCCAGGTCCATCCTGTCCTCCAATCCAAGTCCCAACCAACAAACCCACCCAGGTAGACCTCCCAGAGGACTCCCCAGTATACGTACGACGCCACATAGCCATCCGAGAAAACCTCGAAGCGCGGTACCATGGGGACCTCCCACCCCAGATCACCCGTCTGCCGGCAGATATGCCACAGCCATCACCCCCAAAGGCGCCATTACTCCTCCACCCAGTCTCAAAGCACTGCAACGTCCTCCCCGTCCCGGCTGCTGCTCCGGTTCCAACCTTCAGGGCACCCGAGAACCTACCAATATTCTCCCCACGCACCATCAGGGCGGGGGAAGTCATCCCGACCCGTGTCGAAAACATCCCATCGTCCCAACCGTTCCGAAGGAGGGCCAACTTGCCCGATGAGGATTTCCAAAAGAAGCCCATCCCAAGGGCGACGAAGGGCATGTCCTTCCTCGAGAAGATCGCGGCCATCGAGCCCGGGAGCTGCAGCTCGGACCTTTAGGTCCGTATATATACCTACCTAGAATACTGAATAATTAATTATTTTTTTTACACTCGTCCCTTAAGTAAAGCTGAAGTCCAAGAATAGAATAACCTCGTATACAGCACTGTAGTCCTCGACGGTACAAGAAAAAAGGTATAATACACCCTACCCAGCACTTCCATCACCAATATTATCCCCACCAGACTTTCCCCTTCCTTGCGTCCTCCCCCTACTATCCTCCGTAGAACCAGTCTTTGTAGCACCGGAACCAGACCTCCCTCTCCTTCGTGCACCCCCCCGCTTTTGTTCAGTCTCCGGAACGAGAATATCCCACTTAGGCGCCTTGGACCAATCCGGGGACGTAGCCCTCACAGCATCGATAATACTCTTCCCACTCGTAGCCTCTTCCCCCTCACCGGACTCTTCCAAACCCTCACCCATAGAACCACCAACTTCACCAGAAGGAATAGCCTGAACATCAACATCAGCATCCCCACCACCCACATTAACAACCCTCAACGTCGGACTCCCTTCCTCCTCACTACTAGCATCTTCATCTTCATCCTCAAAAATAGTCTCCAACCCCCACCTCTCACTGCCAATAACCCCCTGATCACTATAACCTCCATCCCCGCTATCATCCTCCGTACTCCCCCTCATCAACTCCTCCAGTGCAGCCCTCGAATACGTCTGCATAGTCCCATAACTTCCACCATCCTTAGTTACAGCCGTAGCCTTAACCCCAGAAGCCACCACAGTCCCCTCCTGAACATCCTCCACAAACCCATCTTCATCATCGTCACTATCATCGTCGTCCCCCCTCCCTCTCCCTCCATTCCCACCTTCCCCACGTCCTTTATACCCCCCACTCCTTCCACCACGCGTATCCTCCTCATCAGAATCATCACTATCATCATCCTCAGGTAACCCCCCCGCCTCCTCTAAAAGTAATAACGCAGCCTTCGCCTTCAAAAACCAAACATCATGTCTCTTCCACCCTTCAAACCCCCATCTCTCATATATCTCCCGATACCGTCTATACCCCATCCTCCCACACCCCCTCTCAACCCTCGTATACTCCGGTAACTGAATCGGTTGTATAACATCCAACTCCTCCCTTGGAGTCCTCCAACTAAAACACCCAAACCGACTACACTCCACCGTTCTCCCCGGCCCTTCAAATCTAACCTGTACCAAATCATCCTCCCAGTCCTCCTCCGGTAACCTCGGGCGTACCTTATCCACCGCCTGATCCTTCAATAGCTGCCTCCTGCCTTTATCCCTCTCCCAAGCCTTAATACTCCCAAGGATAGTATACGCATCCAACTCCACCTCTGCCTTGAGTATCTGCGCCGGATGAAACCACCGTCGTTTATCCGTAGTATCCTTAGGCGGCTGCGGCGGTAGCTTAACCCTCGACTCCTTAATCGGCCTATCAGCGGGGCAATCCGGTGCGTAAGAGAAAGGATTGTACTCCTTCTGTTTCTCGTAGACCACCTGCTCCAACGGCGCCGAGATGTTTTCAAAACACTCGATATCCTCTTCCTGCAGTGTGGCTTCAAGTAAGGGTTCAACGGTATCATCGTACTCAAAGTAATCCCTGAACTCCTGCGCGAGGACATCATCCTCCTCAGCCTCCATTTTCTTGTTCCAAACCTGATCCTCACTCTCATCGTATGACTCCATACTTTCTATCAATCCCTCCGCGTTCATTTTAGCTAGCCGTTTATTATGCTCCGCCAACCTCATCAAAAGCTCCTCCGCCCGTCCTCTCATTTCCGTCTCCCTCTGCAGTACCCCCAGTATAGCCCCCAACATCCTCCTCGCCCTCCCAAGCATCTCAAGTGTCTCTTTCTCCCCCATCAGGCTGCCGAACAAAGGCGTATCCATCTTGTAATCCCCAAACCGCCAATGAAACGGCACGTATCTCAGTAACAACTCCAACCTCTCAGCTCTCGCCTTCCACAGCTCCAAAATATCCCTTTCGGCTTGGATATTAGCCTGAGCCAATTCATACTCCGCGTTCAACCTCCCAAATAGTTTTGACGGATCATCTCCTCGGAGAAAGGTAATCGACGACTCGGGCTTCGTGTGCTCCTCCGTCGGTTCGGGTAGTATCAAGATCTCAATCCCGATGTGTCCGCGGTCAAAATCGGTGATAACGATCATGCTGGGTACTTGTAACTCCTCTGGTACATCATCATCTTCATCGTCTTCGTCTTCGTCAGATACTTCGGATTCATCGTACTCGTATGTTTCTAGACTGGGGATGACTGGGGTTCCAAAAAACTCCAAAGACTTTGCAGTCCGATACTCCGCGGTGGAAGGTCCTTTGTTGGTTTGAGCAATCTTCCTGCCGTAGAGGATAAGCCCTTTCGCACGTGAACTGAACGGATGGTATGGTTGTTCGAACTCTTCCTCTTCCTCTTCATCTTGAGGTGTTCCGAAGTCGTTGGCGAGATGATCCGTAAGTTCTTGCAGTTTCTCTTCGATTTTCTGGTCTCCCGGTATCATCGACTGAATGTTCTCGTATTCCTCAATCCGCTGCTCAAGGCGCAGGATATAAGCCTCCCTCTCGTGAACATCGTGCTCCAGGGCTTCAGACACTGTCATCCTTTCTTTCCCCTTGTTGTCCAGGGATCCCACCACGGTGTCTTCATCACTGTCGACATCAGCAAGCAGCGGCCCCGGAGACCCAGAAGACGAACTCTCCACATTATCTCCTTCCTTCAACATCTCCTTCATCAGTCCGGTATCGATATTCTCCTCCGCCTCCTCCGTAATATCCGTCAACGGAGTCCTCCCACCAAACCATCCTCCCTCCGCTAAGGCCCACTTTCCCCGGTTCGAGGCCAAATTCTCATCTCCCCCTAACTCCCGCTCATAACTATTATCCTCACTCCACCCCCCCGAATTAGTACTAGTAACGCTCTCCGGCGGCCCCACACTCATCCTCCGTAAGTCCTTCCCCTTCTCCCTTCTCTCCCAAAACATCCGCTTCGCACGGGCACTCATATCCGACCTCTCCTCTCTTTCCTTCGCTATCCTCGCCAACTTCCCCACCCTCTCATTATCTTCTTCTTCCATCTCATCCACCTGTGATAAGATATACTCCACCGCCCACTTCCTATCAACCGGGTAAGGAAACCCAATTGTCCCCGCCCGTCTCCGTCGTCGTTTCAATACCAGCGATCCCAAAACTTTTTTCGTAGGGGTAGACCTCCCAGCCAACATCATAACCATCTTAATCATAGCCTTCCTTCTTTCCTTTCTAATTCTTGTCCGCCCTTCCTCACAAGGTTCCATATACCTGATATTATTCATCCATTTCTGTTCATAAGGCTCATCATCCTCAGGCTCCGTATCATCTTCATGACTAGCCATAAAAACAGCATAATAAAGTGTTCCAAGCTCAATCATCCCCTTATAATCCTCACTCCCAACCTTTTTGAAGTGATGCTTAAACTGCGGCCAGGCGAATACCGTGCCGGAGTGTTTTACAAACTCCTTTTCTCTGTAGTAACGGGAGTAATCGTGGCCCGTTGGGCGGCGGATGGGTGCGAGGCGGTGGATGTACCAGGGGAAGTTTGTGCCTGGGGGGTAGCGGGGGCGGGTTTTGGATTGGAGGTGTGCGGGGAGGGTGGTGAAGGTTAGGGAGGCGGGTCGGAGACGGGATTTTTGGGATTTGTAGATGTTTTGGTGGGGGAGGGTGGTGGGGAGGTCGGTTAGGCTTGGGGAGCGGTGGAGGGTCTGTGTATTAGTGAAGTTAGTGTGATGTTTGTGTACGAAAGGGGTGTAGACTAACGTGTGAGGTTGGGTGCGGCCATGGAACTGGTGTGTCTGGTCGGGGCCCGTCTGGGCCTGGGGAGGGTCTAGGAGTTCCTGGGTCTGGTTCGGGAGTTCCTGGGCGGGAAGAAGGTTTGGGGGTTCCGAATACTGGTTCGGGGGTTGGAGGTCTGGGGTCCGGTCTTGGCCTTGGAGGGTTTGGTGCTGGTTTTGGGGTCTCTGGATATGGTGATGGTATCGGAGGCTTCGTAGTTGGTTCTGAGGATCTAGAAGCCGATTCTGGAGGTGTAGTACTTGTTGATGCTGGGGTTTGAGGTTCTTGTTCTGCTGGGGAGGGGGTGGAGGGGGGTGCGGGGGGGATATCGTCTTCTGGGGACGACATTGTGGCGGATATACACTCTAGTTGCAGTATATATTCTACCTGTCTGTCGAAGGGATATCTATATTGACCTGTGTATTGAATCCGAACTTGTCATGACTGGAAAGCAATTGAAGCCGGAAGGGGTTACGAAAACTGTAAGATGTAGACTTTTATATACAAAGATTCTACGGACCGGCGTGCGGACTGGGGAATAAACATTTCGCAGTATTTAACACTCGAATTATGCAATCCGATGGTCCCTCGAGACTAAAAAATCCATTCTGGTCATTCGATAATCCGCCATATTATATTCCATTCTCAAACAACGCACTTTTTGACACTTCCTCCAAAAATGCAACAAAGTCTATCAACAGCATGGAACGCCGTCTGGGTTTCAATTCTTCGGCATTGTCTGCTTCGTGCTTTGTAGCAGTCGTTACAGTGGATATACCCTCGAGTGCGTGCGAGGAATATATGCTTGGTGATCGAGTCTATCACAGTCTACAATCTACACGTTTTCCCATATCATCCCTCCAAGATTCACGTAGCAAACGTATACATTAATTACCCGTCCCTTCTGGAAAACACCCCGAGCAATCCACAGTAGACAACAGAACCATCCACACCGTCAATACCTTCCACAAACACGTCTAGAACCCACATCTAACGATCCATCCTATATAACCCTTCCAAACCATCTTCTCCCACGTCATCCCCACCATCTAGGAAAAATCATCCAAACCTCGATCGAACTTAAACTCGAAGGTTTGTCTCTCAATATCGATATCGAAAAGCCAGTGCGCCTAGCATCTACTAGACCACGCCAAAAAGGAAAGAAGATGCCTCCAAAGCCACCCCTCAACAAACTCGAACGAGTATCTAGGGACCTCCAACACCGCTTCCTAAAGGATCCAAAACGCTGGCCGGGGAATGGAATCGTCGTTAGACCTTCCAAGCCTTTTAATATCCCAGTCATAACCGAAGAAGAATACGAATCGCAGGAAGTTGAAAAACCACATATCCTCTCCCTCCCACTCGAGATCTTGCAAAGCATCACCACACACTTCACTACACCCATCGACACCATCTCTCTCGCGTCAACGTGCACCCAGCTCCGTTCCCAACTTGGTCCAAAAAATCGATACCTCTGGTATAAACTTCTAAAATCCAAGAAGGTATCGCGGTATAAACGGTTTAATACCAGAACAGACTACTACCGCGTGGTGCTCAACCATCTCAACGGGAAATTCAAGGGATGTCAGGTATGCCTCTTCCAAGGGAAGAATTGCGATATCAGGGTCGCCGGGGTTTTCTACAAGTCCCTTTGCGAGGGGTGTAAGAAGGGATTATTCTGGGGTACGTCCTCCCTTTTATTCAATATAAATTTTGATAACTACTAAGAAGTATGATAAGACTGGCACCACACCCGCGCAAAGTACCCGGAAATGACCTTCCCGGAAACGCTCAAAGCCACCTGTGCAACCCACGGACCCTGCCTCCACCGCCCATCAATCCGTATCGCCCACGCAGTAGAAATCATAACCGAACAATCCATCAAATCCCTCCCAACATTCAAACAAACCAGCCAACCAGAGCACAGACTCCTCTCAAAATGGAACTACAAAGTCTCAAAACTCCAGGAACTGGGAACACCAATCGTAGTCCTCTCCAGCTTCCTCACAGACTTCTACACAAGATTATACACCGACTTTCACGTTTTAAAAACCCCACTTCAATTCCGTCAATTCATCGAACACCGATTTCTCGAGATCCTTAGTTCGCCAACGTCACCTCAGACGGTATACCCAGAGGCGCTCTACGCCCTCCTCTACAACTCCGCGCAAAGACTCATATCTTTTCGCAAATACCCCTACAAAGTACTCACTGGCGAAACATCCGTCATGACGGGTGACATACTCTACGACCTCCTAGGTGGCAACAACGCCCAATCAACCTTCTATCCAACCACAAAGTCTCCATTACTGCTATCGAAATGGATAAAGGACTATGTTTCCGAACACCCGGAGAAGGCGTTCAGAGGTAGAAACTGTCAGGGGAGGTTTACTTGGTGCAGTTTCTGTCGGAAGGAGATGTTTGGGTGGTGTGCTTATGCTAATGGTGACGAGGGGTTAGAGAAGTTGAAGCAGACCGCGTACTCGAGGATCGGGTTTGCGGAGCATGTTTTTAAGTATCATAACGAGATGTTTGGGAGGACGTGGGAGTGGTTGGCGGTTCAGTAGGCTTACATCTACGGCGTATCTGGCGGGATATCTTTTTTCTTTCGTGCTCTGGCATTCTAGTTTCTGGATGGGCTGTTATGTTTTGAAGCACGGGATATCCTTTTATTGTGTTCGAGCGTAGTTATCATGCTTCAATGTATCCTTCCTGTCACTTATCCAACATCCTTCAATACAGTCACAAAGATTTCTTAGTTCACGATCCAATCTAACCCCTCGAGACTAAATCCCACATGGCTACTACCAAGTCTTGTAATAACAGGGCTATCCAGCCCTCAGCAGCACGGTAAGCAATACCGCCTATTCTAGACTGCCGCCTAGCATAGTCCCCAGATTCAACCCCAATGCCTAGACGCACACACGCAGTAAAATATACAATCCAGCCGAGTCTCAAATAAGCACTCTCCATAAAAAACTTCCAAACCCTCAAACTCGCGACTTCCCTCCTTTCCCTCTTTTCCTTCCTCTCATCTACATCTACCTTCCCATCCATCATCCAAAAACCTCCATCTCCATCGAGTATTCCATCCAAAAGAATCCCCCAGACCCTCCAAACCAACGCTCTACCGCTCTATCCATCGTAAGTACCCCCCAGAACGCTCTCCAAGCTCCCGCTAACCCCTCCACAAGACGCACTCCAAGATGCCGCGCAAGAAGAATCCAAAACGCTCTTCCAACGTCACCTCCCCTCCTCATGATCAGGGCTTCCACCCCACTCAGGCCATCCCAGGCCCCTCCTACCCCCACCCAGGAGAAATGGTGACCATAGACCTCCCTCCATCCCCTCCAAAGCCAAAGCAGGGTCCACCAAAGGTTCTCCCTCGAGCCCGACCCCCCGAACCACAACACCGTTCAACTCAATCCACAATCCGTCACAACTTGACGTTGACCGATCGCATTTCCTCAAACATCACGGATACCGCCTACCGTGCCGGCTTCGAGGTAAAGAATGCCTACAAACATCCCAACCAAATCCCCGGTCGTCTTTCAACCGCCGCCTCATCCGCCGCTTCCACCGCTGCGTCCCTTTCCAGCGACTTCGGCCACGCCGTTGCCGCCGAGGCCTCGAACACTGGGATAATGATCCTAGACTCCGCCGGCCGTATCGTCACCGCTGCTGGAACCTCAGCTCATCGTGCTGCCAAACGTGCTGCTCGTAGAGCTTCCAATAAAATCATGGGGTACGGAGAACAAGACGGCGGGATTCCACGTGGGTATGGGACTGGATACGAGAACATCAAGCACGGTGATGCTGATGATGATGTTGATACGTATGAATGGCCTGAACCGGAGGAGCCACCAAAGTATAAGGGTTATCGTTGATTCGGTTCATTATTATGAATGTCTGGGAAGTGAGAGAAGAGATCCTGTTTTGAAAAGAAATGTATCAACAGAGCATTAATGAGACCATGCGAGATGAATTCCTGACCAGCCGGTGTTCGCAGGACTAGCTAGCCGGGGTTCCTCTCATCATGTATCTATATCAATCTCACCCATAGAAAATTATCGTGAAAGAAAACCCGTAAAAGTATCTCCTCCTCCTCATTCACCGTATAAAACCACGACCGATCAGGCGTATATCCCTTCAATCCATCTTCCCACCAGGAGCAGGAGCAGGATCCAACGAAAGCTTCGCCATATCAATAACGATATTCTCCTGCTTAACCTCATCCCCACTAGCAGAAATAACAGGGACCCAAATCCCTCCTTCATTCCCATTCGACTCCTCCGGCTGTTCAACCTCCAAAACACCTCCCTCAACATTTTCACCTTCTTCATCATCATCCCTAAAATCCGCCATGACACCTTCCATAACCCCACCAACAATAACCGCAAACTTCCAATGCTTATCTCCAACCTTACGTCTCCCCTCCGGGGTACTATCAAACCTAGCAACCTCATTCACAAACGCATTATACGACTCCTCAACACAGACTTTGAAAGCCTCATACCCATACTTCTTCAAGAACGGCAAGACATGGATTTCGAGGGCACCGTAGAAGACAGCCATCTCCGTGTGACGGATTTGAAGCGGGGAGGTGTACGTGGCCAGCTTGCAGGCGACCTCGGAGGCGGTGTTGAGTTCTTGGAGGAAATCGAGGTATTCGGCCATGCCTTCGGCGGTGTGGGAGGCGGCTTGGGCGGCTGGGTTTCCCGGGAAGTGCTGGGAGAAGGGAGGGGGTAGTTGGGTGGTGGGGATTTCTTGAGGTTGGATGGAAGACATGATGGCTTTTCTGTGGTGAAGGTAAGCTTCTACATCAATCCACAGGGGGGTACGGAGGGTTACTAACCGTTTGAAGCAGCGTGGTAAACCGTGTAAGAGGTGGAATATCGAATTGAACAGCTATGGTCCCTTGAGCGATAGCGATGGAAAGGTATCGTCGAACCGAACGAGTAGTCGATGAATCGATGGAGGTGAACCCGTGAAGTTGTTTACAGGATGAAGTTCCAAAACAAAGGACACGATGGGAAGAAAATTAAATACCCCATCGGGGGCGAAAGGCAGTCAAACTATCTGTGGAGGGGTCCGTCAACGAGGGGGTATGAAGCCCTACGTGATGCGGGACGTCAGACGCCCAGAGCTTGGTTATGATGCTGTCGCCCTGCGATACAATGTTTGTATCTGCGGAATCTGGGCGGAGGGCGGCTCACTCTGTTGCATCTTACAAGGTAAGCGTCTACGAAAGGCGCTCTCGATAGGGGGTATGGAAATATTGATGTGGGGAAGTACTCTTCCCAGGGTCATGGAGATATCGTGGAAGGTATACGTACTGGTCGAGTACTGTTACATTTGGCTATATTCATATTGTCGACACCGGGCAGCTGGGGCCAATAAACATCGGGATTATACAGGGCCGGATCCATATCAAGCAGTATGGCGTGCTACGGTATAAACAGACCACTTGTTTATCCGAAACCTTGGAACTTCCATACTACTGGTGTATTGTATCGGGTAGCGAATGAGCGAAGTGTCGTATATACACCGTCGCAACGAATTTCATCTGCATTCCTGTACAATTCCCAGAAGTTCAGACAGAGCAAATTCGATCTATAGACACCTTTCGCTGTTCTATACTTTTACATCCCACGGACTTTACCTCTGGGTTGGGTAGATCCGGCTCCGGAGGTGGGCAGGGCTGCTTATCTATGGCCAAATTGGATACTGCATTCGTAATTAATTTCCGTTTCTAGCAGGAGAAGTATTGCTGATTGTTGTATGAGGCCTATTTTATATCCTGCGTGATTGATTCATATTCTATGGTCTTGAGCCGACATGTATCCAGAAGCATGTCTAACCATTTCCTCCTGGTCTCGTTGTTTTATCCTAGATCCTATAATCTAGGACTGACATAAACCCCATCCATTTTCACAGTAATAACCCTACCACTTCCTCTTCCTCGCAAACTCCAACCCAGCAGCCCAATGATACAACCTCGCGTCAACCGCATACCCCCCCTTCTCATACTCCTCCAACCTCCCCAGCAAATCATCAAGCGGCACCACAACCCGTTCAATAAACTCCCCATCATCCAACCTCTGTTCCGGTTCCACGTCTCCTTCCTTCAACTCAACCTCCATAACAACCAACTGCATATTCGCCGTCGTAAAGCCAGGATCGCTAACAATCGTCGGACTTTTCGAAATGACTTTCCCTTCGTACCCCGTTTCCTCCTTAAGCTCCCTTATAGCAGCCTCCTCAGGCGTTTCCTTCTCATCCACCAGACCAGCCGGGAATTCAACACATATAGCTGCAACGGGTGGCCGGTACTGTAGTACGACAAGCGTAGAGGCGGGTTTTGAAGGGTGAAGAAGTATGGGAGCGATGGCTACCGCGTCGATACCAGATGAACCGCGGGTTTTACGCGAGGCGACTTCCCAGATGCGTGCTTTGCCTGTTTGGTCCGTCCAATCGATCTTTTCGAGTTGGACCCATTTGGCGTCGGAGGAGGAGAGGGTTGTTTTGGAGACTATGGCGGGTGGGAGTGGGGTGGTCATTGTTTCTGTGGAGGTGGTGTGATGGGGTTAAAGTTGGAGAATTGATGGATGAGGGAGGAAGGTGGGATGTGTGTCTGGATACAGTGGAGGGGTTCCTAAGGATTTGTGGAGAAGGAAGCGGAAGTGCATGCGCATGCTGGGCTGAACGACAATAGCGCAGTAAAATTGCAACAAAATCAACACAGCTAGGCGGGGTCGCGATATTTATTGTGCGATTCGAACCACATGTCTGTAGACATCCTATAGTCGCACGTGTCAACGTCCCATATTATAGTCGTTGAGGTATCCTTATATATATAGCCAAACGACAAGCTGAGTAGGGCAGGTTGTGCAGGGTGCTGCCGCTTGAGAGCGGGGTTTAAGACCAACCTCATTCGGATAGCCTAGGAAGAATGCTCCAGCGGCCGTGTCCTCCAATCGACATCATCATCCCCACAAAAGGAGTGTGTCCTGGTACTTCATCTTACATGATCTTTATGCAGGGAAGTGCCCGCTGACGGATACCCGCTTCGCTTGGCTGCAATTTCAGTCGCAGCCACCGACACTGCCTGATGCACGATTACGAGTGAACCCTCAAATTTCCCTGCATATGAATTAGCTGGCGAACGAATTAATTAAACACGAACACATATTACAGTGTAGGTATGCTTTCGTGCCGAGAAGGGAAGCTGGTTCGAAAACTAACGCGACGACGTGTATACCGCTCGAGGTTAATCGATAGCGGAGTAAACCAGTCCAATAAAACTACTTACTAAAGTAAGTATTTATCCTAGCTTCAAATTAGTGAGTGTAACTCTTCATTCTGGAGACTGAAACCGAATGGTCCATCCATCTCCGCATTAATTTCATCATATTTGTTCGTCAAAGGTCGTCACTTCAGCAACTGAGGCAAGAGGTGAGTGATAGGCGTCTGCTGATTGGCTGGCGCACGGTGTTGCATTTTTGGCGCACCAACGCAATTATTTTGCGTTGTCGGCCCTTTCGACATGCTGCGTGCTGCGTACTGGCCTCGAACGTCTCAACATGGCATAGTCTCCGTGAAAAAATAGCGTTTTAACTTGACATACATTAAGGTGACATCGGCTCGGGACGGAATTATTACACCGTTTGCGGACTTTTTACAGCGATAACGTTATAGCAGCCTCGAGGACCAAAGCCGCAAGTGTGTCGGTCGGATCCAGGCCCGTATTCGCTTACGCTAACCCGCAGCCAAGCCGGCCCTCCACAAAGCTTTTTCCTCGCCAAGGGGGAGCCACAAAACCTCAGATGATCTTGCAGATTCTTATGGATATTATTTAAAGATTCTTTGGGCTGCTCTTCTGCTTCTGGGGCTAGATTGAATTTTTAGTCGGTCGCCGGGATTATTTCTCTGCTGAATGTCTTTTGGTTTTTCGCGACTTTGAAGGTTGGTAGCTGAGTGATTCCTTTTAGCTGGGCTCGTGTTATCGTCAACACGCCAGGGAATACGATTTACAACATTCACATCTCCAAAGATTCGGCCGATCGCAGGTATAAAGGTTTTGTATATGGTTAATCTAGAAAAAGAAGATAGTACAAGAATCGTCACCAATCCATCCCGTCACATTAACTCAATCAGTCCAACGTTATCCACGTCCCGGCACCAAAGTATTCCGCCCTCCTCCCTGCCATAAATATCACCGTCGGAAGCACCGGACCGATAAACAGAAACCTTATCTAATCCTACGTCTCCCACATTCCAACCATAGCTTAGGCAACAGAAGACCTGAATCGGCAAGGATCAACGATAGGAATGCTACGACCAAAAGTTAGAACTAGAGTACCATCGATAGCATCGAAAGTCGGGTATACATACTATGGAAGGCAGACCTTCGGCTCGCCAGGGCACTGGTAGCAGTAGACGTATCCACCGCCGGTGGCAGCAGCTGGTTCGGCGGCAGCGACTGGAGCTGGAGCTGGAGCGGCGAGGGCGGTGCCGAAGAGGGCTAGGGCGATGACGGTGAAGGTCTTCATTTTGTTGGTTGGTAGTTTTTAATTAAGGTATAGTGTGTAGAGGAGATTTTTATAGATCGCTGATATTCTGAGTGCAAGTGTAGGTAGCTAACGTTATCGAATGACTTGGAGCTTGGAGAATGAGAATAGCAGATTTTAGGGAGGACAGCCCCTTACTTATACACCCCGTCTCTATATACTCAAATCCCTAACGTTATCCCCAACTACCAAAGCCGAAGAAATGGAGCCAACGTTTCATAGCGCATGGACCCAATTCAACCCCAGTGCCAAACGCGCAAATAGGAAAAAAAGTGTCGTGAAGTCAGAATTAGCCTGATTGGGCCTGCGTTGCTCGATCGCTGGAAACGGTTATCGGTTCCCTTTTCGTGAGAGATTTTTTTTGTGGAACCACACAGGTACCTGGCAGCATCAGCCGAAGCAGTCAGTCCTTTCAGCTGCCATTTTTCTTAGATGGTCATCTGGCTGACGAAGGGTTGCTTGCGCGGATCGGATGCTACGCTGACAGATCCAGACGGAATCTCCGCGGATGAAATAATTCGGGTATCTGAATATCGTCTACATAATGGTATTGTATTGCATTCATGAGGTTAGTGGGTGTTGCTATTATGGTCGAATCTGTTGGTTGGTCGGACGCGAAACTTGGGGCAGTGTTATATTATTGTGGTAGCTTGATGCTTGTCGCGGACAAGAATTGTACTGTACAAGTTATATCCGTCCATAATATATATTCTCTCAATGGAACGTGCGACATGCTGCACGGGCGGATAACGCCCGGGAACCTCAAGTCACTAATCATAAACCAGCCTCTCTTCGGGGATGGGTATTTAATTTTCGCTACTTGGACTGGAATGAATGATACTACTAGTATTATACACTTTGATAATGAGACATTCATCATGGTATCTGATACCTTGCCGCTGATATTGCGCATTGGCCTCGCACAAAATAGCAGTTCAGGGGCTAGCTAAGTGCTTTCAGAGGGGAGTTCGTGGTTGGTAGGCCACCGATGACCATCCGACTACTCGAGCGCCCGAATTTCGGGCTTTTATACCGAGTTGTTTAGTGGTGTTCAGCTGTTTTTCCTCTATGCCCATATTTCCGAGTATCAGATCCTTCATCGCTCTCAAACGGATGGAGGTTGCTACAGGCGTTAAAATTTGTAGTTGATCTTTATGCTCTTTTACGGTCACTTGGGTTCCTTGGAGGTCCTGCATCACAAACCAGAGGCGCAGCCACCGATCTAACCGTTGGACGTGGCTCTTTTACTATCACTGTTTCCTCGCCGATGTTTTCCGTTCGACCAACAATCGCTTCTCCCTTGCGCGGGGTCCGATCCGGCAGGCTATCGGTGAACGACTTGACCGGTTTTGTTTCTCCATTGGCTGCTTCTGCTTGATCAAGGATCGCGTCAAATCGCGGCCGTTGCTATCAAACGCGTTAGAAATACTGATATTACAGCAAATATGCAAGTTCGAGGGGTGTGTCAAGATGAACTTACATATCGACTGAATAGAACTTAGCTATTCTTTGCCAAAGGTTTGTAGATATGGATCCCTTCCAATATATTAATAGCAGTGACGTCGATTCAGCTGTCGGGTTGCGAGAACCTTCCAGCGTCATGCTGGACTTGACGTCATCGATCTTGTTAAAGGTGAGCCCTATGGAGCCGGCCCCTCTTCCCCACAATCATTCTCAGCCTCATGGGGCTCAACGAATCCAATTTGATGGTCCAATCTGGGAGCTCTATGATGTTCCTGACGTTCAGGCTCGGGTTAACCCTCAAGGTGGCCCAGTCCTGGCTAGTCTGCCAGCCGAGTCTCATATCTTCGTCGGACTCGTCCTCCGAAACCTTTGCGGACTCCGAAGTTTTGATTTCCCAGGCAGCATACCTTAGTATTAGATATGGGTCCTTCATCTTCCATAGTATACTCTAGCCACCATTCGAGGGAGCTCACTGCAGTGACACCCAGCTGGTCTCGGAAGATGCTTATCCGCGTACCACGGTTCGCAAGATCTCTTTCCCCACATTTTGAGGTGGCTTTTTGTTCCCGCTAGTTCCCAAAGAAAGGGATGGCAGCTTATCTTCGGTACAGGCAGTGGCAGTGACAGTGGCAGAAGCTCCGAGTGTTAGCTTCCGGGGTTCTGTAGTTCGGGGATCTCGGATAGTGGAGATGTATGGGAGCAGGAGACGTTCGGGTGGGTGGGTGGTTTTCTGATACGGGCCTCTTGGGACTCTGGATTAGATGGGATAAGTAGTGAGACGGTAGGTTGCGGGGTTTAGATGGATGGAGTTCGTAAATAGTTGTTATGTAGCCGCCGAGTATTTTTACGGCCGGTAGGCGGTTTGAATGACTTTATTTTTGACGAGATTAAATTATGGACGGGTTTGGACTCAGTTGGACGGTCAATTGTCAAGCCATCAAAGAGAGCTATCACACAACAAAATAAGCTAATAGAATGTTAAGCACTAGGTACCTAGGTAAGTACTTGGGTCTCGGGTCGGCCCTGAGTATAGAAAAAGAAACATTACGGAGGTTCTCATAAGACCGAAGGTTTTAGGTTCCCGGGGCTTGGAGGTCCATCTTATCTATTAAAAGAGAGCCTGGGGAGGACTTTCTGAATTTTCGGCCGAAATATCCCTTGGCCGAGAGAAGTTGCTGGACCCTGTTCCGATTTTTGTGTGGTCGGCCAGGGAGAGATAATTGTTGGGTTCTGAAATCTACGTGTGCATCCGTCCAGGTACTAAGTACCGTCTACCGACTTTGTGTTCCGAGATACTTTGGACAGGAAAACTGGCTGGGCTGAACTTCGTAGCGTTGCTGTTTGCCAAAAATAGCTTCTCAGATCCTTTTGTCGTATTAAGTAGTTGCATCCATTAAAAAAAGTCGATAGCAAGGTGAGGGAAACCGCCAGAGAAGCTCATCTACCAGGAGAAATCCAAATTATCTAGGTAAATGTGTGCTGATGACAGAGGAAGAGACCGTGTCTATATATGGCGTCAGCTAGTTTGCAATGGAAGGTGACACCTAAAAGCGAGCACGCAGCGCTGCAGCTCTACAAAAGCCCATTTTTTGCCCCCGTGGCGTTTAGGTCCGTGTACACCTTAGGTACTGACTATATGTACTTAGTAAGTAAGTAAATGAGAATCCCAATTTACGCACAAGTCACACAGGCCGCCCTGCTGACAGTTACTAGCCCTCCACGAACCCAACCCTTTACCTGATACATTCACGGGCTTCCTGACGGGTAGAAAAGTACCAGGCACAGACCGCGTACGCTGCCTGTTGCAGAACGGACCGAATTTAAACCCTTGGTTGGTGTTTGGACCACTCCATAGACCTATGTGATGAGATTTGTATTTCTAACATTCTTCTGGATAAATTTGAAATTTGAAACCTCATGCAGGAGATTTAGATTTCGGTCGATCCTCTTGATTGTATTCGACTCGTAACTATTGCTACCGCCTGAACACCCAATAAACATTTAAAGCTGTGTATATGTATTATTACCGAGGTAGCATCTATTTTAATTAAAAATAAAGCAATATTAATCTTCTTCTACCTTCTGAAATGATGGTTCACCAATAAGTAGCAAAGTAGAAGCATACTTTCAACCGGATCTAGACTCTATTAAAATAATAGGTTTTCGATTCCAAACCGGGTTTTCGGGAACAATCTCAAAAAAGCCTTTGTAGCGGCGATAGCGGTGGCGGCGGCGAAACGATCCCACATTTCATCCACCTCATGGCCGTCTGCGTAATATTGAACTCCTTTAATACTTATACAAATACTTCCAAAACGTTCCCATATCTCAGAGTCGTTCAACCCGAATCCAAGAGCATTTTCCTTTTCCGCCATCGCGTCACGATAGTCGCTTAACTTCACCATGGTATTTTTAGCCCCGTCAACGAGACAGCTTATAGGCATGTTTGTTCCGAAATGTATAACGGGATACGATCCATCGGTCGCTTTACGTGATTTCACCCTCTCCCTCTCTACAAGCCGCGTCTTATCACAGTGGATCTCACTGCAGTCGAATGTGGCGGTGTCGTGCATACGCGGGTATGAGGATTCGAAAAGCTCGTCTTTCATTGTGCCTGGGTAGGGGATTTTGTGGTTATTTCGGAGGGTCCAGAGATGCTGTGCTGTCGCAAGCTCAAGACGTTCTCGATCCTTCTCTGTTTGCAATGTTGCAATAAAACCGCAAATATCTGGATCTGTTGTGGACGATTCCCGCCGACTACCTCCCGCTCCGCCGGAGGAACCATCAACTATAAACCTATCGCTGATGATCATCTCCTAATAGAACTTCGCTTCCATTATTAGTCCTGGGGACTGCGCCGCAAACGCCAGGCCTGATGACAAGCCACAGTTGTGGGTAGCTAGAGCGAATCGTTGAAGAATTGTAACGTGAATCACCCCCAACAGTTATAACAACGTTAAATCTGCCAATTCTACCAGTCGTGTAGAAATTTGAGTCCCATGTGTGGCCTAGGCGGTCATCAACGTCCCAGACTTCATCAAGGAGGGATCTGATCATATCTAAATCCAACAGCGAGGTGCAAATTATTGCGATTGTGAACTCATCGCGGCTTTTGGGGCGAATATGGTCTGGGGGATCTTTAGGCTTAGCCATGGGCCCTTCATCGAAATCAACGCTACCGCGTTCCATATTAGGAATACGCTTGATAGTCGTCACGGTCCTCCCACCATCCTGTTTCTTAACCCTAACCTGCAACTCCGCTTGCGGGATATAGTATTCGTGCGTTTTATCCGAGCCAGTTTCACTACTGCTCTCTACGGGATCAGTGAGAGTCGGAGACTAGGCCTCTGGCTTCGGGAATTTCCAATCGTGTGAAGAAATGATATCATCCTCGGTACTCTCTGTATCATAGCCTTCAGATTCTATGTCGTCTTGATGATCGCTTGGTATGGCTCGCTGAGAGTCGCCAGTGTCGCCATCTTCGACGAAGGGTGGGATCGCGAACAGGGCAAGTTGGACCATATGTCGACCGACGTGGTCTCGAAATTGGGTTGGGGTGACAACGAGCTCTTCATCCCTCGCGATTCCCAGATTCTGTTTCCTTAGGTCTTCGTGCCATGAATCACAAAAAGGGCAGCTCGACGGCTGTACCCGATCGAGAGGTTGTCGACTAAGGTCTAAGAGTATCTGGAGTTGGTTGGTTGCAAAATCTCCTAGGTGAGAGTCATTCAAATGTTTTGCGAAATGCTCACGTGCTGAGAACGGAGCGTCGATGCAAAATGGACACAGCCATCGCATTCTGTGCATGTTAAGCTCGTGCTCGAACCAAGCACGTTTATCGACGAAAAGAGTCTGCGCACAACCTTCACCCTGGAATGTACAGACATAACACCGTAGATCTCGATAAAAATGTTTCCTGTTACAATAATTAGCCCAGAGCCTTCTATCCAAGGTGTCAACGTTACACGCTACTATACTTACTTCCACGAATTCTCCGATTTGATAGTTTGTATCTCCCTGCAATAAGGGCATTCAAAAGGGAACTTGTCGCCCGCAACCTCCTTCAGACTTAGAACGCGAAGTGCTGACTCGTCGCCATCTTCAACCATAGAGGTTGCAAAAGATGTCTGCGATCGAGTCTCGTCTAAATCTTTTGCATGGATACTGGTCGCTTCAAACGTTTCGACATTCTCAGGAACTAACGTGGATGCTTTTGTGTAGACAAGACTAGGAGCGATTTCGGATCGTGGCTCTTGCACAGTACCTCCTCTCACGGGTTTCAGTAGGGTTTGCCTCTGATGTTCTAAGATTTGAGGTTCAGCTTTCGGAGTATGTGATAGCTTTTCACGATGGTCTCTGCAGTATCGGATAAATTGCCTTCGTCGTGTTATCGCCCTTCCCAGGCGTAGTTTTAACCATTGCATATCCCCTCGCTCAAGTTTGGGGAACTTATGACCGGTATGAGCGATATCGTAGCTTTCGTCAAAAGGCTCTATATCCGCGGCGGCCGACTTTTCGTATCGGTCTCTCGGAGTAGCCTTCTTGATCAGTACGGAGATTCTGAAGAGACTCGACATTGAATCTGCCACAGAGCCAAGCAGCTCATCAAATTCATTTATCTCTAGATCCTCGGCGTCTGTACTGTCGGCATCATCGTCCGCTTCACTGGATGTCTCGATCGTCAAAACAATGGTCCTGTTTGGACGTTCCCCGTTGAAGATCGAATATGCTAGCAGGATCAGCTCTCAAACTATAAAACATCTTGTCGGCAATATCAACAAACCTTCTTGCAAGCACTCTGTAAGTGTGCCAAGTATATATATAACCTGTGAAGTCATGGCTGGTGACCTCAGAAGTCGGAAATCTAGTGAGCTTTGCAGTCTGGAATCTTGAAATGCCCCAATATTCCCTCCCCACAGTTTAAAGCGGCTCTCGAGGTCTTGAACCTGCGCCACAACCTCTTGAGCTTGATTCGATACGATTAACTTGTTAATCAGAGACGAGAAGCTCTTTAAGGCATTTTCCGCTCTTGCTGAGATAGACATAGTCGGATCTGGCTCAGATTCATTTGCTACTTCCAATATATTCGCGAGAGGAGGGGAAAGGTTTGAGGTATGTGACGCTTGCATGGGGCTCGAGGGAGCCAGAGTTTGCAAATTTTGCTTGGATGGGGTTTCCATACTCGTGGATTGGTATAACGTATATAACCGGGTCTAGGTTATACAATCGCGAGGCTAAGCCGAAACAATACTATAGTTAGCGACCCCGCGCCTGGGTTTAACTATACTAGCGTCCTCTTTGAATTGAGTATGCTTCGTGTAGTTAAAGTTAAATTTCCGATACTGGGAAAATAGGTATTTTTGGTCCCAGAATCGATACAATGCGATTTCATCCGCATTTATTGGCGAACGCGTCTCTCGGGGTCCCCTCTTGCCCAGCTTTGATGCGAAGCGGAATTGCCATGCTGAGTTGTCCCTGCGCCAGCTGGTCGATGCATTGAAAAAGCGGGGTAACCAATTCGTGGCATATCCTCGCCGGGACACTAACTGCGTTGATTTACCTGCGTCAAAGAGGCGCATGCAGCCAAAAGCTCTTCTTAGAACTTGGATACTTAGCCTCGAATCGAGGCGTTAGATATTGTTAACTCTCAATTCTCACCTCTTTTGTTACTTCGCAATCGGCCAGCTCGTTAGGGTTATGGGAGGGCACCATAATATCACAAAGACTATCCCAGTTGAATTGCAAGCCCGACGCGACGACATAGGATACCTATTAGTTATCTCTCGAAAATCCAACTGTCATGAGTGGTATCGAAGTTGCTGGTTTGGTCCTTGGCGGGTTCCCCGTCCTGGTCACGGCGCTCGATTCGTGGTCTCGAGGCTTAAAAATGCTCGAAAATTGGTGGCAGTTTCAACGTGAATACGAACGGTGTTTGCAGGATATCGGATACCAGGAATTGCAGTTTAGACGAAATCTTGAAGAGTGCCTCCTACCTTTGGTTCGGGACGACAATGACTTGAAAGCGCTCCTCGCCAATCCCGGTGGTCCAAGGTGGAAGGACCCTGAACTAGAGAGAAAGCTAGTGAAGAGGCTATCGCAGCAAGCCTATGAACAATACAAGCAAACAATTGAGGGGATGATGCGAGTAATGAGAGAGTTGCATGAAAGGGTCGAGCAAGTAAAACCAGAGGATATGATGCCATCACTTGCTGTAAGTACCTATATGGAACCCGGTGAAGATTTTGGGACTAGGAACCTAAGCTCACACGTACTTAACACTGCTAGAGTGCTTCCAAGTTCAAAATAAGACGGAAGAAACTCAGCACAGAAAAAAAGAGAATATCCTTCACTTTTGACAAGTCTACTCGAACAAGCCTCTTCAAGGAATTAGAAGATTACAACAAACGCCTCCATGAACTACTTGCTACTAGTGACCGACTCTCAGAAGCGTACTTAAACGCTCAATTTAGTAGCGTTGCAGGCTCTTTGAACAGATCTGTCCTAAGATTCTGGAGGCACGCCGACGGAATTTTCAAAACAATCAAGAAGGCATGGAATTGCGATTGTAGAGATTTCCATTGCGTGAGCCTACTGCTCGAACACCAATTACAACCGGAAATCAGCTTGCAGATGATGTTTTCGTTCGGAGAACCAAGTAGAGCCTCGAGAGCCTCCCTATGGACTTGCCAGGAAATAGTCATCAAGATGGTGAAGGAAGAAGCGCAGCCTCCAATAATTCCAGCAGCCCCAGTCCCAAGGGAGATTGATGATAGGCATGAAGCTAAACCGGTTCACAAAAGTAAACTATCGATATCCTCGATGACCCGGTCACTATTTAGCAGAGGAGAGAAACCACAGGCCAAATCACAACCAACCTCCCCGAAAACGGGTCTAATCAAACCGTAAGTACTAGATAGTACAGTTTTGATATATATCCCTTTCCGTTTGCTCTGCATTCGTGCTGATTAATATAATTCTATATAAGAGCTTTGAGGAAGTGGTAGCCAGCCCTTAACGGAAAGAAATACAATTCCCCAGTTGGCGGTTACCTTCGCCGACTCCAGAGCTGTAGCGAAACCTAGCATTCTCAATCTTTGTGGGGAACTGGCCAAAGCGGCCGGCCCTTGTCTCGGATATTTAAATGATGACACCGAAAGCTGTTGCTACGCGCTACATCCCGTTGTTCCACGGCAAGGCCACCTAGATCTTCGCAATCGGATTTCCCTCAAAGATATTCTAGACAAGACAGCTGGAGTCGTGCTCACTCGCCGCCAACGGTTCTTTCTTGCCTTCACCATTTCTTCTTCTCACGCGCACCTACAATCAACCCAGTGGCTAGGTAGCCACTGGAGCAAAGCGGACATACTATTTCCTTCCGACCCACAGAATCCTCGCCACTTGCTGCTAGACCGGCCATTTCTTTCATGTAATTTTACCCCCATAGCTGCCCAGCCCCAGCGTACTGGTGTCAGCGGTGACGTAGCATTTTCGACGTTGGGGATACTTTTGTTGGAACTATGTTTTGGAATTCTATTTGAATCGACGGAGTTCCGGAAGCACTCGCTGCCTGAAAAGGGCCCGAACGCATTTTCAGATCTCGCTGCGGCGATTGGGTGGGCGAATGAGGTGGTCGACGAAGCAGGACCGGAGTACGCAGATGCAGTTAAATGGTGCCTGACCCAGTTTATGGCCCAGAAAAATGGAGACGGATGGAGGCAGGAGCTGCTGAATAAAGTAGTGCGGCCGCTGGAGAGATGTTATGGATATCTGGGTTAAGGGCTACCGATATACCCTGTGAGATCTTACGCCGAATGACTTCTATGTAAAGCGGAGTTGTCACGATTCTGACGCGTCGACGGTATGCAACAGCCTCGTCTACGCACGCCGCAACCCTAGATACAGGCAACCTTGTCTATCATACAAACAACCTTACTCCCAATAATTAACGATTTCGGAGTCTAAGATGTTGTAATTATTACTAGCTAAGCTAATTATAAGTTCAGCCTTCCGTCCTGGTGCTACGTCGCAGGTGCCTTTTCTGTCTTTTTTTTCTTTGTCCCTTTCCGGGTTATCTTTGAGGATTGGCCTGGAATATACCTCTTGTTTAGGATAGAGCGTCTGGTATGGTAACATAGTACTATGGCCGGGCTCCGACTTTTTCCCACCACAGGCACCTGGCAGTCCAGCCGTGTCGCCACTGTTGCATGTTGAAGCTATCAAAACTGCCAATTTCACTTGGTGGCAACTTTAGCCGAGTTTGAAAGGTGTGACATTCAAACCACCAATGATTCGCTGCACGGATTGCGAAATTGCTGGTCGCGGCTTGGCGCGATTTGGGGTTCCAACCTTCGAAGCTCACCAACCATGAAGTTGGGCCGAGTCAATCGCCGTCGAAAGGGGGTAACAATTACCAACAAATATTCAGCGAAGGTAGAAGCTAGAAGATGAGTGTTCCAGATACTTTGCGAAGCGGCCTTTCCGCCCTCCGCGATCTCAGACGACGGACTCGAAACCAAACGACGCCCTTTCAAGCGAACAACAAGTCGCTACCGAACCGATTGGTCGACGTTTTTCTCCGAACATGGGATCTTGGCTTCACTGCGTTTGGGGGCCCTCCCGTGCATTTCCAGATTCTTCACCAGAGATTCGTTGAAGGTCGAGGCGGGAAGCAGAAATGGGTCGATGAACAAACGGTAGGCTTTCTCTAAGATATATAGGACATTCTTTGAATGGAGTCAACTGACATTTACGCGATGTTAGTATCAAGAGTTGTTCGCCATATGCCAGGCATTACCTGGTCCGGGGAGCACAAAGATGATTTTCTGTCTGGTCTTGTTGCATGCTGGGTTTATTCCAGCCCTCTTCGTGTTTTTGATATGGAGGTATGGGTGTTCCAATCCTCTATCCCGAATCTTTAAGCTGTGCTCTGACATACTACAGTCTTCCTGGGGCTATTGGCATGTATGCGCTCTCGGTTGGTGTTCAAAACATCAGCGAAGTGCTTCCTGGCCCAGTATACCCCCTACTATCAGGTTTAAACGCGTCCACGGTGGGCATTATTGCTCTTGCGGCGGTACAGCTCGCCGAGAAAGCAATCATAGATAAACTTACGCGTATCCTGGTGATTGCTGGCGCATGTGCAGGCCTTTGTTATAACGCTTTGTGGTACTTCCCACTTCTGATGGTTCTTGGCGGCTTCACGACAGCAGTTTGGGATGGCTGGCTGAGCCAACGGGTTGGGAGGTTGAAAGCAAAAATGAGGCGTAAGAAGCGTGAACCGGAGGCGGATGTGGCGTTAGAAACCGCTACGACGACACAGGCGACAGTTGTGGAGGATAGCCCGCATAATAGTGAAGCTGTTCACCGACGAAATGTTGGGAATCGGTTGGAAAGTTCGGATGGTACCGAAGCTGCGCAGGGGCAACCCGATACTAGTCCTATGGCGCGATCTTCCGTGGAGACTACAGATAAACCTCATCTGATTAGAGGAAAGGTCGGCGTAGCTATTATCATTCTTTTCTTTGGTATGTCTTCCTTGTCCTTGCTCACGATGATGAGTATCCGAATGCTAATCCAGATTCAAAGCTTCCTTTATTGCTCTTCTAGTCGTTCGAGGCACTCTCCCGGTAGACTTAATCGCTCTGGATCTCTTCGCCAATATGTACCTGGCGGGAACCATAATCTTCGGCGGTGGGCCTGTGGTGATCCCTCTCCTCCGCTCTTACGTGGTGGATCCAGGTTGGGTAACCAGTCGAGACTTCCTCATCGGGCTGGCAATCATACAAGCCTTCCCGGGCCCAAACTTCAACTTCGCAGTCTACCTCGGGTCTCTTGCACTGCAGCGGTCGCAATTTCCAACAATCTTTGGCGCCTTCCTGGGCTACGTCGGAATTTTCTTCCCGGGGATAACTCTTGCGGTGGCCATACAAAGTTTTTGGCGTATTCTTCGTAAGAAGAAAGTTGTTATCGATATCTTACGTGGGGTCAACGCTACGGCCGTTGGTTTGGTATTTACCGCTGTGTATAGATTGTGGGAGATTGGTTATTTGACGGCTGAGGCGAGCCAAGGGCAGAGTCTTGCGCGAGAGCCATGGTGGGTCGTTGTCGCTGCCATTACTTACGCAGAGAGTGCCTGGTTTAATGTGCCGCCGGCGCTTGCGATAGTAATCGGTGCTGTACTGGGACTTTGTTGGTACGGTGCTGTTGGAAGATAGCATGTCGATTTGACGGTCGAGTGCTTACGTGCACATATGTACACATATATAGAGCCCTTGAGACTAGACCTACAGACCTCCATCTCTAAGTTTACAGATACCAACCTTTTATATCGGAATTAGCTATCCTCGAAATGCTACAGTACTCTCGCACCGCTACTTCCTTCGTTTTCAAACTCGTTCGCGGGACCTATTGTCATATATTAGACAGGTTCATCGTAGATTGAATGGTATTATTTTAACATCTAGGTACCTATGTACGTGACTGTCTTGACAAAATAACATATAAACCCCTCAATGCAGATATACCGGGCGTCACAATTGGTGCCTCATGGATTCGAGGCTACGTATCTCAATTCTACCATCCCGTCGTGTTGCATGTTGTATTATGCAAAGAGCGCCACAGTTACCAGCCCCGCTTTGCAACTCAGCCCTAACCTTGGCAGGCTCGCCAAGTCAGGCTGCACCATATAAGGCCGCCGAGTCCTGCTCCTGGACATCTTTTGAACACTTCCCACACGACATCTCGAGACTCTATCCTCAACCACGCCCACGCCGGCCGAAGAAGACCACTGCTATGGCTTCGCTGACCAACCTCCCTGCTGAAATCCTCTTGCAGATACTCAGCAATCTTACCACCATCGATCAGGCTCGTTGTGCCCAGACGTGCCAAAAACTTCATGATATAATCTACGCGGAGTACGACATTGACCTTCCATTCCGTGTAGACCATATCTCTCAATCGACTTGGAGGCTCATCCAGTGCCTCCTCGTCAATCCCAGTTTCGGGGAACGAATTCGCAAAATTAAGGTCACTTGGCATCGTCGTGATTGGCACGACAAAACGAGCTGGACTCGGAAATGGTATTGGACCGAAGACGAATTACTAAATATTCGTAAGATGTGCGAGACGTGGAACTTCGGACCCGCGTACGATGCCATCCGAGACGGATTGAATTCTGAGGCGCTTCTGCCGCTACTGCTCTGCTACACCACGCGGCTCCAATCATTATATGTCGGCCCTGTGTCGAAGGATATGATAAAATGTGGATTCGAGTGGAAAATTCCTCCCGAGCATCTAAACAAAATCTACAATTACTGTGTCGGAAATGAATTAGGAGAGAATACGGAGCTTCTGTGCGATACTACTGGGGCATTGTGTCACGACCCTTCGAAATCATTGATACAGGAGATGCCATGGTTCTATTTGACGTTCAACCCACAACAGTGGTTGCCGGGACTATCTAGCGTCAGGAAG
This sequence comes from Arthrobotrys sphaeroides, assembly GCA_036971245.1. Taxonomy (NCBI): domain Eukaryota; kingdom Fungi; phylum Ascomycota; class Orbiliomycetes; order Orbiliales; family Orbiliaceae; genus Arthrobotrys; species Arthrobotrys sphaeroides. Next base: position 87,269 of record JAJTTW010000019.1, read on the forward strand.
TTGGTATATGGGCCCAAAAAGGATACGGAGTACTACCTCATCGATACTTGGCCAATCGAAAATCTCCTCAACTTATTGCTACTTCCTCAGCTTGAAAGTCTCAAAATTATGGATGCTGAACTGGGGCGAATTGTCCAACCACGAACTATTACACGAAGTTCAATAAAGCATTTGGAGTTACTATGTTGCCAGCTTAACGAAAACGAGTTTGAATTATTGGTAGCTTCCACTGGTTCTCTCCAAAGCTTCAAATGTCTGCTCCTGGAATACTGGACTGAGGAGCTCATTGACCTGGAAGCGCTTTCGGGGCTCATCCAACGGGGAAACTCTGAGACATTGAAACCTGACCAGGTGCTTATTAAGATGCGGGATTGGGAGGATGTGTACGGCGAGAGTAGCGATAGTGATACAGCGCGATGATTACGACACGCGAAGACGTGGTGCGTCTTAGCAAGCGGAAGTTTGAAACCGCAATTGGCGATATTCGGAGCAGAGAGGTAGGCACCGAGGGGGCCTGGACAACTAAGGCGAGGAATCTAAAAGGTAAAACAGCTTCGGAACCAATTGATTGGCGTCAATGAGGGGTGGAACAACCTGCCACCAAAGAATTTAGATCTTGATGGAGGTACTGCTTGATCTTACGTGTCTTCTCATCGAATTCGTCGTCATGGCGCAAGTACCTTGGCGTAATATTAATGTATATTGCGGTAGCTCCGATCAAATCCCACAAATTCATACTGAGTACCCCACTAATGCATTGTAAGTACTATATCTATCACAGATCTAGGTACCTCCATCGCAGTTGTAGTTGTGGCTGCGGCGCTTGCTGCCAGCTGCAGCACAATTCTGTATATACACATATTTAAGCGACCTGAGCTTGCCTATAGCTAATCAGTTTTCATTTGTCAGGATCTGTTGAAATCCATGAGGATAACCACCAGAAGAAAGATATAACCCCCATCCAAGGTCACCACATCATCCCCAATCTCCGCGGAGCTAGCTGGTTTTAATAATATCTTGTCCTGGAACATGACGGGGAGGCCATATGGAGGTCAAAGCTATCTAGTGGCACCACGTGTGTCAACTATCTATATACAACATCGAGGCTCCAAGGCTTTGCGATTCATCGACCGAACAGAAACTTTGTCAATGAGCCCCGTTCTCTAACCCGGAGTTGATTACATACAGGCATGCGTCGTTATAGAAGCTGGATTCTGGGTAGCTGATAGCAGGTTGCGTCGGCTCCGTGGCCGTCTCCCTTGCAGGTGTCATCGATACCGAACTGCGGTTTTGACACCTCCGAAGCTTTTCAATGCTTTCCCCAAATACCCCCGGGCCATAAACGTGCTGAACGTCGCCTGTGCCACCGTATCAACTTTTCTTGCAGCACAGCCAGTCAATATATATATGACGAGCCGGTGTTCCACTCCTACATACCCCGACCTTTTTGATGCTTTTGAATTTTTTTCAAGTTTATCAATCTCTTGAATGATACGCCTCCATATATATATTGTCAAACAGAGCCGCGTGTTTGGCCCGGTTTGTACCATAGTCGACAGCCCCTCATCAGGTCAATGCAACTTGCGGAAATATATTAAATAAAGTTAAGCATCGGAGCGTGGTGTGGAGCTCGACACCCCACGAACATCTATTGTCACAATTCCGCGGCGCCATTTTCGGCGGTGGGATTGAGATCGGAGATGTTAAGTGATAACTCGTCAGTGGGGAACATCGATAGTGCTATTGATATCATATGACAACGGTGTTCGAACAAGGATTCCTGCGGGGTTTCCCTACACCCGAAACATTTGTAGATGCGGATTTAGCCCCTTCCGCATATCGCGAACCAGGTAGACTGTTGGGGGGGCGTCTGTTACCATGGTGATAAGCTATAGAAGTATAACAGTGGATCTTTGAATCTCGCGAGGAGGTGCCATCGATCTAAACCTCTCTTCAAACTTCAGGATGAGTGATTGTCCTTAGGTACTTGAGGATTCCGGTTACGTCACTTAAGCCCAACTGCCTTCGCCTTTTAGTTGTATTCAGCGACTGCTTTGTGCGACAAGTTGGGTCCCATGCGGGGGCTTTTTCTTGAAAATTTAAGACAATCAGGTGATAAATCTCCTAGCTTATTTTCCGACGTAATTTTAGCTGATATGCCCATCCCAGCATTGCGACGGCTGCCGCGTTTTAGCGTTTCTTAAGGTCTCGATTCTAAGTTGGACATAGCTGGTCGTCTATACTCAGAAATAGTTTCTGACCTCATACTATATATTAGGAGTACCCTGTGGACGTAGGCCAAAGTACGAATTTTGTATTCTCTGATTCCATGACGTGCAATAAGCTGGTACGCCCCGGATTGGTATAGCGTTAGGGCTAGGGTCGTTTGTACTAGGACGTCTATAAATATATAAAATGATTCGTTCATTTTGCCGATACCCTGCCAGGCCAGCGATATAGCCATAGGTAAAAACCACCTCGAATTTGCCTTGGGCAGGCCGCGCTTCGTAGGCTCTTTGAGAGCGCGAATGTCCTTTTAAAGTATCAGGTAATAGCGCTTTATGACATATGCAAATAAAATTGCTTTGAACAATCTAAGCTGACGGAGTATTATGATGATGCCTTCGCCGCGGACCGACGGTTCATTTCGGGAATCTCATGAGGGTCAAGCTATATATCGCCGTGACCGTTAAGCTGGGAGCTTTTGAGGGTATAAAGATTTGTCCTAGCATAGTAGCGCGGAAAAGTTCAATCGAATATCCAATTATGCGTATCACCAAATTGCAAATATTTAAATCTGACATTTGTCAGACTGTTTAAAGGAGCCTCCCGGAGTTCCCGCGATTTTGGCCGTCTTAGACCATGGGCGTGTCCGCATTAAGGCTGTTCCCAGATCCATGTAATGTGTGCATCCAAATTTGATTCGCTATGCACAAATGACTCTCTAGTCGACTCGTCTTCAACACTCTGACATACGCCTAGCTTAGCTTTCAGCGGGATTGCGTTACCAACAGAGTAGCAGAGTTGGAGCTGGACGTCCGATGTTGGATTGAACCACTCAACAACATCGATGCTGTGGACGCCATATAGCATCCGGAGGATGAAGTAGTCTGGCCTCGCCAGCATCACCGCATCAGGATGCGGGGAGCTGGACACACTAGCTTGGGGTCTTTCCACGACAAGTGACACGTGGGCGGATGACCCTCTCGTAGGTACCCGACCATGCGGGGTGGTCTCCTCTCGTGGATTTGATGGCTGTGACTGCATCAGGTTGACTGCGCGTGTCTATTCATTGGAAATGATTTTCTGATGCACATTAAAGCGGAGGCCCTCCTCGGAGGGGATAATATTGAGACCTAGGTAGTTGCAACATTTGGGATGCTATATTGCCCCGGTTATTATCTTTCCACAATCAAAAACATAGTTCCTGAGGGTAGAAAAGGATGCACGTACCTCAGGGAAGCGGGCTTTCGTATATGTATTTCGCATAGAAATCTGAGATAAAATTATTGTTCTGTATAAATCGGAGTCAGATAGGGTGGAGCAAGAAGGTGCGCATGCACAGCACATGCACTGCTATAGGCCTCGAGCTCGTTGAATCATAGAGCGAGTTCCAGTTCGATCAAATACCACTATCGGGAAATCTTTAACAGTGATTCGTCGATGAACGAGGTTAATAGATAAATGGGGAACATTGTTGTCGAGAGTTCCTCATAGTCTGAAAGCGGGCCATATCATGACGTATCATGAGGTTCATTTGAGCCGATGAGCTCCGTTATGCTACCACCGTTCATAGAGTGTATTTTGTATGCGGTAATCGTCTTTGCGGTATATATATATCGACATAGGTCGACGTAACGGTTTTCGATCTGAGAAGAACATAATCGTCTCCGACTTTATAGAATGGCGTGAGTGCGGATACTTTTCGTCGCCGGAACGGGATGTCAACGGGAGCCTTTTATGGATCCTTCTCTGAAATAAAGGGAAGATGAAAGAGGTCTAGACATACGTCGAGGTACCAAAAGATATCATCAAATGCGGGGGGGGGGGACAATCTCCTTGCTGGGAAGGAGCTTGAGATGCTCCACTGAAGATATCTGCTTAGTAAATTCTTCTCTAGAGTGGTAGATTTGGTGCTAAAGGAACAGGTTAGGAGATTTAGACGCCATAGGTTTCCGAGCACGTTCGCTCGATCTCACGTTCGTGATAGGTAGTGGTTTTTTACGAGATCCTTCATGTCGCCTCGGACTTGGTAAAATCTCCTTCTGGGAAGTTATCAAGTTCTAACACATAAGGCGTATTTCATACTCCCTAGTCCTGGAACATATTCATGTAGCTCGCGGAGTAGCTATGCGGTATATGTTAGTGCGATTTCTGGAGGGTATCTGGCATGGCAGGTATATTCTCTATTCAATAAAGCTTTCTGAGAAGCTCGATATATATAAGTATATATGTATGTGATATTTAGGCGGAGTTTCGAGCTGGGAGATGCGACTACGCATTCATACTTGTACCAGTATTTCATGGCCAAACGCTCCCGTAGTTGAAGGGTCTATATTGCAGGAGGATGTAGTACTACTCAACATGCAAGAGATAGGTTCGGGTCTTTCACTCCCGTAATAATTCTTGTATGTATGCGTGGGTAACAGTATAAGCTTGTCACGAGCGTTCTGAGTGCCGATATAACAATAGTGTTCGCCGGCCGTTCGTGATCATTATAGAATTGTTCACATTTTTTGGTTTCCTCTCTAGTATATATGTACCCAAGTAGGTACCTCTCAACAGGAAGCGGTTGATCATGCTGCTCTGGCTTATGTCGCTGTTGGTGAAATCGACGGTGACTTCCGCACTGCTCCATTAATTCGAATTTGCGTACTAGAAACTAGACCTCTCGCCAATATGCGCATATGATATGCTAATCTATGCTGGTTCCCGGTTCCCCGAAAATTATCTTTCATTGCATCAATATTCATATTTCCGTGGTTTCTGTAGCTCCTGGGAGAAATATCCTTCTATGATAAATGGTCCATGCTTTTGAATGGCTTCCCCCGCGCGTATGTCGATCATAAAAGATGCTTCATTGTTCATGCTGGATTTGCTTCATTTTCTGTATCCATGAGCAGCTGTATACGCCCAAATTTCATCCGGAAATATTGGTCCAACCTGGAAAGCAATCGACAGGACCGCATATTTATAAAATCCCTCACCTCGTTGTAGTGTTCCTAGTTTTTTCGACGAGCTCGGGCTGTATGGCTGCGAAGATGTAGCCGTTTGGCCTCCCGCATTTCTTGATTTGCTCGTCGGAGCTTATCACGCATAGAATCAACCTCCCACGTTGTTCGATACGTTTCAACTCCCGTCTCAATTCCTCCATTTCCGTCATGCTCGCACTGAAGGGTGAACTCATGGCCTCCGCCATGTCGCCCTCGACATTCAAATCCTCTCCAAACAAGGCGTCCTGCTTAAGCGCGTAATGAAACTCGCTCTCAATCAGTGGTAGCGGTTGATTTGGGTAAGTAGTTAGGTTCCATGTTATTACTCACTCCAGTCGCGAGAATAATGGCATATATATAACCGGGTAGACAACGCTCTTGGACGGAGTGTGGTATTCCATGATGCGAATATGGGTCGCCGACATATGTGGGGGTGTTTAACTAGACCGGCGCTCTCATCAGTGTCGCAGAAATTATGTCAGCGGCGTTTTGGCATATTTCCGAATGAGATGTCCGTTCAACATTTTTCCGGTTGAGGGAAGCGTTGAAGTCCATAATTCAGCCCCACGATAAATTAGTTTATAAATATATTGAGTCACTTGGATAAGGGTCTCGATGCCTGGCGGTAGAGCGGACAGGGCAGACTCTGCCACTTCGGTATTCGCTTTCGTAACCGGCAGGCTGCGTGGTTATACCGTGGCGCACCGGAGTTGAATTTTCGGGGTGTGAGCTGGAGCCACACGCATCAACGAAGAGAATGTAAAGGATTTGAATAACTTCCATGTAACGATGAAACTGTTGCTTTTGTCGTCTTGCACCATCGTAAATAAGGCGATTCGTGGATCCAAGTAAACGGCAGAGCCGACCGGTCATTGCATGTATGGAGGATACTGCCCAAGAAGACTCCTCGTACCGATCGGAGCGCCATCCTCGGCAGTATATATAGTTATATCCATATGAGTAATGCGGTCAGACCCGATGTTAGTTTGGTACTAACATTTCGACTTGGCCGTCGAGATCGAGATGGAGGTTCGAGGAGAAATTCCACAGATCATAGGTGCGTAGTCCGCATGAAACTGCGTGGTATATCTCAAAATCCATGTATCGGCAGCGTGCTATGGGCACTATATGTTGAATGTTTCCGCGAATAAAGATAGTTGGTGATCGACGTTTAGTTCTGGTCGTCTCTTTCTAGCGTGGCTAAGGTATAGTGCTCTCGATTTATTGGACAATTGTGAAAGTTAAGCGGTCGCAATTTCCTTGTATTTGTCTGGGACTGCGGCTGTGTCGATTGCACAAATGTTTGCTGCTAGCTGGCTTCTTTCTTTACTGGGTGACAACAGCGTCAGCGTCGGTTGGGATGTCGAGGCTGACACTTTGTTCGTCACACCTATCCTCCGGGACAGGTGGTGGTGTGTCTGCACTTGATGGTGGAAGGGATATCTTCGGGATAGGTGGCGTGTCTGAACCTGATGGTGGGAGGGGTATCCACTACACATGCCTTTTGGATTATGGCTTTGCAGCCACCGAGGGACGTCCTCGAGCGAAGGCTTAGGAGTTTTTGATCGACTCAAGCTCATTGGCTGTGGGTCCTCCGGATCCGGGCAACGAACAATATCGCAGAGGTTCGGCTCTTGCTGACGAAATACATAGTTCTGGGGTCTATGAGATGACATGTAATCATGTCTCTAAAAAGTGAAAAGGCCAAGGCTGACCAGTATTGTTCCAGTCTAATCTGAAACGAAGCCAATATGCTGTCGGCGACAAAGGCAAAAGGTTCTAAACATCAGGGACGGATTGAAGCATAAGATATTTCAATTGTCGTTATTACTCCATCCCAGCTAGGTATGTGCCATCGACGTCGGGATCGTATGGTAAACATAAGCCGGGGTACCCTCAGCTAACCTAGTTGCAAAACTAGTATAGTGTCAGGCATTATATAGTTATGAGTGGCCGCGCGTGCAGTCTTGGTGTCTGGTATGCCAGGTTCGGGGCCAAACGCCCTCTTTCTCGTCAGTTGGCGCGTTTAGCAAACACTGACCGGCTCGAGAACTCAGATATGTCATCGTAGAAACTTCGGGTATGGAGATTTTGGTTTGGTGGCTGGTTCGTCATCATGGTACTCGAAGCTCTGGACTGGCTTTGTTCTCTCCACCAAGCAATCGAACTGACAAATGGACCATTGGTAGATTCGTCGTGTCATCCCCCGTTACTCTGTGAAGCCAGAGATCCAGCTTTAAAGGGCTGATATGCATTTATCGCTCAACGAAGTGTCCGGCTAGTGAAACGTTGTAAAGATGCCGGAAAATAGGGATCGGTTCATCCCGAAAATTTAAAACCGAACTGCTGAGCTCTGAGGTGTGGTGTCGGACTTCCTCAACTATCAATTTATCTATATAAGGTAGTTTCGCATGGAAAAGAGGAAGTAAATAGGAAGGGTTAACGTGGTCGCTAGCTGCCAGCCCCAGCGGAACCAGCATTTTCACCACCGATTATTATATTATCGCTTTTTGACCAAACTTTCATGAGTCCGACCAGCTGATTGTGAAATCAGTGGTCCTGAGTCGGCAATATATAGGAGGGGCGAAGCGTGACCATCGGGAGGACGTTTAATAGTTCCGCGACCAAAGCCACGGCTTCTCCATTGAAAGAACGTCGTTTAAGTGGAATGAGGACCTCATCCCATCCACCGTGCGAACTTGCGGCCATCGAACCACTTTTGGAAATGTTTTATATAAGCTTCAATATATATAGCTTCGCTTAAATATATATACCAGCTCATGAGGTGGAGAACTTGATCCCAAAAATAAGCGCCCAGGCTCACGGGGAGCCTCAGCTTGTTGCTTTATCATCCGCCGTTGCTGTGAGACCTCGAAGCGAAGTACATTTTTTGACAGGCCGGTAAGATGTTCGGCGTGGGGACCCCCTGATTTGGTTGTCGAAAACTCGTATATCGTTGGCATAACCCGAAAGAAACGTCTGGTATGTGGTTGAGATTGATTGGACAGATAATGATGTACGTATAGACGGAATAGGTAAGTGCGTGAGGGGATCAACCAAAGGCAATATTAAAAAAATAGATAGGTATGATAAGATGTTAAAGCGATGGGGAGAGAAGGGACAAAGGTGAGAAGGGGAAGGAGTCCACCCATGAGAACGGCGGAGAGCCCCAGCTTCTGCAAACCTGTCATAGATACTCGGGCAACAGCATAGTGATATCAAGTCTCCTCTTTGGGAAGATATCGGCTTTAAAATCATATTTCTTCCATCTTCGATCTCAAAAACGAAAATCCCCGACATATGAGTCAGGAGCCTCCCCGTATAGGTGCTGGGTGGCCCACGAACCATGATGCGTGCTCGAAATCGGCTGGTATCCCGAGCATAAGTATATATATAACTTTCGGACTTTCTATTTATCATAAGTTTCGGGCATCCCATGCCGCGAGCATCCGGAGCCCAAGATTCGAAAATCGAGAAAGACTCATCATAGAATCGGCAGATATCCCGTCCTATATAGATAAAGGGGCCGGTAAATTCGGGGTATTGTGGTATCGTTTTTTGGAATTTGGTGATATATAGTTCCAACGTTCAGATAGGGTCTCGCAGGAGAGTGACTCGAGGGTTGAGTGAACAAATTTGGGATTAACTATCCCACATCTCGAGGGTTTTCATACAGTCAGCTTTGATTCTTTTTAGACAGCTCCCGAGAATCCCGTAGATTGGGAGACTCTTAAGTTAGCTTTCGTTATGTCTTTCCAAAGGCTGTGTTCCTTCGAGGAAGCATTTAGCTGGTTGAGATGGGTCTCTTATTAGTGTGAAGTACTTGTCTTCGCCAGGTTCCATGATAGAGTTCTCTGAAACTGTACATCCAGAAGCCACTGGGTTACTCTAGTGTCCACCGCGAACTCCATATAATGGCGAGCCGAAAGTACTCATGCGTACCCTGGAGGCGACCTTGAGCCTTTGCATCCATACAGTAAGAGCCCTCGAACCACGATTTGATTGCTAGCGCTGCGGAGAATAAATCGGTGATGTGGTATTGAGCGTTAAATTCAAGAAAGCATCTTCTCTGCCGCTCTGCGGCTTCACCGAAGTGAAACCTGACGACTGATAGCTGGCCCAGCACTAGTTTCTCTTGCCCGGCGCCCAATGAGAGAGGGCAGGCTCTCTGTTTTGGGGTCATCCTCCAAAGTTTTGTCTGAGTTCCGGACCGATATCATCCTGCCCAGATAGTACGCTCCCGAAGTCCAATATATATATATAGATATATACCGGTAGAAACATTCCTGCCACGTCGACCCTCTCGCCGAGGGCAAAAAGTATGAAATGACCTCATACCGCGCTCGCGTACCCTTAGAGTGGGCATCAGGCCTGCAGGGCCGTTCAGGTGGTTTTCTAGTTTGGCGCTCATACAAATCGCTTATGGAACGGTATGAGTTTCATGGGTCGGTCGAGCTTCGACAGCCATCCGGTGCGGTCGACGGTCCGGCCACCTCATTTTATAAATTTATTACAAGTGAAAGTTCATCGGGTACATCTGACGGGAGAGAACTCAAACGGGTCCTTTTTGGTAAGCTGTGCAGGGTGAAAGGTAATATGTGAGTTGGACCATCGTCTCGCTGTGGAGTAGCCTGGGGAGTTGGATCGTTGGCCGTAAGACACCATTGACGCTCCAAGAACTTTTCGGACCCCAAAGCCCAGTGAGCTTCGGGTCTCGAGCTCGAAAATCCTCGTCCTTGTGTGATTGGCCAACTGTGAGGTCTGCCATGACGTAATCGCGGATCTTTTTTTCGGGCTCTGTCGCATGTTCCCCTGTCTATTCTGGCTAAAACTGGTTCTTTCAACATGCATTCTGGTAAACTGGTTTATCGCTGCCCTTCCCAACGATGATGCATGATACCGCCTTTCCATTCGAGATCTGCGTTGAAGTGTGCGATCCATCCCCCCTTGGCGATCGGAGAGACATCGAAAACGGGGCATCCGGATACATCCCCTGATGTAGCTCGCCCTTCCTATTTCGCAATCATAAGCCTGAGCTCAGCCGATAGTAGCGCCCATCGTTTTGTCCTTTCGATCATGTCTTCGGTGTTGTCTGTGACTTGTTTTGTTTGTCGACCCACCGTACTATTATATATAGTATATCTCCCGTTTTGTAATAGTTCTCTTGGTTCATGAGTGACCGCTATGACTCGGAGGTCGTCTCATGCCGGCTTCATAGATAACATCGCTACTCACAGATACAGGCCTTGGTATCAATACATCCACCCTTGATGCATCCGTAGACCGATAGTAACTCGCGACCATGTGGCATTGTGATGACCATCTCCAGCCCTCGATATATATAGGTATGTACGATATCCCATGAGAATTGTGTCTCGAAAGAGTAAAAGGTGCCCGACGATACCACCGACTCGGAGTCATCTCCTTTTCTCGCTCTTCCTGCGTCGTTGAACATAAGTAAGTAGTTTATATATAACCCCATCGCATCCCAGTCGAAATTGTCGAAATATTTCTTCTGATGTAAGACGAAAAGTATGTACTTTTCGAAACGTTTCGAGACGTCGAGACCGTGAAGTCTCGCCACAAGCCCACAACGCACCGGGGGCGTGAGCAGCAGAGGCATTGACACTAGCGGTAGCTATCGCGATGGTGCACGATGCATAAAGATTGAAATGTGTCTCGCCTAGCATGTGAGCCGCGGTGATCAATGGTAGCCGGTGCAGAATCCGGGGAACCATAAGCAGAAGCAGGAATCTCCCTGTGACAACATCTTGCATATTTCTTGAGAGGCCCACCATCTCATGCGTACGTCTATCGGCTGGTATTGTTCTACGCTCATGAATTCGATCGGGAGAGGTGAGCCTTAAGTTGGCCTTTTAGGGGGGTTGTAACTACCTAGGCATGCTAGTAGTTGGGAAAACGTCTCGTTAATTTGTCTTCCATTCGTCGGACAGCCAGATTGCCAGAGTCAGAACCGGGTAGGAAGGCAAATGACATACTCGACGTTGGCGATTACGTCTGGGAGTAACTCTCGAGTATGTGCCGTCGCTCAGAACCTGGGAGAAGGTTGTTTCTGGCTCAGGACCATATGGCGCCCCCTATTGTGGTGTAAGGTTACCCATACGTTCGATGATATACCGATATATACTTTGTCGACCATCCATCCACCATCCATCCCACCCGCGGACCTTGTAAAGGAACAAGCATGCTCCTAACTCGGACATATTGATTGGGACTATTCCATAGCACGGGGACCCCTGATATTTCGACCTAGGCTCCACTGCACCATTTAACTTGTCTCCGGCCGTTCTCGCTTCCATGGCTGGATCTTCGGGTTCGTAGTTGGCGTTGGGGTAGACAGGTCTCTCAATAGATCGTTCAGCATGTCATATATGCGGACGCAGCTGCAGGCGGAGTATCCCAAACCTTCAAGCATAGTATTTGTGAATCGAGTGATTTATATGGCGCCCCCGAGATGTTCGTAATCGACGTACACACACCCGATTTTTTCGCTGTAGTTGTGCGTAAGGAATTGTCTGGTATTGTGAACGACAGCCATGACGACAATGTGGATTGCGAAGTCATGCCGTAGGCAGGATGGATATTGTGAAACGGATAGGTAAAGATAGGTGTTCACCGCCGAAGCTCAGGGCCGGCAGGCCAAGGCGAGCGCTAGGTGACCGAGGGTTTTTCCTGTAGCCATGCCGCCTGTCTCTTTTCCCCAAGAGGAATGAGCTTCATAACAACTGCATAATCGGCTTGCAATATTCTAGTCCCAGGGGACCCAGTCGCATATAATCTGGTTCTTCCAACTGATTCATTCCTGGTAATCGTGTTCGAAGAGGAGCGCCGTCTACTTCGGTCGATGTCCCATATATATAAACATCCACATCTATATCCTCGTGGAGTCTCCTGATCTGCAAACGGAACCATCGGGTCCATATTGACATCTTCGATGTAGCTGGGTGTCTTCTTCGGTCATGATCTTTTCAACGTTAGGAACAGTATCTTGGTATCTCATATGCGGGTCGTGGGATGAAGTCGTAAGTATTTCATCATCTCCACGTGGCCACGAATCCGACCGCACCATCACCGGGTTGACTAGCAAACTCATCTGCGAGTGGCCGCCGCCGCATCTCCCAAGCTGTATTGCTGATAGCTGTATATAAGGTGAACAAGCCACATAAATTGTCCCCAGTACACTGAAGAGGTGACACAGCCTTCGCAGCATGGAACTGGGGAATACATCCCGACGAATGGTATATATTAGTCCACCCAGCAATCCATAGTGTCGATATCAGGAACCTATGACAGCATCCTGGAAGAAAGAGATGTGATAGTGATGCTCTTCATGGTTAACTCCCGGAACCATCTCATCTGAGGTTATATCGCCTAGCCGACATGACTCCGCAAGTCATCTCGCAGAGCTAACCTTAGCCGTTTATATAAGAGGCATAGAAATAGTGGTCATCTAGTTCTTTGAGGCCTTCCGACGCCAAACATCACCGAACCGGTCGACATCCGCGGTGATATATAGTTGTATAAGACGAGCCATAACAGGGGAAGAACGAAGGCTCTGGTAGCTGCATACGTCATCGTCAAAAGTTCTGAAGGGGCCAAATCCATGATCCATGTCATGGAGTTCCCGGCGAAGTCAACATGCATGTACTCCGTAATTAACAGTTCGATAAGCACACCGTCCGTTTCGGTGCGTTGTGTTTGAAAGAAAATACCATGCTGGCATTCTATGGTTTTTGGACTGCTATTTTGTCGGCTTGGGGTGCCTGGTTAGACCGTGCCAATCTCAGGAATATTCGTCGTTGCATGCCGATGATGATGACCTTCGGTAGGTCGGCTCCCAAATCATCGAAGTATGTCTTATCCATATCCATTGATGATATCGGGACCACAATCCAGTGCATGGGTAACCCCGTAATGGCTTGCGCGTACCATGTAGGTCAATTCCCCATGGGAAACCTGACTTGAGTTATCCAAATCCTCAGCCGTCAGGGCTTTTCGTAGGCGCTCCATTTTATCAGAGTCTCGTTTTGGTCTGTTCACCTTCATAAAGGGCAAACGAAGGCTTTCCACATTGAAGGTTGGATGGATTCTTGATATCTTCGGCTGGGGTATCGTTTCCAAAATATTGGCAGAGAAAGCCGTACACTTCATATGACAGGTTCTTCAGTGTTGGTTGTAATCTACCCCCCGAATTAGCTTATGTAACCAAAACTTATAAGTAAGCGGGGTGGATATACTACATACCTTCAGCCTCTTCGCCAGCACTCATTGCCACCAAAGATTATTGCCTCGCATTCCAAAATCTGTTGCAATCCACGAATAGTACCGAGACTGCCCACGAACCATGATGTCGACCGTCAACAACATCACACGAAGCAAGTGATAGATCCAGAAGTATCCATGTAAGCCATACGATATCTCCGAAGTGTGTATGGTATATATATATATCTTCAGTAAGGTATCTGGGTGCAAGGGCTCTTGGTCGACATAGATAGGTTGGATGGCGCTAGGTATAGTAAGTTCGATAAGAGGACCATGGGATCCTAGGGCCGGGGGCTGTTCATCGCGTATCCATCAATCGGATTTGTAACCCAGGAGCATGGCTCTGGAGTAGTTTGTAGTAAATAGTTGGGTATATAGCTCTGCATAGACCTTCCTGAGTCTTTTCTTTCCACCAGGGAACATGTTAAGCGGCCGGTTCAGCGAGTAACAACTGGGTCGAGGATGATGACCGTATCGTCTCACGCTCTTGAAGCATGATATATAAAAATAGGTAGTTATAGGTGGATATATATCCATCGCGAGAACGGCCGCGTGCACGAACACTGTCGCATGGATCCATCCGATGAAAGCACCAACTTGATTTTGTTAGACGCGTCGATATATGTATGTAGTAGATAGGTATATAGGTATGTCTCCCGTATAAGAACCGCTTCGAATAGGGTGCCTCGTTTGGTTCTTCTCTCAGATGAATGCTGAGGACTCGTGACCTCAAGGAGCTATATTCTATAGTAGTTCTGGATCACCATAGGTCGATGATGTCTCTTTTCGCGAGAGGTACAGATGACTCTGGCCGCGAGGTGTGGGGTAGGTCATCACCGAAGGTTCGTTATGAGGTATACCCTATCTTTCTTTTTGGATGGGGCTGGTGTTATATATAGTAGGTATAAGGCAGCGAAGGCCGCGTGCATATTTTGTTACTGAGGTATATATTTCCTAGTTCGTGATCATAGGATGATAGGTAGCTTCCTCTCGAAGAGGGTATGAGAGTATGATGGTGGACGGTGAAAGAGGTGAAGCATCTCATAGGTCGATCTTGATGACCAGGATGTATGAAGGTGAGGTTGATGTTAAGGTTAAAAGAAGAAGAAGGAGAAGGGGGGGATGAAGAGGATATAAATAGAAAAAGACAGTCCAGGAGAGCGGGAATCTTCCATGACCCACTGTTCCTCAAAGTATGACATAGATCGTGCAAGATATGCAAGGAACTGCCCGCAATTTGCCCTTACTGCTGTCCGGAATCCGCCGGAAGCCCCTGTGGTAGTATGGCACGTTCTTGGGATTTATGAAAAGGTATGGGTCAAAAGATTCTACGGGGTCGTGCGGGATGCGTGGTGTGGGTTAGAGATTGGGTTTGCACGCGTGATATTGTACGGTTTAAAGTTGGGAATTCTGGCAGTAGATTATGGGGGTAACTTGTCTTGTGGGCCCAGCAACTGGTTTACGGGGCAACGGATGGCTACCGTAGGGACAATCTGGTGGTTTTTGGGGCGGTAAATCCGCCTAAGGATTTAATTACGACGTCACAGGGGCAATAGAAGCCGTCTCAGAGACTTATAGATGCTCCCAAAACCCCATTGAAAACCCGTACCGTGGTTCCGGACGATTGAGAATAACTTTATATCGCTGGTCTTAAGCTTTGCAATTAATGCGATTCATCAATCCCGCTCGATTACATAATCCCGGAAACATATCCGGCAAACTCTATTTCCGCCCTGTGTAACCCACCTTGTTGCATTTTTCCCCTTCCATTGCGTTGTCCTAACATCCCAGACCCATACTCAGCATCCTCCCACGTGCCGGATAATACACTCAATCTTCCATAAAAATCATCGGAACAAAGCAACGTGGAAATAAAATACCTTCGATATCCGGTCTAACCCGGTTGCTATATAAAACCCAGGGTCAACTTCTCCGCGGCGGTGTGAACTCAGTAGCCGCGACAACATCACGGCTAGGAACGTTCACTCAGCTGGTAGACGTGTAGACGCACGCAGAGCTCTTCACATAGCATACATTTTTCCTTTGTGGCTGTCTTGTAAAAAAAATTCTTTCCATCGCCAGGAAACCAACCTCCATCACCTTTACATCCACCTTCTCATCAACACAGCTACCTCCTCACACACTATACTATATATCGGTATGTTCCCATTCTCAGCTCCCCACAATCTCCAATCTGCTAACCACCACTAGTCATGACTGCAAATCACCAGCCTAACGGCTATACAAACGGCCATCCTAACGGCTACACCAACGGCAATACCAACGGTCACACCAATGGCAACATCAACAACCACCCCACCGGCAACATCACCACTCAAACCGAAAAATCCCTCACCAACCCCGTCAACTTCAAACTCCCACTCCCCTACACTATCTCCTTCCTCTCCAAAATCTACCGCTACCACATCACCACCCTCCTCTCCGATCTCCAAAAACCCGTCCAGTTGGCGCGGGACATAAAAACCTACTGCAAAGCCACCATCCCATCCCGTCTCGAAACCAGCACTTTGGGATCCCCACCAACCATCGAAACCGACTGGCTTCGTCAAAAGTATATAAACGATAACACTACCCTTCTTCAAAACCTCAAATTCTTCGAATCCACGTTCCCGAGTTTGGAACGGTATATATACGATTTCATACCCACACAGGTGTTATCATGGCTTTACGCTGCTACGGACTCAAAAAATGCGTTTGAGAAGTTTGTGGTTGCCAGGGCTAAGGTTTTGTATGGGATTGAAATGATCATTCGGCGGGATGTGTGGATTTGGTTTGGACAGGTGGTGGAGTTCTTTGGCCTTCAGCAGGTTAAGGAGGTGGGAATGTTTGGGGATATTCCGAGGGGACAGTTGGTTAGGGTCGTTGATAGGATTGTGGAGGTTGTGGAGATGATTGTTGCGAGTGAGAAAATGCAGCAATTGGAAAAAGAAGTGGAGAAGAATATTTCAGATGTTAAGAAGTTCGTTGGAGGGTTGGAAAGAGATGAGAACGGGAATTTTATACCGCCGAAGAAGAAGCGGAAGAGTTGTGATGATGAGGATGTTAGGGATGTTACGCAGTTGGATAAGGAGGAGATTAAGGAGAAGATGGAGCGTATACAGAAGGAGATTGAGAAGAATCAGCAACAGATCGCGAGGAATAATCAGACGTTGCAGGCTGCGAAGCAACGGATGGGATACCTCACGCAGGAGGACTTGGAAGGAATCATCAATGAACGTCAAGGGGGTCCTGCGAAGGGTTCTAACTTTGGCACGGCCACTAAGCACCCTCTGATCCACCGAAAACCACCGGGTTTAGTTCAAAAAGAACCCATGCTGCAATCCGGAATTGCGGATATCATGAAGTGTTGGCAGGCAATCCACAAAGCCCCGGGTAGCATGGGCTTGCCCGGAGTACCCTTACAAAAGCTTCACAAGATGCTTAAATCCATCGCGATGCCACCAAATTTTGAACGGATGTTGAAAGCGGATAAAAAGAAGGTCC
This sequence comes from Arthrobotrys sphaeroides, assembly GCA_036971245.1. Taxonomy (NCBI): domain Eukaryota; kingdom Fungi; phylum Ascomycota; class Orbiliomycetes; order Orbiliales; family Orbiliaceae; genus Arthrobotrys; species Arthrobotrys sphaeroides. The sequence continues at coordinate 104,269 of JAJTTW010000019.1, forward strand.
AGAATCTTCTCGGGATAGACGATAGCTCTAGTTCCTCCAGCGGTGGGAATGAGGATAGAGGCCGCCGTGATACGTCGTTCACCGAACCCGGCAACGGAGATCCGGGGGGCGGTACTAACTTTGACTCCGACTCGTCGTTTACTGAGCGTGGTGATGGAGGTGATTCTACAGGCGGGGCTCCGTTCAAGAGGAGGAAGCTGGGGGATTGAGAACGTTATACATCGTCAACCATGGCGTTTAACCCTGTTTTCCTTTGTTTTTTCGCCTACTACAATCATCATTACCGGAGAGCTGGGCAGGGTTTCATGTTTTTCTTTTTACGAGGCTGGCTGTTTCTAGCATTATCGATGATGGTGTACCAGAAATGTTATATAGCACAAAGCGTCCGTTTTATGGAGAATCGTGTAACCAATCCAGAGCTCTCCACCACACCCTCCACAAAACTCACTCCCTAGACCGTCACCACTCTCTCACCACAAACATCATCATCACTCCCTCGTCACAATCATCATCATCACTCCCTTCAACAACCTCATCGTAAGTCCTCTCTCAAACCCATCTTTTCCACATACTAACCACCCCAATAGGGACAGAAAAAAAAAAATGACAGTCCCCACAGTCCCCCCCATACCATCGACCGGTATACCCGAAAACCCCACCCCCAAGCCCTCCACAAAACCCACCATAACCGACCACGAAATCTCCGACCTCCGTCTCGCCATCATATCCTACAACTCCTCAATATCCTACCTCTCCTCCCTCCCACCATCACAAACCAAACCCCTCCCGGAATCACCACACTTCCAACCCGCGGTACTAAAAACATTCTACAATCTATCCGACTCCCTCCGTCCATTCGTCAAATACGGGCATGAAATCGGATACTTGGTATTTGAGATCTTACCCAGAGGTTGGGGGATTTATTATTCCTGTTTGGAGGAGGATCAGAAGGTAACGATGGTTTGGAGGGTTAATGAGGAAGTTGGGAGGGTTTTGAGGGGGGTTATGGGCTGGATTGAGGCTGTGGAGAGGGAGAGGGATGGGAAGGTTGTGCTGGTAGTTGATGAGAGAGTGTAGTACACTTAAGGTGGGTTTTATTTGATATGCTTGGTTTGAGTGGAGACTGATGGAGTGGAACAGGATGCTATGGATGATTTTCGGGGGATCAGGGGCAGCGTGTGGGAGTATTCTGCGGGTGTTTGGGCTTCTGGTGGGTGGATTGGTGGGGTATTATGGCATGAAGGGAGGGGAGGGTGACTCTATGCTTTCGATGGGGTGTTATTTCTACGGAGATTATGTAGGCTAGAGGCTGGCTGCAATAATAGGATATCTTTCTCCCTTAATCAATATTGTTTTAATATAAAAGCCTGGTTACAGGACCGTAGAATCTTTGTCATGATGGGAACCGTCTGGCATCGAGATGGTTTAATGAAACGTGACGAAGATCTATGGGTCAGTCTTGAAGCCGGATGAGCCCTGCCATCGTGGAAGGAGTAAATATTATTCGATAGAGAAGCTAATCTACGGTCTATCCGTCCGTGTAATTGAAGCTGGTATCTAGCTAGCGATTTTCCCAGACCGCTGCCCACCTACCTACCTGACGCCCTGAAGACAGAGAAAGTATTAAGTCCCTATCACCCGCGCCCACCCTTCCAATACTAGATTCCTCGATCCCGTATTTTCGCCTTCAATGAGTAATATACTAAACCGACCAGGACCCTGAAATCTGACCAGAGAGCCGGTATCGAGGAGGGATATTTCCTAGTAATGTGGATGAAGTTGGTTTTCTTAAATCCAATTTGTGATCGAGGAAGGGATCGAAGGATCTATCAAGGTGGGTCAGCATAGCAGAGGAACCGAACAAAATCCCATAGAACCGCATGGATGTTATATTTGGTCCAGTTACAAGACGGGTCTGAGTCCGTATATTTAAGTTCACTATAGATCCGTAGATAGCGAAATTGTATCGAATATATCCGCTTTCAGAGCGTATGGCTCCTGGTACGGTCGTTATTAGTATTGAAAGAGGATCCGCTCCCGGGTGACGTGGTCGTGAATATCGTCCCCGATAAAAATGATGGGGTTTCGGATGCCCGTCTGGCTGTTTTCCAGGGGTATCGTCTCCGAAACAGGCTCCTACAGGCAGCTAAACCTGTCATGAAGGCATCCTTCTATGCGGCTAAAGTTAAGCATCTACCTGCCGTAGGGGGAATCGCTTGTTTTTTGAGATGAGGGACTCGTCGGAGGACTGAATTAAGACGGCTTAAAGGTGATATAACCCTTTTTGGGGTGTTCAAAATGTTCCCAAGATCCCATCAAAAATCCGTACGGCCGGTATAACCGCTCGTGCAGGAGAGGGAAGTATCGAACCATCTAGCGAATTTCAATCAGCGCATGCTCAACAGGGTAAAGGGATGAGTATTGCAATACAGCTGATTTTCCGAGAATACCGATCTCCCAGCACGGCAGCCATCATTATCGGGCCTGGGTCCACTCCAGTGGAACGGTTAGTACTGTACGGGATCTTTGGTGGGTTTTCCGGAATACCTTGGTGGTATCGGTGGTGATGGAATCAGGTGAGGATAGCGTATCTGATGGATATAACGTCAGCGTTTGATACCACGGTGTGTGCGGTTGGAGGAGTAGTATAGTTACTTATGTAGTTTAGTTAGTTCGCACGACCGTGCGTGCAGCTGAAGAAGCCGATGTAAGTAAATAGGTACTTAAGTAGACATATCTACTGCTCCAGCCAATCATGGTGCGCGCAGCTGGATGAGTAGTTGATTTGCCTATCTACCCAGGTACGTAGGTAGGTATCTTCTGCCGGAATAGAGGGGATATAAACCTACCACATGGTCAGCGAGAAGCCAGCTGCCTCCGCGAGACGAATTGATACGTACTTGCCGTCGTATTTTGTGCATTATAGTCTCCGATGGGTAGAGAAATAGTAGATTTGACAGCACCTGCTGATTATGGCGGAAGATGAAGTATTGGATATCTCTGGCTAAAAGTTTTCCCTACACTGTAAAGTTTTCCGGTGACCTCGATCGGAGCCGTATTCACGACTAAAGTTTTCCCGGCGCTGTAGATATCGATATCAAGCCGTATTGGATCCTATATTCGAGAATACCGTAGATGTCGTATCCGATAGAGTCGATAGTGTGCCATATTGCCGTCCGTGAAGCTGAAGCCGTAATCCAAGCCCTCGAGGCCAATTTGTCGAAGTAACAGGGGATTCCTGCCACACAGGCAACACTCCACGCAGAATCGCCAGAGTAGAGTTACGAGATCACGACAAATAGGCCGTAGACCATGATATATGCACTCGTAGACCATCCGGTGAAGTCCGTGATACCATCTATAGCAGTAGTTAAACGGATACGCGAGATTGAATACCCGATGCCCTTGAAATTCCGCCGTCTCGTAGTCAGATAATCCAATTCTCGAGGTAGACACCCAGCAGTGCTTTCTATAGTGTCCTAGACTCTTTGGTGAGGCCCTGGGGCGACTTCCCGGGCCCCCCGGAGGGGCTTGAGTTGGTGCTCCGGGCAAAATGCAACAAATTGGCCGTGTCGACAGCGCAAAATATGTGGGTAACGGCGGGCGATAAGAGCTGAGGAACACTCCCTCAAACTGTGAAATGTCTTGCAGGGGGTAAATTACCATATTAGGAAGTGACATTCAAGATAAGGCCGAGTGTCGACGAAGCTTCGAGAGATATCTCGATGGATGAGGACAGAACTTCAACACATTGAATTAAATCCAAAGAGTGATCTGAGCGCAACCCCGAAAAACTATTTAAAGCGACTCCTCGGCGACGTAAATTCCTTTCCTCTTCTCTTCACCCCGTACAAATTCCGTCCTCGCAAGTCTGGGAAGTGTGAACGAGCCTGCAAGCAAAGCTGGTCCTGTCAAGAACAAACCGAGAGTTCCATACGCTCTGCAAAGCTGCCCCCTCAAAGCCTTCCAAGCACTTCTTCTTCTTCTTCACGCTCTTCAAAGCTTTTGTTTACGACCATCACGACAAGCCTCAAGGCTAAGTGATAGTCTTTGATCTCAAGAAACCCTTTCGTGTTCTCACGTCTTCCTTCTCGAGTAAGTATTTAAAGCCCTCCTCTTCGAGAGATCTTCTTCTCTTCTTCATCATTCCCTCCCTCCCTCCCTCCTCGAAGAACCGTGGCAGATTCTCTGCCATCGGTTTTTTTATCCTTTTCTCTTCGCCGTTTTTATTTTCTCCTCCCTTTCTGCGAACGGGATGTCCGTCGCGTGCCTCATGGTAAAGGGGCATAGCTGGCGGGATCCACCGGGCCTACGTGGCCCTGGTGGTCCCGCAGGCCAGCTTGGTAAATTTTTTTTCCCGTTGCTCGAAATTTTTTTGTGGGTTGAATTTTTTTTTTAGAAGAGCGTACGCTGACGTGTGTGGATTTTTATAGCCCAGAAACTCACGATGAGCGGATGGGGAGACGAGGAGCCCTGGGGGGAGCATTTTATGCGCCCAGAGGCCCCCTTGGTCTCTCCTCCACGCTCTCCTCCACGCCGGGACCGTGACCGTGGGACCGGTGCGTCGGGGTGGGGTCAGCCCACCCCCACCACCACCACTACCATCACCAACACCACCGCAGCCGGGACGACCACCACCACCACCACCGGTGAGCGTGCGCTCGGCAGAGTCCGGGTCAGCGGCGACCTGGCTGTCGCCCCCACTGCGGGGGCGACCCAGGCCCGCGACCGGGCTCTGCCAGCCACGCTCAGCTGGTTCAACGAGCCCGTCGGAGCTGGCCGCGCCCGCCAACTACGAATGGAGACCAGGGATGGCACCCGTCGCACCATCACCACCGCCACGGACTGGCCCGTCGACTCCAGCTCCAACGCCCCAAGTGCCCCCCGTGCCCCTCGCGCCGAGCGCCGTGAGCGCCGCGACCGCGACCGCCCTGACATCCGCCACCACCAACGGCCCCCCGCTCCCGCCAGCGCATATATGGCGTCCTGGTCCTCCAACATCCAGGAGCCGACCACCGGCTGGGTCGCAACCAACGACCTCCTCACGCGCAACAACGACCTGCTCTCGCGTAACAACGACCTCCTCAGCGGCCTCAACACCCGCATCGACAGCGCCGGCCGAGCCATTGACAACTACACTGCCCAGCTGGACCGCGAGCGCAGGCACCGCAGCCGAGGTCAGCTCCCCAAGCCACCCAAGAAGAAGAAGAAGAGCAAGCGACACCCGGGGCACACCTGTTGCTGTGGCCAGGACAACTGCTACTGCAGCAGCAGCAGCAGCAGTTCTTCCTCTTAGTGCCACGCACATACTATCAATCCTCGGCCGTCAACCTTTTCCTTCCATACTATTTCTACCCCCTCCTACCTGTTCACTAGCCTTGACTTGTCTCCCCCATCATGTCTACCACCGTACACCCGACCACCCCCTCGGCCCTGTACCATTCACATACCACCCCCACTCTTCCACCCTCCCCGCCGAGCAAGTCATGTCCTTTTCTTAACACCACTACTACTGTTCTAATAATGTTTCTTTACCACAACGAAAGCATGTTTATTAAAGCGTACCGCCGAGAATGCACTGGCACTCGGGGTTTTTAGATAGCTTTTGTTACTATTACTACTACAACTGCCACGCTCCACTGAAGCTGCTTCTTAGGGAAGCCGGGGATCTGGAGCTGGTGGGTAATAAAAATTTTGAAATTTTAACAGTGATTGTTCCATTGTAGAGTCTTTGATGCCTGCCTACACAACCGCCATCTGCCTAAGAACTCCGCCACGCACCAATATCCTCCCACACTACCTTCACTCCCCTTCTAAACACCCACCACCTACCTGGCTCCCGATCACACCGCCCACACCCCTCAGCATTCATCCCCTTAAAACCTCACCCCACCCATCCACGCTATACCAAACAAACTACCTAACACCGGGGAACATCCTCAACCCCCTCCATCTAACCTCCTTATCCTCCATCGTCGGGGTAAACCCCGTCGGTGAGTACATCGTATACCCTTCTTTGTTATCTGGGATAGTTCTACCGGCTGCTGGGGCGCTTAAGGTGCCACCTTTAGTATGTGGAGAAGGGTTATGATGATTTTGGTAGCCCTGGTAGGATTCTCTTGTTAATGGGGGACGGACGGGGTGGGGGGGTGGATTTGGGAGCATGGTTGGAAGGGTGTGACCCTGATGAAGTTCTTGGGATAATGGGGATTTTGGGCGTTGGGTGATGGGCTTGGTGGAGGAAGAGCTGAATTGAAAGCGTAATTTTTTTTGTTTTGTCAGGTCGTGGATTCCGAGGAGGGAGAAGGAATTTGCGGCGGCGGATTCGGGGGTTATTGAGTGCTGGGGTTTGTGTCTTTCTTGGGTGTGGAGTGGAACAGTGGGTTTTTGATGGGGGGCTGGAGGGGTGGTATCGGGTTGATGGTATCTCTCGCTCCCTTGTTGTGGTTTTGGGGGTATATCCCGTGGACTAATCCCCCTCTCTGGGTATATATTTGTGGAAGGGAGGTTATCATCATCACCCCATTTCTTCGGAGACACATCTCCGATCCTTCGTAATATCTTTGGCGGGGAGAATATTAATTCCTGTCGTTCGTTGGTATCCTTTCTAACCTTCGAGCTGGCGGGTTTTGTCGGGGACGGTTTCGGCCGCGGTTTTGGCTTCGGACGGGATAATTCGGCGCCCATCTTCAGGTACATATTCACACCTAAGCCGCTTTTACTACTACCCCCCTCATCATACTCATCCTCCCTTTCTTTCCCTTTCCCCCCGTTAACAGCCTTCAACTCCCCGACAACCCTAGCGATCCTCCCTACCGCATCCCCACTAACATAGTACACCTCATCAGTCCCCTTAGCTTCAACAAGTTCCTGAGCAGCGGTGATGAATATCTGACATATCTCTTGTAAATGAGAGATGGTTTTTAGGATTTGAGAATTTGGGATGCCGGATTTTTTGGCGGACCGGATACGTTTACGTAGGGTTGTTAGGTCGGTTTCTAGGAGGGATTTTAGGGAGGTGGAGGGTGGGAGGGGGAGGAGGATTGAGAGCGCTGTGGGTGAGGGGGGGATGGGGGTGGGGAGTGGGGCATGCTGTGACTACTGGAGGTGGGCTTGAAGGTTCTGGTTTTCGGGATATAGAATGTAAGTTGGGATTGGATATGACGACGGGTATATCGGTATCAGAACGGTAGAAAGATGGAAGATTAATATCAAAGCAAGTCAAGCCGGAAAAAATCCCTGGCGCCGGCTCGGAAGTACCCATAGGAAATCTACAAAGGTGAAACGAAAAAGCTTGAAGCTCCCAAAACCATATACCTATACCGCAGGTATATTCGAGAACCCGCACGAATGATACATATTCTTCCCCCCTCGCAGGGCCAAGCTTATACTCACGAAACCCTTAGATAACACCCCCTCAAAAACGACGGAAAGAGTTTTAAGATTTTTTATATTTGTTTCCGTTGCAGTATCACATTCACGATCTCGGGGTCTTCTATACCAACGTACAGCCATCTATGTAAGATGTATGTGCACACCGTGGAACGGAATCATTACTTTCGCTTATCGCGTACCCAGCTAGAACCAGCGTGCATGGTCAAATCAGGAGTCTAGGCGATATTTCCGCTGTAAAGTTACAAAAGTATGTGTGATACAACCGATATCCGTAAGCTCAACCAGAGTCTTGAGAAAGAAATTTCGGTTCCTAAAATAGCTGCAAGCCTGTATTCAAGGCGGTCTAGTTTCCTTTTATGACGTTATCGGCGTCTGCACTACACGCCTGGCATTTTAGTGCTTTGAATAAGTTTCTTGGGGTGCCCACGAGGCCTTGAAGTTTGAGAGTTTATCGCCCTCTGTATGGGATGTTGGTTGGCAGCGCGTAGGGGTATTGGGTCAGCGGTATTAACGGCTTAGAAGCTACGATAGTTCCATAATTCGATATATTGGGAGGTAGATAAATAGGCTAGGATATAAGGAACCAGATAAATACAAAGATAGGGTAGATAAGGAAGAAGTGCAGTACGAAATTAGATACAAAGCGGTACTTTAGTACGTGGGAGTGTCGATATATATCGCGCGAACCCCCAATCTGCTAACCACGCAGCCATTCTATTATTGCAATGCAAACCCAGACAATAGGGGAAAATTAAAAGGAGAGACAAGAAGACCAATTAACCCGAAGGTAGATAGGTGCTTAAGTAGATAGATCGAGACACATGTATTCTGGTACCTTAATTATATACGACGTATATACGGGCATCGCACGAACTGTCTAATCCGTGAGTTGAGGCCCCCGGGGTACAAGATTTGTATTGGGAACGCGCATGCTCTTGTAGTCTTGCAATAACATGTTCTTGCAATTGCGGGGCCCGGTTTATACTGATATATGATATACGAACGAATATTGTATATTAAATTGAATTAATAAACCTGTTGCAGCCGCTGAGCTATCGACGCCACGGCTTCAAAAGTATTAAATTTCGTTAATTTGAGTGATTCCACCTACAGATAGTAATAGTAGGCGTGCACGTCAGCTGTGGTGGTGGTGGGTATACGTAGCCTCAAATGCAGACGCGGTGCTTGGCATGGGAGACGTCCTTCCCGCCTGCCCTGATCAAAATCCATATGATGGGCCCGTGGTACCCTTTGTACTGCAGGGGGGAAAGATAGTACAGCCCGGATCCCGATTGCTATGTAGCGTTAAGGCCCAAACCCGCATTTAGGCCATAAAAAGGGAAGTTTGAAAGGTCTGGTATGCTGGATCCATGGAGACGTTGGCTGTCCACAGCAAGTCTAATTACATACGAATATTCCGACCCTCCGCTTTGTGGTCACGCTTCTGCCTACTGAACATATGGTTATGAGAAGGAAGTGTTAAGCTAGAGCCCTTTGGAACGGGGAGTTCTTTGGTTCGGGTACTTTCAAGGTTACTATAACGCGTATATAAATCAACTTATATAGGATACGATATCTCGATTAAAGAGCGTCTTTGAAGCTGTTATACCCCCCTTCGGGGTACACATCTCATTAAATATAGAATATACCACCACCGATATCGACTTTATAACTCGCAGAGATTTTCGTACACCCACCCCCAGCGTACAGCGCAAAGGTTGCACACCCACAGTTCGAAATTATGCCCGCGAGCCCGCGAGATGAATAAAACGGCCCGAGATTACCTGGGAGGTACCAGATCGATATCTTGGTGAGGCGGAAATTTCAAAACCGATATTAATATCCATACAGCCATCTAGTACATACCCAAATACCTCCAACGTTCGTGGACCCGATCCTACACCCCCGAAAAGAGGGAAAAATCACCCTACTGCTCCCCCCTCTCCTCCCTCCTCTCCAGCACCTCCGCCAACTCCCCACTCCCCTCCAAAAGCTCCATCCAAGCCTTATTATTCGCCCTAGCAATAATCTCCACCATATCCCTCTCCCTCCTACAACTCAACAGCTCCTCAACCCCCTGAGCGTACGCCATCCAAGCTTTAACACTACCCCAAACAATCCTTTCCAGGTGTTCGTGGCGGTATATCAGTTCTTCTTCTCCAGTGATAGGGTTGAGGAATGTGGGAGGGAGAGCGGCGAAGTCGGATTTGGAGAGGGTTTGGAGTTGGCGTTCGCGACGGTGGGAGGCTATTATGCTGTGTCGGAGGGCGGAGAGGGAGGTGGTCATTTCCCGGAGACAGGTGTCGGGGTTGTGGGCTGAGAGGTGGGAGAGGGTGGCGCCCATTTTTTATATTGTGGTGGTTTGGATGGTTTGGGAGTTTCTTGGTTTTTATTGCTATGATCTGGGGTGACCGTGGGAATCTGTTCGAGCGGATACTGATTTTTTAGGGGGTTATGAAGATATGGTATTGATCAAGATACCTGCTACTTATTATATATAGTGGTACATATGGAACGATATTTGTTTCCTGCCCGTTCTGATGGATATATCGGGCCCGTAGCAGGTACCTAGGTACAAGTAATCCGGCACAAATATATCGTTTCAGAAACAAAATGTCCATGATTCCTACCCTTTCGCCCAGGCATTCGAGACGATTTAGTACTCCCTACTGTTACATTTGATGCAATACGTATTCAGAACGACGAATCGCTGCAGTCAGTAGCTCGTGTGCCCTATATAGCTCGAAAGGTTATAAGTCATGTGGAACCGATTTTCAAGGCAGAGGGATGACTTAGACTCGCTGCGATATGTAATCGCCTCTAGTTCCTATGATCGAACCATGGCATTGATCTCAAAGGAGAAAGCTTGCGACGTCCATTTTAAATTTTCACCCCATTGAATTCACTAAGTAATAAGGTACAAGATTCAGGTCCGAATAACATTCTCGGCCGTCGACCAGGTCCCGAATAAACGCATAAAGACCCACTGGCCTATCGATAATTACAGAGTAGAGAGGTAAACCATAAAAACCCATAGAACCAGTAACAAAAGAAATAGAATGTAAACAGGCGGCATCACGCAGGCCCGTTCACTGAATAATAATAACGTTAAAAGCAGGCGTTCTAAGGAAAAGTCAGGATGTTAATGGAGAGCAGAGTTAGTGATCACCCAAGCAATTAGCTTTGTGGTCAGCCGCCCTCGCCATGCGTCGCAGAGCCTCGCCCAGAGTAATGGGGTGATACGGATTCGGCTCGCTGATTCGTGGCAGACATGGACACTTAGTTCCGTCCAGACCGTACGCGCGTTTGGCGATTCTCTCAATCGCGCTCTCGCCGGGGGCTTCCGGGGGGCCAGCCGCGGTAACGGTGGTGATTGGCTCTTCAGCAGGTGGCTTAGAGACCTCTTGACCGTCGTCCGTGTCCATGGCCCAGTATTCCGTCGCTGGCAGGTCCCAGGAGGCGATGCTACCTGATGTCTCACCGTCAGTTATCACTCGGCGGAAGCGGCTTGTTATTGTGTTTGTTTACCTTGGTCGAACGCTGGTGCAGCAACGGCCATCTCGCCCGCGTATTCAGGGTCCAGGTCCATCAAATCAGTTCCCATAATCCAGCTCTCAATCTTCTGCCGCTTGCTCTCCCTCTCTTTCTTCCTCAACGCTTCCTCCCCCCCCGACATCATCTTCTCCTCTCGGCCAAGTTCGTTGGGCTTCTCTTCTCGGGGACGGACCTCAGTTCCTGGCGTGGTCCCATCGATGGGGCCAGCGGCACCAGCTTTGGTGTCTTCCTCAACCTCATCCGAGGGGTTGTGTATCATGCCCGGCCCCCCCTTGACCGGCTGCTTGCTGGCAAGAGAGGCATCCATCTCATCGTGGAATTGGCGAATTTTCTTTACCTCCTCCGAAAGTTTAGCCGCCTTCTCAGCAGCCTTCTCCGCCTTCTTCCGCTCCTTTGCCTCTGCTTTGGCCTTTTGGAAGGCTTCGGTTGGCTTTAGTGGCCATTCCAACGTCGGGTCGTCGAAGAACTTGAGTGGTTCGTTAGAATTTTCCGGAACCGTAAGTGCCTCCTCATCCTTGATCTCAGCTTGCTCTGGCTTAACATCGGTCTCAGTATTAATAGCTTTGGACTTGAAGTACGCCTGCTTGATGTCGATGAATTGGCTCGCCTCCTCCTCCGTCAGACGAGGGGCGACAACCAACCCCCAGATGCAGTCCCAGCCATCCAGGACGTCCTCCAAGGTAACGGCTTCCAAAATTTCGGAAAGAGTGTCGACGATCCCCTTGTTAGAAAGAGCCGGGGACACAGTCACCTCCGGTTGCCTCTCGGCCTCGGTCAGCGCGAGATCTGTGACCAGCTGCCACATGAAGTTGTAGACATCAAAAGTGTCAAGTACGCTTAGGATTTCCTTGACCTTCGGGTCGATGGAAGGAGCTTGAGGGATGAGATCCTCCAGCTTGGCCGCCCCGTCCTTGGCTTCGACTGGACCGGCAACGTCTTTCTTGTGTTTCTTCAGATTGTCGATTGCAGAGCCAGAGCCGTAGCTGCTGATTTCCGAAGAAGAAGACGCCGCTGATCCGGTATAGGCACCGGAGCGATTGGTGCGTGGCCTGGGGTATTCTGCTTCCGCTACCCTTCTGTACTCCTCCTGGAGTAGCTTTTGTTGGTCGGAGATGGTAACTGGTACACCTCCGTCATCCTCATCCTCATCGAGGTTCATCTCATCACCACGTTCAAATGGAAAAATCTCTTCTACACAACCGTTATCAGTGGGAGTTTGGCCGCAGGGCATGAGGGGAACTTACTAGGATTTTTATTCTTGGGAAGGTCAAAATCCTCATAACTTTCATCGTCGTTGTCATCATCGCTTTCGTCGTCGTTGCCACCATCACCTCTATCGTCGCCTCCACATCTCTCCTCCGGCTTACCGCCGAAGGGCACCCCGACTCGGGCAGCGGCCATGGTATCCGGAAGGAGGAGAGCCTCACGACTCTCCTCCTCGGTGGGGGCCATACCATGGCCGTGCCCGGAGTCGGCATCTACTCGAACCATTCGAACGGATCGTGACGGACAACCCTTGGCCGCCTCAATCCCCTTACCCGATGCAACTGGTTGACGTCCACCGGCTGCCTCCATCTTCGTTTGAGCTCTTTGGGACGGTTGGCCGGCTTCTTGGGGAGCTCGAGCGATAATTCCCCACGTAAAGCTCTCACCGTCCACTTCACCAGATCCTTGCACTTGGCGATAAGTCCTCGCTTCCGCTTTGTGAGGAAGGATCTTTTCGTCGCTCTCCATCTTCTGATCCAGAAGAAGTAGTAGCAGACGAGAAAGATGTGCCAGAAGACGTAGACGGAGAGGAAGATGAATGGGTCTGGGTGGTTGATGGAAGAGAGGGAGGAGGGAAACGGAGAAGAACGTTAGACCTCCGATGCTTGCAAGGAGAAGGGGGGAGAAGAAAGAAGGAGAGAAGCACTTACTCGTGAGCTCGGGAGCGGTAAGAAGGTTAACCTGGGCAATGGTGACGACGGAGGTACAGTTACCTGTGATGCAGATGTTGCTTTGGAAGTTTCCGATTACCGACATAGGTTGGAATTGGTTGGAGACTTCGACGGACATTCTGGAGAAAGAGAAGGAAGAAGAGGAAAGGAAGAAGAAGAGAGGGACAAAAAAATTTCAGGGGCTTTAAATAGGGCCCGGAGAATAATAGCTGGAAAGTTTTTTGGATTGCGGACGTGCGATTTACGGACGTGCCGTTGATGATCAGACGGTTGATGTTTGGTAGAGAAGCGGTGGTGAGAGGAAGACGTGGTGGGGAGGGTTATAAGATGGTGTTTATGCTCTCGGGGTATTCGCTCGCACGCGCGGGGTGATAGGTCACGGTCTTGGTAGCAGTCACACGCTCTGGTGCTGAGAGATGGATGATGTCATGGTCTGTTATGGGCGTTTGGGCCTGAATGTTCTCGATATATGTACGGTACTCAGTATGCTTTGTAGTCTTTGGATTAGTCTGGACGGTGTATTTGTGTCTTATATGGTGACTCGTTCTTGGAGGACACTGCCTGGTTAGGATTATATGAATATTGAGTCTCTGAATTGGTACGTCTCTAATGTTAGTCTCATTCCCAGGCCTAGTGTTATGTAAGGTACGCGATTTCGAACATCACGGGACCCGGTAGACAGTAGTAGGTCCACGGCCGGGGGGTCAGATACGTAATCCTTTGAAAGAAGGTCTGATCTAGAGGGTTCTATGCCTAGGGTCTTGAGGTACGGAAGGATATAAGATCCGTATAGAGTATGACGCAAGCTGCGGGTCGTGAGGGTTGTATACCGTGCGGTATATATGGGACTTGGGCATGTATTTCTGTATGTCATTCTTCCCCGTCGGGGCACGGTTCACAAGTATTACTGTTTACGCTTTAAATTATTCTGGGAGACTAAGTAGATACTATCGTTACATTGTCCAAAGGGGAGGGACTATGGGTATATTTTCCATGTTAGGGACTATCTGTGGTCTCACTCAATCCACTGTAGCTGACTCGAGCTTTGAGATATGGTGCACTTTTATCTGGACTACCTTTTTGCGGCGAACCGTTTTATGGTTCGAATTGGCGTGAAAAGAAAGCTGCAGAATCTCATGAGCTCAGCGTGCATTTGGCTCAATCTACCTATACTTAGGCAGATGAATACAGATGATATCGTCCCTGGCCTTCCATATGTATGCCTCATCGATCTTGGTGGGTATTGATATATTTGATATTGTAAACCCTTTGAAGTTCCCACTGCAACCACGTGGCTGAAATGGATACATTTTAAGTACCGTGTGGCCTTCTAATTAATTTTGGGACCTCTCCCAATATATGGGTCGAGGTTAGGTTCTATATTAGTCCTCAACTGCGTTGAGGATTGTTGCATTTTGTGACGCAGACCCTCTGCTCCAAAATCCAAAATCTTAACTCACGGTTTCTCATACGATGCATCTATATCTAGATATCATATGTACATATGTCTGTACGTATGTTTATATATCTTTCTGGTCATTGTTCAGACCAATATAACCCCTACGATTCCAACACGCCTGTCCACCGGATTTTCTCGCGTTGTGGTCCCAAATTCGCTCGAAATGTGTCATCCCTTCTGACAATTCCTCGAAACCATTTTATTTCCGAACGAATTATATTACGAGCCCACCGATCCGTTTTTATATATTCGTGCTTAGATATATCTATTGACGTTTAATATACTCGTGATTGCGACTGTCGACCGGCTTTCAGTTCTTGGTATGTATGAATCTGTATATATAAGACCACCCTATTGACAATCATCCATTATACGTGCCCTTTAGAACTCTCCACACTAGTAAACCCATATTCTAGATATCGATCGATCAATATTTCCAAATTCCCTAAGAAGAAAGAACCACATACACAACCACCCGTCAAGAAAAGATGTCAAGCAACCTCGACACCTTCGAGAACATCCCTCGCCACCACAGAGTCTACGTCGAAATCATGACCTACATAACCACAGCCGGGGAACTATTCGCTTCCGACCACACCGCAACGCTACTAACCGAATTCGAATTGAGCAACAAAATTCACCATTTCGTATCCTCCCGCTTAACTGCTGACGAGAAATCTCGTGTTGACTATGACGACCTGCAGAGGTACAGGGAACTTTCAAAACTTGCGTATGATATGTATAAGCGTGCGATTAGGGGGATGCAGATGACTGATGAGCTGATAGGGTCTTTGAGGAAGTATATGAGGTTAGTGTTTTATGTCAGGAATTCAGAACGTAGGGTTTTGTAGACGTTGTCTGTTGGTAGTGTTCTTTTATCAAAGTAACTGCGCTTGGGTGTATTAAGAAAACTGCCCGTGAGGCATCGCAGTGAACGTAGTAGAATATCCACATTCGAGAAACTAAATTAACTCCGCTTCGATTGGTCGTATGCTGCTAGGTCCAATTGTAATATTTGCAGTCGATGGTCTACCGTATAGGCGAGTGTTGATCCCCTGTTGTTGACGCAGTCGCCCTCCCTTGGACCTAGGAAACCGCGTGGAATTCGATCGCCCCGGCCCCTAGGTTGAAAGTCTACAGGAATCCATAAGAGTTTCTCCTTGTTATTCCCCCGAACCACCCACCCGTTAACCAGATCTAATTCAGACCATGGAAACCCGCAATGATCGATCTCGAAATCCACAAGGGGCACAAAACTAAAATATGACGAGCCGAAGGAGATATTCATCCCATAGATACGGCCTTTGTTATCGCGCAAACGATATACTTCGAGTCCGGGTTTTCCCACGAGATCCTTCTCGACGCACAATATGCTGGTCCAAGTTATGGTTTCCCAGACGTGAATACTATCCTCAAACAAGACCGTTAACAGGCCCCCGTCAAGAGAGAACGCGAATCCTTCAGGAGACTCAGTCACATCAGATTCCCAGAGCCAGTTACAACGCGGTTCGGCTTCCGGGTTCGCCATGTCGGGTGTAGAAACCCAGCAAAGAGCCAGTGAGTGGTCTCGCTTGCCGCCCCAGTCATAGAATGTAGTCCTGGCCAGTCTCGGAAATTGGCCAATTATAACAGCTAATAAGGTGCCATCACGGGAGAATGTACCGTACATGATCTGTTCATGAGTCCCGGACCATGTACGACCTTCCGCCTTGGTGGAGCGTATAAACGGGGGCCGTGTCCCCGTTGGATCCAAAAACACCATTTCCTGGAGCCCCAGGGTGACAAATAGGTGGCCATTTGGGGAGAAAACCCCTCTCTCTGGTGTAGATACTGCATCGGACGAGTGGTACCGCCCAATGATATCACCACGTTCTGTATGCCAGAACTCGATCCGATGACAGCCGTCGCTTTCAATGTCCCTGAGCGTTGAACAGACCGCTATAACACTTTCGTCAGGTGAAACGGAAGCCCATGTCACCAATCTGTCTTCATATGAATCGGTGTGTTTGCCTCGGAAATGCCAGGTTGAGAGGAGATTTGGAGTCTCATCTTCAGCAGAAACTGCACTCGAATAATTCTGCGAGTCATTACTCGTACCAGACCGCTGTAATTGGCTTAAATGTGTGCACCGGCCCAAGATATATGGCTCTCCAGTTAATTCCCACAGTTTTGTTCCTGCGGAGCGTCGATTGTGTGTTGCTAGCCACCTGAAATTCGGTGATACCACTATTAGCTCCCCGAGGCCTGTCACGGGCCCCGTATCAAGACAATGGCTCCTCGTCAGGGTGCGAACATCCCAGATTTCGGTACGCAAATGGGGCCCGGGACCTCCGGCCAAAAACCAAACTAAGAATCCGTGGTTCGATATGAACTCCAGACGGTTCGAAAACGGGAGCTCGTCGATTCGGTGCACCACAGCCTTCCGGGTGCCCACGTGCCAGGATACCATACGGTACCCGAACTTCTCCTTACAAATCAAATAACGCCCATCTGGTGAAAACCCCACAGCGCCGGCGGAGTCCCATTCGATTTCGTGTCGGAGAAAGTCCTTACCTAAAGCTCGAAGAGTGTGACCAGGTCGATCCCGCATTTCTCGTATAACCACGCTACCCCCCGAACGAAATGAGGGGCTGAATATAGACTCTGTCGAGGATCCGGAGTCTGAGTCTGAGCCTGACCCTACGAAAAACGCCAAATATTGCCAATCGGGCGAAAGATCGAAAGATGCGATCTCTCCATCGGTGAAACTAAGAAATGTCGTGTCTTCTTCCCAACTCTTCGTAGACCACGCTCTTATTTTGTAGCCTATCAGCGCTACTATTAGACGGCCATCCGGCGAAAATTTGATTATTTCGACGCTGGCATTTCCGAAAAGGATTTCACCGTTGCCCACAAACTCTCCGAATGCGCAATCCCATACGTGAAGTCCCCTGTAGGTTCCCAATGCTACATACCTGCCGTCGTGCGAGAAGCTTATTACACAAATCGGCCATTCCCCAGAGCCGACAAGCCTAATCGTTTGCCGGAGAGCTCCAGAATTACAGTCCCGAATAATAACCACTCTATCTGTGCATATAGCAATAGATTCCCCATCACGTGAGAATTCAATTAGGCGGTGACTCTCGCCAGCCTCGACCCCGAATGTGTGGATACAACCATCCCAGATTTTAGGTATACTCGGCGCAATTTTTATCCATAAGAGGTGTCTCTGGGAAAAACGTTGCTTAACAAGACTTTCCGTTGGGGACCACAGCAACGCCGAATGGTAAACCTGCAGTGGTGCCTCAGTGACTATATGAGTGTTGTATTGTATAAACCTTCCGAGGTCGTAGGTGTATTTTGCTATTTCGGTGGCTCCGTCTTCCTGCACTCAAACATCTGTAAGCATTGTATATAACCCGAGGGGTTCCAAGTCGAAAAGCTAAAGGAGGTATTATTATATCTTACTGCCAAGATCGATTTGAGACCCAGGATGGCGTATATATTTTCCGAGTAGATATTCAGTAACGATGTTGCTTCCAGCCATTCCAAGGAGAATTCCTTAAGAAATTGGTGGACTGGATCGTCATCTATAATTCTATCATGGGCCTTTACTAGGTGTGTGATCCAGTAGCGGCATGCGTATTCGATATCCTCTGTGAGAGCCTCGCGGACGGTATCAAGAGAAATCTCACTTATTGAAACTCCGGGAGACAAGAGGCCACAGATGTTTTTCTTGAGCCGCGTTTTCATAAGCTCGATACATCGCGCGGCGATATTTCGATGTATTGTAGGCTCGTCCAACCAGAATAACCCTGCCCTTGAGGTTTTCGTATTTTCGTCCAGCAGGAACTCTCGAAATGAGAGATGAAGTGTTTTTATTTCCCGATCGGTATCAGCTGGAATATGAAGGATGGACTGAAACCCGTCCAACCTTATCTCTACATTGCATTCGTCCATATCAATCAGTCTCGAGAGACATGACCGTGATAGTGGCTTCTCGAGAACAACTATTGTCCCGACGATGCTTTTGAACTCGTCGATAATCCGGTCTCGATCATCACCAGTTGTGTCCGAGACGGATTGGATTAATACGTGTTCGTACATCCATCGTAAAGACCTGCTCGGATTAGCCCCTAGAATTATGGAGCTAGACCCAGCGCCCAAGATGTCGGATAATCGTCTCTGGGGGTGGAATTTCCGGTCCCCGACGAAACGACATATGGTAGCGGCGACAATGAACAGCGGGGAGGCGATTCCGACCAAACGGTCGATATCCGTACTCAGGGGCCACTCGACGCGTAGTTTCTTTCTGGCTCTTATCTTTTCGAGCTCTTGCTGTAAGAATACTCTTATATCACCTTGTATCTCGAGCTCTTCGACGTCATGTAGGATTCGCTTTTGCACAACTTGTGGTAGTTCTTCGAAGATTTCGTTCAAAAAAGACTCCCCGCGGCTGGTGACGAAAACGCGTACGTCCTCATCCAAGTCAGTAGCTTTGGCGAGTAATCCAACGACCGTCTGAACATGGAGTTCATTTTCGCATTCGTCAAGCGCGTCGACTACCAAGATTGTACGACGGCGAAGAGGCCCCGACTCGAAGGGTTTTTGAATGAGTTTTTCAAATTGTTCGCTCAGGGCTTTCCCTGTTATGTCGGGATCCTTGGTTATAGCGGCATGGATACCTATGCTGAGGCTAGGGATATGAGATCTGAGATCGTTGGCCAGCGTGGTTACAAACTTGTCAGCCTTAGAACAGTCGTCGGCGCCCCTTCTAAAGAAAAAGCTAGCACCGAGCAAACCCTCGTCTTTGAGAAGCTGTGCAATCGTTCTAGCAATCGTAGACTTTCCGGTCCCAGCTCCGCCAGATAGCCAGAAGATTGGTAGCGTTGTTTTAGGATCCTTAGTGAAAGCCCATTCTTTTATTATTCGAAGTAGGTTCTCTCGAGTATTTTCGGCGCATGTCGGCTCGCCATCGGTTTCAAATGATCCAAAAGATGCCCCTTTGGCGACGGGTAGCGAGATCGATATTTTCGGGGCGCTGCCGCTTCCCTTATTCATGGCTATTCAATTCAACGGAGTCATGTCAGCTTATCCTTGGACTATATGCGCGTGGGGATATATATCATATATTGGAGATCCTACCCCTACGTGGCAACTGAAGCAAAACCGCCCTTGCAAAAGTAGCGGCGGTAAGGGCTGCGTATGGCTGCCAAACTTTATTCTTATGACTATCGGCGTAGTCGCAGACACCTCTAATTACCAAGAATGGCAACGTATTGACAATGCCCTCTGCCTCCATTTCGAAACATAAAATATTGTACTCTCGACTCAACTCTTCTCGTCTGACACCATCCCTTAGAACCTGATCGCCGGATCCTATTAATCCAAAATGGACATATGGCAGACTCTGATACTCCTTTCGAGCATCCCTCGAGACTAGCCTCCCTGTGTCGCACCCGGAACAGGACATGTTAACCTCAGGGTGGACGTAGCTCGCCTCATAAAGTTGGTCGGTATCAGGCCGCTGGAACTTGCCAACGGATCCTTTTCCCAGGACTTTGGCCATAATATCGTAAAGCTTGCTGTGGTCCGACCGTAGTTCAGAGATCGCACTGAGGAACAGGTCTGGAGGACCGTTTAGATATCTGCCGGTTTGCACAAAGTTCCCCCCTTGTATTGCTTTCCCATACAAATAGGGCAAAACACCCCCATAGACCCCTGTGGGATGACCCACAACGATATCACCTAGCCGAATATCATTCTGCGGGTATAGCGGCGCACCACCCCCGATCCCCACCATCAAACAGTTCCTGACAGATGGAAAACTGCGGTGTAGGTCTTTTAGGACAACGGCGGCCGATGCGGTTCCGATGCGACCGGATGGAAGGCATGCTAGAACAATATTATAAGTACCGACGCTCCCAAATTTATATATATTGGTGTCGTTGTCGTCAATCCGGGGCAGTTCTGAGTGTATTTTATCCAAAACAGCAACGGCAGCTTCGAGCTCCAATGGCAGGGCGCATACCCAGCCTATAGTGTAGTCTTCGGCATCGAGTTCTCCGTCCATCCTTACGTAATCGAAGGTCCGAGCCAGCGATTTCTAGCGAAGACGTTTTTCCTAGTTTCGTATCCAGAAATACTGCGTAGGCGCGTATAGACGACGCAGGAAAGGCACGGAACGATCCGTCAGATTTAGATGATATCCGTCAAGGATTCAACCCCACCTGGCTTGAAAGGCTGGGAGAAATCGCCAACATGCAACAACAACTGTACAGCTGTACGGTGCATATGCACCCTGCAAACGTTGCAGATATCGATGGACCCCGGGTTAAACACTGCCTGGGTTCGAGGCTTAGCTTAGAAAAAATTCCAAGTAGAGGGCTGAGTGTAGAGCGTTTACCGAAGTTACGTCGATTATCACCGAATCATGAAATTTATTAAAATGTCAATGTCACAAGCTCCCCGTGCCATCAAGCCAAGCCAAGCTGATGAAGAATATCTGCTTACGTTACTTGCATTCGGTATATAACTTATTTCATTATGGACCATGGGATCGCAAATTATTACCAGCACTACGATTTTGTCCAGCTACCTTCTATAATGTCGAAGCTATTTCCACGATCTATATTATCAAAAATCGCTATATATATAAAGGTTTCAACCTATTCTTTCGTTTCCCTGTATATCCGGCACCGATGACGCCCGAACCCAACAGTTTTTTACAACGGTTTCGTTTTCATAATCTCAATTTGGCTTGCCAGCTTCACAAATTGCAATCTAAAGCTAAGTTCCCGCATATTGCTAAATTTCGTTTAACATTTATAAACATACGAGATAGCTCCTGCTCTGACATGGCCGCGGTGTATATGTTCATCCCACGAATCGTCGTACACTTTGATATTGCATTCAATGTTGGACCCTGAAGCACCATTCACCCCTGACCTGTGAGATAATCGTTCAGGGCAGCTGAATTCGAAACTTACGAATATTCTTAAGATCTTGTTGAATTTGGCTTGTACTCGAGTCTGGCCCCATGTTAATTACGATCTAGGAAACATGCCTTGTAGCGAGAAAATCGTTACATCAAGATATTTCCACGTATTATAGACGTGATTGTAAAATGTCACAGAGTTTCATTTATGAGCCTGCTCGCTTTCCACCTTTATAATCTACACTTCAACTTGTCTTCGGGACCAATCCCTCTCATATCCAGAGTTAAAATACACAGAGGTATTCACTAAAACCCACCGATATCCCAAACCCAAATATACTCATATAGAAAACTCACATTCCCAATCTTAAACACCCCACATCCTCACAAAAATGGTCGCCGAACTCCACGACAGAGGTTTCAACCGAATGATCCGCCTAATCAACAGCTTCATCACTTATCCCGAAGACGCGCCAGCTACCAAGAAAGAATTGCGCGCCGCCGTCAGCATCAATTTGCAAGATGTTTTGTTCGGAGATGATCCCAGACCCTTGAACCCCGAGAACAGGTATCTGAAAGACGTGCTAAAAAGTGTGTATGACGCTTGGGGGGTAATGGCCAGGGGATTCAGCCTCAATGATGAAGAGAAGGCGGATATGCGCTATGTGTTGAAGAGGTTTTTCCAGATTGAGCAGGATTATATGTTCCGATGAGATGTTACAAATGGTGATGTGATCTGCTGCAGTTTACTAGCTAAGTGAAATGGATTGGATAATCGGGTTCCTGGCCCGGATAGTGGATGATATGTCTCTCTACGGATATAGACGTAATCACTTGATACTCGTCCTTTATGGGTTGGCCGATAGTTACTTGTAGCTTTGAATCTGAGCATTCTTCTACGTACTGGATTCATCTAGATCTCATTTGAGATAAATGTCTTGTGACAATTTTACAATAAAATCCGCGGTTGGCTCTTTCAATTCTGCCGGCTGCTCTATCCCTCGAATAATATGTCGCAGAACCTCATACACGCATTTACACGACTCCGGATCCCGGGAGAACTCAAGCGTTCGCCGATGATTATGCTGGCTGTATGCCTTCTAAAGAGACTTCTCGAAACAAGGGGGAATACAGATATACACGCATCGGAGCCCCATTAAACGGATCCATAGATCTATGAAGTTCGGCCAAACCCTGGAACAGAGAAGTAACGCTATTAAGCCGTATCCATGTTCCACGTTCCAGTCGAGAACAAGGTGCCCTCCAACGCCGACCCCCCACCCGTTACCTTCCAGCGATCCGACTACACCGTCACCCGCGCTTACACCGCCATACTATGGGCCCTAACCCGCGGCATCATCCGCAACCTATCCACCGCGCAGATGAAGCTTCTCTTGAAGTCCAAAATATCTGAGGAATCCGTTCGCGCGGTGCACGGTCCACCCGAATTGCAAGATCGTATAATAGAAGCCTCGCTAGCGCTTAGGTACGCGTACCAAGATCGTGCGCCTGAAGAGAGAAGACGGAAGAAAGAAGATTTATTGGACGTTCTAAGGAAATATTATGGCATTTAACGATCAGGAGAGTAAGAGTCCAAGAAAGTTGATTTCGTTATGAGGCGAAAGATGCCCATCCTCCACCTCGCTAGGTCCGCTCAACGGACCCCATCGAATATACTAAGCAAGCTTAACCTTCCCCTTCCAGGTCGAACCCCTCTCATAAGCAAGTCTACTCTCCTCCATCTTCCTCACAAATGCCGGGTCATGTATATGCTTCCAAGTAGACGTAGCTCCAAACCATTCATCCTCTTCCTCCTCATTTCTCTTCCTACCGCCATAGTCAGCCACACTGTCTTCGTATAAAACCGCAGGGATAGAGGAATACTTACTTCATACCCCACCATGTATCATAAACATCCAGGACCAAAAGTATCAAAATAACAACCATGAGGACAATTATGAAGCCGACGGAAATGACCAAGAGCGCTTTTAGTAGCCATACGAAGTAGTAGAGCGGGTCTGAGATGTGATCGGCGTCGTAGGATAGCCAGGGGAATTCGGCGACGACGATGGTGAGGGTGTTGTTCCAGATTAGGTAGGCCATTGGTGCGGTGGTCTAGCTATTCTTCTAGAGGAGGATGGTTAGTACGGCCAGGGTTTGGAGAACGTCAAAGAGAGGGAGGTATCTAGAGTGTCACCTTGAAGTAGCAGGGCGCCAGCGGAATAGCTGGTAAGAGGTGGTTTGATGCGGTTGTGTGAGGGTGATAGATTAAGGCTCCCCGAAGTTAGCTGCGAGATGATGTTGCGAAAGGTGTCTAGTAGGAGAAGATCTCAATGGGTGTCTTGTCTACGCTCAGCCAGATTCATATCCACAAGGCCGAGTCAGCAGAAAGGGTTATGAATGTCCAGCTCAGCTTGTGGCCTAGTGATGAGAGATCACCAACTTCACTAGGCCATGGCATCACAGAATCGTTAGTTCAGAAGTATCCAGGCGTGTCTGCAAGAAGATCCCATATATAGCAAGCCACCACAGGAATGTGTCAGTAATGATATATTATATTTACAAAAAAGGGTGTCCAATATTTAAATTGCACACTGAAAACGATAATAAACGCCATAAACCCAAGGAACGCCAATGCTCTGATGTAAAGGGTCGGCCAAAGGAAAGGCAACTTCAGCTGGAGACTAATATAGTATGAGGTTAGTCTCAAGACCCGATAGCAGGTTAATCCCGCCTCACAATCTCAAGGCCTCTGCTTGGAGATAAAACCAGCATAGTAAACACTAGTTATCGATACAACTAGAAGATCATATACAAACAACCAAGCCCAATCGACCATTCACAACCAATCGCCCATAAAGTCCTCCCACCACCCCCTAAAACCCGACCACAACCCAACCCCCCACCAACCTACCCAGTCCAACACCCCAGCCTAAACCGTCTTTGTAAAAATCGGCCGTGGCGGCCTATACCCGCGCCTAAACCCCCTCGCCCTCATCGGCGGCATCAACAGCCTCCTAGGTCGATAATTCCTAACAACGGCGTGATCGTTCCCAAACCCGGATCCACTAGTTCCACTGCTGTCGTAGTACGGGTGTTTGAATTCTCCGGGTGTGTGGATGAAGACTACTAGGAATGAGAGGAGGAATAGGGCGAAGCAGATGGTGACGAGGAAGGTGTAGTAGGTTATTTGGTGGAGAATGGTGAGGGAGGAGGTAAGTGTTATTGATATCATATTGTTGTATCCCAAGGCGAGGTGGTGTTTGGTAGATGAGGTCTAGGGACTCTATTCTAGGCCGCTTCGGTCTTGGATCCGGTGGTTGACAGGAGTGACTGTTCTTGATGCCGGTGGAAGGATCGGAGTTGTTGTTCGTGTTGATCGCTCAAAATGCAACAGCTGGAACGCCAAGCGCCAAGCTCCGGATCTCTCGGTTCGGGATCGTGATGCAATGACTCCGTCTCCTTTCGCTTTCGGCGAGATCTCGTGGTAGATAGCGACAGTCGGAACGATATCGATACAGCTAGGGATAATCTCAGAGATGATGTTTTACGGAAGAAGAACTTTCCCTCCTCAGAAGACTCAGAGTCCAGATCAAAGTACTCCTTGCACGAGTGAATCGAATGCCGGGCACAGCAAGCAGTGTATTAGACACGCGGGCAGGCAGCTGGAAGGATCCATTTATACCACCAGAGGACCAATACCGGGTCTTCGCGTGGTGGAACGCGCCGTCTGCTCGTTCATGATTTCATCCTACTCGGAAGCGAGAAAGGAAAGGGCCGTATGACCCATACTTGCCTTTGTGCACCCGGCAAACAGGGATGCTTTGGCAGTGATGACTCAGCTCAGCCGAAGAGATTGGCTGTTACTTAATCCCGCCACCAGAACAGTTTCTCCGACTTATCACAACCTTCGATGTGGGGAAAAAGTGGATATCGTGATATAAAACTCAATTCAAAAGGGGGTATATAGCTATACACAAGTTCACCATCCAACCACTACCAAAAGCAACATTATTATATACAAAGGTCACCCTGCCGGTTCAACCCAGCGCAGGACATTAAAACCTATCCACTCATATACACAAAACAAGAGGATGTTTAACAAACGCCATCTGGGCATCCGAAGCCACTGCCGTGGAAGCTGCCAGAGATCTTAACGACCTCAAACAGGGCGTTGATAACACCACCGATACCCTCACCAGCGATCAACCCAGACGCGACGGAGGTTCCGTACATGTTCCAGGAGTTGGGAGCCTTAGCTTGCCAGATGGCCGCGACACCGGCGCCGATGATCATGGCGGTACCGTATTGGGTGTACGGGAGAGTAAGAGCGAGGGAGAAGACCATGGTGTTAGGGAGCCAGTTAGCGATCTTCTCCTTGCCCTTGAGGTTGAGGATGTGACGAGCGAGAGAGATGAGGACGCAGATGATGCCGTAGACGAGGGAGAAGATGGCAGATCCGCGGGGGACGGGGAACTCTGGGCTTGTGACGGCCTCAGTGACGGCACGCCAGGCGGCGATGGAGGGCGCACCGAAGGCGCAAACCTTGGCGTCTGGGTTCAAGATACATGGGTAGGCGGTGGCGAAAAGGATGAACAAGCTGGGGGCCATGAAGATGGCGACAACGGAGCCGACGATTTGGGCGTACTATACGGGCAACCAGTTAGTTTGAAGTACCTTCAAAGGTGGCATATTATGATATGAACTTACCCATTGCTTCCTTGGAGGAGTGCGGAGGAGATATCCGACCTTGAAGTCGTTGATCAAATCCGTAGACTGAGAAGCGGCCGCACCAGCGACACAACCAGCCATCAAGTTGATCCTCTGAGCATCAGCGACGCTGATGTTCATTCCCTTAGTGACACCACCGGTAGCAAGCTGCGAGGCCTTGGCGACGGTAGAGACAGGAGTAGTATCCGAAGCACCAGTGCACTGAATAGCCAAGAACGAGAAGATGAAGGCGAACAGGATGGAGAGAATCGAGACACCGATTGGGAAGTGGTACATCTTTCCGAGAACCACGCAGATACAGACCATGGTGATGAGTGTCAAGCTGCCCCACATCCAGAGAGGAACCTGTTCAGATGCAGTGAAGATGTCCTTCTGGGATCCCTCGCTTTCATCCTCGGAGTGCTGCGCATCGCGGTTCTTGAGTTTGCCGAAAGCACCAGCGATGCTCTTGTAACCGGCGATGAAACCAGCGCTGATAACCTTGTAGTTGAAAGCCAATTCAGCCATGGAGACGAGAATCATGGCGAAGACACCTGGCCAGAGAAGCCAGTATCTGGGAGAGACGTGATCCAAGTTCTTGACGCTCATGCTCATGTAGCTCATCAATCCAGGGATTTCCTCGTTGACTTCCCTGCCGAAGGCAGCTCCGTACTTGACAAGGAGTGGGCCGACAATAGCCCAGGAGAAGACACCACCGAAGAAGAGGGAGAAGGCAGAGTTCAATCCGACGAGAAGACCAGATCCGATGAAAGCCGGGGTGAACTCAATGAACCAACCCCAGCTGACAGCACCGATGACACCGGGGGCGGCGACACCGCTGGTCTTAGCAATGGAGTAGATCCACCAGAAGATGTGCCAATCCCAAAGGACACCGACGCAGTACTGCGAGATCACTCTGAGGAAGAAAGCACAGCCGAAGGAGATACCGAGAGCCTTGATCTTCTTCTTAGCTTGACCGTATCCACCTTCACCAGTAGCGTGCATAGCACGGATGGAGACGGCGGTGGCGGTGGCAGTTGGGAAGATCAAAGACAATTCCTTGGCGACGTTGATGATGAAGAACTTTCGGAGTGGGACACTGAACGAGATACCGAAGAGAGAGGCGCAGAAAGTGATAGCAATAAGCCTGCCGAAGTCATCCCTTGGGTTTTCGCTCATGAGTCCGAGATGGTAGAGGGCGGGGATACCGGATACGAAGATCAAACCCATACCACCTATCAAACGATGTTAGAATTAATTTTATATTAGATACCCATGATTTGAGGCTCACCAGCAGCGGCAGCGCTAGTCTGCACAATGTTGTTCTCCATGGGCCCGAAATGATCGGTCAAACCCGGAATCTTCAATGGCGACCTGCTCATGCCCTTCAAGATGGCGAAACCGAGCAGCGCACCGAAGAGATTAGCGCCGAACAGCCAACCAGTTTTCAAACCTGTAAAATTGTTCATGTTAGCATTCACCGGTTGCAATTCGAATAGTATCCAAGATTTCCGACTAACCCAAGTACAAGTTGGAAGCATTGACGAGGGCACCGAGGGCGCAACCGAGGAACAGCGCGCGGACAGTGAGAATGTGCTCCTCCTCCGGCTGGTTAGGATCAATCGGGAAGGGCTTATAGGGATCGAGAACTTCGATCTCATCGGCGGCATCCTTCTCCGATCCAAGGTCGACAGTGTAATCCTGGACATTCTTCTTCTCATCAATCTGCAGCGAACGTCGGCCCCCAGCCTGCTCGACATTGTCCTGAGCGTTCTTCTCCATGGTTGAACGAACAAAAGCAAAGAAATCCCACAATTTCCTTTATAACAAAAGAAGACTGTTTGGACGGCGGTACGATATGCGACGGACGAAAGAGAAAGACCGTGAGAAGGACATTCAAGCCCTTTTATGTATATTCTGAACCCATCACGAAGCATTGCAAGCGTAGAGCCAGACACATGTAGTGGCTGGTCTAGCGCAACTTGGCGAGAGAATGCGAACATGCCTTTCGAGAAGTTCACATTCCGCAAAACCCACCAATTGCCCCTCGCCCACCCTGATCCCGACCCACGATAGAAAGCATGATCACGATAAACCAGGGAATGAACTAAACGATACGATAGTCACAACACAGTTCTCAAAAGAAGAATGTGTGAATTCGCCCGCCAAGACCGATGCATGCTGTGCCTGGCGGCCAGGGACCCCCTTCGCACCTCCCAGGACCGAGTGTTTATCCTCAAACGGGCAGGTTCTACGTCGAGATAAGGTTTAGTGTCCTTCGATTGGCTTATAGGAAAGCGGCAATGGGTGTTAGATACGAACGGGGGTCGCCTGCTCTCGCGCCTAAGTTGGAAGGAGGGCATGGTGGTACTGCAGATGTCAACCAGCCTGAATTGGAAGGAACGTCATGTCCTGATATCCTTCGAGAAGGAAACACCGATGGCGAACACCACCCCTTTCGCCTGCAATGGCGGTTATGAGCGGGCAATTGGCCGTGAATTCCTGTTCCTAAGAAGCAGGAACGGGGCCTGCCGAGGGTCGTCCGAGGTTGAATACGCTGATAAAAACTGGAGTAACTTGACCGTCTTAGCCAGCGTGCATGAACAGGTTAATCGAGAAGCGGACTTTCCTTGGCTGACAGGCGGACCTAACTGCTCGACCGCCAGGCTGCCATTCCAAGATGTCTTGGGAGAAAACTTGGTCTCAGTGGAAGCCAGATAAAACATCTCAGTGTGGAGTAAAATTGCTATCGCGAGATAACCAACCGGAGAAACATTTTAATCTCAATCGCCATCTTCGACAATGCGCACGCGACCCGATTGTTGGTATACCGAGGCTGGTCGGCCACTTTCGTTCCTTTCACGTCGCATGTCGGCATCGAAGCCGAAAGGGGCAACGTGTGGTATTTTGCAAGACAACACAATTCCCAGACAGAGACTGTACCACCACAGCTGTTCCAGGTGAAATGGCGCTAGGCTGTATCACTAATCGCAGTCGAATGCGGATGCTACGCTCCCAGAAAAGCTTGCAAAGACAACCTCGTGTTTTTTGCCCCGCATCCATTCAGGGTCCCTTGCTCAAGCCACCAGTAGCCTCTGCACCGAGGAGATCTAAGTTCACTGCACAGTCGATGAAGAGGCCAGAATTCCCAATTCGCCGTCCGTCTGACCTACAAACTCAAACCAGTGAGGCTGCTAGCTATCGACTATCTAAAAACGCCTCCTGGATCAACATATCAACCCTTAAACGGCTGCCTAATGTATCAGGAAACACTCCACAAAGATAACACCCCAAAGATGTTACCCTTGACTGAGGCAACAAGGATAATCAATGCTATACACCGCTTAGCGAAATAAACCCTCATGATCCGGTGCAATCGTTTCCCTTTCCACAAGCCTTCCAGAATCCAGATCCACGAATCGCAAGTACGCCTCTCATGTGTGATTTACCTTGGCGTCGGGATCACTTCTGGATCCTCCTCATTAGAGGGTCAGATGGGCCATTCATCGATCCCGGTGATACCTTTTCCACCTTCCTTTCAATTACACATAGAGAGCATAAAAGTTTGTGCTACCCGGGTAGCTGTGCCAGATGGTTATCAGGATGTGGGACCCGATTTTATGCAATGTACCGCTGTTGGGTCTTGTAGATTGGTTATCGTACTCGTATCGCTATCTGTATTCCACCATCTAAATGACATGAATTAACATGATACCTATGTAACGTAGCAATATCCCCACGTCTGGCGTCACCGTAGTTCCACAATGATCACGGAATTTGTGGCGACAACTTCACAGTACACACAATCGAACACTGAGCATTTCGCCTTATACGCATACCACCAGACCCTTCCAGCCACCCTCTACCAAAAAACCGCCAACTCGCCACCCCCATCCTGATCCCTACCCCTCATACACGGGACCTATCGCTTCAAACTAGTACCCCTTGCCACCCTCTCCCAAAAGCCAATGCGATCCTAAACCCCTCCCGGTGGAACCTAGAAACCTCGTATTCGCAAAAATCCGGATTTTGACAAATACCAAGACCGTCTGCCTAGACCTGGTTGATACGATGATCAAAAACTTCTATGGTTTTACCAAGCGCTTGTCGTTTTTTTTGTTGGAGGCTTGTTTGCGATAGGTATCTGCTGGGGAATTGCCCAGCTGGCTAGTTGGAGGCCTCTGGTTTTCGCAATTTAGGGCTGGGTCGAGCGAATTGTTTTGTGGACGGTTGTATAATTATCGTGTAATAACGGTGCCCCGCTTGAGATCCGATAAGACGGTTTCACCGCTTCCACCTAGTAGTGTTTATGGAATGTTTCCGACTCCACTTCACGGTCCTCGATATTGTCCATTTATATATTCAGATTAACGCCACGTGTTGTGGCGTCATTGTGGCGGTGTCAAGCAGTGTCCTCTCGAAAACATTTGATACCAATGAGACCCTTTAGTGTCAAAATATTTGGCGGCTGGATACACTGGAGGAAATCGGGTATTTCTGGCATCGAGATGGAAAGTCTGCCTGGAGGACAAACAGAAACGAATCAGGGCTAATATACAACTAGCTGTCCAACAAAACCATTCAGCAGAAACCGTGTTCGAGGTCTTCAGGGTGTTCCCGCACGCACTTCGAAAACCCGTACTACGGTACCTATCCATCATCCTCTATTGGTTCAACTGATGATGGTATCCTTGATTCTCCCTCCAGGATACTCCGACACGACCCATCAACGAATTTTGGCCACCAGGTATCGACCGCATAAGCCCTAAGCTCCTCAACAGACAATACCACCTTCAGTGTTCCGAGGAAAGTCAGCGTATCCCCGATAATCCAGGGCCCCGCAATGATCTATATTCTATGTTAGCCCATGGCTCCAGCAGTTGTGATGAAAGGTTTACTTACGATCCCATTATCTTCTTCATAAATCAAGTTTAGATGCCAAAGATGACCGATCGTAATAATGGCGGGAACACACGGAACTACATCATCACCAGCCCCAATCTGTCTCGCTTTTAGCAGAATAGCTGCGCCGATAACCGCAGCTTGAGTTTGAGCCTCTTGAAAATCCCCGCCTTCGGCCTTAACTTCGATCACGCAAAACGCGGGATTCAATTGCGACGTCCGATGCGCAGTGGGAGACAGCGTCTTATCTATTTCAGGCGGCGGGAAGACCTTCTTGTGACAGGTATCTGCGAACGGTGATGGATAGGAGGGATTCCCCTCGATTAGAAGGTCGGATCGGAGGATTGGTGATCCTATCGGCGTGACAGCTTTCAACAGTTGGCGGTTTTCTCTGTGGTTTTTGAATCAGTAATCATTCAGGGATTGGGCTTATATCGTGCCTTAGCTGATCATGAACTACTTACATCCCGCTAACGATCAACTGCGTATCATAGCTGATAAGACTCTTGGGGACCTCGTCGAGGACTCTTTGCACGTATTTGGACCACGTGCTCTCGTCGGCATCTGTGCTGAAATTTCTATTGCCGATTACGCATTGTGACTTGACGTACTCTACAAGGGTTCCGTTGTACCGAGGTGCGGTCGTGAACAATGACGGCGGGAAGAATTGCTCAGGGTATGCTTTCTCCAGCGTCTCCTATCATCTAACATCAGCTATGGCATCGTGGCGCGCGACCCGCATCAAATTCAAAATATCATACCATAGCAGATATACCCAAACACCCTTGAAGTAATCTCTCGGGGCTGAGCCTCTTACTTAATACAGCTACTTCGGGTGGAATGGTTCCTGAAGCAAGCCGGTGTTGATGCCCGAAGATAAAGGACGACTCGCACTCTGTCATTTCCGACCTTCGGAAAGCCATTGTCGCCGTACCCTGTCCACTCTTGCTCCCAACTGACTGCTTTTCAGGACTCGTGTTCCTCGATTTCGAGTTGGTAGACCGCTTTTCGGGACTTGAGTTTCGCGTTCGGCTATCCAGAGACTGTTTATCCGGACTCGAAGCCCCAGATGTAAGTGTCGTCCGTCTCGTGCTTAGCTCCGCGTATTTACGACCTGGGAACCCAAAGCTGCCCGAGCTTCTGGACGGCTCGCTTTTCAATGTTAAGCTCAGCCGTCGCTTTCGAAGAGAACCAGGCCGTGTGGGAAGAGCCTCCGCCACACCCTCCATACTATAAGTGGATTCACCACCTTCTGTCGACGTCTTTTGGCCACCATCCCGTGCGTCCTGAGATTCTGACGCATCCCGACCGGAATTGCTTCGATCGATATCTCGGAAATCTATGAGATGTTGTTTTTGTCTTTGTCTTCCCCTACCCGTCGGTGAAATTATCGGCCCCGATGTCTCCACGCCTTGCAACCACTTATATATCGAAACGTCGGCGAGGAAGTCGTCCAGCGCGTCCCAGGTTATTCCTTCGAAAGCGGGGTCGTTTTCGTCGTTTTTGTTCAATTCCGTACTGTGCATATGTTTACACCTGCGGCGTCCACCGTCGCTTTGGGTGTCCATATCTCTGCGTCTTTTCCTCGAACCTTCTGCCATTGCTACGCGAAAGGTGTCGATGTGTGTTTTTTAGGTTAATATATCTTTAATCCAACCCCGTAATAGACTGCAAATACACCCTCGAAGGAGCGTGGGCCTTTAGCCTGGTGACCTCTTGGCTGGCGGGCCTTATTTCGCCAAAGATACCATCGTGAGTGTGCGGAAGGTTGTGGTTGACTGGGGTTGTGTTGGTGTAACCGACAACAACAAAACGTAAACAAAAATTCCCATAGTAACTGGTTTCAAAGGCGGCCCAGAACATGCCCTCAATTCCAACCACACAGGAATCTTCGGTCGACGGTCTTTAGTCCGGTCCACGCTGATATCGATAGCCTTGAGACTTACTTGAGACTATAGTCTCCTCTCATATATTTGGATTACTCCTACAGCCTAACTAAAGCTCCATATCCGACCCTCAGTCCCAAGCACCTGGCCCTCAGGTTACGTAACTTGCTGATGCAAACGGCCTCGTGGCCGGCTCAACTTTAATTAGGCAAGAGCTTTCAAATCTGTCGCTCTAATTAATCGATCCACATATATGCAGAGAGTTCGATATATAGGAGACCAATGATGTTCGTGAGGGTCCATAGCCTCATCTAATGACATGTACGGGTCTATACTGCTTTAACTACATAGGCACCAACCTCCGGCATCATCACCTGACGGTGAAGCTATGTTTCCACCGCTCATAATACATGGTTCGTTGTTCAAAATAGATATTTCTGCCCGCGATGACATTATTATCCTTGAGCCTGGAATATATACTGTGGATTTAAGGCGTTTGCGGCTGGCCGAGCACAATAAACTCTTTATTTCGAATTCGGTGTCCCGCAAATTACCCCTCCAACAAACTTAAAACTCCTAGTCAAATCCACAAGTACTTCGAAGTACTCGCCATCGTCGTGACTAAAAGCCGCCCGATTAGTATGTGTGTCTAGTTCGCGAACTCGCGGGAGGTTGACGAAGCGAAAGACCTACAAAGGCGCAGCGGGGAGCAAGGGGCGCTCGATAATAGGTGGGTTATGCGACGATGCATTCGTCGATATAGCTGCCCCGACTAAAAGAATAACAAATTTAGCTTTCAGAAGATTAATTAATTATGGATCGGGAAATACTCACCGTTCGCGCCGCCTCTATTTGATTCTTCGTCTCGATCTGCGGTGACCCATTCCCCTAATAAGGCTTTCACACACGCCGCTGAAGTCGCCGCAGCATATCTTTGCCACCTCTCGGTGTCATGGCTATCTGAGTAATGACATACACCCTTGATGACGATAGTGGGGAAATTATCCCACACTCCGGCACCCTCGGTCTCGAAAGCGATGACGTTCTCCTCTCTAGCAATGTGGTCCCGGTGATAGCTAGAACTCATAATTAAGTCCCCGGTTGCAAGAGTTCCAAAGTGAATTTGAGGCTGTTGTATCTCTATCGCCTCCTCAACGGTCGTTATTGGAGAACTCCTCTTGGCAATGGTGGATCTGATATGTTCTAGTCGGGTACGAGTGATCTGTTGATTACTATCGCAGCGAAGTTTACTGCAGCTTGATCTGACGGCTGCATCACACACCGCATCGCTTTTCGTCTCGCATTTAGAGCACATAGCGCAATCAGCTGCGCCGTGGTGTTTATGGCGATAATCTGGTTCAAACAGCCTGTCTTCATCCACGCCTGGGTACCATGCCGCTAACCCTTCTTCCCTGACAATATCTGCAAGGTACCCACAAGTATCCTGCCTCAACGTTTTGCGGGTGCGCAACCCCGAAATCATCGTTAAAAACGATCTAATCTCCATATTTGGTCGACCAAGGATGTCGTCTCGACCAACCTTCCAACGAGTCCCATCTGAATAGTGCCTACCAAAGTCGTAATGAACCAACCCAGTGCTAATGACCACATCACCCAGCAGAATTTCGAACTTCCCACGCCTATCGCTTCCTGTCGGTACACCGCCGCAAATACCTACCACCAATGCAAGCCTGATCCTTGGGAAACTAATGCGGAGACTAGCCGCTACACTGGCGGCATTACATTTCCCAGTACCGGGCGTATGCGCCAATACCACCGGGTGGTTGCCCATTCGGCCTATAACATAGGTATTGTGGTCACCTGGAGCCTTGCCGTACTGACTATCTTTACCCCATAACTCGTCAAACAGTGCTTCCACTGCATCAGATGCTATTTGTAAAGGAGATATGATGGCGACTTCAAAACCCTTGCGGTCGCGTGGCCGGTAGGAAGTCGTCATTGGATAGATAGAACTTGGATATGAAGGTAAAAGGTATAAGCAGACTATATATAGTACTCGAATATCTTGCAATTGCAATTGACAATCTGTAAGAATATATGCTGAAGAAGCGAGAAGTAATAAAAATCGAGGTAAGGAAGAGCCGCTACATCGGGGTGGTCTGGTGTTAAATACAGCATGGAATCGAACGCAAGCGCCGGACTAAATATTCGTGCGACGACGAGGCCGTGAAGGATTGGCCCCAGGGCATCGTTACCGCCCATCTCCATAGTGCATGAAGCTAAGCCTGCCCCATCGTGGCAAGGTAAATGAAGGATCGAATCAGAATCGAGCAAACCATGCATGGATCTGAATAGTCCCGCAAAAATTACAACAGAGCAACACTCTTTACCATGGCGGGAGGGACCCGGACAATTGAGAGCCTTCGCGATTGCAAACCTATTAATAGATCCTTAATCTGGCATATCATGTACATATGTTCTTAAAATGCTTGACCAAATACTTTAGTTGGAGGGAGAATGTTCAAACGTGGTTGCTATCTAGATTTCCATATTCTCGCGTCGACGCGACCGCATATCGTGCGGAACGATTTTCAAACCAATTGTTGCAACTCGGAACAGGACTCATACTCAATGAACAAGACTCTAGTTAAGAGTGCTATATATCTCTCCAATAACAATCTGTCTATGAACCCACGACTTGGGTTCATGTCCCATTTCCCAAGACCGCAAGTAGCCTTTGTGTCATAGTCCAGCTGCTTTTCGAATAATTGGGGGCATTAGGGGGTGTGGTAGCCCTCTTTCGAACCTTGGCCGCCCGAGCCATATATCTGCGATCTGTAAAAAAGTCCCATAGAATCCTTTTGATCCGGCCGATCTACCAAAAAAACCCTGCCCGCGGGAATCGAGCCTTCGATGACCAATGTCGATCAGGATTAACCCGACCGCGCTCGCGACCTGGGCAGCAGAACTGCTAATCATTTCTCAATTTCTTGAATGATGGTGAAAGTAGTTGTATAAAATATTTAGGATCCCGATTGGATGGAATCATGTCAATTCCATTTCGTAGTTGTTTTATATGTCGAACTATGTATTTGGGGGTGTGGGTCTGCAAATCTCCCGCTTGGTGGACCCTGATTTGCTTGACTCCGAACTGCCTGTAAAGTTTGTGGTGTTCTCAAAGCGATACAATGGAAAGAGCATGTGCTTTTTGTCGAAGAAATATATGTATGGGGGCAACGGTCCATCGTTTGGGCTATAATAGACTGCTCCAAACCTGAGGGTTCCATTTTTATCCGAGAACATGTTCTCTTGGCCGGGGTTCGTCCCTTCGACGAGAATGCTAATGACGCTACCAAATACATATAACCGGATCGATCAAGAATCGCCATGTTTGACAACTAAAACATTGATATATATCGAGGTCATTTCCACCAGGATATTGAAGCGACTTGGGAAATCGAAAACAACTCGCATAGACTCTTGAGGACGTCCTCGTCATTTCTCATGAGTTCTAGAGCTTGAATGCCCCATGATGAGATAAGTAGATACCGGTGCTTCCGGATTCCCTTCCACACTTGTAAGTTTGATAGCGTAGCGAGTGGATTTCATTTGGTTCATATGTGGTGCCGCGTTGGAGTATGCAGAACGCATAACACTGCATCCTCGGACGGCACCGGCTGATTCTTGGAGCCGGATACGCCAAACACCGGCAGATGCCAGACAGTTGAAAGGGAATATATAGAGATCGTTTGGCTTCTCGATATTTGTATCGTCATATAGCGAAAAACGAACTAGGGTGGTTGATCAACCCCAAGAATATGTATCTGGGAAAGCGCGGGCTAGCTGCTGTCTGCAGAAAATATCGATATATCGCCCGTAGATTTGCTGCGCGGAACACTCTGCGGCTCAACCTCCTCTTTAATATAGTTATCACTGTTGAATGCGTCCACGATAGGTTTCTTTTTTCTCCATAGATCTTTCTTGGGCCAGAATCAGCGTCGTCGAACTAGCCATACGGTGCGAAGCAACCTCTCGTGCGGCGAGGGTCTAGCTGAGCGATAGAGCCTGCAAGTGCTGCTGAGAATGCATCTGTGCTAAGCGTTCAGAGGTTGAAAATCAAGCGGATGAATTTTTAGGCAGTTGTATTGGGGATCGGTTCAGGTTGGTCTCGTGAACCCAAGACACCAGTTCAGGTGTATATTCTTCAATTTGACGGTGAAAACTTCCAGGCCAACATCTCGGCCGGCCAGCAGGCTGGTTTAAGAGACAAATCTCGGCCGTACGTTGCGTGCCAAAACTCATTGGACCTAACCAGATTAGAAACTGAATCCATTGGCTCGTTCTTCTCTTTTAAAGTTCCCCAGGATGAGGACCCTAAGTCGACAGAAAGAATGCTTTGCGCTTGAATCAAGTCGATAGTAAGAATGCTCGTTTTTTTCGTTCAACAGTAGCAACATGCCGGAGTACCGTTTTGCAGGAAATTCCAATCATCTGGGTGTGGGAGGTGTTAGGAGTAGGCCTGTACTTCCTATTACATGTTGCTGTTGATATCCGTTGATATACCCATGTATGTCCTCGACCCCTAAGCCCAATCCCATCATAATATCAGCGTTGACGAATACGAACGGTACATATTCGTCAGCGACAGGTGTACGGGAATGGTTTTGCGCATGTATTAGGTCGACTAATATAATGTGTTCGCGGCAGCGGGAAGCCGAGGACTACAACTTCACCAACCCTGACATCACCAACCCCCGTACGGTAAGTATAATCTCCCCTAGCAACCAAGCAAATTCCCTTCTGACCCGGCGGTCGCAGATACCAAGCAGTTCAGAGAGCTGACTCGGTCGTATCAACCCAAGCGTACGTGTTTCCCCATCGGCCTCGCACGCTTGATCCCACCGGTCCGGTCGATAAGATGGTTGACGGTCCTTCGCTATATATAATTTCAGACGTCATCTGCTGGAGGATCCGAGGAAGATGCACGCTATAGCGCTGCCCCCTCTCGAGAAGTGTGTACCCTCTCCAAGGGACTTCCCAAAGATAGAATGAGAACATGCTGTCGGGCGTGTAAGTGCTTGTGATAGCCCAGGACATGTCAGAGTCCGACTACCCAACTAGTTGTCGCGAATTCGAAACTCATCGCTAGCTCCGCATAGAACTGTGCACTGTGGGGATGAGCTGTACATCGAGAGAATGGGCGCAACTAGGTCCTTCCGCGCACCTGAGCTTAATACATTCCCCCCCGCATAGATATATCGGCTCATTGTACACACCGTACACATACCCCAGCATGAGAAGCAGTTTTGATTAATCACATGCATCTCAAGAGGATATCAGAAGCGGGTAGGGGATCCACTGCTCAACCCAAAATCCCACAATAGAACATATTTCATCTGTGCATCATGACCAGCTCTGCTCATCAAGCGGGACGCGTTATCTCTTTTGGTCCAGGTTTGTTCACCACAGTTGCGGTCGTGAATCTAACAGGTAAAGTAATCATCCAACAATTCCGCACGCGGTGGCGTGATGGCACGATATCGATCCTCAGGCCACTTTCCCACCTAACTTTGTGTCAAAGGCAGTCGGAATTCTCAGGCTTAGTTCCGAACCGTCAAAAACGCTGGAAACAACAGTCCATCGTTTAACGTTTGAGATGTAGAGAATATGTTGGGTCTGTTCCACCTATCGGTCTTCCGTCTGTTCGCGTTCGGTGCGTGGCCAATTTGTCCTGGTATATCCGATATATAGATCTCTGGTCTGCTTTTCGGTTCCAATTTCGTTCTGTCTGCCTTCGGTATATGAGCCCATGCCAGGCGTCTGAAAGTCTTGAAGTGAGCAATATTTGGTCTTTTTCCAGTTACGAATTCAACTGGTATTTTCGGTACCCCTCTGGTTGGCGGTCTATTCCGTATATGTATGTGCGAAATTTTCGAGCTGTCTCCTAGCACCTATAAAGGCCTAGCCATGTTTCGGGAGCATTCGCCAACCCAAGTATTGGCCTGATGTTGAACCCAAGTATATCGCACAACAGAGACCCTAGCACAATATAACAATTCCATTGAGATGGGTCGTTCAATAGCCAGCACCGCAGGTAGTTAGAACAGTTTATATAATTCATGTCCCATAACCCACGCCTGCTTTGGTGGATTCGACTACCGGGTATAATATTTGGAGCGTATACCCCTTCTTAAGTGTTAAACCTTTGTCACGACGAGCCTAGCCTGGGATCATGACCAGTCAAGTCCAGACCCAGTTCATGCAATAATTGAACCTCAGCTCTTTAGCTCCTAGTGTAATCGGTGCCATATATGCATATATTGCATATTTTACGGCTGACAACATCTTTAGTTATATTTGGCTCTGGCGTGTGTTCGGGGCCTGCGGCCATCGTCTCAATTCCCGTTTGATTGGTTCCACTGTACATCACAGTCAGTTTATGCTAGAACATATTGATCGTTTGGTTCTCAAGCCCGAAAGACGGCCTGGAGACTTTCAGTAAACTTACGTTGAGTTCATGAATTGGCAACCGCAGGGAGAATCGGCGTAGAGGGCATTGGGAACTGCATCTACCGTTAACGCTGTAACTCGGGCTGCTTGCGCAATTGCATCTGACGATATAAATGAATATTTCTGCTTCCTTCGAATCCCACCATTTCGAATAAGACCAAAGGAGCCGGAAGCACTAAGCTGGAGAAGCGGCTGCTTCGACGGGTTAACACACCAATAGTCATTTAATTATACCCGGCCATTGTTCGAGACGCACAACAGCCCCAATGCCTTGAGCGTGTGCTTGATGTTCGCAGTGACCGCCGGTGGGAATGGGAACCCTTCCCCGCCCCACATATCGATGTCATGGAGCCCCGCGATATATAACGCCGCCTCATGATATTATGAGGACGCGTCGATGCAATGCATCGGCTTCTTCGAATCCTCATCAAAACCTGATATATCGGAAGGTAGATTGGGGCATATCTCGGAACTCCTTCGCTTTGTTCCCTGCATTAAGCTCCAGTCCTAGACTCCAGGCCAACCAGCGGTACATATTTACCCAGTCCTTATATTCCAGACATTCTGCTCGTCGATCATATCCTGGTCGACTCTGATGGTATGATCTTGATATATATATCCAGGCGACGCAACGCAAGCGAGGTGTTGGAAATGTTACGCCTACTATCTCCATTCCAACCAGTTGCATCACGCAGCTGGTTAGCGTGCTCATATTTAGGTACGGCGTCTGGAGCTTTTGGGGGTACATTGATTTGGCGTCGAGATCGGTGTAATACTTCGTCGTCCACCCCCGCTTGAGTCTTTGCCAGTCCTGGGGTAACCGGTGGTACATATCACCTTAGTCCTTGCGTCCCACACATTCTCCTCGTCGATTGCGCTTCGGTTTGATCGAAGCTTGGATGATATATATTTGCCACAATTCTGAGCTCCATCAAGCAGATATCGGAAGTAATGAACTCAGAGCCTTGGTTAAGCCATATACCGAAGGTGGGCTTGCGGATGAATGGGATGTCGCTGTTCTCCGATTCCGTTAAGCCGTATAGTATAATATATGGTTCCCTCATCTTGGTACTGTTTTCGAAGGCCCCACCGTCTTCGCGACGAGACACTGCATACCCGAAATCGCGCTGACAGGTAGTCAGCTTCAAGTAGCCACCACCAATTC
This sequence comes from Arthrobotrys sphaeroides, assembly GCA_036971245.1. Classification (NCBI taxonomy): domain Eukaryota; kingdom Fungi; phylum Ascomycota; class Orbiliomycetes; order Orbiliales; family Orbiliaceae; genus Arthrobotrys; species Arthrobotrys sphaeroides. The sequence continues at coordinate 144,665 of JAJTTW010000019.1, forward strand.
CAGAATTGCACACCACGGGAGAGACCACATCGCACTCGCGTCCTCGCCGGTGTCATACTGATGCCGGAGGACTAAGTTTGTCCATTCGAAGAACTAGGGTGTCCACGTATTTCGTTCAATTATTGTTGGTTGGGCTGCCGTTTATCCAGGACGGTGCCGTAGCCTGGTAAAACACCATCAATGAGATCAATGATGACCCGAGCTTCAAACGAGCTTAGTGGTAGCATCGATTTCAGTATTTCCTGCTCTTTGTCCTCACCGCATCGCCCAACATACGAGAGCGTGTGGTATTCCGAGCCGTATAAACCTATCCCGCGGTATGAGGGGTTTAGCACCACCTCGGCACCACGATATATAGTCGTATAATCAATATAAGTATATAGTTAGGGTGTCATGGCTGCGGATCGTGTCACCGTTCGGGACTAGAATCGGTTGGTAGCCATGGATGACCTTTTCGGGGCGACTGTGGGACCGCTGTTGTTATATATGATGTAACAGCAAGGGTTTGCATCGCCGGTCGGGTTAATCCTGGATAATAGTTTGTTGTATGCATGGCGAGAAAGAAGCTTAGGTGAAGTGTGGCGTTGGTGAGTAATATGAAGGTTGGGCAAGTCCTGAAACGTTGGCCCAGTTTATATATATTGAGCACCTTCCGTCCTCATCTAGATAGGTAGAGGTCCTTTCTGTATAGCTCAGAACTCCGTCGAACTTCATCCAGTAACCGGCGGCAACAAACATCCAAATAAAAATCAACGGAGCTGGTAGAAACTCTGCCACTGAACTGCCCTGGTCATGATCTCTTTCATATGTCAGGCAAACCCAAGTCTCGTAACCCGTTGATACGTTGGTAGGTGTGATTGAAGACCCCCTATATATCGATAGCTCTGAATCACCACGCGGATCAGTTGTTGATGAGGTACGTCTCTATGACAAAGAGAGGACCCGTATCTTTGGGGATCGGAGAGAAGGCATGGTCAGATCTCGATGCTTTTGTCGCAGACGAGAGGGCTATCCGGATTCGGCATATGCCAGAGCCCACATGGGGCTTGGTGAAACCGCTGCGGCGGTACAGCGGTCCAGGGCTCGGTAGCGCCGCGTGGGCGACCTTCGGGGAAGCATGGTGTCTAGCCAGACTTATTGTATGGCTTCAACACTATAATACATGCAACAGAGAGACAACAAAGTTAGCTATCTTCCGGTATGCGAATAAGGACCCAGGCCGGCAATAAAGGTAACTTACCGATTCATATATTAGTTGAAGCATCGTTCATGATGGCGAAGTGCCTCCCATCTTGATCTCAGGCCGAAAGAGGGTTACGAGACTGCCGAAAGAGATGGATACTGGTGACCGAAAGATGTGAGTTGATGAAGGCCCGCCTCTCTGTGAAGATGGGAGGTGATTGTTTGAGGATGAAAGAAATTCTTGGACCTTTCAGTGAGATTATTTATTTCAAGGGGAGGGCCCTCCTGTTTCTGTAGGGAGAAAGCTCCGGCAGGGTCTTTATCCCAAGACTCAGACAACATTATTAATGTATTAGCGGACGGGCAACGAGCGGCTACGATTGCCTTGAATGTGACGCGAGTCAAGTCAAAGCATTCATAAACAATAGTATTCCAGTAACGGGAATATACCATTGACAAACATCAAGCTGACTTGAGCGTGAACCAGGCTGGGGAGCTGTCACGCCTTCGAAGCTTCTGCCTTGCACGAGCCGCTCTGCTCGTTCATCACGTGGGAATAGCGGAACGATATTACAAAATACAACGTAAATGGGGGATAGCAAACCCGACACGCATTCCAGGCTATCTTGACCCAACTTAAACTAGCAATCGAAACTTTACCATTTCTCTCCATATAGGTGGTTCATTGGCAAGTAGCCTGGTCTCGGGGCCAGAACCAGATCTGATCCGTCAAGTGACGAGACTGTCCGTCAAGTGCCTGTCGGCTTGGTGTTTGCGACTTGTGTTGAACCCACTTTACAACAGCTTAGTCATCAGATCTCGTGTAACCAATGGTAGGACCTTTCCGAATTTGGGTCCTGCAGATTCTGCCGAAGTTCCTAATTTGGCAGATTCCCCAACGTGGCCGTCGTGCGGTGGACACAAGGCGATGCGCGCGCCGTGGTGCAGCATTTATTCCCAAACCTTAGGCTTTTCACCGTCCCTGGATTCATTCCGTCACGCCACTCGCACTCGATCTTTCCCTCCAATCTTTCCCCTGTCCCAACTGCTTCTGGATTTGGCCTAGCATTTTCTCGATACTGTTAGGGTGTTGTACTGTGCGATGCAGTCCTCTCCTAGCCTACTTCAGGAGCTCGAGGACGAAGTCACCTTAGAGTTGACATTAAGCGAAGCACTCGCAATTTTCAATCGAGGAGTGCCTCAGACCCGTACCAAGCCAGATGTTCCATCATGCACGTCGAAGGTTCGTCCATTAGAACCTGTGGACATAACTCCACACCAAGATCTATCGGGGATCTCGAGTCTGATCTGCCGCCCCTGCCAGGACACGAGCAACGATTTCGGTACTTTTATTCAACAATCATATAAGGTTCTAGGAATTCCTACAGGAGAGGGACCCGACTCTATCCCTGCCAATTTTCCGCCATGCAGCGTCTCCACTGTCCCAAATTTGGTTCAAGGTTCCGACCCTGAAGCTACCCCACAAAGCGATGCTCTGAGGGAAACCGTATACGTACTCGCACCGACCCATATATCAGATGTCCTCACACAACTCCGAGAGGTGAAAAGAAGGCAAAATAAGAGCCTCACAATCAGTAAGAAAGCAATCCAACCATGGAACGACGGTCAGACCTTTCGCATCCAGAAACAGAATAAGCGGCCGCAAACAGCCGAGGAAAAGGCGAACAAGGCCCTGATCGCAACAGTGGGGCCCTGTATCCAGTGTTTCAGAGCTAAAACGAAGGCAAAGAGATTCTGTTCCGCACCTCCCTATTTTCCTACGATCACCATATCTATGAAAGTACTAATGCGTGGAGTCCACCATACAGTGTGACTATAACCCTCGTGATCCGACTCAGGGTTGTACCAGCTGTCGCAAACAGACTGCTCGGCGAAAGTCTTCTTTATCATTAATTCAGCTCGCCTGCACCAGAATCTACTTGTGCGAGGATCCTCTTAGTTATTCAGGTAATCAAAACCAATCCTCTTTAGATAGCCAAGAGTGCTAGCAAAAGGTCTCGATCTCACAAGCGAGTAAGGTTCACTACCCATTTCGCTCGCCGATTCATGGACCGAACTCACAGCCGATGTTATGGGAATCGTCACCACTGTCGATAGAGCGAAGCTATTTAGTGGTGAAAATCCCCACTATACCGATAACATTGGCGAGGGGGATTCAAGATGTTGTCAGTGGCTAAAATTCGCCACTACGAGCGCCGCCCCGCCACAGGAAAGCCACACCCGTCGACCAACATTCCAGGAGGCAACAGAATTCGTCCGTTTACGGCTCGTATACCCAGGCTTGCTCGTCATGATAGACATTAGTCACCTAAACACTTTCCTAAAACGACTTTGGCGAAATCGACTTGACTTGGTTGGTGCGACGAGCCTCGTCAGAATCGTGGATATCCTTAGATTCCTTGTCTACGCAGCGGATTTCCTCACAGAGCAGAAGATGAAACATTTCCCAGGTTTCGAGGTATCCGCAAGTAGCCTCTATTGTCGACATGTAAGTCATCGTATAGCATAATAGCAGCTGATTTACATAGGTTTTCTAACACATGCCTCTTCTAGTTGCTGATACGTAACGTGCTACTACCTCTGTGCGCCGCATCACGCCTCGTAAGAGAGAGGTTCAACATTGAGACGTTGTCCCCCGGTGAAGAATACGAATTGACATTACCCGCGTGGGAACACCTCGTCAAAACCAGTTGTTTGTACAGGGACGTAGGAACACAGCGAACTGCCCCAGCCCCGCTACACCTACAGGATCTACACACCCAGGCTGGAAGGGAGGCCTTTGGAGGGTGCGAACAACTGACGGAAATGGCCCATTTGCCGGGATCTGATATAACCAGAAATGCATATATGCATTCCGCGGCGGATAGGTTCGCTGCAACGACCCAGGTCTTTACAGCGGAGGAGGTTCAAGCGATGTGATCGCTAGCTCCACCGGGCGCATCGAGCACTAGCACTCTTTCATAAACTGGCTAGCTGCGAATCCCCGGATATACTGCCGGTTTAATGAGCGCCTTTCGCTATAAAGTCGTTAAATCAACGAAGTTATGTAACCCCCAATCTCTCATCTACTGTCCTCACACTTGTATATGATTCGCAAGTATGTGCCGAGGCTCTAAGCCTCTTGTTCATAAGGTTCTCAAGCAATATTTCAGTGCGGTACCGCACCCCCTTCTTGAGTAAATAAGCCCTTAGCGGATCGACCGGTAGAACGGCAAAGTGGAAACCAGCGAGAACTGTTAGGAGTGGCCGTTCGGAGTCTGCGAGTGGACTCTGTATGTAACATCTTTTATCAACTTCTTAAGGCCTCGTGTGAGCTAAGTGTCCAAGTTCCGCAAGCCAAGCCTACGCGTACAGGGAGGCGTAAATCCACCAATACAGCCTCTATTCCTTGGTGGTCCACGTTTCGAGACCACGTGCACCCGGCCGCGGGTTTATGCAAATTAAACATCAATCCCATCGAGTTTCAACCTACGAGGGAGGAAACGGGATATACAATCTATAAGAACGCACTTTTAAGCCCTAGATCCCTGTCATGCGATATATATATGTATATTGAAATGCGTGGGGGCCCCGGATATTGGGCCCTTCGAGGGACCCCGCGCCTATCTAAAAAAAAAGAAAAAAAGAGAAAAGAAAGGAAAAAGGAATGAAGACCTCCTCCCTTCCCTTCCCCCCGGCTCTCTTCGCCACAGAATCCTTCAAGCTGGCTTTATGCCAAGCTTGTTCATTTTTGTTGGCCCATCGGCCCTCACGTCCCTCAATACGGCGGTATACGACAGCGCGTCGATGTTTTGGGCATGCCTGCCCGGCACCATCCCATTGTCCTTAAAGGACTTTCTCTTGTCCTTCGTTACTTTTTTACCCCGGGGACCGAAGGCGTAGAAGATCTCTTCTCCCGCCTCCGGCCCCCGCTGGGTCGCCAGTTCATATTCGAATTGGCGGGTGATTGTCGCGAGGTATGTGGAGGGCGTTGCCTCGTAGGATCGGGTGAGAACTATTGATTTCGAGATCAATGGTTAGTATCGTAAAGCCGAAGATAATGTAGCCCTGCAGTAGAAGCTAAAGCGCTTCAAGCTCCCTCGACAACACAGGCAAGGTCACCCAGGTAACATTGGGACTCCACGCAGTCGCGTTGCACTTACACCGTCCGTTTCCCACGAGGCACCTTATGGTGACCCGGAAGGCCTTCTCGGCCTCCGGTACCCTGGCAACGGCACGTGGCCCATTGCCACGGCGCGAAGCCATTGTCCTTGCTCGCGATGAGCCTTTGTTCGAGGCTATCTGGTCTGTTAGCAGGAAAGACGCGACTAACGGAGTGCACCATCGACGAAGGGCCGGAACACCCATGGCTTACCCAATGGAGGCCGGGCACGGCCGTGTGATCACGTACTGCTGGTGATCACTGCAGGAACTCTCGAGGGAGAGGTGTGGTCACGTACTACTGGTGACCACTGCAGGAAAGAAGCTTGTGGCTCTAGAGCCGTATGTGTATCTATGAGAAAGGATGTTAATACTCCCCTGTTGCATCTGGGTGTGAGGCTAAGCCTGATGATGATCTCACTCCCAGCGCGAGCTAGCTCCAGGAGCAGATTGAGGAAGCGTAACCGCGAACAACCAAGGCCATAGACATCTAACGATGGAATGGAGGTATTTAGCACTTACATGATTGCGTCTGACGCGTAGCTAGCTGATCGAGACGGCGGCTGCTCTGGAATGATGATGAAGGATGGGAGCTTGAGGGTGGTGATTTCTTTACTTCCTGTGGAGTGTTGACTGGAAAGAGGTGAGGGCAGAATCTACTGAAATACGAATTCGAACACCGAGCGAGGGTTAGAAACGTGACATACTGACCGAGGAGTCCCGATATGGTCAGTGCGATACCACAACACCCGGTTCACTAGGTGATCTCGACGCACGCTCTTGGCTATGGGACTGCACGCTCCTTTGGTGGCGAGACTGGCACGCCCCATACTTAACTCGAACGATTCTTTCGCTATAGCGCTAATCCACGTAGTATATTTTGTTTCAATACATATGTTACAGGTCTCTTCTCTTCGAGGTAAGTTGTAGGATTTGAAGCATGAATTTATGTATACAACTTGTTTCAAATGAAATGACCATAGACGCACCATGAATTAGCAACTTGTCAATCGTAAGGCCAGACAAGTGGCGAAAGGTTTTCAAACCGGCCTCGTGCCTGTTTCTCTACAAAGAACCGGTCCCTTCGAACTGGTATCATAAACCCAGCTCTCCCTGCCAACATAGTCGCGAAGCCAAAATACAACAGAGGTTTTCGTGTTGCCAGTCTGGAATTGGATGCATTCCCAATTCAGGTTGCACAAGCGAGGATGGGTTTGGCTCGGTCGGATCCAATTGTGATTGGTCAAGGGGACAGGGATATCCGTGTCAGGAAGGTTACTCCAAACCGAATAGGGGTATCGAAATCTATCGTAGCCCGAGGCTTTGTGATATTTTTTGCTTCGGGACTGCATGAGAGTATCACTTCTTCGCAAGTACAAGTATACTGCAGCTTTGGTCCTTGTGTATCTTATAGAGCTAAATTATATACAGAGAATTAAGTAAAATATTTAAAATACATATGTGATACAACGCTGAACACCATGGCCATGGTCCCGCAATTCAGAATAATGAGAAAGGAATAAGTCGTAACTTCGTTAAATCGTTCTTTTGCTGTCTAATAGAGACGTTGGATGGCTCCGATAGCTCCTTCCACCACATCATCACTCACGTCTTCCCATCCTTGTTGCATTGCATCGCCGATGTCCCACCTCCCTTCTTCAATCATATCAAAACAATCGGTAGCAGCCCATTCGCCTTCTTTCCTGTTCCCGCCCCACATGATCTCCATCGAAAAAGCAGAAACAGCAGCTTCCTCTGCGGTGAACCTCGCAGCGTCAGTGTTGTCGAGTGTTCTTTTGTGGCTCGCAACTCTCCTGAGATACCTCTTGAGGGACTCTCCCTTGGAGGTATGCATGTAATGTTTTCTCTTCAGATTGCGAATGACATATCCTCTTCTGCTGACCGGGGTCGTATCACCGGATGATTTGGTACTCCCCACTAGCAAGAATCTTATGATATCATTGATGGCATCTGGATACCGTCCAGACGCCATGATACCCGCTAGCCTTCTCCTTCTTTCGTATCTGATCTCTGGGTGCAGTGCAAGATCTTCCTCCTCGTATGGTTCTAAGATCTGCTTCCCTGTAGCCAGATTCCGTGGCTTAAAATCGACAAATAGAGAGTCTAGAATATTCTCGCTGTCACCAGAGTCTCGAGATGGCACGATCATCCCAGTGCTGGACCCTTGGATCCTGGGTTCGTATCTGATGAACGCGGGAGAATACGCTCTCTCGCCAACCGCGGCGAGACGTTTGCCTATCCAACCACCCGAGGTGCGGTGGTTTATCATCGCCTGAAGGCGGAAGCCGCACAGGTTGAAAAGTTGCCGGCTAGCGAGCGCTAGGTTGAGAGCATCGTAGTCACAGAGGTGTGATAGAACGATGTTGGCAATTTCAATAGGGAGAGTATGGATCGGGGATTTGCGAGCGGAAGCGCTGACAGGGAAGGGCTGCAGACTATGATAGATGGTTAGATATATTTCTAGAATTTTAACAAAGGGTTATAACTTACTTAGGAACCGTGTTTAGGTCCGGCTGCCGAAGGAGGTGAGAAAATTCATTGATTGCTTTCTTGTGCAATAACGGGAAGGCCGTTTGAGATGGCTCCTGTTTCGTGAGTTAGCAGACTTTCGCACAGGTGGGCTAATTATAATAATTCTAGAATCGACAGGCAAGACATACCAAAGTCATAACCTCCTTGGTATCGAAACACCTCAGCCTCCACGATTGCCGAGATTCTCGCTATGCTGGGAATTAGTCTATGAACTTCTGGAGAATTTCGGGAATGAAGCGCACTAACACTCACAGCGGCTTGTTTGAATTGTGCTTGTGATGGTGCATAAAACCTTAAAGGCCTTCTAGGCTGTTGCTGCGGCTGATTGCACCCCAGGCCACACATGGCTGATGTACGAAAAGTAGAAAGCTTTGATTGAGTAGGGGAATCCAGTTTGAAAAGTGAAGGATCAGCCTGATATAACATGAGGCCGGAGATAAATATAATATGATCAGGAAAGGCAAGATTCGGGGAGTAATGGAGCTGAATCCTCGGATTAAGTTCCAAATCTGGGGATATCGTCTGTATTCAAGCGAATAGTCGCAGTAGGCCGTATGTCGTCGAAGTCGGGACCGGTTTGTCCAATCACTTCGGCTCAAGAGATTAAGTAATCGGGTACAATAAACTATTCCGAACTGCTACTACAGCGAAATAGAGTTTCGATTTGAAGAAGAAAAGACAGAAAGATAATTCGTAATGCTGTTTCCAAAGTCCGTCCGATCAATGCATCCGGACGTCCATATATACCTCCATCCTCCTCCCACCCCGCAATCCCAAACATCTTCCACAAAACACTTGAGAGGTCGAGCTCTGGCGAGGTCTGTATCCCTGGAAGACGCTATCCCACAACTGGCAATCTCTAACCCCGATCAAGCATCCACACACGCGGCAAAAAAGGGCGGGAAACTTCCTGTCCCTTCAAATGTGTTGTCAATTCAACTTCTTGTACAAAAAGTTGACATCCGCATGCAGGCGGTTGCCGTTGTTAATTTATCTGACCGGGCCAGAACATCCACTTCCCCCTTCCTTCTTTCCTTCTAGTATACCAAAGTAACTGGGTCCGCCGTCATTATGCAGCCCGGTGAGATTGCGCACTTTATCGAGTCGGGACAAGTTTCATCTCAAAGATTCTACTTTTTGGTACCTAATTCGAATCCGAATTAATTCTTCCCCATCAGAGGCCGCCATGGGTTCGTCGTAGGACGTTACATTCCTGGCCATATTCCCCATATCTAACATACATAACGTCGGGTTTATGCTCCGGAGCTCTCCTCCTGCCTCCTCACCTCTTTTATCTCCTACCTTCACAAATTACCTGAGGCGTCCCACAGGACCTCATCCGATGGCAGTCAGTTGCCTTTTTCCTCTTCGTATCCCGCACGCCAGATGCATCTCCAAGCAACCAAGCGAGATGGCTCGAAAGGCAGCCGACCACGTTTCCAATGCGCTTTTACGGCACATCGAGGAAAGTCTGACTTATCGGCATGTCTTAGGTGTGCATTGCATGCCCGTACCGCGGCGATTTGAACAATACTATGGCATTCCTCTAACAGGACCTTTTGGGTGGGTTTTGGAATTTCTCTCACTCTCCGGGCGGTTGTTGTACTTTTTAGCGTACAGAAAGTCTTGCGGGAACCTTGTAACATTGGCTCGCTCCCGCTTTCAAGCGATATAACACGCTCCAGAATTGTGAGATGCGGATATGTCGTACATACTAGCATACAAACATGGGAAACGACCAACTGGCCAGATACAGGGTGGGTGGAACGGTTGCAGTTGCCCTATGGAAAGAAGAAATATACCCGCTGTCATCTGAATACCTTCCTCTTTTCTGAATCTGTTCACCGCCGATATAGTGCCCTGCTTCGCATCCTCTCCACCTCTCTCGGGTCTATTGTCAAGTTTACTGACTTTTCCGATTTCGGCTGCCCTCCTTGCGCCATATCGATAGAAGCATCTGAGTACCCATGGGATGTGAATTGCGAGTATTCTGATTCCTGCGATTCGTCCTGCGTCTCGTGTTCCTGCTGGCACCGGGGATTATCGGGGTCGGCGTCGAATTGTGGGTCGTGGAAACCGTCCAGCGTTTGTTGGCTTTCGTTTTGGCTCACCCAGTTATCTTCGTATTCGTCAGAGTCCTCGGGATGGATTTCGCCCTCAGAATCTCTTGGCGATGAAGACTGAGACACCGTATGACCGATTTCATCGTCTTCTTCTTCTCTCTCCGGTTCCATGGGACTCGAAGCTTCTACTTCGGCATCTATGATATCCGTATCTTCCCCAAAGACGATGCGGTTGTACTTGTGAAGCGCTCCTTCTCGTCTTTCTTGCTCAGAATCGGAAAGCTCTTCACTTCCTCCACTTTCCTCGCCACCTTCGCCCTCTCTATCCTGTTTATCTAGTTCTTCCCAGTACTCCTCCTTTGCCTTCCTCCTTCTGTCTCTTCGTTCTATCCTCCTCATTTTGTCTGCCAACCTGCGCTGCTTTTCTACTTCCCACGCATCCTCTTCTAATCTTTCGTCTTCGCTATCATATATTGATCCGTCTGATTCGGTGCTCAGCATTTCGGAGGCTGACTCTTCTACCATATGCTGTCTAGGCCATTCATATAGCCACATATAGTCCAGATAGGTCATACACAGCGGCCGTAGATCGTAATAATCCTCATCCCACTCGACCCCGATCCTCACGGTCCGGCCATGCTGGTCCTTAGCCCTCGTTATTTTACAGCTCGCTGCCGAGCATCTTATTTTCTCTCTCACCATCTTATCTCCAGAAATATCTAGCGAGCGCAGGCTGGGAAGGTGTCCGAGAACCAGCTCTTTTTCGATAATTTTCGTAATCTGGTCGAGCGACTCGCTGTGCTCTTGACGCTTGGGCCATGGAAGCGTGAGGTATTCCAGATGAGGGTAATTCGGTATGGCGTCGAGCCAAACTGTGCCTGTGTCTGACGCCATCGGCCTCAGAATTCGTAAAGATGTCAGGTTGGGAAATTGTTTAGGTAGAAGAGTAAGGTAATCATCGGATACGCTGTAGCCCAAATTCGACAGCTCGAGCGCTTTGATACTTGTAAACTCGGCTACGTCGCCTAGGGTCGGATGAATGGTAATTTCTGGCCTCTTGAGCCCGTTACCTAGATAAAGACCAGTCATGAACCGGCACTGCGTCAGGGGTTGACAAAAGGAGGCATGATATTGGTCGGCATCCAGTTTGAGGTATTGAAGATTCCGGGGGAAACGTATCCGCCCTCGCGACATCAGTTTCTCGAATGCCTTGTTTGAAATAAAGCGGCCGAGAAACTGGATCCCGGCGGGTGTGGCGTTTTTTACCCGCCGAGCGTAGGAATTCCGCATTACCTGCTCCTCCAGCCCAAGAGCCTCGTATTCTCTCTCGAAGTCCGAGATCTCCGAACTGAGCTCAGATACTACGTCTGAAACGGAATCAGTTGAGTCCCGGCGGCGGCGTCTATCCCAATCACCAGAATCGTAACCCGGAGTTGGAGCATCATAATATCGCGGAGTTGGAGGATCGTCGGACTCGTAGCCCCCTCCATAGTAACCCCTATCTTTCCACCGAAATGCAATATGCTCTATGTTATCGTAGTACGGTAGTCTTTGAAGCAGAGTCAACATTGCGACGTAGAGATTCTGTTGAATATCGCTAGCGTAGTCGACTTCCACCGTGATACTAGTAATGTTAGGGAACTTGAATAGTTCCCGCACGTGGCTAGGTATATCCCCGACAACTGTATAGCTCAACCTTGCTGACCTGATTATAATAAAGCGTCAAGTCAGCTCTACGGGATCGAGGTTCTTGTAAACATCAACCGAATCTCAATAAAGGAATGCTCTACGGACCGTATGTACTTCGCAAGCGAAGCAAAACACTTTCCTTCATCAAACCGTCTCCAGCACTCAAGCTTCTCTTCGATCACACGAATCTGATCCTCGACGACTCCGTCATGTAACCTTGTCCCAATATTTCTACTATTTAAAAAACACATTCGCAAACCGCGGATACGCATTGGAAAACAAAAGTGATACCAGTGTCTTGAGGAAGCCGAGAAGTTCCTTCGCTCAGGATAGTCCATATTCTCCAGAATCAGAGTGAAAACTTCCAACGGTAGGGATAGGAACCGGCTGAGACCGATATCATCCGCGTCCTCTTCCTCCGAGAATAGGCCCCTAAGGCTGCTTTGGCCGCCATTTGACTGCTCGGAGTCGGAGTTTGATACGATAGAGCCGCTTCCGGAAATAAGACTCTCCGCATCTTTCGAACCATCCGACTCCTCTCTCTCAAGATCGTCGTCCATATGGCACACCTCCTTCGACCACTTTGGTCTCCCTGTTGTGTTGAGCTTTGGTGTTATTTTGGAATGCTGTCGAGCTGTCACTTCGATCGATTCACCAGCTCCCCGCGGCCCAGCGCCTCGATCTCGCGAATAATCCGTAGCTTTTCGAGTCTTCGATTTGGATTTCGATGTTCCTATGTTGAGCTGAGTCTGGAACAACTTGACTACTTAGCTACCCCCTCTGAATCACAAATTTATAGCTGTAGCCAAGACGTGGCTTGGCGGAATTACCCTCCGTGTTCCCTCGGCATACAGCGACATCCTTGTGTGTGGTTTTTTTCTTCTCTAAACAGTTTTCACAAAGTAATCTACAGTTTTAAGCAAAGAAATTATTTTGCTAGAGTTCGATATCTATATTCGATTTGTTTAAAAATACAAGAATGGGAAAAGATTTATGCGCCCAGTATCATTGAAGAGACCTTGGCTAACAGTGCTCATTCGTTTCATGCACCTTCATGATCACTCGATACTTTTTGAACATCTCCTTTCCACTGAAAGACCCAACGGCCCTGCCCACTGCCAAATCCAGTCGCATCGGCGATGACCGAGATATTACAGACCGCTTTCCTTATATCTGGCGGAGCGTAAGCGGTGCTCAGGTCGCCAACGATCCTAATCATTTCTAATGATGAGTCCCCCTTGTCAAGCCAGCTCCTAAGAAGAGGGCTAAAAAGATCGGTAGTTATGTTGGAATAACCGGTCGACCAGGGTATTTTGAGCCGCTTAAGTTTCGGGAAGTGTGGCAGCACAGCTATCCACCGGTCTATTTGGCTATCCAAGTGTGAAGAGCCAGAGTGTATCTTCAAGGTCTCCAAATTCGGATACTGAAAAGGTAGATATTTCAGTTCCTCCTCGGGATCTGAGATATATAAACGGAGGGCTCTGATTGACGGAAACTCCTGAATGAGATCCGGATTGAAACCGCGAGGCGAACCCACGAATTTCGTGAGAAAGAGGTCGCTCACGTACTCGCAGCGAAGGATGGGCAGCAGATAATCTGGTTCGGCGGATTCTATAAACGTTGCTTCGATAGTATACTCTCGGAGTGTTTTCGGAAGTAATCGTTCCCCTAGTGCTACTTTCGTGAATTCTTCCCGTGTCAGGTACGGTCCCAGGAACTCCTTGTCGCACTGTTGGCGGTCCTCTATCTGTCTAGCGTATCTTTCGCTTTGAAATGCCTCCAATTTCTCCAGTTCCGATTCACTAGTCATACCAGAAATTTGGTTAGAGTAGTGTTCTAGCATTCTGGTCCTGCTAGAACTGTTACAACAAAATTCGATACTTTTAATGTTGTCATAGTATGGTAGTTGGACCTTTAGAAGCTTTAAAGTAGCGATATAGATGTTCTTCCGAAAGTACCCGGGTAAATTGAAACGGAGCGTCAATTCAGAGATATTCGAGAAATCCGATATTGCTTGTACGCAGGTAACAAATTCTCCAATAGTGTAGGGGTCGAAACGTGCATAGCTAGCGATTTGAAAAGATTTATACGTTAGCGACCGCTTGCCTAACTGTCAAATCTCAAGAACTCCAGGGAACTGGAGGAGATCATACCGGATGTAAGGTTTAAACTGTGCCATGTAACCCCCGTCCTTGAAAATTTCCAGAGCGGAGGGATAGTTAGACGTCAACTCAATCCCTCGGAACCGAAGCGGGAACGAGATACGATAGTAGTACCGGGAGCACTTCGCGAACTGTTCTTTTTCCTTCCGGTTCAAGCAGGATATGATCGCGCAGACTATCTCCGCCGGCAGAACCGAAAGCCGGTCCTGCTCGTTAGTGGACGACTCCCCCGACATATCTCTAACTATCGATGAGCCGGTCTATGGTTGTTCGGCGGTTCGCAGTACCTTCATAGACAACCTGATGGGCGAGACGCAGCCTGATAGAATTAAATACTCTGGTGCCAGTTGGCGTGTTCGACAGCCTCGGGTGGCATAAGCGTGTATAGCGTGTTGCATTTTGTCCCCGTTCCACAACGGGCTTGGCATACAACCGGGGCTGTTGGCATATATCAGGGTTGTTCTGTCCGGGCCGACGAGCTCCAGTTTCTTGGCGACAATCCCGGGGCCCGGGGCCCGGTCTCGAAGACAACAGTTCTAGATCTAAACGCTATGCATGTAATAGTTCCGCGACCGTTTTTCTGCTCGTGAAGTAGTCTTTGAATGTATTTGGCAAAATCTATATCATTCCCGAAAAGTTATTTCCGTATTCGACTCCAGCTTGCTCAGTCGATTCTAATACGTAATACCTCCTTCAGTACTACGCCATTGTTAACTTCGAAATTACTGTGTGAAAATCCAAACACGCAGACGGCGGCTACTTTAATGCTTCTTCTAAGTGGAAAGTAATTGGCTGTAAAAAATAATCTCGCTGGTGTTCCAATCAATTTAATGCAATTCATTACAGGATATTAGTATCAGAATATTATCAGCTAATTCGCGAACGTCAAACCATCCATGGCACACTCCCACCTAACCCCACTAGGAGCATTATCATCCCGTTTACGACCCAGTACGACATCCATATCGGTCTCACAGATCAGCCTTATGTCCGAGAACAATTGTTCCTGGCCATTTCGATCCTTCTCTTATCACAGCAAACTTGGCCCTTCTCAGACTTGTCAAATCCCCCTCCCAGAACCGCGATGCGAGACCCAGCTCTATTTCCCCGGTCTCCCCAGATAAGTTGAGGATTTCCGCGCCCTCGTTGGTCCCGCTGTCCTCCAAATACTCGAGTTTTTGAAATCTCGGGATGGCGCTGATGTCAATTCTTTCAAAGTTGTTGACGTAAAGTGACTTGATATTGGGGAATTGGGTAGGCATACCCGCCATGTGCTCTTCTACAAAGGCGGAGTGGTATAGCAAATGAAGTTCTTTGACGGCCGGGAATTCGAGAAGATCGATTTGCCAGATTGGGTCCGTCGCCAGAGTCACCGAGCCCCGCAAGTAGAGGGTATCCACCACGTTATCGTTCATCAAAGGTACTAAGAAACCCCCGGAATTCTGGTACGCGATATATAACTTCCACGATCGAAGGCTTTTTGGCAAGCGGATACCCGCCGCGCATCGAATGGATTCTTCGTCAGAGAGGTATGGGCCCAGAAAGTCCTGTTGACGTTGCTTGTATCACCCCAATTGAAACGGATATATCTGAGCTAGGTCGTAATGTGCCTCCGCCGGCGGCATTGGTAGTAAGAACACTTCGGAACCGCCTTCGGAATCCTCATTGGCTATATCCCCAGCAGCCTTAAGATCAGCGTATTCCGCGCACCCTACCCGATAATCCATTCTCCTGAGGCCGTACCAATCGAGTACCAGAGACTGAATACTGTCATAGAACGGCAAGGCTGGGGGAATAGTGGAGATGGCTATGTACAGGGTTTTCTCGAAGGGGAAGGAGTACACAACATGTAGCTCCAATCTCGGGACGTAAGAAAATCCTGTCATCAACCATAGTATATCCAGCAGCTCTGCGGCATCATTGACTATAATCTTGATACGTCTGTTAGGTGGCATATTTGTCAGTCCTTGAACCTCAACTTGGGGTACATAGCGAGGAGAGATTATACCGAATTTCCCTCTGGAGCGGTCCTAAAAACCCTTTAACGAACTCCCGGCCAATCCCAATCGAATTGCGCCGATTCAACACAATACCGTACCATCGCATCGAAAACGTGAGGTAATAGCAGTCCTTGCAGGACCTCGCGAGCGCTATTATATCATCTTCATCCAGATAGTGAAGAACGGAGAGTGATAGTTCCGTGGGGAGGCTCAGAATCGGTGCCTGCGACATTGGTTATAAATTGTCCGTTCCCTTTTTAGACGCAGCGCACACCTGTGCACTCCGATATGTCCAACTGTAATGTAGTCGAGGTTGATATCTTAGCAAACCCCACAAAAAAGTAGACGGTACAAGGCTATAATAGAATAAAATGATCTAGAGTTATCTAGAGTTATCTAGACGCATACTGGGATCGATCTTCAGAGAAGCGGAAGCGGTCCGATTTAAATTAAAAGATACCACCCAAGTCTTTTCGAGCCGCAGTCGCGTCGACTTGCTTGACTGGTTAGACTTCCGCTTGTGGTCGCAAAGTAATGAGTCAGCAGAAAGTAATCCTGTGTTGTTACTCGACCAATTGGTTCCTTCCTTCGTGCACAGCTACAAGTTACGTTCGAAGCTGCGGCGTCGGCTTTATTGTCCTACTGATACCATCAATATATGCATTTAAATGATCACAAAATTATATCTTTTGTCAAGGCGGAATCAAAATAATTGAATCGGGAACGCTCGAATAGGACCAAACTAAATGCAAACCACATTCTAGCATTGGCAGTACCCGAGGCGTAGTATTCTCGACAACAGTGTTTCGATATAAAACATCGCGAAGGCTTTTATTTTGTCTAAACTACAGCGCCTAATCCCTACTGCAAGGGAAACCGCGATTCTTTGGGGAAAGGAAATAGTTTTTGAATTTATAACACGGTTGTCTCGTACCCAGACCAGGCTCTGTATGAAACGGTTCTAAGAGAAAATTTATAAAATACCTCAGGGTCTAAAGTAGTTCTAAACGTTCTAACAAGCTCTCTGCGCTATAAAATGAAAAAATAATGGTGATAGTACATTTGAAAGATCCCTCGATGTCACAATCGTGTATTGATACAGGATTACAATATGCGCATGACTACCGCAAGATATAGAACTGTGCTGCAGTGTTAAATTGAGTTATGGGTACCGGTAAGAAAGTCACGACCCTTCAATTCAGCGGTAAATTCAGTTGTGCTAGCTGGCTAGTCGATTCGGCCGAACTCAACCCAATCTCTATACTTCCGTTATGGATTTATAATCCCTAAAATCTCCATCCCGCCGGTACGAATACGTCCTCACCCCACCTCGAAGTCCACCCGCAACCCCCTCAATCCACAACGTCAAACCCCTCCGCTCAAAATATCCAGAATCGCCAGATACTTGAATCCTACTCCCCCCCCACCTACCACGATACCTCTCCCCACTAAACGAAACAATCCTCAACCCCCCCAGGTTACCACCAAAACACCTCAATAACTCCTGCCAAAGCATCCCAGGACTCTTAAGAGAGTTAATATCCGACTCGTCACAAGGCCAGGGACACGATACCTCCCTAAGCCGTGGAAACTTTGGGAGTAAATCGAGTTGAAAGCATCCACGGGCGCAATCGGTGCCGGGCCAGATGTAGAAGGATTTTACGTTGGGGAAGATTAATGCCAGGTTTTTGTGGATTTGGAGTTTGGTGGTTGCGCCTTTGGGGTGTAGACTGAGGTTTGTTATGGATTCGAACTGTGTCAGTGGGGATTTTGGTAAGAATCCGAGGGTGGTGAGGCTTTTGTATATGAGGGTTAGGGTTGTAAGTCTTTTGCAAGGGCTTAGGAATGGTAGGTAGTCGTTGCTCATGTACTTCATTGATAGATGGAACACTTCTAGTTGTTCGGGGAGGAATAGCTCGCGAGGTGTCGGTTGGAGCTGGGGGGTTGTAGATATTACGCTAAAGGCGCTTATGAGCTGCGAGAAGTCGTGGCTGGGTGGTCGTATAGTTTGGATGAAGCAGTCGAAGCGCAGTTCTTTAAGGTTATTGTAGAACGGTAGGGCCTCCTGAAGAAGTTGAATCGTTGTCATGTAGAGCTGTCTCTCTGGTCCCGCGTAGTTCTGGATATCGATAAGGAGAGTGGTAATATTTGAAAACTTTGCGATTGCGCGGATTACGAATGGTATCCGGTCGTCATCCTTCGTGGACATTGTCATCCTTCTGTTGTAGCCTTTGACATCAATTTTATATGTCCACGGTAGATGCTCCATAAGAAGACGCATACCGAATTTCACACCGAAGCGGTGCAAGCCATTCGCCATCATCGAACTGCTTTATATCCCTCTCAAGCGTATTGACGTCACGTTCCTTCAACTTGATGCCTTGAAATCTAAGCCGGAAACTGAGGATATAGCAGTCCCTCGAACACCGCGCAAA
Source organism: Arthrobotrys sphaeroides (assembly GCA_036971245.1). Classification (NCBI taxonomy): domain Eukaryota; kingdom Fungi; phylum Ascomycota; class Orbiliomycetes; order Orbiliales; family Orbiliaceae; genus Arthrobotrys; species Arthrobotrys sphaeroides. The sequence goes on from JAJTTW010000019.1 coordinate 162,910, forward strand.
AGCCGCCAAGTCGGTCCGGGCCCTATGGTGTTCCGTACAGTAGGATAGGATCGACTCGCAGATTTCCATCGGACATGCCAGGAGTCCACGTAGTTCAAACATTTTATATCGTTACCGTACAGTCACTTGGATTTCTCACGCGAAGCTTGAGTTCTGAACAAATGCAAATGCATGCGGGGTCGACATGCATCTGGGTGGCACAGCGTGTTGCATTATGGATTCCAGGCTAATATTGATAACCAATGGCTTTTGAGTACCGGTTTCAAGTCGCGCAAAGCTTGGATCACATAGACGGCTCTGGTGACGTCTGTGACCTAATTAATTAGAAGCTGACTGATATATCAGTATAACTATGGCCGTATCGAGACGAGACCGTATCGAAATACTCGATCCATAACCACCCGAACTTTCCCACATCCAAATGGCGATATATAACACCTACCCTGGCTAGCACATTGTAGCACATTATGTAAGTAGCTATAGTATGTATATTGTACAAACCTCAAAATCTATACCCTCCAATATCCCGCTCCCACCGGAAAGTATACTGCTCCCCCCACCCCCACAACCCCTTATTCTCCTGAATAGTAACCACCACCCTACTTTGCTCCAACCGATTAGAATTCTCCACCCCATCCCACTTAAACCCATAAAACTCCACTCTCCTGAGGGTAGAAGAACGCTCCATATCCCTCCTCATATACCGTTCCAAACTCCTCTCCAGATCTCCCAGGCCCACCAGATCCATCGGTTGAAGTTGTAAGATGGGCCAGGGACAGATCATGGTGGTTAATTTTGGAAATTTGGGAAGATATCGAATTTGAAAGGTACCGTAGGTTTGTGTGTAGACGTCCGCGGTGATGGTGAATGTTTCGACGTCCGGGAATTGAGAGGCGAATCTGGCGTGGATTGCTGCTAAGGGGACTTTTTTGAAGTGTAGGTTTAGGGTTTTGATACCCTTGAGCTCGAGGAGTTGGGGGTGGAATCCTGGGTGAGGGCCGTATTCACTTTCTGGGGTTCCCTCGTGGAGGAGATCCAGTGTGGTTAGGTTTTTACAGTCCCCCAGTGCTCTGAGGTAGCGATGAAGTCCTCGGTTCATTGATAATTGCAGGGAAGTTAGTCCAGCGGGGAGATGGATCTTTGTTTCTTCCACCCGTGTATCGAGTGAATATGGTACGGATCCTATAGAATCCAAAAAGCTTCCGATAAACCGGTCGGAAAGGGAGGCGTATTCGAATGATAACGCCTTGAGGTTGTTATAAAACGGCAGCTGACAGAGTAGCGGGAATGTTGATACATAAATTATTTTGTCGAGACCAATGTTATTGACAATTCTGACGGATAAATTGGTGATGTTTGGGAATAGTCTTCCGGTCAGTGAGATCATGTGGGGTCCTCTGTCGATGCTCTGGAAGACGACTTTGACCGATCTAAACCATTTGATATTAATTTTATACTCACCCCTCTCATCAATGTAGGGTTCTCATACCGGATACCAGTATAAAACGATGCAAGCCATCCGCTCCCCTCGAAGAGCTTCATATCCCTGTCAAGCGTATCACCGTCGCTGAGTATTACCCCCCGGAACCGGAGGTTAAAGGTGAGGATGTAGCATTGCCTACATGACTTCGCGAATGGTGCTAGGTCCAGCTTCGGGTCTAAGTATGATATTATCTCGTAGCAGATTTCGGTGGGACAGGCTAGGAGGCGGCACAATTCAGGCGCAGCCCCAGTCGCGTCATGATTGCGATTCCGCTGGGGGGCATTGAACTCGAGCAGTGGTACCTCCATAAGGTATATGTTACTGGGACAGACTTGAAATCGGATTATGACAGCTGCCTAGATACTTCGCAGGTGGTTTGTTCGCCATCGATGCATCTGGTCAGCATTATTCAATGATGGTGCCCACGGATCCTGCGCGTAACCTCGCAGCGCTGGTTGTCACCGCAAAAAAATGCCACAAGTCAAACACAATTTCACTTTCATGAAGGTCGTATAATCTAAAGATCAGGACAGGATGTCTTGATATATCTTCCACATTCTACCATTCCCCGTATATCTCTTCATGCTAATTTCAGTACAAGGCGACTATATGCGCAAGAAATCTACGAATAACTAAATACTGCTTTCTCACTGTAAGTAGCTGTTCGGAGACCGAAATTCAGAGAATTCAACTTAACATTCACCACCATTCAGAATATATAATGCCGAGGTTCAGGCCTTTAACTACCCGAGACCATGAGATCCAGATCCCCATCTGAAGGCTCATGATGCAAATTTTCACTGTTCCATTTTTTAATCGGCACCATCATCGAATTGCCTTATCAAGCGAGACTCATTGTCTTGTTGGTATAAGCCTTACAATACATCCACTAGACCCCAAACCATCGAGGGCGATCTCGTTCCTGGACCCACATATGAAAGTGTCTTAGACACGTTTCCTGCTTCTACCAGCATGATTCCGAGACTTTGCGTTTTGTTTCTTTCGTTTATGAAGTTCAACTTTTGATATTCTCCATCCACACCAGGCGAAGACGGAGCCACGGAGGACTACCCCCCGCGGGTCCGCGAACATACGTGGCATATGCACCCTCAATCGGTTGTACAAGCTTTCAACCTCTCCCAATCTCTCACTCTTCTTTTTTCGTGACTTGTTAGTGCAACTTCTGGCAAGCGTCGACCAGCAAGTGAATACATACGGCATGCGTTCTGCATACCAAGTGTTCGTCCCTCAACACCCCTTCATGTGACCACAATATCAATCCCATCATGAGCTCCGTATCCCATCGGGGCCGGTGGAGTTTGTGTCGTGCATCTGCATGGGGGTTGTGTGCAGAATACAGAAAAATTACATAATGTACGATACGTACATATGCTCATGTACACCAGAAAACTTACCGGGGGATCAGGACATGCAGCCTTTTTTTTCGTACGAAAACTCACGGCTCCCGCTTCTCTATGGGGTCTGTTACCTCCACGTCCTCATCTTTCTCAGCGTCTTCATCCCCAGACTCCCAGAACTCGGAATCCCCTCCGTACCCTTCCTCTTCTTCCTCCCCTTCAGAGAGGACGTACGCTTCCGGCCCATCATCTTCAAAGTCTGAGTGTTCGTTGTCTTCTTCATAAACAGAGGATTCATACTCGTCGTCATCTTCATCCCTCGGAGGCGGTGCAGGCGGCATATCCAACCCTAACCCATCAAGTTTACTTTCATCGGGAAGATAATCCAAATCACCTTCCCATTTTGTCTCCCTTACATCTTGAGAGTTGAAGAAGGTACAGGTTACTGATAGTTTCTTCCTGGGTTCGGTGTAATCTTCGTACCCTACAAACTCGATAGTCTGCACGTTCTTCATATCGCCCTCATAGATCTTACCCTCGATGATACGTTGCAAGCTGTCGATTGAACAAAGCAGCATCCTCTGTTTGGGCCACGGGAGGATAAAGTGCTTCACCCTCGAGAGTGTTTCGAGGGTATCTAGCCAGCGCAGGCTGACGAAAAACCCGACTTCTAAAGATTCTAGATTAGGGAATTTCCGGCCCATGGCGCTTATCGGGGTCCACATTCCGATGTGTTGGAGGGTTAACGTTTTTATGTGAGGAAATCGATAGGAGCGGGTTTCATCCTCTGGCTGGTATAACGTCGCCGGAAAGGTGGGCATGTGGAGGGTTGTGATTGTGGGGCAGTGGAGGATGGGGAGGTAGTAGAATATTTCGCTCGCACCGGAGCCCAGGTCCAATCTTTTCAGATTGTTGGGCAGACGGAGTTCACGGGATTGGATTCTTTTTATGAGCGTTTCTTCGGGGATGTAGGGCCCTAGGATTTCTTGCTGCTCCCGGGTGAGGTATTTTATATTGGCGTTGTAGTCATCTCTGAGTTTGTCCTCGTCGGCGGGTGTATGGCGGGTGTGACTTAGTATTGGCCCGCTGGCGTTTAGACGGTATGCGTAGCGGCTGATACCCAGGGTGTGGAGGGAATCATAGTACGGCAATTTGCTGAGTGAGGAGATTAGGGTGGCATAGATGTTGGGGTCGCAGGGGTGGGGGGCGCAGATGCAGAGGTTGAGGGCGCGGAGGGTGGGGAAGAGGGTGAGGGTTTGCGGGAGGGAGTGGATGCCCTTTATGTCTGCGACGTCCAGCGTCACTGCCCTATAATTGTTTATCGTGTTAGTCGATGTCTGGTAATATAAAAGGTCATGAGGGGGTTGGATGCATACCGAACATAACGGCTGAGGGGAGCGAGCCATCCATCACCGGTGAACAGCCTCAGCCAGTGCTGATAATTGACCTCGGACAGTTTGATGCCGCTGAACCTGTGCAGGAATGCGACGAAGTAGCAGTGTCGGGAGCACCGCGCGAGGGCGTGTCTGGTGTCTTTGTCCATGTACTCGAGGACGAAGTGGCAGACCTCGGTGGGCAGGGCGGAGAAGGAGCCGTTGAGGCTCGACTTCCCTTCTTCGCGAGACATGGTCGTGTTCAATTGATTCTGACTGAATGCAGTGTCTCTCGGATGCCTTCCGGCGATACGATATCAAGACAGAGGTGTATACTGGGTATGAGATATCCTCAGGGGCTGTTACCGATATGACTGTAACGTTATATGAGACGTGTCAGTTCCCGTGATCAGATGATGTTAAATTGAAGCTCACCGAACAAGCAATTCCATTTAATTGCAGTTCCACTTATCGCGGACTGGCGCGAGTCGTTAAATTTCCCGATGCGAAGCTGGCGATGCTGTTTGGAGTTGGTCGTGTCGTCGGTCTAACCGCAATTGGCTTCCCCGCGTCCCCTCAGCCTCGACTCATCCTTCCTCTTCAACCTTCAACCCCTCCACCATCTCTCATTCCCATCATCACGGCCCTTCATCAACCCCAACTTCACCATCGACTCGGCCAGTCCATCATTTCGCTACCATCCAGATCGGGTTACAAGCGAGTGCGGTCGCGTTAAACCGCTAGCTCGTGCCAAGATGCCTGAACAGACCCAGCTGTGGAGGGTCTTCAGCCCCGCCACCAAAGAGGTACGACAACCCCCTCATCCATTCGATACCTCACCGACACCGCGATGATTTGACGATGCTGACGAGTACTATCGCAGACGATGCCCTGGTGCGCGTCCTGGGAGAGCCTGGCCGCCGGCGCCCTCTCCTGCCACCTGCTCAATGAGATCCGGTCCCCGGAGCCCGGCCTCGATCCGTTCGCAGAGTACACTCCTCCTCACCCCCCTCACCCCCCTTCGACTCGATTAATGCTAATGATGATGATGTTATAGTCTGGACATCCCCCCGATCCCCAACATCGAGCAGCCGAACTGCCTCCTCCTCGCCCTGCCCCCCGAACTCCTCCACGCCGTCGCAGACCACCTCACCGAGCTCCCCGACATCCTCTCCCTCGCGCTGACCTGCAACCCCCTCCTCTCCATCTGCCTCCGCAAGCTCCGCGTCCTCTTCCACGACCGCATGAAGGGCGCCTGGATAAACACCCCGCTAATCTGCCTAGGCTCCCTCACCGCCGTCCTCGACGACCTCCCACCTCACATCAAGCCCCTCGAGAAAACCCTCACCATCCCCACCACCCCATTGCACAGCGCCTACCGCCTAACCTTCCGTCCTGGAAGCCGAGGCGACATGTTCTTCCGCTTCGAGACCACCCACAGCCTCCTAAAAAACTACGACCGCATCTCCACCCCTTCAGACGCCTACCAATTCCTCAGTCTCCGACCCTTAAAACCCCTCCCTCGCCCCAAACCATCACTACTAAAAACCCTCACATCCTCCGCCGCCAACCTCCCAAACTGGACCCACCGTCTAATCGACCGCTCCATCCAACTCGACGCGGGCACCCTCCGCCCGCATCCACCATCACACACAAACGTCATCCGCAACCTAAGTCGCAAAGAATACCTCCCATTCTCCGCCGCCTCAAAGCTAAAATCCGAACTAGAATCCGTCTTCTTCCAGTCCCAGCTCATCCCGCTCGAGCAGGCGGTCACCATCGTCTTCCTCTTCATGATAACCTGGTCCTCAAGCCCCACCGGTTTGGAAGACGAAATGGTCCGTCCGAAGGCAACGGACATCCACGGGATCTGGGCCGGCGACAAATTCGACGTTTGCGAGTTCCGGGATCTCACTACGAAGCCTATATCGGAGAAACCAAAAAATAGGGATGAAGATGAAGAAATAGAGTGGAGGAACGTGGAAGACGAAACGGTACTATCGCTCCGTCTCTACCTGCCCTGCATGTACAGGAACAGCCATGACCAGGACCAATGGGGTGATCCGAATCCCTCGAGAAGGCCTTTCGGGCTATGGGTACCCTAAAATCTCACCGAATACGAAAATATGGTGAAGAAGACCGCTTATGAAAAGATGAATGATAATGGTAATGAGATTGAATGAACCTAATGAATACAGTGATCACGATAAATCACGAAGAGAATGAAACGGTGGATACTGTTACGAAATAACGCGCAAAGACTCCCATTAATCCTAATCGCACTAATAAAATGAAATAAAAGCACTGTCAATCTGATTCCAACTTCCTTCAATATTCTAGAATTCCGTAAAGCCGGTAGAAGTATAGTAGACATCTTCTCAAAAGAAAGCTAATTCTGCTTCCTCCCCCCCCTATAACTATTAATCAACTCCACCGGCGCACCGTACCCAGTACACCTGGGATCAGCGTAAACCCCATACATCTCCAACTGTTTTAAACAACCATCCTTCGTTGGTTCCGGTGTAGTCGCCTGGTCTACCATCGGAGCTGCCGCATATCCTAATGAAATGTTAACAAGAGCGTTCTAAGAATAGGATTAGAACGGGGACAATTACCAGAGGATAGATCTCGTTTCTTTTGGTTAGGGGTGCAATCGCATGCGGGGGATTTGACGGCTTCACGGCGGAGTTTGAGAAGAGTTGATGGGGCGTCGGCGGGGTCGATGTTTAGAGCTGTGAGGGGGGCTGTTAGAGCCAGGAGGATGGCGAGGATGGTTTGCGGGTGCATTTTGGATTTTTCTTTATATACGTTGTATATATGGTGAGCTGGTATATGGGATTAATTTGGATATGAATGTTGGTGATATGAGGGATGGGACAGGGTGGTATGAAGGGTTTATATATTATACGATAGAAAGATAGAGCCTCATAAGGAGTATACGGTATACGGTCTCAGGAGTTCTCCGGAGGGAATATCCTTTCCTTACACTCCCTACATCCACGGTTCTTTTTGAGAGGTATCTACACATAGATATTGTACTCTATGAGTTTGATACCGATATATGCCCATCCCCACGTGTCCCCCACCCCCTGTAGGATACATATAAAAAAAACTACCTCTTAATAACCACCCACCAAAGCAGTCCCAAAACCCCACCGGTTACGATCCCCCAAGCAGGCTGTAACCCAAACCATCTCCCCCCTACAAAACTCGTGGCCGTGATGGCGACCCAAAAGGGGTCGACTGCTAGATCTCTGCCTGAGGAGTACTCTTCGTCTAGGACTGCGGTTCTGAATAGTCTGTATACGGCTGTGAAGACTAATCCTGTGGCTAGGGCGTTTACGCCGCGAAGGAAGGATATGGTCCATCGTCGTTTTCTGATTGCTCGCCATAGGCCCATTACTCCGGCGGCGAGGACCATACCTGGGGTGAACATGCCTATAAAGGCGATGATAGCACCGACTTCCTTAGGTACGCTGCCACCCTTAACAGCTAACGCACCAAGGTAAACCGCAAAATTAAAGTTAGGACCGGGAAAAGCCTGGATGATGGCAAGTCCTAACAGAAAATCTCGGGAAGAAACCCATCCTTCGCCTACTATGTAATCTCGTAACAGCGGGATTACGACGGGACCACCGCCGAAGATTATGGTACCCGCGAGGTAGAGGTTTGCGAAGACGGAATAGGGGAGGGGTGGGGTTGAGAGGGTGCCACGGAGGACCATGACTGTGATGAAGGTTGTGAAGAAGGTGGTTATGATTATGGTTCCCGTGCGCCAGGTTATTAGTTGCGTTCCATCTTGGGCTGGGGCTGGGGCTGGTGAGGGTGATGGTGGGGAGGAAACTGGGAGGATGGTATCCCCCTCTGGTTGCTCCCTTCGTCTCTGGCGGGCTGAGGAGGTGGGAGTAATCGATCTCGTTTCTGGGTTCGGAGCAGGTACATCCAGATTACCACCCCCCTCCTGACCCTCACCGTCTTCCCTTCTCTTCCTCTTAAATTTCTTTATAAGATTATGAAACCACCTACAATCCCACACCACAGTAACCACACCCCCCACAACCATTAACACCGGAAAAAACCATAGCGCGGAGTATAACATCCCGATCGCTCCTCCCAAGAACACCAGTAACCTCGATAACTTATCCGTCACAGCCTTCTCAGATAACTGTACCGCCGCGAGAGCAATAATCCCCACCGTCGCGGCATTCAACCCAGATAGCAGGGCATACACCGGCGAAGGCATTTTATCACCAATCTGGGATACGAAGTGGGAGAGTGTGTACATTCCCAATGCGCCGGGGAGGGACCAGAGACAGAATGCTAAGAAGCCGGAGAAGAAGCCGCCGTGGATTGAGTTGATGCAGAATAACATCTTGGTGCTGGCGGGGCCGGGTAGACCCTGGCAGAGGGCGAAGAGTTCTTGGAACTATTACATTACATTGTTAGTAGGTGATATTACAGGAGGAGGGGGGTATGACTTACCATTTGCTCATCGATCCATTGCAGCTTATCCACGAATCGTGTGTGAAACTGTAGACATATCGGTAACTATCGCGACTAATTGATCAAGGAAAGAACTTACTATCTGGAAATGCACCGGTGGTCCCCCGAACGCCGTGAACCCCAGGTGCCAGTTCGCCACCACGAAGTCGCGCCATTTCTCTGGGACGTGGATTCTCAACGATCTTGAACCGGACGGCCTTGCGGTGGCAGCACCGTTAACGTTGGTAGTACCATTCGCAGGTGATTCGTCAAGTTCACGGTGAGCGATGTCGACACGGGTATGCAAGGCCGATAACATGTTTACCTTTATCCTCCTCCGAGCTATCTACTATGTATTCACAGGAAAAGAAAGAGAATACAGAACTTCCATCCCGAGACTTCACGATTTTTACCCCGTAGTCTTGGAAAATATCACGTCTTCGATGTGTTGTTGTAATCCCAGCCAATGAAAGTTACACAGGCCAAAGCACGCCATCTCTCGCGTTTCGAACGTTTCTGCGATGTGGAGACACTTCGAACCCATTATCTTATCTTCGCTGAATGCACGGTTTGGGGTATAAATCTTCGTCTTATAGATTTCGATTCCTCGGCTGGATAATATAGTAAGCTCGTCGACCCATCTGCCGTTGAATTTGAGGTTTGTTCGATGAATAGACTGATATACTTCCGATCATGACATGACTTATCTACAAAGGATCGAGTAAGCTTATCGGCACATTCGGCAGCCGGCCCTTGCAGGTGTATTAAACAACGGGAAAGCTAAGGCTTCCCATGATAATTACAAGGCAACGACGGTCGGGCCTACCGCGCGCTTCGCTAGGGATTGACAATACCGATCGAAAGGTCAAGAGATTGCCCAGAAAATTGAATCTTGTTCATTTGTCCAATTTAAGCTTTTGGGTTTTGTATTGTGCTGAATAAAAGGCAGACTATAATCGTGTCACCGAGGATTTAATCCCAGCACTGAGGCGCCAAAAATAGCGGTCCGATGAAGTTTTTCCCGGGGTTTGTGTGGAAGGGAGGACGGAAGACTCCGGAAGAATGGTATTCATGCATGAAAGGGCAGAGCGGGGAAGGTTTGAAAGCCAAGATGGCGGTCTATCGATATCCAACGTTTGGATGCCGCTTTAGTACCTATGCATCGTCCGGAGGAAACTGGTCTCGATATTTTATAGCCATACAATTCCCGATCGATCAGAGAAAGAAGTATCCTTCGATTCACGATCACTCCAAAAAATGCATCTAGAACGCCAACATGCGCCTTTCTCGTGACAAATCCATCCAACATCTGCCCGTTCATGCAAACAAGGATACCTCCCATCTCATGCCAATACCGATCTATGATTGGCCGCACCGACGAACCAGGGTGTGCAGCCAAGTTCGTCCCAGAGCCAATCGCCAAACGGGAGGAAGCGCTCACCGCCCAACCTTCTTTCTTCTTTTTTTGCCAACTGCTTGTAGAGAACGGTCTATAACCGCTGGGAAATAGCTCAAATCAAGGTCTTTTTTTTATGTTCCGTGCAGGCTGGGCCCACACGGGCTGGGCTCTTTCCCACGATCCAACCAACGGAAGCAGCGAATAGTCTAGCTCGGGAGCTGGTGCATGAAAAAGATGTATGGATGGCGAGGACACAAAATGCAGCGGTCGCCCACATGGTCTTTTCCGTCCCTGCTTTTCCTCTTTCCTTGGTGGTTTTTCGACTTTTGTAGACGGTATTACATCCTTAAGTTTCGAAAACGTGATTTCGAGATTTTTTTCTCCTTAGTCTCGATCCGACTTCACGACTACCGGGAAGAAGTCTAATGCTCACCCGCCTGCTGGATTGAAAAGCGACCTCGCCACTCTATTATCCCCCGACCACGGCTTGGAGTTGACCTTTGAGCTCGTAATAATCGATATCTCGGGTACACTTTTCTCAGGCTTCAACATCCAATATAATATACCATCCCGATAAAAATATATAAAATATAAAAATACACCGACAAGATGCTCCGCTCCCTCCTCTCCGCCGCTCTATTAGCGACCGCCGTCTCCGCCCACTTCGTCATCAATTACCCACCGGACAGAGGCAATTCCTACAACACCCAGTTCCAATTCCCATGTACGCACAAAAAGCCTCCAAATTCATTATAAGTTAGGAATATAAACCGATACTAATGATAATATCTAGGCGGCGGCCTCGCACCCACCGGCAACCGCTCCTTCTGGCCCACAAACGGCGGCGCCATCTCCTTCGTCCCGCTCCACGACTTCGCATTCACAACGATCAATATCGCCATCGGGGATAAAATCCAAGAAACAACGGACGTAAACCGATTCAACCACATCATGGTCCCCACATTCAACCAAACCGGTGGTAACGGAACATTCTGCCTACCGCTCGTTAAGATCCCGCCGTCGATGAAGCCGTTGGTTAGGGCTGGCGTGAACGCGACTATTCAGATTGTCCAGTTGGTCGCCAGTGGTAGCGCTTTATACAACGTAAGCTTTACATCCCCTCATATATATCTAATACAGATAACTAATAAGAGGAAATAGTGCGCCGACATAACCTTCTCAGACACAGAAGCTCAACGCTTCGGCAACCCATCGATCTGGAACTCCGTCTGCTTCAACTCCTCAAACATGGGCGCCAACCACCTCGCCAACGCCGAACGACAGATAAACTACACCGAACTCGCGCTGCAAGAGTTAAACCTCAAATTAGCAGCCGGATCGCACGTTTCCATCACCGCATCGACGTTGGTAGCGGCATTGGTGGTTTCGATGGGTGTTATGCTGAGCGGGTTGTGGTAATGGATTGTATCTGGGGGTTACGAGTTTTCTTTTTTGCTGGGTTTAATGGGTTATCTATCATCTGGGTTTTATTTCCTCGTGCTCTTTTAGCGATATTCCCCTCCTCCTCTTTTTTTCTACTATTCCCGACTTGTATAGCTTTCTTCACCTCCACTCCCTCTACTAACATACCCTATCTACCTATTATACCACCACCTGTCAAGCGGTGGACCTATTGAACAGCATCAGGCGTCACATCTTGTCTTGTTTTTTTATATTTGTTCGGGATTTTTATATTAACCATAATTTTTTTCCTTTTCCTTTCGTTTCGGAGACTTTCCTTTGGATACAATTATTGTTAAGGATGGAAAAGAAGGGGTGTTATTCATACCTTTTGGTTGAGGTCTTCCTGTTCGCTCCTAGTGGGGGACAGTGGGCTTTGGGTCTTACTTGCGACGGCTTTTGATGGCCTTCTGCTGGAGGGTCGTCGGTTACGCTCATTAATATACATATAAATATATGAAATAACAGGAATTATGAATGGTCTTTTTCTGTTAAAACGTTTCGTTTGCAGCTAGCTTCGGATCCACAAAATCTGACAAATATTGAGGCTAACTGAAGTATAGAGCACCTGCGAATGTGATATCATACCCGTGGTGGGTAGCACGACTGCCATATTATATTAATATCAAGCAGGACCGAATAACCCCGCGTCTGCTCGGTCCTCTTCGTGGAAGTTAAGTTACCTATAGCCTGGAAGTTTTTCGCACGGTCGGAAATTATCATGGTCGTATGCGGGGGGTTGGGGGTGGTGGTACCTGCTTACCTTTCGCCATCCGATCGCCCCTGTTTTCGCATTACTAGTTGAACGTCGCCGCACAAAAACGCTATGGAGGTGTATACGTATGATCAATTGTGTATCGATATCGATAGCCTGACTACTTTGTTATTTGCATACTTACGCACAGAAAAGGAGGGAAGATAATGCACATAAGATATTGATGTCGTCTTGGGTCCGGACGGACGGGAGGGAGGGAGGATAGATGTTTCGAAACGATGTGGTACCTTCATACAGTAAGCGATATGCTTCGGTACGGACGGCATGACCGTGATATCGTAGCTACGATGTCGACGTCGCTGCTGACTTAGGATACCGCGGCGGGGTATTCTAGCTATCAATTGGCTTTGATTCCTTTAATTTTCACCGCAGCAGCTGCGCAGGTTCTTTTTACAACCGTCCGCCATGCCGCTTCCGATGCCGGCTTATAGATATTCCACTGGACAAAGCAATTGCGTAGTACCGATACACCCTTCGCCGCTCAATCGCATCGCATAGTATCATACCGAACATCTACAGGATCAAAAATACAATCGATTCCCCTCGTACTCGCTCCCTCCCGCGTAACAAAGCCAACTTCGCCAGGCTATGATACGATATGATAATCCGTACCCCATCCCCGCATCAACCGATACCGCTGCACCATCCCGCCTCTCCTCACAATTGATAAACGAAACGAAACACAAAGGGGATGTGACGAGGCGAATATTATTGTATGTGGATAAGCGGCACAGTAAAGTCTATGTATACCTTACCCCTCCACGGCTGCGGTACAGTGGGAGGTACTTCCGTCTGTAGACAAGGTTTTGAGCGATACGAAAATCTATACGTGCGTACATACATTCCGTCTGTTGTAGAATAGTAAGCTGCGTTTAAAGATACCGCCGACGGGGCGAAAATCAGGAACCTGGAGGAGTAACGGCTAAATGTACACCTTGTTTTCACATTCATAGGTGGGGGTTGAATTGGTTTTGAAGGTATCTATGAATATCTACACCCATAATATAGCATCTATAGACGGCGGCATTCACACATTTGCGCAGAAGCAGGACAGCAATACGACGGTGGTGAGTGTATATTTAAAGTCATACCAGGGAAAGCGAAAAAGACCAGGATATGCAGCCATGAATTGTGGTCAAACAGTGCACATTGTATGCAGCGCAGTTGACGGGCACAGCAGATTGTGACGGGTGAACAATGGGATTCGATCGTGAAAAGGAGCTTGTTGGATTGGTTGATTTCTGTGTATACATGTATTCACGGGTAGCGCCCGTATCGGTATGTCTACCGATGCTGACTTACTTTGATAGTTTATCGCCAATCGTCGCGTCGGTGGAGATACCGATATCGACATGTACATACTTTCCCCGCTCGAAGGCCTCACCACAATTGTATAACCTGCCAAAAGCTCATGGTAACTAAAAAATCTCAAGAGCCCTGACTTCAATCCATCCCAAAAATACATGCCCCTTACATATATAAGAACCTGCCTGTTATACCAAAACCCCCCCATCTTATAAATCCCAACTCCCAAGATCATGTGTAGCGAGTGCAGTGGGGAATCCCATAATCCTCGGCTGCAAAGCTGACAATGACCCAAAAAACCGCACCGTTTCATGACCGCAGAATCGTTCGTTCTTACCAAAAAAACCCGATTTCATGAAACACCGCCGAAAAAGATATCATGCATATGCGTGTTGAACCCAGGGTAGCCGACGTCTTCTAGGCACAGCTTTGTTAACGAAGTATCTAAAAACTGAACCTTTTTCCATCCCGGTAGTTTTTTTGTTCTATAAGATAACCAGGGGCAGCAACCGCAGCGTGAGATTCCTGATCTGATTCCTAGCTCACTAAGCGAGGTTCGATAGAGGAATAGAGCCTTCGTCAGAGTGGGGTACTTGTTTGTCCATGTTAAAGATTAGTAGTGAATAAGGTTTTTTTTTCTTGACGGGGAGGATAAGATGTGCCGTTTAGGTACTTGATTGTGAGATTTGGGCGGCGGAGGACTTCGTCGAGATATATGTCGGTGGGTCCGGGGAGGTTCCTGGCCTCGCCTGCAAGGGTGCGGCGTGCTAAATATAATTTTTGACAACGGGGACAACGCAAAACTGTCGCTAACTGTGAACTTCGAGATGGGATTCGGAGAGTCTGTACGCTCGATACTCTACACAATTGAACAAGAGATCTATTATGAAAAACTCGGAAAACCACAAAATCCGAAAGAAAGTGTCTGTGAAGCTACTCTAGGACTTGATTCCTCCTCACAGATTCCACATCACACAATATACCGAACATCGCTCCCGAACACCTGGACCACATGTGCACCCATGCGCACCCCCCTATCGTGACATGCATACGCTATAATATAACCAGGGACACCCACATGATTACACAACCACAGAACCACCGATCGCCCCACCCTCCATATCTCCCTAGTATCTACTCTCCAAAAAGACGTTTATAGATTTCCTACCCCTTAAACTAACCCATTTAGTCATTCCACATGCATACGATAATCGCGAGAAGCCTTGCAGGAACAATTTATATTTCGCATGGTTAAGTGGGAGGGAGGTATGTGCGTGCGGGTGGATATCTCGGTATTGTATCATCTCCAACGGTACCTTACCTTGCCACTCATGAGGGAATAAAAGACAAGACGGGTCATGTCGTTTTTTGAAAAAAGAAATGGAGGAAGAGGTTTTATGTACCCTGCCACAAGAAATACCAGAACATCGTGCATCTTGCATCAGAATCTTGAAACGAAAGGGATATATCGACCCTTCGCAAACAAAATGTGGATATGGCCGTGGTTGAATATAGAAATCTTCTGTGTTAACGTGATCAACTTAGGTATCCACCGGATTAACTCCGCCCAGTTAGGACTTTCTGTAGATACCTAGAATGGTTGATTGTGCAGGGTGCTTATCTAATGCGTATACCTTCTGTCTCGTTCGAGATGTATAAGAAGACCTCGATATCCCCCTTCCACAGGGTCTGAAACATCATCACCATCAGTCAAAGCTTCATTCTTTCATCAAGCTTGACTAGTTTTCTTCCCTTGTGAACTGTGATTTTCCTTGATACGATCATTTATTCTTTATTATATAATCTTTCTTTCATTCATTATTACTCTGAAAGAACACAGATTTCTCATCTATAATATTAATAACCCCTCAGGGAGGATACTAAAAAATGACTGGTCCAGTCAACCTCACGGAGCGCGACCTCAATGCCGCCGCCTCCATAACCATCAACCTCGGCTTCCTAGCTCGTAACTTCTACGACTCAAAAACAATCGATGTGGTCTCCGCCTTCGCTTCATTCTACAACACCACCCCGGAAGCCACTGACTCAGAAATTCTCACCTTCAGCGGTGCCCGTCCACGTGATCTGGCGACTCTGCTAGAAATAGTAGACAGCCGTGAGTTCTTGCGAGATAGCATTCTATGGCTTGACGGGGTTTCTGAGTCCTTACCCGTGACCCCCGGACCTGGTCATGCCGTTCCACCGGTTTTTTGGGTGTTCACGGTGATTACCACTATCATCCTCGGATTGAGGCTGTGGAGTAGGCAGACTATTGCCGGGGGTGTGAGGGCTTATGATTGGATTATGGTTGTTGGTTATGTATGTCCCCCCCCTCTTCTACATTTAATATAGACGAGGCTAATGGGGATGTAGTTCATGACATTGGTATACGGCTCCATCGCTCTCTACCACGCCATGAATATCAACGTCGGCTCCCAATTCTGGCAGTACACTTGGAACCAAATCGCTCTTCAGCAAATCGTACGTACCTTTCTCCCTCTATTCTCTGTTCAATATATACTAATATAAAACAGATCTACATCATCCTCGACGTCCTCTACCCAATCACAGCATTAATCATCAAATCCTCCCTCCTACTATTCTACTACACCCTCTCACCAGCCCGCTACCTCCGCTGGTCCGTCTGGGCAACCTTCGCATTCACATTTTCCACGGCGATAACGGTGTCGTTATACAGTATCTTCAAGTGCGCACCGGTAAACTACTGGACGGAGTTTTACACCAGCACGTGTGATCCTAACCAGACTATTCCGTTCTTGGTCACGGGATCGATGATGATTCTTAGCGATGTGATTATTTGGGTGTTGCCGTTGCCTATGGTGTTTCGATTGCAGTTGTATAGAAGGGAGAGGATTGCTGCTATTTTTACTTTTAGTTTGGGAATCTTGTTAGTATCCCCCTTCCCCTAGTCCTCAACCACATAAAACTAACAAGGGTGATATAGTGCCTGCATCGCCTCCATCTTCCGTCTTAAGGCAGTACACATGTACTTCCTCGTCAACGCCGGCACCGGAAAAACCCCAATAATAAATACCTGGACAATCGTCGAACTCAACCTCGCCATCATCTGCGCGTCCGCACCTGCACTCCGCGCATTGTGTATCAAACACGTCCCCAAGCTTCTCAGCTACGGTAGTAACGGCAGTAGTACAGACGTTGCTAGTAATAACAGCAGTAGCGGCAGTAACGGCGGGAATTCGGGTAATGACAGGGCGAGGAAGCATACTAAGAGCGTTCATGGACGGATTATTGTGCATCATGATCAGCTTCGGCCGTCGGATCTTGCGTCTCTCAGGAGTGGCATTTCAAGGACGGGGAGTGGGTGGAGTGATGCTGAGAAGGCTTATTCGTCGAGGATGGGGAGTCCAGTTTAAATACCCAAGGTTTATACGTTGGTGAAGACAGTCGGTAGTAGGCTGGAAACGTGGACTATTTCGGTTATAATTTCTTTACACTCGTTTATACCCCTTCCCTTTCTGCTTTAATTTCCTACTTCCCTTATCGAGATTTGGGCAAGAGACTGGTCAGTCAGTCTGCTATTCAAGGCGTTCGTTCTTTGGACAAGGAAACTAATGGTGCATTTACTATTCCCCGCGGGTTATCCTTCCCTTTTTCACTCCTTCACCTCGTGTTTTTTCACCCCATTTATCCTTTTACACATCAACATTATACCTCGCTGGGAAAGGAATAACTGCTGGAACAACTAATCCTGTACGAGAATTCATTATATTTTTCTCTTCTCCTCCTTTCTGTTCAGGCTGACGGGTATTATGTTACCCCTTCCAGCCGGATGGATCGGAAAGACTGCCACCATATATATACTATATGAGCGTGGGTTTAATTTATATTCAGGAACTAGTCTAGAAGACTTTTTGTTAGTTAGCAAGGGAATTTAATACACTCTGGATGTCAATTGGGCATAAAACACTCGTAGCTTTCAATATGAACTCTCACGAAAACCAGCCTCGTGAACCAAAACCTGTTGTATTCCAACGTCACAACTTATCCCCGACTGATAGTTCGGATATAAACCACGCGAACCACGTGATACTTTTCAAGCTCAAAACGCGAGATGGGGTAACGCTCATACAAAAATTTGCAACCAAGTGAGTAACTTTGAACCCAAATAACTTATCGACAAGATGTGATAATTTGATTCTGAGAACAGGAAAATTTAGAACTTAATCTCGAGGATCCTATGGTCTAATTTTATCTTGGTAGCTATCGTTTTTGTGAGGAAGTGGGGATGATTGTTTGGGGGTATTTTGTGGTCGTGATGTTGTGGTTCCGAAAACGCAACTGCTCAACACCAGAACCGAAGCCAAAACGGTCCCAAAAGAAACCCACGACGAACACGACGCTCACCTGGTCCGCGATATCGATACGTGTGCACATCGATATCTTTACGCACTCGAAGAAGTTTTTTCTTTTACGGAGAATCAAAGGGCTCGAGAAAGGACTAGAATTTCTACATCGAGTATCTGCCCGGCACTCGTCGCCTCCCCAGCCTTCCTGAGAAATTAAACCAGGATGTCCGGGCGAGGAACGGTAGTACCAGAGTGAACATATTCCCTAGCTCCAAAGACAGCATAAGCTACTGCCCGATACCCTATCAGAATTGGACAGCATGGTGTGGTAGATTATATGATATAACTGTGTCTAGAAACATGATTGCATAAGGTACCAGAACTCATATCGAGAACTACCAGATCCACGAGAACACCGCCTCCCGAATCCAAGGCTGAAACGAACTAATCACAAAAGAAACCAGCACAGGCAACCAGAGCTTCTCTACCAGGTATTCCACAATCCCGTAAATAAACCCAACGATCGACTTGATCTCATCCAATATAAGATCACTCGCCGTCAACAGAATCTTCCCTTCCTCAATATCCTCGATCCAAAGCAGCGCATAAACATCATAAGCCTCCCACATCCTCCACAGTCCCAAATCCTGCTCACATATAAGACAGAATTGCATAAACGCGTCTATGTGGTCCCACTCCATATCGAAGATGTTAAAGACGGACGGAACCTGAGATCTTCGGTACACGGGACACCATCTATATCTACATTTGTCGTCAAAAGTGATGGAGGTTATTTCGTCATTAAACCTTAGATTTCTGGAAGCAGACGTCCGCCGGCTCCCCAGGATCATTGTGGGGATTTGATCGATTTCGTCCGCTTTGATAAGATCCTCCGTGATCGGGTTGTATAAGGCTACCACGTATCTTTGGAACGCGGCGTAGCTGTTATGCCAGGATTTGAATACTGTTCGTGAGGGGTCGTCCGTGGGGTCCGCGTAGTCGACGGTATAGTATCGACCGCGGAAGCGACGTGGACTAACGTCGGGTTCGCTGTTGTATAATGATGCCCAGCCGGCTTGGCGGGTAACATGCAGGTTGAACTGCTTTTTAGTGATGGTCTCCGATGGATTCTGCTCGTTTGTCATGTTGGGGGAGTGCATTGACGCGGATTGATCGTGTGTTTGGGGTGGTGTGAAGGTGGTATGTGATTTGTTAAGAATTCGGACACCAGGGTTTCCTTTACCCTCTGGCTGGAGCGTGGCTTGATTTTCGAGACCCGGTGCTTATTTTAATAATCGTCCGGGTGTTCACCTAATTTATACACGCAGCTGGATTCAAGCACGTGGCACGCGCCGCATGCTGCAACGTACCAATGAACCTCATATGTACTTACTTCCTCAAGTAATTATTTATTTAGGTAGTAAGTAAACCACCCACTCGCCTACCTATCTACGAAGATGCTGGCCGGGGCATTGGTTAGGAAGTAGTTCGCTTACCAGGAGATAGATAGCGGCCAGGATTCTAGATATGGCTAGGCTAGTAGTGACACGCACGATGGGTTTTTATATAAGAATAGGTTGATCAGTAGGGACTTCATAGATTAAGCCGGGAATTTGAGATTTAGGAACCACAGTTTGGCCCTCTTTCGCTGGTTTGTCATGTTGTAAGGGATTGAGACCCCTGGACATAACACCATCAGCAGAAATAGGTCGAAGGAGAATTTATGAATACATGATTATTGTAGACAACAGAAGCAAGATTTAGCAACGGCGTCGGCAGCGGGACCGGGACCGACAGGCCGTATGATTTTAGGACTCTTGTCGGCGTGGACTGTATGCTAGTACTCGTCCCAAAGAGCTAGCAAAGGGTTCGAGGTTAGCACATGCCTCGAAGATAGATCGATCTGGCAGTGCACGATAACCTCGGACCCACTAGTGCGTGGTGGTGCACACCCACCCACCCACCAGAGAGTTTTCTGGGCCGTCGGTGTCGGAGGGGTTTAGTCGGAGGGGTTTAGTCGGTGTTCCAGGTTCGGCCTCGCAAAGTGGTGGGTTGAGTGATGGTGGTTGTTGGTGATGTTGGCGCACTGTTTGGTCACAGCATCGCCAACGGGGAGGCCTACTATGAGACCCAAAGAAGCGGCAAGACAACTCAAAACGGTGCAGGCCTGTTTTCTAGTGTGGGGCCTAAGCTCCGGGTTGGCGGAACGCTGGACGAGGAGCTAGCTCAAAACCGATGAGGATGGCCAGGGTTGCCAGGTGACGTAGGCTAAGATAGTAGTTTTGTGACTTGGGATAGTAGTATTGCCGCTTTTTCAGGATCTGCAGCGGCAACTTTCTTGCCGTGCAGCCTGTTTTGTTTTATTGCGTAGAGGTCCCCGAGGTCGCTGATGGCTTCGTCTTTGACTAGATTATGACGAGCACGATGGTTAGTTTATTACCAACCACTCATGAGGGTCATTTTATCTATAGCATAGACTTACGCTGCTGCGAAGCAAACGGAACACGTGTAGAAGAGGTGATAGTTGCAGCAGCAACTGAAAATTGTTGGGAGGGAATCTTTCGAATCACCTCCGAGAGCTGCACCTCCGGTAGCTGGAAAGCCAAGTCAGTTAAGAATCTATGACATGTGTGTGCGAAGCTGCGGTTAAACTTACTTTTGGATCGGGGCTGTAGGCTGATGGTTGAATGGAGTTGCGGCAGTCCGGGACTTGGGCTGTCATCGAGGTTAGCATGGGTATGGTCCGAAGGGGGGATTATAAAGTTCAATACAAATACTAAAGGGAAGGGAGATGAAGATACTGACGAGGAGATTGATGTAAGTAGTACTAGTTATTGTGGTGGATGGATATCAGCACCGGTTGATGCTGATGATGACGATGGTTCAGAGAAGGAAAGTTGAAGATTCTTATCTAGGATTGCTAGAAAGGGGTCGAGTCTTACAACAACATTCTAGGCTATGCTAGGGGTATTTAAATTTGATCAAAATAAACATGACTGGTTCTGGTTACCTAGGTACCTAGGTAGGTGGTCTTTTGTACCTAGGTAGGTATCGGTTATCGGTCACAGTTGTTAGATCAACTTGGGTAGGCACTCTGTTAATAAACAAATTATTACATATATGTAAGACCTGAGACAGCGATCTGCTTCGGCGAAGATCACAAATCGGTTCTAAACCCGTGTACTGAGTTATAAATCCGTTACCACGGGAGCGCACACTGAGGTAGCGGCCAACGGCTTTGCAGCTATAAATCTGCAATCTACGTAGAGGTTCGAGATTCCAGCCGGCTAGCCGAGGTGTGTATTCATCAATTAGACGTGTGACAATGTTGGTGGCTTGAGCCGCTGTATGGTTAAGTTACCTAAGTAAGTATTTAGGAATTTAGGTAAGTAGGTAACCACGAAGGAAAGCATTTGATACAGTTCTCTCTTCAACCTCATACTCGTATATACACTACTGCTCAACATCCAACTCCTCATAATGCCTAAAAATCCCAGCGGAATACCCCAGCCTCCTCCCACTGCTCAAGTACTCCTTCAACCACTCCTCCTCCTTCAACCCATCCAACCAAGCAAATAACTCCTCATACCCCTTACCATCCCTCAACTCCTGTACTTTCGTAGGGAACGCAAAGCTAACACCATCAACAACCTGCCAAACCGTCGTATCTGCGTAGGTAAGGTTCTCTCCGACCAAATACTTCGTCTCTGGGTGCTTTGATTTGTTGTATTTGACGATTTTGTTAAAGTATGAGAAAAACTTGGGGATTCGAGAGCCCCTGAATTCCTTTGCGAATCTTAGGGCTTCGGGTTTTTGGTCCTCGTAGTAGAGGCCTACGCCCACGGGGTGGTGGACGTTGTGGGCTTCGTTGCAGAGGTCTAGTGCTGTGAGGGCGTATTGGTGGACTAGGTATTTTGAGTCATCTGTGGGGGATAGACCTTCTTTCTCACCCAGGTAGAGGAGGATGTTTGGTGTTTGGGAGAGGAGGAGGTCTGGAGATATGACCCGGAGGATGGGGGGGCAGAGGGTTGGTGGTTCTGGATTATTAGTTGTTAGTCTATTTAGGGGAATTGGGGGGTAGGGAGGTATGTACCGGTGGATTCTCCGCTGATTATGCTTATGAGACTTGCGATTCCGTCTTTGGATTCGTTGGTGGTGTCTTTGTAGGGGACGCCAGCGCTGGTATCTTAGTGTCAGCGGGCGAGATCTATGACGTCATGGAATGCGGGGGGATTGAACGTTATGTAACGTACGCTTCCAATGCTAGACGGACGTACTCTCCGCGACCGGGGAAGGTCGGCCAGTAGAGGAGTTCGTATTTAGAGTCTAATTTGGCCTTCTTTGCGGATGGTTGGTCGGTCATTTTGAAGCTTCAGTTCTGTAAGTCAAGCGGGTACGGTAGTGGTGGTGGTGGTATGTGGAGTGCCTTGTGTTGTGTTCACGGTGGAGTTCTCGACGGATGGTTCGGGGATGTTAAACGTTATATACTTACTCTCTTCGGTATCGCGGATGATGATAGAACGGCAATTGAGAATGTCAATGAGGGGTAAAAGCTTCTTTTCAGCCCCGGTTTTGCATTTCCGAGGATGACTATTTGCTGACGAAGCTCACCTATCCCGATTCGCTAGTCCGGGCAAGGTATTTTGCGGCTGCATCGGTAGACCGGGGATTATGAGGCTCCGGAAGGAAAAGCTGGATGCGGTATCAGTGGTCTAGGTATAGTCTAATAGGTAATGGGAAGGTTTCGGCCTTTTTAATTCGCTGTAGCTTTATAAAATCCTAGCATGGGTAAGTTCCAGCGGAGTATCGATATCGTATTCTTTACCAGCAGCGTTCCTAGATCAGTACAGTTATTCATACATTCCGATATATCCTCATTCCCTATCTAGATAAATCTAGTTTTCCAATCGCCAGTACCAATTCGCCAACAGGAAGTCGTAGTATTTAAATACCCGTTCTACCGTATCTAATACCCCCAATATCCCCTCGTCAACCACGCCACATACCCGCTCATGCCGACCAAATACCCCAGCGTTCCACAGAACCCAATGATACGCCCCGGCCCTAGAGCCGCTCCACCCCGGAGGCCAAATTCACTGTTTAATTCTTCATTAGTGATCTTGTTTATGAGGTAATATGGTCAATGGGGGGTGGAAGGGGACATACACATGCCCCACCCGCAACAAAAACAAAGTCCCCAGCGCTCCGGCCAGAATATTCCTATTCCCGCCGTTCAATTCCGCGAGTGCCGTGATCGTTAACTATTCAAAACCCCCAATCAGCTTCTCCCATAATCCCATGAAAAAGGGAGAGAGAGATAACTAACAGCCAACGGCACATTCTCCGCAAAATTCCCATGCGATCTGACAGCCACAGTCAACAGGTCCGGTTTCTCCTGTGACGCTGCCTTGGAATTTTCGCCGAGGAAGACACCTGTTCCCACGCGGAGGGAGAGGACGCGGTAGGCGAGGAGGCTGTAGTAGCCTGTGAAGAGGGGGAGAGCGAGGGCGGTTATTGCTGGGTTATTAAATTTGGTGTTAGTATGTGGGTATGGCAGTCGCTACGGGCTACAAGGTGAATGGGTAACATGGAATGGACTACGGAACACTACGGTCGAGAATTATTGGAGCGGGGGTATTTCGGAGGACATACGAGTTCCGAGTCTGAGTCCGAGAGTCCCCGTCGACATGGCTGGAGTAACTGTGTCACAAAGATAACAAAAACTGTGTTGTAAATTGTTGAATTTGGAGGATGACGTCGGTATTTATGTATACGAAACAGATGAGCGAAAAGAGGGGCGCGTCTACGGACTACACAGCTGCAGTTGAAAGATTGAGACAGTGAGTTACTTCGCGGGAGAGAGACGGATTTTAAAACTTGTGGGATGGGAGAGTCTAAGTATATTAATATGTTAGCTAGAAGACTAGTACTAGTGTACCTCCCAACCATGTGTTTCCCTACAAGGGAAAACCTGGCCGCTTCCCCTCGCCTGCCCTCGCCATCTTTGTTCTGTCGGCGTTCCTGATTAGTGTTATATCTCGTAAGATGGTGAGACTAAATCATGCGGTGCAAGGGTGAGAGAGAATTCCTGAACCATGTTATTAGGTGGTCACGGTCCTCTTTGGAAGCATCTACAGGGAAACAATCCCGAAGCCGTCCGCGGTAGCTGGGGTGTTGGTTTTTCAACTTTTTTTTTCTCGATTTCATTTCGCTTGATCGTGGTATACGAAGGAAAAGTCATTGGAAACTGTTGGGATTTTTTCTCGGACTCCGTAAGCTCCAATTCGGCGGAGATAGGGAAACAGATATCGTCGACGTCGACGACGTCACTGTGGTACGACGGAGTTCCCTTTTTCTTATCGACCATGGCTCAAGTCTAGTAATCAGGCCAAGAGCGTGGATTGAAACGCATCGGGAAAGTACGATGACCTGCAGGGGAGATTTCCCCGCATCGAGGTTAGTTAGTGTCGGTGTGGAAATGCCAGGGTGAGAGTTTTAAGCCGAACGGCGACAACGCAAGACTTTGTTGCATTTTGCGTAGGCTCAGTGGCCCTTCGAGTTGAGAGTCCTTTCGAGGCCGCGATTGTTTGATATCGACGGCGCGGGGGCGCTTGAATGCTGTTATACTCTACAGCGGGTTGATACTTCAGAGTGCTTCTTCACTCCTTCAAGATTTACCTTCCTCCTTCACTCGCTTCCATCACCGGACCAACAGGACAATCCATCACCCAACCTCCATCATGGATATGGAACTCTGGTCAGAGACGTCCACCGATGTTCAGCGAAGGTATGACGAAGAAGGTAAGGATATTTACCCTCACAACAACCAGGTTAACGAGCTACTAACCTAGAAAATGTTCAAAAAGAAGCTGAATACCGCAAATACGCCCACGAAGGTGCAAAGGAGCCAGGTGACGAGCCTCCAGGTTGGCCACCAATCTGGACCACCAACCTCCCCGGCGACGGTCCACTTTTTAAGATCTATTTCTGGTGGTCGGTTTCCGCTGGTAAGCCAAACCGCAAGTCGTAATGCATCTAATGTGGATATATAATTAATTACGGGACTATATAGGCAAAGTCATTTACGAAGGAAAATGGCGTTGCCTGTCTGTCTTTGGATGTACCCCCATGGTCCGCATTTATCGTCTACTTAACCAATACGAAGACGACCGCGGAGTCCCCCGCGGCTCAATCGAGGTTTTCTTCAGGAACATCCCACTCGATCCATCTGAACGCTTGATTCAGGTAAATCGACACAACAATTCTCCGTTGAATCTGCGAAATCAAGAACTAATTGCAATATAACGCCAGGTACCCGAGCTAATGATGAACCTCCACGAAGGCGGCTCAAGGCCCGGATACTCGTATCCCGTTATTGAATTAAACGCCGCGCCCTATCCGTGCAAGAAATGCGCACATCGTCATGTCACTGACAATTGTTATGCGACGGGATTGGGAGAGCTCGCGTTGTTTGGGAAGTGAAGCGTCTTAGGGGCTATTCTTATGTGGTCTTGAATTTCCTTTTCGAATTCTCTTTTTGTATGTTTTTTCATGTGATGGATGTCGACTGGCTGATGGGTTATTATGATGGAATCCTTTGTAACTCTCGTTCAAGGGGGAGATTTCTGTTATGACCGTTTGATCGGCTAGTTGATGTTCGCTTTACATGATTATTCTTTTACCACGGTGTACCGTTTTTACCTGTTTTTTCTCTTACCATGCTGTACCGACCTTTTGTACAATAGCTGTGATATGAGATGAAACCTTTACCCCAAATCGTATGTGTCTCCTATTCTGGATACTACCTAATATTTCCGTAGGTTTATGAAGTCCAACAAGGTGTAGATGTTTGTCCCATCCTTCCCATAGAATACCGTAAATCCTCCTATGAATTTATATACTAGCGTAGATATCCCCACAGAGTAATGTTTTGTCCATAATACTCCGTCACAATTTATGAAAAGCCGTCACAGATGAAGTCATTTGCTACAAACCTTCCCGTATGGGATATTCGTAGGAAGTACCGGTGTGTAAACTTCGCAATGGTGATGTAGATATCCCGTAGGCTGGATGTTGAAATTAAATCCTCCCAAAAATTTTTGAATTCAGATCCTTTCAAAGACTTCAAAGATCACAGTCTCCAGATCTCATCGCCAATACCATCGAAAGAAACCGTCGTTTCATCGCAAAGGCTCTGGCAAGATGGACCGAATCACTGGTAATTAATCCTCTTTCTCGTCCCTTGATATCGACTTCGTGAATTTCGTGAAAACGGGATAAGTGATATACGTCGATACTAACCCCCCGTCGTAGTTCACTGGGTCGCCAGCCCAGAGGGCGACCAAAATCGAACGGCCAATATTCCTCTAGCGGAGCCAGGAGACTACTCTTTCCTCGATATCCCCGAACTCAATGGTCAATTCTCCGACGGTGGATCGCAAGTTGGTGAGATCGCCGAACCTCAAGCCGCCGAACCTCAAGCTGCTGAAGTCTCTTCTGCTGCTGTCGAGCCTCAACCCGCTGTCGAGCCTCAAGCCGCCGTCGAGCCTCAAGCTGCTATCCCGGCCCGGCCAACGGTGCGCGTGCCCGTTAGTCAAGTCGATATTCCCGCACACATGTGTCGCTACCTCTACGAGCTTCGTCCGGGCGAAAGGACCGGATGGCAATTAGTCTCGTACGACTCCGGTGAGTATAACCTCTTCCGCAGAAATCCCTAAAATAAATATTAAAAAAAAGTTTAACTGAGTTATCCACTAATACACGATCGATCCAGGTAATATGACCTGGAAAATGATGCTGCCAGACCACATCCGGGCACCCCTTGATCTCCTGAACCGCCATCACGGAATGATTTCCCTCGCCTACACTGCCTTCCGTGATCGACAGGTGGCCTCGTCCGGCGAATCTTTTTTGGAGGTTAAGACTTTTTTGGTTGATTCGGATTTGCTGAATGGTAGCCGACTGGGGTACTATACGAAGTTGGTTTATGAATGAGCGTTTCTATCCATCTACTTATCCTTCAAACTGGTTTAGAATGAGACTGTCGTCGAGGGTTTCTGCCGTTAGGTTTGAGTCTGATGTTAGAAATACTTCTTTGGGTCTTTGTTCTTGGGGGGTTTGAAGGGGGGTAGATGGGGTTTTGTACTTTAATTGAAAGCTTCTGGTGTATTTTGAAACATTACTTTCGTACACTCTGTTGACAGGGAGTAGAGGCGGTTCCTTCAATGTCATTTACGAATTCATGAGTCTCTCTTTGTCCTCTAGATAGTTAGAGAAGATGTGTAGTTCAAGCCACGTCAAGAGTAGGCCGTAGGATGTAGATAATTAGATACCTAAATAGCCGTATAAGATCTTATGTCTCCTAGCCTCGACAGTATCGTGGGATGACTTGACTTCGCCATATGGTTCACTCGCCCGAATCTAGGGATATAGTTGTCTCGTACTGTGATACGCTATAACACGAAGTCCAGCAGCCCATACCATATAACCCCATATTTCAACCCGTCGTTAAATCCACACAACCCCATCAATCAAAAACCCGTCCAAAAACCCGCCGGCAACCTCAAAACCAGATCCATCGCGTACCGTCGAAACATCGTTCCATCACCGTCCACCGATCAAACCCACCGTCACCGGTCACCGAATCCAATCCATCCATCACGATAGAAAAATGGCTCCAACATACAAATACAGCCACAGCATCAGTCGTGTCGGACGTGGCCCAACGCCTGTCAGGTCGGCTCCCAGAATTCCAAAACCACCACCACACCCGTGTGTGGTGTTCATAACCTATCGTTTGACCCCGGGAGTTTTTGGTGAAAGGATCAAGATTAGTATGGAAATTATTCTTTGTCCCAGTCTTGTCTTTGGATATAATCCTGTTATATATATATATACCTAGATATTAAGAGAGAACTAATGGAAGTACTTGAACAGGAGCCAGTGCTTCGTGTAACATGACCCTGTCCCAGGTCTATGAGAAGGCTGAGAAGGTTCTGTCGTTGAATAGTACTTGGACGAAACGGCGATGGTCTTATTCAAGGCCCAAGGACTCTCCCTATATCGATGAAGAGTGGGGGAAGCGAATCTGTATCGATCAAGTACGTTAAGGATAGATAAACCCTTTGTGTTACATTAGGTTGTATTAAAGACTTTGTACTAATCGTTCATAAATTATATATATAGCTGCCGGAGATCACCAGAGAGCCATCATGGAGAGTTCTCTTCCGCCTCGAGTTGGAGGCTAAGCCGTTGGTTGGTGCAAAACTCAAAAAGGGTTGACAGCACCAAGTATTTGTTTTGTGTAACCCTGGATCCCATCCATCCATCATCTCTCAATCGTCTAGTTGGTCACTTGTTTTGTGTCACCATGGTCGTGTAGCTCGCAGGGTCTCGGCAAGGGCCGTTCGGTCGTCGTCGTCTAGGAGATTCCGTTGTGGCTGCATCAATTCCCGTGTATTTAGACCACCGCAATCCAATCATCTGCTGCGCGTGCAGCAGAGGTTCAATATTCTACCATTATTCAGGAGAGATCGGCTCGGCACCCCTATGCCTCGAAGTGGCCCCCGAAACTCGTTCTGGGGATACCGTGTCCGTTTCTCTGGAGGTCTCCGAACATGGACAGCCGGACCATATTGCTATCAAAGCCCACGATGTCCTGGGGTCTCGAGGTGTTCAATATTCACTTCAATACTATCACAGATATTGTCTGAGCAATATATAGGCTCTTCTACTATCATATATCTCCATCCTCAGTTCTCCAGATATCGTGCTTCCCGTGTCTGGTGGCCGGTGGCCGAGCTATCCATAGCTAAGACCTCCGTTCTCATAATCCTCCGGTCGAACAATCAGCGTGTATTAATGTTGAAGCTCCAGAGGGACCAGATCACAGGTGTAAACCATTACCGGAATTCTCCAAAGGAATGGTCCCGACAGATCGTATCGATACGTATCTGAAGGAGAAATTCCTAAGGTATCACAACCCTCTTAGAGGTCCCTAACCCTGATCGTCACATCAAACGACTTAAACCCCGCCGAAAATTCCTCCATCGTAGCCGAAACGTCGGGTTCCTCCTCCGTATGGATTGTCTGCCTCCGAGGCGTTAACTTTTGGATGCTCATGGAGCGTGTCACGTACGATAATGATGGGACGAAGCTTCTGTGCCCGGCCCTGTTGGATGGAACTGGTTTCATCGGTGCATCCCGCGCTCCATGCCAAAATGATATTGATACTCTTGTAACGCCAAGGTTTCCGAGTGCGTGAGGAGGTTGATACTTATACAAGATCTATGGAATCTAGCTATGAATCTGTCGTCAGCAGGGAATATACGGATCAATAAGGAGAGCCAGGAGTTTTGATACTTGTACAATTGTTGGATCTACAAATATAGTACCTCTTTGGGCAATATAGAGTAGGCTGTGCGTGCAGAGAGCCAGCTTTTGCAACGCCCATGGCTAAGTTATAGGTTGAGTTAGCTGAAGTCAACCAGAGGGTTTGCACGAGTTTTTATCAATATGTCTCTGCTTATAGAGGTAACTTAGTATTATCATCATTATGTAGGTGGCTGTGGTCCTCGTGATGTGTACCAGCTGCATATGGTTCGACGGGATACTGCCCAAAGATATCCCAGTACCCGCAGCATAAAGCGGCGTGTTATCATTCCCGTCGATTCTCGGTAGAGCAGATATGGATTTAGAAACTAGGGTGGATCTCTGCAAAGCCTTATAGCGTATACCTGTCCCTACATCTACTGGTTGTACAGTGAGGTGCCAAAAATATTGTCGTTTTCTCGCAACCAACACCGACACAAGATGTGAATTTCACTACAAATCTTGCATACAATAGTCGATTTATTATGATAATGAAGTATCAAAAGAATAGAAATAACATTACTTCATAGTTATTGAGTTCATTTTGCGAAATCTCAGAGTTTTATAAAACTTCGTTGTGGTGGTAAACGACAATATTTTTGGTACCCCACTGTACACGTTGTACTTTCTGGATTCGTGGTTAACCAAACCTCCCCGAAGCCGTCTGGAAGCAGAACCTGGATTCAAGGCTACAGCAAAACCTCGTAGCAATACACTCAAGATGCATGTGTCATGGTAATCATCTCGTCATTTCGCAGTCCTAAAATTGCAATGACCAATGATTGAGATACACCCCTTGTCCGGTGCGTAAGACTGTGTCCGGTTACTGCATTCTAGATTGGTCTCGGATCTAGGCATTAACTATACTATTTCTAGGCATATAGGTGTTTTTAATTTTGGACCGAGCCTCGAGACCGGGCCGACGCAAATCCACGATACCACTGCAAACCAGTCTTGCCGCCGAGGGAATAACCTGTTCGACTATCAACCCCGTTGCTATTTTCCAGATCGACTCGGCTTCAAAACATCTCAGTCACCATTGCCATCCTCACTTCTTTTCACAGACGCGTCATCATTCTCTCTCATCAAAGCTACCCCAAGAAAATCAATTCACCGGCGTCTTCAGTAAGGCCAAACCTTCATCGATTTCATCCAGACCTTTTATTATCCTTATTCTAAAGCGTCTAACTAGAAATCAGGAACTACCAGCATCTCTTGCGATACCATCCTCTCCTCCAATTTCTCACAGTGCCTCTCACATTTTCCTACTATCTACAATGGCGTCAAGTCGCCCTACCGGGCCGAAGGGGGTTAGCTGTCCAACCGAACCAAAATTCGAGGTCGCTTTGACCTACGAATTTCCTCTCAACGGTGGTTGTAAGTCCCGTACATCCCGACTATATACTCCTCAAGACCTCCGTAGCGGTATATTCTGAAATTGAACGAGATGGAATATTTCAAATAAGCTATCTCGACCGCTGAGGTGTTGTATTGTATAAATGGACCAAGGGCTAATCCGTATCCGCGATGTTAGTGGCAATGTTCGACACTGTATATTGGGCTAGCGCCGATGCCTACTTTACCTCAGTGGCGAGACAATTTCAAGAAGAAGCTCCCACGGTGACTGCCAGTCACCATTTTCAGTATAGGGACCGTGCAGGAAATATCATGAACCTGCGAAAGTCTATGCGGGAGAACGCGTTGACACCCACAACCACTCGCCAAATCCCCATCGTAATGGTCTACCTTGTTGGTGATAAGAAGGCCGGCTTTCGCCAGAAGGGGAATTAGGGGAGGCGAAGAGAATGATTAGGTTTTGGTGGAGAGATTGCTTTTTTTTCGCTCTTCGTTCTGCATTGTTTCGTTTTGTTTGATTTTCTTTACTTTCTTTGATTTCTTTGATTTCTTTCTTGTTTCTTGTTTTATTTTAAAGATACTTTGTTCGAATTAATTCTGTTACGCTTCCGTTCACGATAAGAGGTCTGATGATAATAAGTTAAAACTTAAGATTGAACCAGCAGCTTTCGGTTCACAGGTGCGTCGTAGCTGGCCTCTACTAGTCTAATGGGTCTCTTTACCAGAGGCCTATAGCCTATCCATCCATATATACTTACTCGTGATATAAAAATTAGATCGATGAAGCTATACTCGCCGTAGTACACAGACTAGAGGCTGGTCTGGTGGGGCATCTTTATGGAGAGCCCTCCTGGGGTGGGTAGGATAGGAGGAACTTCATGACTCAAGGAGCTACCTCTGGACTCTCTACCAGAGACCTCCACTGATGCACTCCCATAACATGCCCATATCTCTAATATCCTCCCTTCTTCAACTTTGGGACTTCAGTCTTCCCATCGTAGATGCTCTTGCAGAATCGGAAGACAGAGCTAAGGAGCTGTATACACTGGCGTACATATATTCTGTGTGGTATAGTAAGCTTACGTAAGTGCGTGGTTAAGATTCTTCAGTATATATAGAGTAAAGCCCAGCTACTCTATCACAGAAGTTCAGAGAATCACCAGGCCTCATGGTCTAGTGGAATATCTGGGGACCTAGCCGCTGCGAAAAGAGGGCTAGGGCCCCCGCACGGTGGTGGGGCCGGCGGGGTTCGACAAACCTTTTTGCCGTGTGTGAGTTCGAGACTTGTCAATGGCCGAGATATCTTTTTTTTTTTTTTTTTTTCCGTACATGCTTATATAATGATACTTTATATATCTCGGCCGTGTAACGAGAGAGACAGGTTCATGGAGTCCGATGGGCCTGGCCTCATATACTAGGACTATGGTGCGAATAATCCGAATGGGGATAGGACTTCGGAAGTGAAATACTCCAATCTAGACGAGAACTCATTGAAAGATAATAGTGCGAATCGATTCCGTAGACTCTATAGTTCATTGATCCAGACGACTTCTCGTCTTCCAATTTACTAAATATGGGGTAAAATCAAGCCTAAGATGCTGCACCATGTGACGTGTGCAAATATACACATCCTGATGGGTTACTAACTTTAACGACCAAACCTACTTCATTACGCGTCAAAATCCTTTCCTCATGCTAGGAAGCCAGTCATAGAAGTTGCGACCTACGGAATCCTATGAGCCTAATCAAGGATCATAGAGCGAGCATGAGGCGGCATATCGCGAAAAATATGATATTCGAAGCGTGGTAAGGAACAGACTATGAGAGACCAGTAGCATGAGAGTACAACCAAGCACTTACGCAGCACCCCATCTCCTGGCGTCGATCCTAACCATATCAACCGCAGATAAATAATCGAATATTTAGGCCTCGATGTTACCCAATTAGGCGGCTTCATGGCCTCTTGGCGAAATATCAACTTCGAGCTTGGTCGGCTACCCTCTCCCTCCATCCCAGCATCATCAAGCACTAGATACTCAGGCTAACCTTTGCGAAAAAGCCCATTATGTCCCTTTCCGACAATTCCGCCACTCAAAATAGCTCACCGGAACCGCCTTCACCTGGACACATCAACGCTGACAAGCGTACTATAACCTTTGAAAAAGGATGCGCCCTCTGCCGTTGATTCTCAGAGATAGAAGACCAACACCCCGAAGCCCAGCATCTAGAGTACTTCTTCGACTGGCTCGAGCAAGCTACCCACGATGCGTGGAAGACGACATCGGAAACTTTCCTAGGACTCCAAACTGGCGAGCCTAGGTTCTTGACAGGGTCGGAAAAGATGGTCGAGATGCATCAAATGGGTCTGTCCATCGAAGGGCGCTGTTTATACCTCGAGGCGAACCCATACCTTCCGTATGACCATTTTGAGGACTTTCATCTCGCGATGGAGCTGTTTCGGTGCTTCGTGCCGTCCTTTCATAACCCACGATCACCGGATGTACGCCGAACAAAGGAGGCTTTCAAAAACTACAAATACCTCCTCCTGGGATGGGTAGACACCCTGAAGCGTCTAAATCGCTTTCGACATGATCCTTCCACCGGAAACTTCCGAATCCCAGAAACCGACGCCGTTTTATCAAAAGAAAGATTCCAGGAGTATCGCATCCGTCTGAGGGAGATGGCGAAATGTATAGGCAAATGCAAGACCAGTATACAGAATATGCATCTACACTTCATGAATGAGAGGTCCACGACGGCTAGACTGTTAGCGGCTTGTCAATGGTACAAGGCTTTGCAGAAGAATAAAGTGTCAAGGATTAGGTTGTGTGACTGCTGTGTAACGGGATGGGAGCATCAGGCGTGGGCTAGGTTCGGGCTTCCGGCTATTAGTGTTCCTGTCGGGCTTAACCCTCACGCCTTCAAGTCTGTCTAGTGCTCTGTTATTACATTGGTTCATTCAGATTGATTTTGGGGAGCGTTTTGGTTTTTGGGGCGCTTCTAGTTATACATTTGGGGGAGCGGGAACAACCTATAGGTAGAAATATTAATGATTACTATAAAAATATCAATACACAGGATCGAGTGGACAGAATAACTGGGGTATAGTCCTCTCTGGTATCCAACTTGCAACAGCTGTAACCTGCATGGTACCAATCACTCCATTCGTATCAAACTCTATCATTGACTAGCTCCACAGACTGGGCCTCGAATTAGCTTCATATCTGGAGGTTTGCTCCACTGGAAGCAAAACCGCGTTGCATTCCGAAATTCAACAGGTGCCCTTGCGTACCTGGTCCCTGTCGCGGAACCTGGAAACGGCTTCCTATTGGCTGAATGGGAAGAGAGTTTCCGGATTCGTCGAAGGGGGAAAATACAACATGCAACGAACTTTCAGAACTCCGCGTATGGACTCATTCATGCAATATAGTTAGCATCTATGGACCCCGCGATTCCGGAGAACCATACGGCTATACGATACCGCAATATATCTTTCAATCTCAGCAAAAATCTTTCACTTACTTCTGCATCAATCTAGATACAAATCTCAATTCTACAAAACTATACTCCCGAACGAAATCTGAAGCTAGGGTCCCTTACTCCCCCAACACCTCCAGACTGTCATAAGGCTTCAAAAAGACAAACTCCTCCGTTCCAAAATTCACCTTCAATTTCGAATTCCCATCGCCCATCGAAACGGCCGGATAGTACTTCGTATTCTTCGGCATCGTGGGCCCAACACCCAAATACCCGCCATTAAGCGTGAAGAATACCTTTCCGGTGGCTACATCGAATCCACATCCCACTGTATCACTGGTAGACGCACCGGCCTTACCAAAACTAGAGTTCTTCGCTGAGTATGAATGCAAGATTATTGAATCCTCTCCAGCGAAATTTGTGACGACGATACCCCTTTCGCCACCTAAGCCTGTGCCGTGTTTCCAGCCGGCGGGGTTTTCGTAGTTCTTTGTACGGGAGCCTTGAAGGCCGATGGATGTTACGCTAAGAATAGGCATATCTGTTAGAGATGTACTGATGTATCATAATTTATGGGGGTCTTCTACTTACGCATCTGTTTTTGGGTTGATATTTTGCACTGTTACTTCGAAATAGTACCGTTCCACTTCTGCTGGGATTGGGTGGTCGGATAAGATAATTTGTTTGGTCTCCGAAGGGCAGTTATCTAGTATGGTTGAGTTAATATGCATGCTTTCAAGGGTTGAAATGTCGTTTACGAACCATCTAGCTGGACCTCGAGTCCATCGTCACTGACTTTGCACCAAGAACCTTTCCTCACCGTGGATAACCTCGTTGGCCGATTTGATGCCGAAAGCGAACTATAAATACTATCCTGGTGGCCCGATAAACACTCTCGCAGAAGGTCCTTATTACCGGAGTAAAGAGCAGTATGGAAGATAGTCCATCCAGTTTCATCCTTCAGACCCAAGACGTTTGGACAGAGTTTAAGTGAGAAGTCAAGAAGTCTTCGAGAACCGGATCTAACTGCCGCATGGGCAAGGGCTTGAAGGTCTGATCCCGAATCCGGGGTCGCTGCTGCCAACAACGATAAAATTTTTTCACATCTATCTTCAATCTCCTCTATCGATAGTATTGTCTCCTCTTTCGTCAATTCCGCAGGGAATGTATCGATGACTATACCAAGTGCGGTTTGGCCGTCCGCACCCTTTGGCGTCGTGTCAGCCTTCAGCTTGAGAAAGAAGTCTACCATTTCGACGTTGAGATTGTGGGCGGCGATATGGAGGGGGTTGTAGCCCCATTCTTTATCCACGGCACCTAAAAGGCGCGATATTTCGTCCTTAGAGAGTTTCTCAACTAACATCTTTGCTATCTCCAGCCCGCTATCTCTGTTCCCCGCACACCGGTGCAGAAGATTTTGAGACTGTGTATCCTCCTGGAGGAGGTAGGCGTGAGCTGGTGTAGATTCGTTCTGGTAGCCGTCAAGGAAATACCGCGTGAGAGGTGCGCTGCTCTTCACCGCAGCTGAGAGTGCGGTTACCCCCTTGTTATTAACCTTATTAACGTCCAAGCCGGCCTCCGCCAGGACTTTGGCAACCGATACCGGGTCGGCTACACAGAAAGCGGGTCGTGGGAAGAAAATCTTATGATAGCAGGTGTTCCCCTCGTTATCTGTGGCGTGTATGTCGGCTCCATACTCTAGTAGCAATCGGATTCCATCTATATCTCTTTCGACGGCGGCGCAAAGTAACGGAGTCTCGCCATTATCGTTTCGCGCATCGATTTCCGCGCCGGTGCGGAGGAGAAGATGGAAGATATCTCGTCCGGCCTGGGAGTTCTTCGTTGATTCGTCTTCCGTTTTTATTTCTATGTTGGCGTAACCGAAGAGACCTCCGGAAAAGAGGTAATGCATAACGGTGTTCCCTCGTTCGTCTTTGGCGTTCCACGCTTTCTTCTCTACCTTCGAAAATATCGTGTTGAATAATTCAGGGTCTCTGATAGCTGCCGCGAGTAAAGCTGGTGTCGGCCCGAAATGGCTATTGGTCGTTTGTATATTCGCGCCAGCCAGAACGAGGACTTTAGCGGAGTCGAGATACCGCTGTTTATCAACTGGATCTCTCAATACTGCGGAAAGTCCTAACGCTGACTCTAACGGTGTTTCCCCATGCTTAGAGATAGTATCGATGGCCGCTCCGTGACGGATAAGGATCTCAACGAGCTTTGAGTTATCAATAGCCGTATGTATTGGCGGATGTTCAACCCCCTCGAACGAGCCATTTAGATCCTCGATAGTAGCAATACCCTGCTCCACGAAATAATCCAAAATGAAGTATAGATCCAACTCCGCCGCCGCTCCTACGGGTGTATCGAATGTGCTGTAGAACTTCTGGTAAGGTCTAGTCCAGTCTTCGAAGCAGAATTCTCGATGTAGCATCACGCTGCCCCAGCGTTTCCAGTTCTGTGGCTCCACGAGTATTTTGAGTTGCTCCCAGAATGCATCCCATTGTTCACCCTTTCGCTCTTCGGGCTGCCATTCTTCCTGCAGAAGGCGGAGGTGGTCGGTTAGATGGCGCATTTCGTACCTTGGCCGCTTAGGGGTCTGTCCCAAAGTCGAGGGACTGGGTGGTTTGATCTCGTCTAGGTGACCCGGAGCAGTGGTCCCCTCGAGGTCGGTCTGTTCATCATCACCTGACGCCACGGGCTCAGAAACTTGGCTCTTATACCACGGTCTATCCCAGAGCTTGTTGTAAACGATATTGTCGGGCGGATTCCATGGTCGGTAACGGTCTTGGAAGCTCTTGTTGTTGAGTGCATACACTATAACGAAATATGTCAGAATCCGCTTAATCAAGTACAAAGCGGGAAGCCATACGTATTTCAGTCGCGAGCGCAAGATGTGCCTCCCTCGGGTCCTCGAGTTGCTTTATAAGCCGGTTTGTACCTGTAATCAAATCTGTTCAGCGTTAGATCTTTGAGAGAGCTGGCAGCCATATATACGCATAATGGACAACCGGCTCATATAAAAAGGATCACTTACCAGGGACGGAAACGTGTAGAGCCCAAGTACCATCTTCTTTTTTGTAAAAGTCTGGTTCTTTCTGTGCTTCCGTCGCTACTGCACTCTTTTTGGCTTCGCCTTCGATCCAGTCTTTGATGGATGCGTGGACGCTTATGGTGTCTGATGCGGTATCGAATTGGAAGAAGTCTCGACCTGCGGTGTAGAGGTGGTATCTTGTGTCTATGATCTCGGGGTTGGAGTACGGGTCGTATGTTGCATCGATGGGATCTGCTTGGCCTAAACGATAGATATCCTTGTAATGCTCCACGACTTCCAAGACGGATACAGCGCCAACGCCCCAGACGGCCCATTTGAGCGCATAGACGACCAAGTCTTGTTCGTCCGGCTTGAGGGCTTCAAGGCTTCGATAGTACATGCCTTCCATCTCTGGAGGAAGTTGTAACAGCTTCTTAGCCAGGGTGAGCCTAGTGGGTTGTTGAAGGTTGGTAACGACCATGGCTGCGTAAGCAAAGTTTCCCTTTGCTTTGTCGTAGATGATATCAATTGTCCTTTGAAGTTCCGTGTGGAAGTGGTTTCCGCGTTTCCCGCCTGCGCGGCGTAGAACCATTGGCTCGACCTTCTTTGCAAGATAAATTCCGAGGTCAGCAGAGTTGCTTTCCTCGTCGATTATGATGGTTTTGGTATCATAAGGAAGTTCAGCCCCTTCTTGCGAAGAGCCATCGGTCTGAGGAGTAGCATCCTGGAGCAATGACTCTATATCCACGTTATCGCGAGAAGAGAATATGACTTTAGTAGTGCTCTCGGAAGCCCGCGCGATTTCTTTCAGACAATGGATGAGCTTCCCTTGGACCCTATCTTCGCATTCATCGACCGCATCGATGACGATATAAACCGGTCGGCCTATCAAGGCCGAAAACTGTGTGAAGAGCGTCGTGAGGGATTCTGGGGTATTAGGTTGGTCTGCTGAGGCTTCCAAGATTCCGACGCACTTCTCCAGCAGTTTAGGATTGTCGCTGAATACTTTCTGCTCCAGGAGTTGGGAGAGTAGGCTTTCTAGCGCCTTGGACGTATGTGTGGCCAACTCTTCCCCCTTCTTGAAGTAAAAAAATAGGGTGACGGCATCAGATTCAGGACTAGCATCCATAAGCTTCTTGACAATGCAGGTCATCTTGACCGACTTTCCGAAACCTCTGGGTCCTTTCAGACAGAGCAATTTGATACTCTTATTCGTTGGATCCTCCCAATCGCGATAGGATTCGTGA
Organism: Arthrobotrys sphaeroides; assembly: GCA_036971245.1. Taxonomy (NCBI): domain Eukaryota; kingdom Fungi; phylum Ascomycota; class Orbiliomycetes; order Orbiliales; family Orbiliaceae; genus Arthrobotrys; species Arthrobotrys sphaeroides. The sequence continues at coordinate 201,358 of JAJTTW010000019.1, forward strand.
GTAAAGATCCAAGTTGACATGTTCTTGTAATCCTGACGAAGAGGCTCAAAGATCGAGAGGAAGTTTTGAGTATGAATCTGGGAAGGATTGAACTTTTGGCATTTTTCCAGGAATTTGGCTCGGGTATCTTCGGTTTTGAACCTAGCTGCCATGGTTTCTTCGATATGATCGAGCTTGAGAGTCAAATCTTCGATCATTGGGAAGAGATCGGTTCTAAGTTGATCCATCTTTTGGTCTAGCTGTGGGATTGAAGATAGTTGTTGCATGACTGCCGCTTGAAAGGCATCCTCTGCGATCGTCCTCAGTTTCTGGTACTCCGCGGTCAAGTTTTCGATTTTGCCCTTCAAGTTATTTGAAAAACTCTCCTTGAAGGAACGAAGGACACGGTTCCTGTCGAGATGGGAATTTGTAGCCCAGGAGAAGTCAAGGATGAGAAAGAGGAGGTTGGGGATGGCGTCCAAGATCTTCTGTTCGATATCCCGGAGCGAGCCGTCTTCCGGCTGGGAGTTTTCGAAACGTCTCTCATACAGACGGCAGTTGAGAACGATCGTGACCACGTTCTCGCAGCATGCAGAGATCATTTCGCATTTATCAATGTCGTCGGTTCCGACCTATAAATATTCGTTCTAGTTAACACTGGTTTTTGATAGAATTATACGGGCTACGGGGTGGTTTTGTATACCTTGATCAAAATACTAACGGCACTCCAAGCAATAGATACCGTCTCCGGTGCGAATTGAAGAAATTCATCTCCAACATCTTTAACGGTCCGCAAGACATTGAGCAGCTTTGTAGCAAAACGGCTCTGTTTGCTACCGTATTCTTGGTCGAGTTTCCATTTCATCTCAGCACAGCTGGTGATCGCCCTGTCAACTCCGTGCTCGCTGTGAAGGAAATCATTGACGGCTGTCGCTGAGTACCGACGACTCTTTCTGACTTCGGCGAGAAAGAGCTCTTGTGCTTTTTCCCAGCATCGTGAGGAGGGAGCTTCCGCTAGCGCGCCACCGGAGGCTACGTTTGGGTTGTACATATTTTTGCCGTGGGTCGAATAGATCTGATAATGAGTGGTGTATTTTATAATATAATGAAAGTAAAATTTGTAGTTTTGTATTTAAATCTTGTGAGTTAATCAATTGATATCGAGCTTAAGATCAAGACCCACCGAGAAGCAGATTTCCCATAGTTTATATATCAATAACCTCCAGCCCCGCAGAACCCCATCCCGCATATCCCAGGATCGTTTATTCCACCAACGCATTACACAGGCAATTCTACCCGACCGACTCGATCCCGCTAAGTCTGCTAGGATTCTAGACGTTGCACCGCCTGGTGTTGGGCGCACCAACCAGGAATACCAGAACGTCGAATTACCCGATTTGGCAAGTGCTTCCCTTCGCGAGCCAATCAGCGGCAGCGTCGCACGACCCGGCCAATTCGGCAGCGGGTGCCAAACATGCAAACCGGCTTCGATCCACTTTTTGGAGCTACTTTGGTTTGATTCGATCTAGTCTTTTGTCTTATCTGATTGTCATAGCCTCAAAGGTCTTAAGATGTGGATGTATAAGTCTGTAAGACAGAAAAGGCTGTCTTGGTTTTTACTATGTGGATCTATCTCTAATGTATGCATGCTAACAGAGCTCAGTGTGCTGCATTGCAGAAGTGAAAACAGCCTGCATTCTCGCCTTGCTTGAGCGGACCCAATATAAGACTTCGTCTCGAAGAATACAGGACTCCTACTCCCAAACCGCTTCGAACATCCGGCTTAGCAATATATTCTATTAGTTGTATATCGGTGCTATAAAGTTAGTCTTGTCGATAAAGCATGATCAATTTATCACGACCTCGAAGTCTAGGTTCAGATACTAGCTGTGGATAGCCTCCCGGTCAGTCTCGGCCTCCGTTTCCAAGCCATAATTGCCCAACTACCACAGATATCAACCCTAGACCCAGTTGGCCGAGAGTTTGAGTCAAGTAAACAAAGACAATAAACTAAACCATAATAACAGTGGCTATGACGCGCGCGTACGTAAATAGTATACCTATTTAGGTAAGTAGCTGGGGCACTCTAGAATTATCTACCCACATCCATCAGCCACTTCTACATTCCTCTCGTTCCCAGAGCTTCTACATCATCTAATCCTTCACCAATCCACGACTCAGCCTTAGAGTCAAAACTCCTCTCCACAACCAACTTATGTCACTACCACATCAAACTTGGCATCCAGTCGAGCTCCTCCCCACACGAGTCAACATTATCAAAATTGCATGAATGTACGGCAGATTTAGGTTGTGGCCGCTACAGCCCTTTGCTCTGATACAGGTCAACTGGGATCCTTTCTATCATATACGACTCAACCGAGAACGCTACGATTCGTTCTCTCTAACGGAGTATCCGAATACATCGCCGCCGTGGGTATCTCGAGTCCTCCTTTACAGCCGCTTCGAGGTCAATATGAAGCAGAGCAACCCAAACAGCAGCAACATGTTGTGCAGTGGGTGGGGCGACTGGTCGAATGGTGGCCGGTCGCCCCCTAACACTATGTGCCCTCTGTATCATCATTACGGATACCACGGCCTGCCTTACAAACTAAAGCCCTGCGCCGATGGTTTTTCGAGCATTTGGATGATGACGATGCTTCCTGGAAGACCAAACCGTCCAAAGTTTATGACCCGACCAGGTTCCTGACGGCCAAACGAGATACGGGGTTCAGATGCCGTTTTAGCCCATTCGATCCGAAGCTACTGTACCATACTCCAGCTATCGGCAAGCTACCGTTGACATTACGACCGTACAGGACCATAACAATAATAGCCGACTTATGGTACTATTAGCGGCTCAGAAGTACCTGGAAGACACCGAAAACATTGAAGAAAACCTTCAATCCCTATTCCAATCCGAAGGAAAAATCTTACCAATACCTTTGCGAGACCTCCAATACCCACCCAGCAATTCATCCAAAACTTCTTTACTCATCATGAAAACCTGTTTCCAACACATGCGCTACGTTTATTCACTGAATGGCTGAAGAAGATCTAAACCGACGAAAGCGCTCTCACCCAATACATTCCAATCCAGATAACCAATAATCACCAGAAAGTTGCTATTAAACTTAATACAGATTCACTGGAGGACCTCATCCTCTAACGGGTCTTTATATAGCTCATAGCCGGACGAGCAGAGAGCTTTGGCAGTTTATAAACTTCTTCTACCCGGTGACCTCAGACTTTTTGTCGAGGCCAAATATATATCATGTCAGCACAATCGAATCTATGTCATGGGGTCTACACTTCATTTGGATCTCGATAATTGTGACTTTTGCCTTCAGCAAATACCGCTTAACGAACAGACGCCGGGCCTCGAAGCAACACAGAGGAAGTATAGAATCCAGCTAAAGTATCCGGAACTCCTGCCTGTCGAGTTAGCATCATGAAATCGAACGGCGCTATACTGGATCTTAACGTCTTCCTCTGCAGGGGCCGCAACAAAGTTCTAAGTCTATCGCAACGAAATCTTCGATCAGATGTCTCGGTGCGCCTCAGCGAACTCGATTTCCCTGACCTTCCGACGAGTTTTGATACTGAAAACGAGAGCTCTCGTATATATCGAGGACATCACGAATATTATGGTTACCGGTAGCGTCCCGCTATTTATGCTAGCGATGGCACTTTGCTACTCAAAATTCATGAGCATCGGCTAGCGAGTGGAAATGGTCGCAGAGGAAGAGAGCGTGGGACGCGTCCGATGAACTTATATCGTAGGGCGTGAAATCATATATAATGTAAGAGATCTCTACCCTCTCCTCCCCCCCTTTGCGGTATTTCTACCGGGACTAATATATGTATGGTACCCGGTATAGTTATATGGCTTTCTTGCTCGACGATTTAGCCATCGCTATTCTATCATATTGCGACCTAAAATGCCTTTTTACAGGCACCTTAGACATCATGGATGTCAGATAACCCGTATCGCTGGTGGCGTCTAAAGAAATGACGCTATTTATTGAACTGATCCCGAAGGAGCAACGATTGAATGGGCCCTTGGTTACTTTGCTGCCCCAGCACCGACGACGGTTTCGTTCTAGAACCAGAAACTACCACTCTCAAGAACTCCATCATGGAATTCTACTCCATGATCGATCAGCTCCCTCACTTCTCGAAGGAGCAACAGTCCATCCTGATGAGCCAACTACCAGGCTTCACTAGAACGATTGAAGAGTGGACTGTATTATTTCCAAATAATATGTGAGTATTATTAATTCCGGTATTGACTACAAAGCTAACCACTCACTTTCAAGAATGCATAACTTGACAGAGCCTTTACGGTCCATAATCATGAACAATAAATAACGTTTCCTGTCTGCTGGGCCTTTTCTTCTTTTCCGACGAGAGAGCGGAGAAACCTTCAAAAGGGAGCTTAAGCCCGAAATCGTGGAAAGAATAGAGAGACTCCCTCTTACAAGGCATCAACTATGACGCATGATAAGCGCTAAATGAAGCGTGCAGCAAGAAAGTCCCCAAACGTATTTTGGTCAAATTCCCAGAAACGATACTCGTCCCACAGCACTTGGAGTCCAAGAGTATCCGATTGGGGGAACCTCTAATACCGGAAAGATAACTCTTGAAGACGGCCACTGAGGGATATGGAAGGCGTGATTCGTGGCATAACGGGCTACGTAGCCATGCAGGGTCGAGTGCAAGGTTGACTCGACCGGACAGGCTCCCTTCGATTTCTATAAGATAGCGGTTCCGTTTCTGCTTCCATCCGTATCCTTCACCTCTTCTCCTGGAATACCCCTTCACCTCTCCTGAAAACCAAATCACCATGTCCTCTTCAATCAACCGCCGCAGACCGGGTCCCGGGCGCCCCATTATCATCGGCTCTTACGCTATGCAGCAAAGGACCATGTACGCTGCAATAATAACATAGAATTGGAACCGCAAGGTACGCGACGTCGGAGTACGTCGTGGTAACCTTGGAACTGGCGGCAGTCGGGTCGGTGCTAGAATTCCCAAACATCGAAGTGCATTGGCGAAAGTGGTAGCGTTAATCTCCCGATGCTTCCGAGCCTTTCGATCCGATCAAAAATGGCGGACTTGCTGTACAATGGGACAAAAAGGTGGCCACATAAAACGGGCAATTCGACGAAAATAGACATTCGAACTGTGATTACGAACCTCACAACTCGGCTCACAGCTGTAGAGACGGGCTTTGACGCGAAGAGTACCTTGAGTATCTTGACACAAAGATTACGAGGATTGAATCCACCTTAGATGTGGTCAGGAGCTTTTATATTCTTCGCCGACGGACTAAAGTTAAGGTCCCACTAGAAGCCTATACCGAATTTTTCGAAGCGACTAGCGATTTCACCGAATGTGGGATAGGTTGCTACCACGTTGATTCGGCGGCATGTATCTAACTTCGTGAGGAACCGCCTTTTTCGGGTTTGAATTGTTCGAGGCATACATGCATTACAGGGCTTTAACGGCTTGTAGTATGACTGTCGCATTTACCTTAGCCCTCGGAGCAGTACAATTTATTCACTTCCGTCTTGTCTCATATCAAACTTCCAACTCACGTAGAACGTCTTTCTCCGTAGTTAGATAGATGTTAGATGTCATTCTCACTTGTTCTAAGTCAAATACTTTATATATACGGGAGTAATCAGTAATAGCAAAATATGCTTCCGCTATTTATTACTAGCTAACAGCCGGACAGATTGTAATATATATAACAGATTTGGACATGATAAATTATATATTCGAGGATATCTCCGTCTATCTAGGTTCATGCGTGTGATGATATACTAGACAAGTAATAAGTATATATATTAGAGGTCCGGCCTGTACGCTGGCCCTACTTTCTGTAGTGACTTCCTGGAGTTTTGTTTGCAAGAATATTCACGTCATATGGGTATCCAAACGTTACTCGAATCCCGTCATGGCCATGGTCTTGTTGTAGTTGATGGCCGAGAAGACCTCCCTGCCCTCTCCGACGAAAAAGTTGCGATGCCATTTCACCGTGTTGCAGACTCTGCTGGTGAGTATCTCGGGCCCCCTCGCCGGTTGGCCTCCAAGGGTGGTGCGAAAACGGATTGGAAGTTCATGCATTGCCTCCCCCGGAAGCCCGAACGAAAATAGGCCCAAGTCCGGGCAAGATAATAAGCCAGTTACCAAGAAGAGTATGGGTAATTGGTAAGCTCTTCTATGGTCTGTAGGGCTACATTCTCCGGGCATCCCGACCACCGGATCATCAAACTTGTAGGCCACTACGATTATCAGTGTCAACGGTGGGAACGGCAATGCCGAAATGCCAGAGCTCTCACCCTACCCAGCCGGCGCTCGGCGACCCAAGTGCAGAGTTTTAGAAGATTGGAGGTAGTGACTTAACCGCCGTGGCTGCGATGATTCATCCTCTAGATCATTCTCGGATATCGGATGCTTCGAGGCTGTATATTCCCGACCGGTAATAATCAGTTTCGTCAACTACGAGGCCCGGGACCACCGCATCCATGACCCATTCGCCACGCGGGTGGATCATGTGAACCGAACCCATCGCTTAGCTTCGATAACTTCTGTACCTGCGGAGTCATATACTTAAGTAATCTGCTTCGATTCGCAGTAGACCGACTCATGCCGGACGAGACCATAAGACGCAGCTTGCACTCAGTCAGGTCTTGATGTGGTGTCTCACCGCACCATGTAAGGATATTACAGGTGTGGGGTCCGAATCATGTTGTAAGAGATTCAAATGCTATGAACCGTAGCGTTCGTTAGCCAGATGCCACAAATCGGGGGCAAAGTATGTATATATTTACCTAGGATATTGCAGTCCTCAGTTTTAAGCCATAGACTGTAGTAACAGTAGTGAGAGGTCAAGAGAGAAGGAAGAGGAGGAGGAGTTCCTCCCTTCGCGTCTCAATGAATAAATGAACTAACGACAATACAATCTATCTACCTAGCAACTGACTATCTAGTGGAGACTGGAGACTATACCCTATATCTCCTACATAGACAAGCTCGTTTGGGCAAATCCGGTAGCAGCGCTCTGGTTGTCGTTTAGGGTGAGCCCAACCTCGGTTAATGAATCTACCCGATTGGATTGGGCGGCGTCGACAAAGTAGCGAAGGGTTATCTCAACGGTTTGATTGGTACCTTCTGACTGTCCATCTGCGCTTGGGTGCCAGGCCGAAGTTGACAATATTGTCGCTCACTGACGTCCTCCCATTCCACGCTCGGGTGACGCAAAATATATAGGGGTTATGATTCGCGTTGTCTTGTGGACTGGTACTTGCTCCACAATAGCTCTGTCCGGCGCATTGAAATAGGGTGCCCTCCAGACGGATTGATGGTGTATTGTTGAAGCTTTGTGGTGCCATAGGGTTGGGACGATTAGATAAGCATTTTCCGGTGGACGAGGTAACAGAGCAGGGCCCAATACGGCCTGCGTGGGTTGCTTCCCGGGTTTGGAAGGCAGCCCTTCAGGAACTTGGCGAACGATTCCTGGTCCTTGATCCCGACAAACGAGTCGTACGCAGACTCTTGTCCCGGATTGTCTGGGTCTTGTGTCACGCCTAAAATTGATGGTTCTGAGTTGGATTCTGGCACTTATCCGCTCATGAAGTGCTGGACCTGCACATACCTATGCGGGCTGCCTGTCAGGCCCTGTGGCATTCTGGTCCACGACAAGACTAGTTTTAGAGCATGTATAGCTCCGAACGTCAGAACGAGGTGATCCGTTTATATATATACCAGCTCCTCATCTGGGTGGTAGATGTATTGAGTGATCGGTTTCGTTTGTTGGCCCTGGTTCGCTGGTACCGGTAGGCTGTCATAAGTTGACCGTTAGCGGCGGGTTTGATTCTCAAGGGCATACAGTAGAGGGGACCATACCATTCGGATTGTAGTAAGAATATGAGCGAGGTGAAGAGAGAAGGAAGAGGAGGAGTTCTTCCTTCACTTCTCGATAAATAAATAAATAAATAACAACAAACTATCCATCTAGGTAACTGAGTGGAGACTAGGGACCCTATATCTCCTACAAAGTCGGCCGTTAGCATCGGCTTCAATCGACTTTCAAGGACATATCGTATCGGGGACCATACCATTCAGATAACTCTGCTTCGCACTGAGGCTCGTAGCTCCAGGCGCAGTATAAGACTTCTTGCTTCCCTTTTAATCTAGGAAGCAGATTCATCGAGAGATTCAACACGGGATCTAGCCTTCCAGACGGTCTTAGTATCCGATATCCCCGGTTCCCGGGGAGTACGGTATCGGTAAATGTAGGTACCGTTGTATCGCTGGCATTCCGCTAGACGGCCATATTTCAGCCGCATCTTTATCGGTTGACGAATTTTATAGTATATACTCTTAGTAAGGAAGTCGTATCTGCTTCGATAAGCTGTATACTCTAACTGTTAGCATACCTGACTTCATAGACTTCCCACGCATTCCAGAGGTGACCATACTATTCTAGCACCGTCCCTCCGGCAGGATCTAGAAAATGGGGTGTATAGACTTCGACCAGCGTACCCGAAGGGTTCAGATACCGGCCGTGGATACCGAGCTGGGGCGCCGTGGATGTCAGCTGACATACCGGTGGTTGAAGTTGGTTTTACATCTGCAGGAGGAAAAGCCGAAGGGAGGAAGTGAGGGAAGACAAAAAGAGAAGGGAAGAAGATACTACGCTGCAGACTATGACTCCATAGTGAAATATATTAACGGGCCCCGTATATATTTGCGCGCCGGTCTTGTTCATATCCTTAGAAACGAGCATATCACATTAATCCCACCGGCTGAAGATACTGCCCTGATCAGTTGCAATCATACGCTGACCACCGAGGCTCACGACCCTCACGATCACTGCATGTAAACGCGCCAAAGAGTTACCGTTCATATAAAAATATATCATTGCGCACCCCCTCGCAAGGTACTCTTGTACAAAAACATACATTCATAAGCGTATCTATCTATTCACAATCACCCGAGAGGCCACCGTCATATTAACTAAAAATCCGGCTCAAGCTCCCTCATAACTTCCCGGTAATTCTCGAAAAATTTGTACCGCGAAGCCAGCCTAACCAGGTCCGCAAGTACCTTCGAACATTTTTCATACACAGCTTCCCCCTCCCCCCTAAGAAACGTATCCGCGTACTCCTGGAGGATAACCCCATACTCCTTCACCCCCGGTTCGAACTCCCCCCTTACAGATTTCCCGAAGTGCTTGACCGCAAATATAATATTCCAGTGCGCGAAGGAAAGACCCAACCGTTCGAGTTCGGACATCAGCTGGTTGTAGCTTTGATACTTCACCGGATTCCGTTGAAGGTCTTTCGCGGTATCTTCGTTGAGTATAAACCCCCGACAGTCCGTACTCCCCAATCGTCTTTGCACCTCAATGTAATGCTCCTTCTCCATCCAAAGCCAACCCAGGAATGTCATATGATCGCTGCAGAGAGCTTCCATGATCGATGCCGCGGCAAACTCCAGGATGATAGCCGTCTCTATCTCCAAAACCTTTCTTTGGAATGCGCCCTAGAATCCAATATGCGTTTAGCCCGTGGAGGTGGACGCGCGGGATCTTTTAGGGGAAACGTACCATCATCTTATTTAATACTTCGTGTATGTCGAAGGAACTTTCAGCTCCTCGAAGTAGATACGTATATTGGGTAGGATGTAGTAGGTACTTCTTGAGGACTCAAAGGTGTTTGGTGCTTAGGCAGGCAGGCAGGGGCAGCAGGATGGGAGTGGTGGAAGCAAGGAAGCAAGGTGGAAAACGGAGTTCAGTCATGGTCGGATCTATTTATATAAAAACAAAGCGAAGTTACAGTCATGCCTGGGGCCTAAAGGGAGCGTGGCAGATATGCATCTCGGCTCCACGGTGGGATCTCCGCCTATTACGCCTCGCTGTAGAGGATTTAGGCGACCGTCTAAGCGACCTCGGGTCTCGAAAAAAAAATGTGCGATTGTCTTACTAGGTACTATCTAAGGTACTTCGGGTCCTTCTCAAATCCCCTTCTCGAGTTGACGACGTCTCTTATATAAATTTCTTGATAGATAATAGGGGTAAGCTCCCTTTCGAAGGTAGGACTAACAGCGAGAAGATTCTTACAGCGAAAGACGCTTTGACCAGAATCGATAGAGCCTGAACCAGCATAAAGCAGTATTGGTCGTAATAGTGCCACCGGAAGCGGGGGTGTCCCGACCGTCGTCGACAAAACTATTTGTGTATCCCCAGCGGCAAACCCAGCTGCAGTGGTAGGGTCAGCGGCGGGGCTACTACCGAGAGCAGTTCCAGAGTTAACATCTTATCGGGGACCGCCGATAGTGGCTTCGGCCTTGTCGGAATTATCGGTGGCATCATCGGTGGCGGCCTCGACTCTAGCTTCAGCCTTTAGGCCGATGTCAGAGATCTTATCGGAACTTGATTCAAATTTATTCAAGTTATTGGAGTTATTATTAAAAATAACCTTTTCTTTAACTTCAACCTCTAAATTAATACCAAAGATTTTATCAATAATCAATCCAAACTTATTATAACTATCAGGGTTGTTATCAGTCATAACCTCAACTCTGACTTCAGCCTTTAAACTAATGCTAGAGATCTCATCAAGATTTGATTCAAGTTTGTCAGAATTACCGGAGTCATCGTCAGGAACGATCTCTCCTCTGACTTCAGCTTCTAAACTAACACCAAGGATCTCATCAAGATTTGCTTCGAAGTTGTCGGAATTACCAGACTAATCATCAAAAACAACCTCTCCTCTGACTTCAACCTCTAAACTGACGCCAGAAATCTCATCAAAATTTTGTTAAAGAGTTGGCGGAATTACCAGGCTCATCATCAGGAACGACCTCTCCACTGGCTTCGGTAACACGGGATCTGTGAGGAGCACCAATTGGACCCCTGAGGGTGGTCCAAGTTGGCCGGGGTGCCGGGATATCCGGCGTCCTGAGATCTTGGGGATTACTCGATCCCATCGTGGCCCATTGCTTGACGGATAGGAATAAGTCCGATGGCATATGGAGCGTCGAAACCAAGGAGAATAGCTTTGTCCTTGGGTTCCCGGCGCCACCGCCCAGCTCGTATTGGACGAAATTTTGCGCTGGACAAGTCTCCTCGTCCCGGTGGTTGACATCCCTCAGTAAGGTGAGGGTCCAGGCAAACGTCCTGTCCCCCATCGCCTTGATATCGTAAACTATTAATGCTCACTGGAAACCTATTATCCATTCACCACGCAAATGTGCACAGCTGCTTTGGTCTGGGGCCCTCTGTACTTCCTTTTCACCGAGAAAGTAAACCCACATAGCTTGCGAGTGTTTCCGGTACTGAGGCGCCGCCAGAGGTTTGCTATATTGTCGGATCCGGTGGACATTTTAGCTCGTATTCGAAAAAACTATGAACTGGACAAGTCTCCTCGTCCCGGTGGTTGACCTCCCTCATCAAGGTGAGGGTCCGGGCAAAAGTCCTGTCCCCCATCGCCTTGATATCGTAGACGATCATTGCTGACCGGAAGTCCAGGACCCATTCCCCTTGCAGACGGGATGGATCGGTGGTGATCCTCCTAATCGTAACATTTGATGAACCCGACAACGGGTGACGGTAGTAGGCTGACTCAGACCCCCACCTGGGGACCCTCAGCTTGTGGGAGGAGATGGCCCGCGGCGTAAAGCCGACGCGCCCTTCAACGTAAATACATCCATCAGCCACATGTACTTTCAAATTCGAAGGGGGGGGGGGAGGTTAATAGAATACCAGAGTTGTTAATTTGTCTGCCTAAGGTAGTGTACAAACGGAAGGGCTCATTTCGATCCCCTCCCCACTTTAACTTTTTTAGCTTGTGGAATGAAATTGCCCGCAGCATAAACCCGACACGCCCTTCAACGTAAATACGTCCATCAGCCACACATACTTTCGAATTTGAGGGGGGAGGGGTTAATAGAATACCGGAGTTGTCGATTTGTCGGCCCAGTGCAGTGTAAAGTCGAAACGACTCACTCTGGGCACCGCCCGGGAAACGGATCTCTACGCAGGATTGACCGTGCTTGGTCCCGTTTTCGTAAAGACACACCGTTCCTGCAGGGATGTGGACCTCTCCGCGCCGAACGTTCTGGACCTTGAACTTTCTCAGTCTGAGATACTTTTTAGAATCATTAGAGGATTCAGCTTTCCAATCGTAACGTGTGAGCTGCCGGGGGAGCGTCTGTGACAGAAGGCAGGCTCCTTGGGCGTCGAGATCAGATCACGGTATGAAAGACATCCGTGTGGACCTTTCCGCAAGGCTTTGGAGATTTCCTCGTTGAGGTAATCATTGACGTGGGGATATTTCCCCTAAAACACCGATACATTTAGCTGGTGGAACTAGAAACTCACGATTCGAGAAAGGACTTACCATGTATCCTTAACGAGATCGTACGTGTCTAATGACCTCATATCCGTCGGAACAAAGCATCTGGTTAGACCCTGGAAGATATATTAGCCTTACCATCTAACCTACCTACTTATAGCTAGACTTGACATAAACTTACCTAGGTATATATCCATATAGGATGGTGGATAGGTAGATAGGTAGGTAGGTACCAGGGGAGGTAGGCACGGTGAGGATGGAGGATGGAGGATGAAGAAGGAAGGAGGAAGAAGGAAGGAGGAAGGAAGAAGGAGGAAAGAACGGGAAGGAGGGAAAGGACAGATTCCTTTTAAAGCCAGGTCTCTTTATGCGATAAATAGATACTTAGCAGTAAGTTGCCCCGTAAACCGGCAGTAAGTAAATAAACAAAGATTTGTAATTATGTGAACAAAAAGCGTGCATGATAAACGTGAAAATCTCGGCGTAGCAACGTAAACAAAGTCAGCGACAGTCTCGTAACCAGACAATTTATGAACTAGTCACCTACCTACTTAGTTACCCCCGCGATAGCCTCTAGCCCCTACGGCTCTCATATAAAAGTCTTCGTTTCCCTGCTGCACGGGGTCCGCGCCCTTAAAACTGTTTAAAACCCCCCAAAATAAGAACCACCGGTTGGCAGCAGTGACGTCACGGACTAAACCTCACGATGATACGATACAGACGGACATCCAAAGTACTATCTACGCAGCCCATAATTAACCGTGCAAGAACGGCCACAGATTTATCAAGGAGCCCCGAAACTTGTAGTCTTGATACATCGACATACCCCTTTACAATTCGAAATACCTAATAACTGCCCCCTCCCCCATAAGCCTAATTGTAGGTACCTACTTATCTACTATATATACAAGCGGACCCCCGGCATAACCCCGATCCAGAGGCCCCAGTCTCATTGCTAGCTTCTCATCCACGAAGGCCATCGGCTTTCCTCAAGCTGCACCCACTTCCGTCGGCCATCAGACCCAGAATCTATAGGTACCCAGGCTTCCTCGAACCATGTGCCAACGGTAGCCTTCTAAACCCCGCGATACAACCCTTTCGAACGACTGCGTGATAGTCATCATACTCATGGCCAGAACCCGTTCAAGAGCAATCTAACATACTGCACGTTTACTCTGTATCTCAGGCTCCTTTTGTATCATCTCTTCATAATCTCAAACTCATGAATTCAATTTTTGTGATAAGACTAGATACATTTATACTCCTCCACATCATTCTCGACGAGAAGAAGTCTCGTGAAACAACCAAGAAAATAACCCAACAGAACCAAACATTGACCCGCCGCTCTCGCTAGGCGGGATAGAATCTTCGTAAACGGCCCTGGAGGGTACATCTGGTGCTTCCAGACCGATATCCACCAGATAGACACTGCACTTTCCCGAGTAACCTTAGAAAAATGGGAGTAGGACACCCACCGCTCGTGATGAATCGTACGGGTCTGTGGCCTCGTATTCGTACTCGTACACCATTTTGACCTGCACTCTTGGTGCCTCAGTCCGCTAAAGAAAATGTCGGCGTAGCACTGGGCCACCGTCATGAAGTGCTTGACGTGGACTTGGGGCTGTGCCATTTGGTTCCGCTCTCGCTGGATTACGGTGATCAGATTCCAGTGGTCTAGACCTAAGTCTAGACACTCGAGAACGTTTAAAAGTTGGTTGAACGCCGGGTCGTCCGCTGGGGCTCTCTGGACGCCCCGAACGAAACTTTCGCTTAGGACCAGACCCGTTCGCTCGGACAAACCGCTGGTTTTCTGGTATCGCGTCTCTTCGTCGCCGAGGATAGACCAAAAATGTTTATTGTCCAAGCGGTGGTTATAAAGTGAGTTAATTGTCTCACGATTCGGGACACCGCGGCCCGGAGAACCGTCCCTGCCGGTAACTCTACGCTTTACGCCTCGAGTTTGTACTAAAAAGTCGAACACGTTAACTCCTGAATCCCAAGGGATAACATTTGAGAAAACTTACCATAGCTCCGTTCAGCCGAGTGTAGATATCTAGGGAGGACTTCATCTCCAAGCACGTCTTCCGAACCGGGTCCGGAGTTATTTGACTGGTTCCGACAAACGGAAGAGGGCTAAGGATAAACTCGAAACTTCTAAAGACCAGGACCAGGACTAGGACCAAGGTTCGACCCGAGGTAGATAATAGATGGTTAGCCCGGTGAATGAACTAGCTTGTGAGTGCAAGAACACAGGAGGGGGAGGTGGATTACAGGAAAGAAAAAAAACCTAGCTGGGGGGACCCGGAAGTTCGTTTAAATAGCTACGTAATATTATTGTTTATTTACGAATATATGCCAAAAGATTGATAGACCGCAACCCCGACGCTCGGCGTAACGTACATATTATGGGTTAGCACCGCGTATCCACGCCAGCGGCTATGTATTATATATTCTGCAATATATAGCAGCGGGTCAGGCTATGTCATAGAGTGCAATGGGGGGCGGGTACGTAGACCCCGCACAGCCAACTGATCCCATGAAGCATATTCTAGTCGAAGATGTGTAGATGCGGGCAATGGGACTTGGAGGTTAAGGTCGCGACGCTGTAAGCTTGGAATAATGATAGTGTTCATGGCTCAGGAAGACCAAGACTAAGAGATATATGTCTGGCTAACGTATCACCCTGTACCCCCCCGCTCGAGCTCGTAGATATCTAGATACGGCTACCCCGGTAGTGCCATGTTGTACATAATAGCTACGTTGTAGACATTCTTGCACTGACGAATACCAACCTAGCTACTGAAGTAGCTATCAAAAGGGTTTTCACTTATCGGGTACCTAAGTATCAGCTCGCGATCAAATGGAAGTACTTGGAAGGGAGTTTCAAACGATGGACTTCTCTCTATTACATAAGAATCATAGAGACTATGTTACAGACCCCAACAATCACAAGAATTGAGATGGAGAGAAGACATATCATACAAGTACCAAAAGGACACTATCAACTAAAACAGGACTCTCCAGCATTAGAATCGAGCTCCCACATGGTATCTGGGAGTCCGGTTCCATCGTCCCAGACCCTAAGAGCTGTTAACCCGCCCATGTAATATCCTCACGGTACTTTTAAACCCCGTAGGAAATGTCTTCGCACGGTTAAAACCTTTGGCTTTGTCACCTCCGATCACTATGATCACGTACTTCTCGGTGCAGAGTCGGTGTTTCTCCCAAATTGCCATTTTCTTTTCTAGAAGTTGCAGTTTTTGTTTTCGATGGTGAGGGTTCCCTGAATATGCAGCTTTGCATAGTTCTTTCAGCTGTTCTTTGCTGATAGATCTGGCGAGATCTGGTGGTATCTCTTCCACCGAGGCTGCCCATTGTATGGTGTTCATCTTTGATCGTTGGAATCTGATCACCGTCAGCTCATAAATTCAGCGTTCACGGTATGTTGTATACGTACAGAATCCAATGATCATTGGATCTCCCGTCGTTTGATTCTGCATAGCTACTAGTCCTCCCGAGAATCCCTTATAAAGACTACATTCTAGCCCTATCTCCCCGTTCTTGAAGTCGATATCGACAATAGTTCCGTGGGAGACGCTCTTGTGGAAGGGTTCCAGAAGGTAATGTGAATTTGCCTAACCGGGAGATTGTTAGTGATCCCGCTCTGGGGTTACAAGGAGAGGAAGTATTGGAGTCTTACCCGAATAGTGGAGGCTTCAGGCCTGATTTCGTTGTATTCATCGAGATAAGCTTTCAACTCGAGGTCAGGTTCGGAATTGTAGCCTACAGCGAATACATCGCACCCCTTCAGGCCCAGTTCCAAATCTCTTAGCTCTTGCACTTCTAGTATGAAGTCTGTACCCACGTAATCAATTGAAAGTCTCCCATCTTTATCAAGTAGGAAGCAACCAATGTCACATTCGAGATCCCATAAATGAAGAGATACTCTCCGGAAATCTTCATCCCAATGCAAACCTTCTCTGTTGTAGTCTTCCATGAAGACTGTCAAATAAACGTCGGTGTTTTAAAAGCAATTTTCAAGCTCTTCAGCACTAGCGATCTCACTGCTCCACTTTTGAAAATGTAGAGCACCAACAAATACATTTGGTGCAATCCAGAATCCTGACTGGAAGCACAAATTGCCTTCATTCGTCAGTTTTCCGGTGGAATCAATCAACCTTTTGTATTCAGGCTGTTGGAGAAACTGCAGACCCGGATAGAGGGCGAGGTCGAGGACTCGACCACGCCGAGTGATCAAACACTTCATCCATGAACGCTTGTTCCGGTCAAAGCATAAAGCGCCGAACTTGGTTCCTGACTCCGGCCTCTGTTCCCTATAGTCTTGGAAGCACTAGTGGAGGTCAGCTACAACCGACATCGGGGATTCAAGGGGCTTTAAAGAGGCCGGGTGCTTACCTACTTCTTCTGGAGGAATAGGGTCGAGCCCGGGTCCTCCCCTGAGGCGGAAGCCAAGTCCTTCCTTTTTGAGCGGGTGTGTAGTTCCAACCACCTCCCCACACCCGTCTATAAGAGGCGGGCCCTGATTGGGGTAAGAAGGTCTTGTATCAGAGGGCGGAGAGTTGTTAGAGTTAAAGTCCATCTTGACGGTGGGAGGGAGATGGAAAGATGTAATCAACAGGCGGGGATATGACCGAATTTTGCTGGCAACTTAGGATGGCTGGGATAGTTTGATGGTCTGGGTTTGGTTTACCGGACGATGCTAAGTAGCTAGTATTTATGTAGTAAATAAATAAATTTTTTGAGGCGCGTCGAGCGGCGGAAAATAGGAAATAAATAGGGTTAGCCGAGGGCATGGCGATCTCGTGGGAAACCGCCTATCGATAGAGGTCTGATCGGCTATTTATAGCTACACGACACGCAGATATGCGGCGTCTATCGTCTTGATGTAATCCCCGACGGATCCTACTTGGAGCGTAGTAGGCAAGGAGGAAGTAGGTAATTAAATACTTACCTAGGTGGATACTTTCATTTTAACCAGATAGCCAGAGCAATGATGAATAATGAACGAGAAAAGCAACCAAGGGAAATTTTCATATTTTCCACAACTTCACCCTCAGTTTCCAGGATAAGGTCGACTCGGACCGATCATGGAGCTTTCTTTTCCGCCTGCGAACCCAATGACTCTCATGGCACTCCCGTATCGCCCCTTCACCACAGGTATTCTCTTCGGTATTGTGTTTCGCAAGAAGTTTACTTTTACCAGCGAGTTGCCGAATCTCGCAGCGTATTCCCAGACTGCGGCAGCGCCATCGTAGGCGCAGCTTTGCGATCATGTGATACGAGGTCAAACGTGAAGCGAACACGATGGTGCGCAATAACGGGCCCCTGAGCGTTATCCATCACCAGTCTTCCGGAGGCACTCTCTAATCAATGAGTTCAAAAAACCTCCTGCGAGCCGCCCGTAGGGGGTGATTCAAGCACGATTGCTATTGGAGGAACCTCATGGCTCAAATAAGCCATCCGTCTGCCCTGACTAACGCCTCGGGTGCTAAAGCCTATAAAGGTTGAGATATTCAAAGTCAGCCTATCATTCCCCGCTCGTATTTCTGGTAAATCTATTGAACATGTACTTTTGGTCCGTTGGCTTCATCATCTAGTTTCTAGACACACTTGGTCTAGGCTCTATCGGGTGTGTAAGGATCAGGCAAGTACTTACGCTCCCCGAATTTTGACATTGTTGTATTGAGACTCGGAACCCATCACGGGGTCGCCGCGGCATCTTCTATATCCTCTAAAGAGGCTGGGGCCGCCATTGGATTTTGCTTTATTAGCAAAATTAACTGTTTTTGCGGCGTGGTGGTGGTGGTTGGTGTAGAAATGGTGACTGGCTGGCGTTAGCTCAACTCTCCCGCGGGTGAGGCACACTGCGCAACAGCTCTCGTGGTCCCGAGATCCATATGCTCGAATTAATCTACCAAGCAGCGGTATTTGGTATACAAAAAGCGAGTGGTGTCATCTGCAAATGTTTTGCAACTGGTGGATTCAATTTCGTCCATATCTTCGATTTCTTGCTTGGACGTGCAGTGAACAAGTAAATCCACAGGTATCGAAAGGACCCTCAGCAATCGAAACGATTACGTGCACCATGCAGAAGGCACAAGTCCTGTCGTACCTAAATTTCAGGTCAGCCGTGGCTCCAAAGGAATATGCAGCTCCCGATATCAGCTCTTACGCGGCGGGAGGTTCTTTTCTCGACCTAATGGATATAAATATACTAATATTAGCGCCCGTGCAGTACAGTAAAAGGTGGAGGGTAAACCTACGATGACTAGTTTCTACTCAAACGATCTTGAAATAGACATGAGCAATCGTCGAATTTGGCTGTCGGCGGCTCCTGATGAAGATTAGCTACGAAATAAGCGTCAAAGAGCTGTGAGCCTTACCTTTCAATCCAGCACAACAGTGGCAGCCCATATGTCGTAGCTTTGCGCTGCAGGACATAAGACTTAGATCTCCCCTGATAATAGGGAAATCTTCGCCATGAAATGATCGCCTGCGGCCTTGTAGGCCCAGAGACTCCACCAAGAGATGTGTTTGGAATCTATATGGCTTGGCGTTACGTCGTTGGAGAAGTGGAATTGTGCCAGTATAGCTTTTTCTCGAGCTTGGTGATGGGGGTGCTGGTGGTTTGGGTGCCCCCGCGGCGACTTTGTCGATATATATAAGCTCAGAAGCTCTTACCAGACTTTCCTTGCATCTGGGATTCTGCAAGTGGGAATAGGTAGATCTAGATTAGTCTGGAATCAAGACGCGCTGGAGTTCGATCCTAGTAGGGACGTCGGCAGCCTCGAGTCTCGACCTGTGCCTTTCTAGAATGACTTTAAGGTTTGATTCCTTGGCCTGAACTCTGGATATGGTAGCTTTTTGTTCAAGCGCGAAGGGGCGGACGTATGTTTCCCACTCTAACAGAGTGGTAGTAATCTAGATGCGTAGTAGGTATAGGGTGATGATCATCGTGATTGTGATGGTGATGTTAGAGATATATGATGTTGCGATAGTGGTTGGGACTACGTGCTAACGGGAAGCTGGGATAGCAGAAGGAAGACATGGTAAGTAAAAAGAGCGGGCAGAGAGATAGATACTTGTTATTCGCCATCTTGTTTATTTATGTAGCACTTTTATATACAAACAACTATAGGTAAACTCTTCGCTGTTGACCAGGCGACAGTGATTTATGAAGTAAATATAGGAACACTATGCGTGCCTCGCCTCATCCAGTAATTTCTAGAACCACCAGGCCCTTGGATCAAGAGAGAAGACTAGCTTCGCGTCAACTGCAACCACATATACGGTTTTCAATGAGGGCAGGTACCTAACTAAGTAGATTGATCATATGAATGCAAAAGAAATATAGTCCTAGTGGATGATCATTGACAGATGGGTCCCATGGATCTGATCTCGGGACTACCTCTGGATCGTGTACGCACCTCAGATACCCTAGTCGAAGTTCTAATCCGCTGTAACATCCAGCTGGCACAATGTAGTATCTAGCACTCTTATCCTACGTAGCCAAGTAGTTTTGAATATTCACAGTTAGGAGACTTGATTTCTTTCAAAATATCGTTCCTTAAATACTGAATGAATTCTTTAAAGTCTAAATAATGAGGCAAGAACCACCAGATCCGCCTTCGGCATCCCCGGCTTCACCTCGAGCTCCTCCGTTTTCACTTGGGGTTCCCCGGGTTTGGCTTCAACCTGTCCGCCTTGTTCTTCGACCCGTTTATCTCCCTCTTCGCATTTTCCGCCTTCATCTTCGTCTTTTCCTCTGTAGTCTTTCCGAACTGAATAACCCGCAAATATTAGCCCCAGTGATTTCATTGCATTGATACGTTTTACAGTACAAACCTTAGACATCATTCTGTAATTTCCGACAATGACTTCTTCAAATCGCCCGCGGGAGATCGTACATCAAATGCGATTTAATTTTCCAATGAATCCAACCTACGTGTGATCTTATTAGATGTGAGGGTATTACGAAGAGGTGAGGCCTTACGTACCGTCTGTTAATTGTTGGATCTGACTAAGGAAAGGATAACGATGGGACGCTCACGCCCTTGGAGCAGAAAACCAGAGGTCTAACATGTCTGTGTCCGAGATATCATTGATGCCGTAAGGGTCGGCGGTGGCGCTACGTTTTTTGAGTACGGGTTGGTTGGCTCGGGTGGAAGTTGAAATGTCGGCGAGAGGTTGAGGTTTTTTAGCCTTCGGTGCGGTTTCGGCGTTGGTAATTGTCGATTGTGTGCACCTGTAACCCAATTGACCGTAGGTATCTGAGCCCTTTCCTTAACCGGACGAATTGACCGGCTTAACCGGTCAAAACGACTCTATCGCCCGGGGAAATCCCCGGGGCGACGAGTTCATAGGCGATGCGTATCGTAGCCTTGCGTTCTTCTGGATTTTCAAAGCCATGAATAGCATAGGCCTTTTCGGGGCCTGTAACGTAAGTCTAGACGACGTTGCTCTCTGACCTGGGAAAAGCGTTGGCTAGAACGCCTCTAAGGGTTTCCGACATAGGAAATTTGAGGGTCTCTGGGTCGTTCTCGGAGGAGAGGGGGCCACGAGAATAGGAGTAGGGGCTGTTTTTGACTAAGGCTGGAACACTCGGTTCCATTCTGTGGCCAATCTGTAAGGTCGCATCAGGCCACTCGGATTCCTTGAGCCTATGCGATAGGCTGATAGCCGCGTCGCCGTTGCTCGACTCGCTGAATGAGCGAAACTGTGTTTCGTCTCCGACGAGGATATATCGATCGACGATATCTTGAGAAATGAGCCAAGGTAGTAAACTATCTAGCTCGTTTGTCGCCGCAGCTTCGTCCAAGATTACCATTTTTGGCTTGAACGCTTCCCAGTAGTCGCATGTCGGATATTCTCGCTTTGAGAATGATGATACATAAATCAAAACGTGCTATGCATCTAGAGTGCAGGGAGAAGTTAGATGAGTTGGGCCTTCTTGACCGCAAAAACGGTTGTCGTTGTCCCTCGTAGATAACTTACTCTGCATAGAGTCCGGCAAATACCCGTGCCGGAAAACCGCAGGGCACATCAATGGTTGAGAATATGACTGTTTGAGCTTCAATAATCTTGGACTTGAAGTCAGTCCGTGAAACGTCTTCCGGTTTGCCGCCCCTCTCGTTGGGTCCAGCAATCAATTTTGTCCAGGGAACCAGAACTTGGCTCGCCCCGTTCATCTTCTGTTGGAATCAGGTCTGCAACTAGACCCCAGTCATTCGGTGGGTCAGATGGAAGGCTTTCTGAAAGGGCTGCCACCGTAAAAGGAGGTGGCAGGGTGTAATGGGAACTTGAGGAAGGATGATGAAGAAGAGATGGTGGAAGTGCCTGCCTAGGATTTAAATAGATAGGTAAATAAACAACACATCTGTGTAGTTAATTAGGACCCGGTTACGGGGTCGCGACCTCGGCACCCCCCCAGCTACAAACTTACCTAAACTAGGGTCATGATCCTCCCAGCCTGGTAACGAGGGCTCTTCTCAGCAATTGGAACAGGAAAATAACACAGCCATTCTTGTTAAATGACATCATCGACACGCATTTATGTACACCGCCTGGTCTCGTTGACACCCCCCATTAACACTACGAACGAACCTCGAATCCACTAGCTACGAGATAACTAGTTGTAGTGTGAGAATTAGCTATACTACTACACTTGAGGGGGCCTACGGCCCCGAGAGCCCGACTGCCTTACGCTTCTCAGTCGAGCCCCCTCGGGACCGCTTCGCAGCCCCTTCGGGGCCTCTCCTTCGAAGCGTAAGGCACGGGCTCATCTATATATATAGCTATCAAGCAAGTAAGTAAGTATTTAATAGAACCTTCTAGAAAAACAACACATTTTGGACCACTTTTGAACCCCCCTCCGGGGGGAAAGGAATTAAAGCTCTAAGGTATACCAAACTCTCGACTTGCAGTCGGGCATTGACAATTTAAGCGCCTAGGTATATACCTACTTAAGGACTTAGCTAGATAGAGTGACCTCTGTCAAAAGGTTACTATAGGGGTGGTCTGCGTTTGCCCATCAGTGCAACTAGCGCACCACGGCCGCGTGCCAAACCGGTTTCATGCCAGTAGTATTTCTACCTAGCTACAGGAGATATATAGTGGGAACCATCTCCAATCAGCGGCCACAGGGCCATCACAGAGGAGGATACAGTATGACCGAGATAGTTAAAGATCTAAAAAGCTGGAAAACAAAGCTTGGCCGTGGAAGTCGATGTCGAAGTGACTGAACTTGTGCTGGGCTGACCGAGTGGGCGTACCGGTTATCTAGATAGGCGGTAACCGTTAAATAGTGAAGCTCACACTCGTATGGGTGTTTGGTATTGGGTTCGAGGCTAATTTGGTCTACGATGGCTTCGTACCCAAATGTACGTACAAAGCGCTTAGTGTGCTCATTCTCCTGCGTACCTACGTGCACGCATTTTGTAGCCTGATCTCGCGGCAGACCCAGGTCTTGGAGTCTGTTTGGTCTGAATCCATTAAATGTGTAGAGAACTCTTGGGTTACAATATCCCGCTTCAAGATCTGATCCTACCAAAGAGACACCCTTACGTGATTACACAACGCTTCAAATATGATGGGCAGTTCCATAGTATTAAGCCAGGGATAGAAATTACGCATACAGGAGTCAGTTTGAATACGTAGTTTCAATCCTGGTCCCGTCAGCATTTTCAATACACTGAACTTACAATAGTTTGTAAGCGGTACCGCTAGTCTTTTCATGAAGATTGACGCGTCGCCTTGGACTGCGGGGCGGAGTTAAGAGACTGGGAGCCGCACCTTTCGAATGGTGGTCATGGGTGGCGAGATAAATATACCGACAGCACGCTCTATATGTTCCCTAGGCAGAGACTGGACGTGCCCCTTCAGACTTTCGTCTATTTCGGGATTGGAGTAGTTCTATTTACAAACTACGTATATGGGAGGTAAGGAGTAGAGGAGTAATGGAGTGAAACGATAAGGTGTGCGATATATCGATAGACCGCCGCATAGTTATGCGCCATCTCTTCATTTATGGTAGAAGGTGTTATATGGCGTCGTATTTAATTCTGTGATTTGTTTGCAAGGTTGTGGTGGGCCACCCGGAGCCTTTAAGTCTTTGGAAAAGACCGCGGGACATGTCGCCATTCCCTGATTCCGTGAATGGTCGTGATTGGTTGTCGTCTCCAATGAGGACGTAACGTTCGACTGTATCTTTAAACATAAGCCAAGGTAGCAAACTATCAAGCTCATTCGTCGTTGCAGCCTCGTCCAAAATCACCATCTTAGGCCTGAACTGTGTCCAGTACTCGCGTGTCCGATACAGCATGTCGATTGTGGAGAATACCACCGCCTGGTCCCCGATAATGCCGGATTTGAAGTCAATCATTGACACGCCTTCTGGCTTGTCGCCCTTCTCGTTCAATTTCGTCTCAAGACTGCAAGTCTTGATCGAATCTTGAACCAGGTCTTTGTCTTGCAGCAGGACAAGTTTCTCATATTCTGATTGCAGAAACAGAATTTTCGACGGTGCGTCTGCCCCCATTGCCTTTACGGTGGAGACGAAGATATTCTGGACCGCACCGGCTTTCTGGGACGTGACGAGGATAGGAATTCGCATCCCGGATTCAACTGCTGCTGCGATAGCAGCAGCCGCAGTGGTTGTTTTGCCGGTTCCTGCGGGGCCGGAAACAAGCACGAGACCTTTGGTGGTGTCTTCAGTATGCAGCATGTGCCGAAGGCAGGTTTGTTGGAAGGAATCGAGACGCTGGAAACGATCAGACTCCTCGATTTTCTGTGGTATTTCTTTTCCAATATCGGCATCGCCATTGGCCCAGAGAATATCTCTGAACCTGATTGGAGTGTTTTTATCTATAGAATTCATTAACCCCTTAAGGGTGAACGTTTGTTGGTTCCTTTGAGTAACAGAAGGGACAGGTTCCAAACTAGTCAGGCCTAAAGTTAGCTATCTGGACCACTAAATAGGAATAATAGAAGATGTTTTTGATCCTTAGATGGACTAGGAATCCCGGGCCACGATCTCAAGGTACTTCGACCTAACAAGAAGACTGAATCGTACCGGGGGATGTATAAGAGGTCTCTAACTTACTGGAAACTGCCGGGGGGGGAGCCTAGAACGATATTCTTGTGCTTCTCAGTTATGGTTCGGAAGCTCAGAAAGAGAGATCCGGATTTGTTGTACCGGACCATCTGTCTGTTAGTAGCAACTGCATCTACCTCCTCTTGATTGGGGAAGGTGATAACAAAGCCCGGTGTCTCCTCTAACGGGTAGGTTTCGTAGGTGTATTTATGGGACCTAAGAAAGGTGACATGGAGAGAGTTATCCTTTTCGAGGGTCAATGAAACGTCGGCGCTGAATCGCTCCCGCAATCCTGTACAATAGGCTTTGAACTCCTCATCAATTGCCACTGTCCAACGGTTCTCGTAGGGGGTCTTCGTGTGGATGGTTGTGGCAGCATCCTTCCGTCTGTAATCTTTGATGATCACCTTCCCACCAAGGACGGAGAGAAAATTCTTGATAAAGACCTGAACCTTAGGGTTTTCAAACTTCTTTATGTAAACCATGATATTGCCGCCTTTCAAGTCTGTAAGCGAACGATAGATCGAAACGAGGATATCATCATCGGATACTAAAGGAGGTAAATTCGCTTCCAGGAGTTCAGGATTGTACTTGATGGCGATGCACCCATCGCTCTCGTTTAGGTACGCCGACTTGATGGACTCCGGGTAGAAATTGACCGACATAGTTGGTGGCATAGTTGGCTTCGAGGAGCACATGCCTATGCTCCTGATGCAAAGATAGGGAATGCCAGTTGCCGGCCGTTTCCGCGGCATCGTCGATAGCAGAAACCGAATACTGAAAAGAAAGCTTCAGTCTCGGTTCTTCGAAGGTGATTCCTCGATCTTCGCTATCATCGTAGCTGGATCGTAGACGGGTGATCGTTTGCGCTCTTGGAATGTGCCTATTGCAGATTTCGGGCAAAGAGGAGGTCTTGGTTGCGAGGCCGGGGGTTTTATCTGGCAGATCCTCCGTAACCTGGATATCTCCCGTACTTTTGTGGTTCTCTTCGGTTGTGACTGGGGCAGTCATTGGTGATCCGGTGTTCTCGTCAATAAGGGTCGCCATCGTCGAAGGAGGCTGATAGAGTTTGAGAGGAGCTCGAAGGGGAATGATGATGACGCGTGAGACGGAGGATCGTTTGTGAGATGTCGGAGGACGCGTGAAACGGAGGATCATTCGTGAGATGTCGGAGGACGTTGCTGCTTCTTTGGAGCTTGACGTTGTAAAGAAAGGTGGTGGGTTGTTCTTTTTTTTTTTTTTTTGAAAGGCCGCACACAGGAACTACCAGATTCTGTGGCCGTCTCAGCGTTGCGCTCTAGTATTATATTGTAACCAGCTCGTACTTCAATTGAATTGATTCTCTGAAGCACTTCAAGCCATTTCTTGGGGTCCGTCACAAAATCAATATGCGGTATTCTCTACCTTGACGTAAGTCACTGATAGCATCAATAAAAATACGAGCATGCCTCGAGCTCATTGCCTGAAGACTCAAGATTAGTTAGTATATTACATCAGCAAGTACCTAGGCGCCTGTATAATCAGGATCGTGTACGTGCGCCTAGCAAACGTCGGCGCGATCTTTATCTTAGCCTCACACCAATCTTAGATCTTGGAGCAAAAACTTTTGTCTTTTTGGAACTGAAATACGAAACGTACAAGCTGACTATACATATAGTGTATCAAGACCATTAAGCACAATCTCTAGATCCCTAAGGCTACTAATACCCCGCTAAACGACAGAATACCATTCATCCACCATATCCCGCCTCAATATTGGACCCCACGGGAGGTGCTCTTCTACGACGCCTTGGAGCTGGTGGGCAAAGCTACCCATCGTAGAGTAGGAAGCTAGAGGTTGAATGTTGGCTTGCAGAGATTACACCCAAGCGCTTCATAGGTGGCCGTAGTGCTGGTTTAGTCGGTATTTTGAATACTGTCAACTTATGAACCTATCGACTTTGTCGCTGGTCATTCCTTGTAAGACCAGGTATCTTTGGCTGTGAGATGTGGTTGATCAAGGGACCGGAATCTGAAACTTCCAAACAGTTCTGGGTTATACAGTAACCAGGAGACGGCAGCCTAGTTATGCGCCATCTCTCCATTTACGCAGTATCTTATATAACGACATCTATCGACAGTATTTCCCATTAGGGAGAATAATATCAGACGGGTCGTTGCTTCGGTGCCACCCTGCACTGCGGTCCTTGGCACCAAGCTCCGGCATTAACCACGACTTTGTAACGGGCCTAACTCCGGACTTGGCGGTCACTCGCAAAACAGCTATATCCAAGTACTTGAGGACTTCAAAACCAATAAAAGGAACATTTCGACAATATTACATATCCAAAGTACTTATATCAATACCTGCAAATGAAGCGGGGATTACGTACCATACCACGAGTCTGAAACGAATACTTTAGTCAGCGAAGGCACCGTCTCGTCCGAGAGGCAGAACAACGACTTCCAAAATACCACACAACATTGCGTTGCCGTATACGCACCATAATGCGATATGTCTGACCGTCGGCCGATAACCCGTCTATTACATAAGATATGCTTCACCCTGGCTGCACGCCGGCCCTGATGTACTCCGCCATAGAATTCCCTACCCGCTCTGAATTCCCTGTATGAATGGACCCCCGCGATCCTCTCCTCACTCTCTACCAAGCCTGCACAAGCCCACCAATGGCGCGATCCATAGAGGAACCGGGCGCAAGTCCCGCTCGTCCTACCCAGTCCTCACCACCCAATGATCTAGATACCAGTCTACCACCGAACGACGCCGGTCGCGTAGCCACAAGTACCCGAGATGCACCTGCTAGCGCTCGTACTGGGGATGGAACAGTCGCGTCAAGAGATTCAACACGTGCACCCAGTCCGACTGCAATGTCCTGCTACATCGCCCGGCAGATATTCTACGCCGATGCGATCACAGTGCAGACCGTATTCGCTGATAACGCTAAGAACGGTAACATTATAACCGGATCTCCCTCACCGTCCTCGACGAAGTTGTTGATATATATTTGGTTGGTAGATATCCTCGACGAACTCGTGTTTCGCATCTTCTCGACCACGAACCTGTCGCACTTGCTTAATGAAATCGAACGATATCGCGGTTTAACGAAGGATAGCTGTGCGTTTTATCATCACGGGCGGCCGGTCGTGAGGGGGGTTGATATACCGTCCGGGATGGTACGTTCTTGCGCCCCAATTGCGAGGCTAAACGATGAAGACTACTAACTCCGAATATGCATTAAAAGTACTTCTACTGCTGCCGGAACTTCATTATCAAGCTGAAGGCATACGTTAGAGGAGAACCGTGTACGCAGAACTACAGACGGTTTCTGAAGGCGCAGGATTACAGGAAGGGGATGTTCTATTGAGAGCCTGTTTTTCTATTGTTTTGGAGTTAAAGGTTTTGGTACTTTCGCTTTATATAACCGTTTCACTGTCGTTCCATAAAAATGATTCGCATTTCAGTGACTAGGTATATTCACCCTATTCTGAGTATCGAAGTCGTGGAGTAACATGATTGATATGATGTATATCAGGGATCCATCCCGGCGCGCGTGTCACCACCCCGGAACTCTATGCAATATAACCCAGGAGTCTTAGCTATAGTAATACCAACAGCAGTTTTTTTTTTTTTTTTTTTTTTTTGGGAGATAATGCTGGTGGTAGAGGCCTATTTCCTGGTAGAGGCCTATTTCCGGGTTTCGGCCCATTCGGGATCAAATTTGCCTTCCGAGTTCCGGGTGTTCCGAAACACTATGGCGCATACCACATCATTGTCGCGCTTCAATACTCTGCTGGACTGACTGACAAAATTCTATAAATGAAGACTGTTTCGCTCTCGTCGAAGGTTAGTTTCTTCATTATCACTGTATCATTCTACAATAACACGGAGCACCGTATACAATTTACTATTACCACCAAGAAGCTTTTTTAATAACTACCACGAGTGTCCCAGAACTATCACTATGCCTTCAAGCGTCAAGATCGTCTTCGGCAGCATGTCCCTAGGCAAAGAAGGGACGGAAACCGCCCGTGTCCACTCTCTCGACACCGCCGGCGCCCTCTTGGACATCTTCACCTCCCACGGCCACACCGAAGTCGACACCGCCCGCATCTACGGCGTAGGCACCAGCGAAGAGTATCTCAACGCTCTGGACTACAAATCCCGTGGTCTTACCGTGGATACGAAGTTATACCCAACCGCAAAGATGCCAATTCCCATCCCGGACTTTATGAAATTTACTCATAGTCCAGAAGATCTTCGTCGCGGGTTGATGGATAGTTTGAAAGCTCTGGGTACTGAGAAAGTTGATTTATTCTACCTTCATGCACCGGATAGAACCGTTGATTATGAAGTCACTCTGCGGCATTGAATGAACTCCATCAAGAGGGACGCTTCGAAAGGTTCGGGCTTAGTAACTACGCTGCGTGGGAAGTTGCACAGATCTGTGAGATCTGTAATAGGAACGGGTGGATTAAACCCTCGGTTTATCAGGGGGTTTATAATTGCTTCATGCGCGGGGTGGAAGCGGAGCTTATCCCTTGTTTGAGGAAGTATGGTATCTCATTGTATATCTATAATCCACTCGCCGGTGGACTTCTTACGGGGAGGTATACTCGCGACACTGAAAATTTTGAAAAAGGGTCACGGTTCGACGAAAACACGTTCCAGGGTAAGATGGCGAGGTTCAGATACTGGAATGAGTATTTCTTCGGGGCGCTTGATAAGATTACACCCGTTGCGGAGAAGAACGGGTTGACGATGGCGGAGTGCGCGCTTAGGTGGTTGGTACATCATTCCGCGCTCAAGCAGGAGTTTGGAGACGCGGTGATTGTGGGTGCAAGTAGTACCAAGCATCTGGAGGAGAATTTGAGGGACTTGGAGAAAGGAGAGTTGCCGGAGGAGGTTGTGAAGGCTATTGATGCCGGGTGGGAGGTTGTGGCTGGAGTCCCTTTCAAATACTTCCATTGATCGCGAGATATATGTTAACTGGATCCATACAGTTTTTTCTATCAATAGCGGTCTGGCTACTATTTTGTATCTTCTACTTGACGTCTTCTATTCCCTTCACCACCTTATAGTCCCTATAGTCCACAAATATCAGTCTAAACTACCGGCGCATTAAACGCGTCACGAAACATCTGCCACCATGGGCCCGGTCGGAACCACTCTATGAGTAAGTCGCGAATCTTGTGGAAGGTGTCCGCGACGTGTACGACATATACATACTCCTCGAGCGACATATCCCATATATCAATACCCGTAAGTTCAGGACTAGTCCACCACATACAGCTCTCATAAAGTCCCTCCAATGCCAACATTGGTCTCTCTATCAGGATCTTGACAGCCAACTTCTTGAATGGACCATCGCCCATAAGGTAGTGATAACATACCTTAGTCGTCAAGAAGACTGCAACCAGGAGAGCAATCTCGACGACCCAGAGTATGTACCCCAAGATCGTTCGAAATGACGGGAACATTATGTTCCAAAAGAGCTTCTTCAGAAACCAAACAGGTCCCTTGAAAAACGACTTCAACTCCCAGAACAGATAATTGACCGCAAGACCCACCATGATGACGAATGTTGCGAGGACCAAGACAGTCAGAAGCAGCAAAAGTCCAGCTGCCACCTTGCTGCATTGGTCCAAAACCGGTTGAATCCCCAGAAACATGACTAGTAAACCAAAGGCCGCCATCGCCTCCCACGTCATCAGACGCTTCCAAATAGCCCTGAAAGGCGTCAATCCAAACCCCCAGAGCGCCTTCGCATCATGAATGAAGTCTCCCTTTGCAGCCTTGAAGTTTTTAAACCTCCCCCTACCTTTCCCCTCTTTGTAAGCCCTCTGGTCCTTGCAAAAGTCACAAAAGCAGTCCTTGTTGAACCGGTCGAACTCCGTCTGCAACAGATCATGTACTTCCTGATACAGCGTCGTTTCATGGTGTAGATTACTTCTTTGCGTACCCCTTCTCGCACCGCGGCGTTCGCTGTGTTCCTTGCCTATGGTCCTCATACACTTCGTTATCGCGTCCTGGGCGCTCTCATCTTCCACTGCGGATATCCTGAAAAATTGGTAAGCCTGGGCTAGGAATGTTTCGTAGTTGTCAATCTTGGCCAGGATATCTGGTGCGGATAGAACCTGGCACACATGCGTTTTGACGGACTGGACACCCCACATATCCGCGCAGTTGTAAACGTCATAGCAGTATCTGAGGGATTGGACTTCGAAGCCTGATAGACCCCCTAGACCGGCGTACATATCTGTGATGAGTTTGAGAACTTGATTTGCGGCGTGAGGGGTGATGCTGGGCCAGGCAGAGATTCCTTGGGTGAATTCTGGGGCGTAGAGGTTGAAGATTTCGGATTTGACGCTGAATCTTGTGCGGTCGGGGCCGACGAACATGACATATTCTCTATTGTTTGGCGTTTGGCCTGCGAAGGAGTTTTCTCCAGAGCTTGAGCTGTGGGCTCGGAGGCCAGCGGTGGCCTGACGAGGTTTGACTCGTGGACTTGGCGACATAACTGTTGGTGAACTACTAAAGTGCTGTCTTGATATGCGATACTGATGCTTGTCAGCTACGTGATTACCGACCTTTCCAGAGGTTTAATGTGCAGATAGAATGAGAGTGAACGCGATCGATTGCGGGCAGTATTATATCTATCTCGAGGAGGTGGAAGACCCTTTAACTTTCTATTTCGACTTTCTAGGGCCACCGCCTCAAAGCATGCCCCAACCAGAAATTCGTTTCATTTTCGTCATGCACCATGTTGTACATATTTTCGTATCCTGTTAGCTTGAAACCAGACACCCGCGCGCGCGCCACGTGAAAGAAACGTTATGGCCAATCCTGAAACAAATTTAGTCTTTGAGCGGGTATGTCGACACCGACACGTTCGAACCTCCACGTGCGCCAACCTCGTCAGTGCCCATTCTGGAAATATCGCGTCGATTGCTCGGATCGTAGATCCACGATTTTTAAATCCACAGACGTACACTACAGAAAATTCAATTTTGATCGACGATGTAGTTTCCGACAGAGCAGACCAGGCGGAAAAATGGGACTGCCCCGTCCAGGGCGGGCGTATAAATATGAGCCATCCCCATTCACTGAGACCAGAAACTTAGAAAGGTACACATAACTTCTACAAGTATAAAATCCAACATTAACGCCATACATCCATCATGGCATCCACCGCCCTTTCGGCCAAAAGCCTCAGTGGCACAAATCTAAATAATACCCTCACCGATAAATCTCCAAACCCAGGAGTATCCCTCCCTTTCGACTTCGGCGAGTTTTGGGACTACATGGGGAACAGAGGTAAAGCTGGTCTCGTACCCAGACGTCACCGTAAACCCGGTCCCGAAAGAAGTTTACATTACAGCATCCTCGAATTTTTCGAACTGTGCGATCTGGCTTTGGACTACGGCACCGATACCCGGATTGATGAGGAATTTAATAATGCGTATGAGCTGGTAGAGTTCAATATGGCTGGGGAGCATGTTAAGGGGTTTATTACAAGCCCGGATAGCGGATCTGAAGATGATGAATCCGAGGACGACGAATTTGAAGACTACAAACCTGAAGATGGCGAGTTTGAAGTTTACGAGTTCGAACACGACGAATCTGAAGACGACGAATCTGAAGAATCCGAAAACGGTGAATCTGAAGAAGATGAATCTGAAGAAGATGATATCGTTCCGGTTGGATATTTCAGGGATTTTATGACGGATTATTGCGTACGGTGCAATGAGTATAACTGTCGACATGTTTCGCCCTAAAGAACGGGCGACACTGGATGGAGCGCAAGTTTATTTTATCAACCATGCTATCAAGAGGTGGAAAGTTTGGGATTCTAGTCCTCGAATCGAGGCGCTCGAGGTAGCTATAGAGGGATTAGAGTGTATTATTATTACATACACAGCTGGTTATTGCGAGAGGATGAGATTCAAGCGGTGTATTGTGGATTGGTCTCGCATAGTACAGAGTATCGCATGGCGTGCAGTCTTCTGGTATCATGATCGATTCCTTTAACCAAATTATACGATTTAGTAAAGAGAATCGATTCGGACTGCACTCCGATCTAGATCTCGCCACACTAGGTATAGGTAAGGATTTCATTTAGGTAGCACACCCTACCCGATACCCATATTGTGAACGAAGCTTGCGAGGTGAACGTTATCCTCAGTGTTATAGTATGCGGCTTAGTTAGCTAGTAGTTGACCGACCCCTTTATATATTAGTGTTATGATTGTAGTATCGGTAGTCGAGTGGTTAGCATAAAATGCTGCAGCCTGGATTCGTTCCCTTTGTGAGTATTTGTAATTGTATGCTCCATTGGAGATGTCTCAGTTTGAGCCTCTCGGCGACCGATTCTTTTTTTTTTTTTTTTTTCAACTTTCGACTTCCCTCCTGATCTGGTTTACGAGACAACTCCTGATCAAAACCGTAAATAGCAGTAGGGGATTTTATGGGGAGGAAAAAGGACGGAAATTTTGCCCCGGAAGCGTAGCTGGACTACCAATACACAGCAGTTTAGATCGTAGAAAACGACCCAAGTTATATTCGATAGCACCTACATAGACAACGCCACCTCAAAACAAACTAACTCGTTATAACCCTTATAATAAAGAAATGCGTGTCCCGTAAAGGAGCTCCGTAAGGATATATATATACCATGTCCCTTACCGGGGCCACGCGCGAGACCTCCAATACCACCGATCCAACTCCTGAACATATCTACTCTCCCACCCTATCTCAAGCGTATTCATAGTCCTCCTGATAGCTGTGAGCTTCAACCTCAGAAACTTGCTTCGCATCTGAAAGTCCTTGCTCACAGAAGGTACCGCGTCATCGGCAAAAACCCAGTTACGTAAACCCCATTTATTAGTGGCTGTCTGCCACTCCTCCAGTATCTTTGGGGAAATAATTCTTCCGGTCATTGTTCGGCAGATGTATTTGTTTATGACCTCCCATTCGATCGCTGATACGACGTGGAGGAAGGTTTCGCAGACTTCTTGGCTGTTGGTGTATGTATCTATCCAATCGATCAGTTCTTTCAAGAAACCGTCGATGTCGATGATGGACTGGATAAACTGGGCGTTTCTGATTCTCTTGCAGACCGCATCCGTGATAACCTTCATTTGGAGGTAGTCGCCCGTTTCGTATAATTCGAAGCAGTTTGTTGTGGTTATCGTCAGTTTCCCTGTTCGGAATGCACGGGCGATGGTGGGAAAACTTGGGAGCTGCTCAGGGAAACTCCAGACTCCTGCGATGACTTCATCGATTTGGAGCTTGCTCTCGTAGGCCCTTTTGAAGTATTCGGATTGACTTGTTAGAGTATTTAGTGGGATCGAATACTGTTGCTTTGGGATGGTTTGGGCTGTTCCGGGGCCGTTGAATATCCGGATTTTCTCCGACCTAAGACTTCGTTGTTAGTAATTGGTTTACAACTCCGATAATATCGGATTCCTTTGTAGTGGGGTGTGATACTTACTCATCTTTTGTATCCACAGGGATATCATATTCCCACATCCTCCTATCTGGTGAGTGGTAGGGTATATATAGAGAGTAGTCGATTATCGTCATGGTTTCGGCCAATCTGTACAGTCTGGTGGATCCGAGACTGCTCAAGATATTCTTGACGGATGTAAAAAAAAGTATTGAAATCCGTATACCAGTCACAAGTATACTTCAATAGTCAAGTACGGAATGATAGAAGGTATTCCGAGATTTGGTTGTTATACGTTAAACTTTTGAGTGCGTTATGCTGGTGCTGTTATGAGTATGAAGAGTCTCCGGCGATTTAAATATTTCTTGAGGAAAAGACTCTTTCTTTTAAATTTGTTAAGACGGATATGAATTACCGGTGACTCTTATGGAAGATACAAGATCGCCGGCTGGTAAGGACTACCCGGCTCGTCCTGGAATTTTCACGACTTAAGGATGTTCGGAAAAATCATTGGCCAAGATAGTGTCTATGCCTAAGGCAGTAACCATGTGGCATGGTCTGTCGTGCACCTCTGTCGATTGAACCCCGTAGATCCAACAATCCGGAGACTCGAGAGGGACAAATATAACATCCACTTGGCCACATGGTAGGATCATGGCCGTTGTAAATATATTCTACTTCCGAGTCAATACATAATACTACGTCGAAGCTTCCATGATATATACCAACAACATCTATCTTTTCATGTCGCACGATACTTATAAGCTTATATAAACAACCCAGGATAGTGCTTGATATTCGCGATATCGCGAAGGTTGTGCTCTCATTGTATATAGTTAGAAATCGTTAAGCCTGATTTGTATACCGTATACGGTTAGAGGACTTTAGGCTGGTTGTAGTGGTACATTAGGCCAAAGGAAGTATTCTTTACGGTCACCTTTTGCCCTATGCAACCCTCCGCTTTCTGGGGGACAGCTCCGTTATGCTTATCGTAATTATGACTGTTTATATCCACCTAGGCCGATTTAGCATTGATATATACTGTCCTTTGACCTCTCGGGGCTGTCTCCTAGTCGACCAGCTCTGATTATCTATTCCTAGCCTAGAGCAGAGCTCGGTAGAAGTAGATAGAGAGCTTATTTACCACTTAATTACCTAGGTAGTCAGCACTCTACTTACCTAGGCAACCATAAACGCTTAGTAGGGAACCCAACCCCCCAACCTATATCTTCTAGATAATTCTTCTTCCTTCTCCTTTCTTCTTCCTTCCTTCTCCTTCCTTCTTCCTTCCTTCTCCATCCTTCGCCCTACCCTTTCCTTTGTTCTTTTCACAACCCCAAATTTCCAAAGGATACCTTCTCCATCAAACCATTTATCCCATCTATCCTGCCTATCCCATCTACCAAAATACTTCAACCAACCAAAGTCCTGAACCTCACTCTCCTCCTCAAATTCTGCCAAACCGGCAGCCGTTGCAACAGCGCTGCCGCTGCATCGGCTTCGCTCATCAGCATATCAGAGTATGGTTCTCCTACTCCTGGCCTCTTATTGACACCTTACGAGACTTCGATATCACCATCGATGCATCTATCCGTCAGGGCAGAAGTGGGGCTAAATCACACTGATGCCATGGTCATCAAGCACACCTCCTACAACACGCCATCGGCCAGTGCTATGGCAGATATATATCTACAATCCTCACCATCTCTTCCTCTATCATCACCCTATATATATATATAAACTTATCCAAAACCCTAAAGCGCAAGCACTTTAAGATGTCTACGACAGGCTACACAGCAAGAAAGCTGCCGCTGCAGATCCTGGGAAAGCTACACTACTACCGTCCCAACTCAAAAAACTACCATCTCAGCCTACGCCACCTGATGATGAAGTTTTTGAAATGTTGAGAAAAGAAGCTCAGACGACGCTCTTCGCTAAACGACCCAAAAGGGTTCCCACCTATCTATCAAGAGAGCCCAGTGACTGCCCTCGGTGCTATAACAACACTCTCTGACCAGGTTCTCCAGGGGATGGCGTTGTTTGCAAACCTACCGGCGATCGCGGGCACGCAGGGCCTCACTGATGCTACCACCAGTTCGACGACCCTTACGACCGCTATTCGCAGCGAGGGCACAAAGCGTGCTTAGATCAGGATATCGTCGCGGCATCAGAACGAGCGATGAGAACAAAATTATTCTGGTCTTGGTTCTTCGGCTTTCGCTCTCTATATCGATTCCAGCCTATGGAAACTCCCACCTTCTCCAATCTTTCCATGTACTCGGTTCTGGACCCTTACCTAATATTATATAATTCTCGCAGCCGGATACGTGGGGTTGATCCCTATAACTTCCTCCAGACCAAGGGAGACCTTCTTCCGATTGATACAATTGCGGAACGATTTTTCACGCACGCCCGCTTGGCCTTTCCTCATTCGCGGCATAATGACCCGGCTACGACAGGATGATTCCGCGTGGAGGATAGGTACAACCTACACACGGTTGTGTGTCTGCCCGACACCTGGACCACTCATAAACAACTTCTCCTCACAATAACCTCTCCATCAACCACCGTCTGGCCGTTTCTAACACACCCCATCTTCCGGAGGCTAGCATATGAACCACCAGATGAGTTGGACCGATCAGAATTATAAAAAAGAACAAAGTCACACAAAGAGGCGGTTCCAGCCCTGCCAATTCCGCGGCATTCTTCTTCCTGGTCTGCCATGCAAATAAGGCTCAAACGGAACAGTTCCCAGGTCCAATCTTGAGCGGAACCGACATTTACGGCACATTCAAAATTCGAATAGACCCCAAGTGAGGCGGAGTGAGCTCGAGGCAATGTACAGGGCGATACACTGCGCCCTGTCCTATGACCAACTGATGAAGAGGAATTAGACAGAAGAGAGAAGGAGATGAATAATGAGAAGATGAGGTGGAGGCATCGGGAGGAGGTAGATCCGTCAAAAGAAAAACTGAAGATTAGGAGTTGGTCCAGCCAGGAGGCTCAAAAGGAACCTCTCACTGAGTTGCCAACACTAGAAACGTCGAAACTCGGAGACGTCTGAGGATGTACGAAAAATACGGTTCCAAATTCGAGAAGCGTGGTGGGCGACCCGTGGTCAACTCTCCTTCCAAGGGCCTCTCGGTTTACCTTTGGTGCCTTTTCAAAAAATTTTGAGATGAAAGCCCTAGTATTAGGCGCAAAAGACACGGAGCCCATCACGCGTATGCATCGATCGATGACTGCAGTGACGACAGCGATTGCCTAGACCATGGCGATGTGCCGTGTGCGGCCCTATATCGCCTTAGGAAGGCGTGTAACAATTACACTCTCCGAAAGCTCCAAACACCCTACCTAGACATGAGGACTTTAACCGGCTGCATGATGCAGCTGGTTGGGATGGAAATCGCCGGCATCAACATCCCATTTCTATACCTTTCTACACCCCAATCGATGTTCGCGATTCACACCGAAAACCTCAACACTATATCAATCAATTATCACTGCGCCGGAGATGACAAAGTTTGGTGGGTACTGAGCTCGGAATTACGAAAACCGTTCGAAGAGATGGCAAAGAAACACGTCGGTTTCTCGGGCCAACCTGTGGAGACAGCAGGGGGGCGTAGGGCCTGCGGGCAGTTCGTCCGCCCCACATCAACACCGGCATCCAACAGCAGACAAGATAGTAAGTGTAGGACGCCCTCGTTCTTAAACAACCAGATTCTAACAAAGCCGAAAGTCTACTCAAGAGAAAATCGTTGAGGAACTAATGAGTTTTAACAACCAAGACGGCTTAACCTTTAGGTTAGCAGTAGCAGTTATTCAAGACTGGACAACAGGCTTTAATGAAAAGCGACCATCAAAAGATCTTCACGAAAGTGAGGGAACGCCTCAAAAAACAAACCGGACGATGGTCGGAAAGCCTTAATATCCGAGAAGCGATCGCCTTTTCGTTCTGGAACATGGGGTTAAGCTGGGAAGAACAGTATCTCCTCATCCTCATCCAGCCTTCTCCCCACCCTCACCGAAATCAACTTCTTTCCATCCTAAAAACTCTCCTGGCCGCGTCTCTCTTCTCTTTTTTTCTCACCGGTACCGACCTTCCCTCCTTTCCCTGACCGGATCTCTCCCTGTTCCGCTCCACACCCCGCCGTCCATAGGCAAAGGATAAAGCCGTAGGAGGGCACGCTCTCGACCGCCGTCAAATACCGGCGTAGATAGCGCGTAGTCAGCCTTGGCTGATGCATGCACAAGCTTATATATACGACGCAATGTTCGATAAAATCACTCAGCAAGCTAGGCTCAATCGTTTAGATTTGCCGATCAAGCGGTCCTCTACGACGACTTCAAGGGGTTGATGCAGGGGTTGCAGGGTAATAAGGCCTGCTGTCCACCGGGATGATGGAGCAACCGAACGATGGGTTCAGCCTCGAGCCGTGCGCTTCATGACGTGTGCAGCTGAGGTTGTCGAGCTCGAGTGAAGGATCACAGGCGAGACACCACCTCTCGCGAATAACTGATGAGGTCAGGATCGCCCATCCTGCAAGCGCCTAGATATCATGCCGTTGTGATGACATCGCGAGCAGGCGGACATGTGTGAGCTCGACGACCCATATGCAGTCGCCTTGTACCTATTCAAGCCTACGGTTGTCACATGTGCTATCCAGTATCAATAGTTCTGGCGTTCACGAGAAACTCACTGCAAACGCCTGGGGCAAGATGGATGTTGCACCTAGACAACATTAGGGTGGAAATGGCCACCAACTGCAACCTGTACCACTGGGAGACCGGTGCCCTCAAACGACCCAGAAGTTATCAAAAGAGGTATCAGATTCGGAGGGCTACCTCTGATAAATGGGGGATCTCTGGAATTCAAACGAAATAGACGGCCTAGGATGAGGGTCACCCGTTTCGTGTTTGGAGGAGGCTGTTGATGTCCCTGCAGAAGGATTAATTGCTACTTATTCGGATGATGTTGTCAATATCCCTGTAGAAAGGTCACCCGTTTCATATTTTAAAAGGCCATCAATGTCCCTGTGGGAAGGTCACCCGTCTCGTATTTGAAAGTACGAGGCATCTGGCCCACGAGATAAGGTATGAGACCGCAACTCAATATCTTATAATCTAACACGGATGCTAACGTTGTTAGGATGTTGTGCCCGCTGAGTTATATCGACACCGAGGAAGGTCAAGTCACCAAAGATTTAAACTCTGGAGAAAGAGGAGTCACGCATGCTTCCATTATCTATACTCCCGATCGAACTTTCACTTAATCTAGAGAGCGACATCTATGAGGCCAGTGGTTGAAAGAATAGGGAATATATCCAGATTTCGAGCGTAGATCTGGGCCGCACGAGAACAAATTGCCCTCTATTCCCCCTCTGCATACAAGCCATATTTTGAACGGCCCCCTCCACCGGAGATACACACAGCCGATCTCGTACCAAGTCCGACGCCTCTACGGAAAACGCACGCTCTGCTCGATGAAATACAAGCAGAGATAACGACAGATGGAGATCTCTACGACCGGCAAATACGGTTTATCCACCCCTCGGAAGGGGAAAGCAACTGGTCATGCAGTAATTAAAACAGGAAATCCCAATGTTGCGACGGCAGCATGCAATAGAGGCACAGCTTGCGCTTCGCTTCCGCACAAGCTCCTTGGTATGAGAGACAGAATTAAACTTCACCGAATCATCAACCATCAATTGACCCCCATACGCAAGAGGTTACGAGCCCCATTACAACAGCTACCAATATATCATATATGCGTTTCGCACCGATGAGAACTGATATTAACGCCCTATATACCTGGACTCCCCGAACAACAAAAAGGCCACCACAGGGCTTTAGTATATCCAGCCCCGACAAAGTTAAATATACTGCTACCAGCTGGAGGCTCCGGTGAAGCCAGAGACAATAGCGGTATATATGTGGGCGGCTAGCCATGGGCATGCCACGCCGAGAACCGGGACGCTGGACCGGCGGCAATGAGGAGCTTCTCCTATCGATATACGCGGCTGTTCTCTTCGACATGCGCCTCTCCCGTGAGGCTTGCCAGTCCCGGGGAAATCATATCCGATTTACACAAAGCTTGTCGATTCAAATCGAACCGATTACATGTGGAGAAAATTACGGTTGGGAAATAGAAGTCGTCTATGATCTCCACCAAGAGTTCGCGCGGATGACTGCACACCCGCCTAACTACCCCCAAATCCGAGCCCGCAAAGTAAGCTTCAAACCAGATGAAGTAGAGGAGATCGCTGCGGTACTAGCCCAGAGGATAAGAACCGCACTCACGAGTAGGGTCCTAAAAAAGGAAGGGTCTCCAGATACATGGTCCTCGGGAGGAAAGGCGACCTATACGGCACAACATTTGGTGCAAAGTATGCAATCACCAGAACCACATGGGATCTATATATATTCACTCTCCGCGATCAAAATGGTATAGATAATGGAGCTTTCTGGCGAAAATGAAGGTAGCGAGAATGATGAGAAGGATAAATTGTCACCAAAGAAGATATCACGTCCGAACGATTGATTCGTTTCAAGGCCATGAAAATCTAGTCACGAGTCGGTGGGCTAAGATGTCGCGTTCAATATATACCGACAACAAAGGCTCCTTATTCGATGGGGAAATCGAGGTATGGACGCCAGCTGTAGACGTAGTGTCCTACCCTCGCTTCAAGGGCGTGGGGGTAGATATTGGAGGAGAGGGTGGAGAGATTGGAGAGATTGGAAAGACTGGAGATAGAGAAGATTAAGGAGGATTGGGGAGGATGCTTAATATAAGCTCAGCACCCGAATTCCCAGGAATTATTACCAGTTCACTGGAAGGAGATAAGGGTTCACCCGGTATCTTACCCAGGGTTCGCTCTCGTTCCTTATGGATATCTTGGTTGTTAGACGCAGCAGGCAACCCCAAATGGCTCCGCCATCACCTCACGGTTGCCGATTACATATGAATGATATGATAATCGGGCAAGTTAGTGCTCCTCTATATAGCCTAACAGTCTACGACGATTACCTGAGAACCTGAAGCGCATGCATGGACTTCATATATATACAGCCTTCCCTCATCTGGAAACCTATAGATCAGGGAACCCGCTACAATATTTATGAGGGTCGTGGTAGACGAGAGGTGTCGGAAACGATTCCGAGGAGAAGTTGGGTAGCCGCAAATCCCAACTGATGGGCATGATGAAATGCCGCTATGGAATATACTGGATAAGATATCAACCTACGGAAGCTCAATGGCGATTCGAAGCTCAGTTATTTCTACCATACACTCTATTTCAAGAGCAGACTTCAGAAAACCGGTTTTTTAAGTCCTTCGAATTGGCGCAAATTGAGGCCTCTGACCTTGAAGAACTGCCTGGAAGAGAATGCTCTATGATACGATGAGCCTTAGAATAAACGGACAAGAAATAACCGCTACGAAACGTGCCGAAAACAAAAGAAACGCTTCCAACCCATTGATGACAAGTCGGACGCAACAGACCGGTCGTCCAACATGTCTCAGGGCAGCCAATCCTTAATATAATGGAGCAGGGATAGAACCGTACGGGTTGTCCTCATGCCGAAAACAACACTGGAACTAATTGTGATCAATTTCCGGGCAAAATACAATTTCGCATTGTCTTTCAGCGGCAAAGAAACATCCCATCACTTTCCCAACTCCTCGAAACGATGGGTAGCACCGTTTCCCGACCCCAAGAGGGCCCATCCGGATGGCTCGAGGGACTACTAGTGAGGGCAGTTCTGTTTGCCGTCGATTTCTCAACCCCACCCCTGGGAAGTTTCGTTATCATGGCGGGTTGTTATTCTCGATCATAGGCGGCATAATACAAAGGGCAGACGGATGCGGTAAAGTTTTATTACCTATCTTGCCGCGTATTTTATGTGGCCTCTTGACACGGGAGGAGCAGCCAAACATGTTGTGCGTGGGGAAGCATCTCCACGTGGAGATGCTACGCTCCACGACAATAATTATTGCGATCTCCCTACGGTGTATTGCGCCTCACCAACTCTCAACAGAAGATTGATTATATATATATAAACCAAAGAGTTTATCGGATTCAGCAACATGTCCGCGGCGCAACATCCCCATGGAGTGATCGTTCAACCCTGGATCAATGCAATAGCCATTCAGAATCAAGAGGAGTCTGTCGGGCCGGGCAATATCTTCGACGACATGACCCCAGGGTGCGATGTCCCTGCTGGTACGGAGATTGTCTCATCATGATGATATTTCGATGCGAAGAGAAAAAATGAGTCGAGGTGGAACCGGAAGCATCGACAGTTTTCAAGGCCACGATGTCCGCTGGATAAACACGCTGCTCTTATGCACATCGGATCACTTTACAAATACCTCCCTCTCTGAAACGCATCATATGAGAC
Organism: Arthrobotrys sphaeroides; assembly: GCA_036971245.1. Lineage (NCBI taxonomy): Eukaryota > Fungi > Ascomycota > Orbiliomycetes > Orbiliales > Orbiliaceae > Arthrobotrys > Arthrobotrys sphaeroides. Next base: position 243,660 of record JAJTTW010000019.1, read on the forward strand.
AGGTATATTGGAATTCTATATATAGATACTCTTACGGAAAGATAGCGAGTTCGTGCTAGCGGTGTAGTGGCGGGAGGATGAACAAACCGTGCCGGATTGGCACCGGAGTTCCTCCAACTTATTCCCATCAAAGGGTACCTAGACGCCGACTGCGGATATCGCATGCATCGATAAAGCCTATACTTTCCGAAACTCACTTTTAATGACCTGAAGTCATCAAACAAGAAAATCAGAGCTGGTTCCTGCCCATCCCGCATAAACATCACGGACAAGTGGACCAACCTTTTTTTTACCACATGGTTCCTAACGATTATTCTTTTATACGAGAACGAGGCGAATATGAAAGTTCATCGAAATGCATCGGCGGATACCGAAGCATATATACTATAGCGGACTGCATGCATATAAGGATCCTGAAGTCAGAACAGAGGATTGACGATACAGCTAATTACCTAATACCTGGGCACGAGACCACTTAATACCCTAAATGAACGACAATGTTCTACCAATCACTTTGTTGTTCAAACCATAGCCCACGGAAGCCAAAAGACCAACCGAGTGGTGCCTACGCTTCTAGGAGTCGCAGACTCCGGAATACGTTAAGGGACACCTCAACCCGGGGACCTCCGTATCCTTGAGCAAAACACGATCAACGGCTATTACCTTCGGTCACGGATAAGGTGCTCGAAGCCTTCTACTCCTATGTCGCAGGAGAGTGGGATAACGGTCAATCCCGGTTGAAGGGAAACCTACTCTAGTAAGGCCTCGAATATGTACATCGCGAAAGCGAACACGATATATTCGGCAATCAGGTCCTCTATAGGATTTTAGACTTCACCACTGGTGCAGAAGATATGGTTTTGCTTCTACGGATCCTACTTTAGCGAAAAGCCAACCGCTAGAGATGGAAGTCAGTTGATAGCTTCCAAGGATATGAGTCTCTGGTGCATCCATGGCCTTTTGAGCTTCCTAGACAATATATACAAACTTGAACCACACCCTAGTGGCTCGCACGGGTTCGAAACCACCTGATTCGCTCACGGATCGACAAGGCGGACTTTAGAGAGCGACTTCGGGTCAAAATTGAGGAACTACTTAAATACCGCACGATAAATGGAAAGAACAGACGTGGCTCTGTTTTGAGAAGAGCCAAGGGGGGATTACCCAGATGGCGGCCCAAGAAATATCCGACGACTTTAGAAGGTTTGGGGACCGTTGGACCGCTGATATGTTCAGCAGGTGGGCAAATACCCTGTTCATGAGTTCCGAGCTTCCGAGGAGCTGCCACAACCATCACATTCGCCCCGCTCCTCTTCGAGTCTTCTAAGCTTCTATATAATCTTTTCAGTGGTCACCATAAGATGATTCGTCTATACGGCCACCGTGTGAACGCCCGGCAGTGAAACGAAAACGCCGCGGTCAAATGGTTGGTTGGGCAATCAGCTATAAGAGACCTGGAAAACATGAGATTGATCAGGACTTCCCAGTCAGAAGACTATAATTATATAACAGCCTACATTGATTCTAGTCGATTGATTCATGGACATACCTCCTCAAGTCAAGAGATGAGGTACTCTCAACTGTTCAAAAATGGAGGAGCCATCTACCAACGAAATGTGTCCCCTCTGTTGATAACCCTGGCCTGCGCCGCCGGGAAGACCACCGCAGCGCTGCTAGCGATAGCCGCTGGCAATGGTATTAGCGTCATTATCGAACCTTATATCTCAACTTGCAAGGACGTAGCGAGGAGAGCTAAAGCCATGGGTATCCACACAATGTACTGGGGGTCAGGGCAGCTTCAGGCGTGGCTATAATGACATCCGGGCTCTGTTTCGAGAGCTTTTTTGCCTCGGACGCAGGGCCGATATCCTCCAAGTCTTGGAGCCCATGATATCGTCGAAAACCTCGATACCGCCAATATCATGGCTGTGGACGAGACGGAGACGAGGCAATCGCATGATCTCAGTTTCTTCATATAATGTCGTTCTGTACAGGAACGGTATAAGACCGTTACAGTCCTATATCCCGCGTTTATATACCTATATTATAGGCGCCGACTCCTGAACTACCCTACCTGGATGAGACTCTACTCCGAACGATATTCGACCTTTTATGTCGAAGCTGCATCTCTCTGGGAAATACAAAATGCAGAGACAAACGAGCCGGAAGTTGGTTTCGTTCTGGAACACGGGGTTAAGCTGGGAAGAACAGTATCTCACCTCAAGCCTGGGCCTGGCGGACAAGGGAACGACCGGCAGGTCAAAAACAAGAACGAATAATCTGCTTTAGATTCTCAAAAATACTGCGATACCAACCATAAAACTACTAACTCTACATATGAGTGCAACCCTATCCCAAGAGCACACCACAACAATCAGGAGCTGGGCCAACCCTCGGAAATGGGGGAGTCAAGAACCAGGTTAACACCAATACCGGACTGTGTGTCTCAGTGTTGCAGATGCACTTGGAATGTGCAACTGGCGATTCCCTCGCCTGGGATGCAGGAAGACTCGACTACACTCGAGTAGGGCATTCTGGTCCTATGGGTGATGTTCTGCGAGACAGAGCCCAAAAGTTACTGATGGATCGATTATATTACCTCAATACCTATATATATACTTCCCACCGCTCAGCTGATCAGTCATACCGTCGGCTGGTTCCCGGAGACATGGCCTCAGACGCATCCAGGGAGGCGACGGCAAGGTCCAACCAGAAACGAGCCGCGGAAAGAAAAAATGCGAATGATAAGTTAGGGGTCTCCGACGACGCTAAGCGATTTGTGGGAACCCAGCTCAATAAGTATATACGCCGGTGGTAAAGTGGATGTCGTATCGGGTATTCCACGTTGTTGGAGAACCATGGTTACAAAAAAGGGAAACGTTTTTCTTCGGAATGGAGTCACGGCACGATGACGATTTTGAACTACGAACTCAGAAATAGACTAGACCTAGGGTCCATATATATCCATTTTATTTGCCACACCAACGGCAAAAGACGAAATAATGGAAGACGACGATTCTCGCCGTCCTTACCACATCCAAAACCGCTGCAGCCGGGTGTGGCAAGTGCGGGGAGCACATGATTTACAGCCACGACGGCGATCGATGTATACCGATCGGACCAAACCAATTACAAATCCTAGAAGGGTACGATTTTAGTGCTGCGGGGATACCAGAGGACGCTGGGAAGTTATTGGTCAATGCGTGTCAGGCTTTCTGCGGAGAAGTAGTGGAAGCAGAGGTAGCTGAAGAGCTGCCGATGTGGATTCCTCAGCTGCGTGCTATTTTGGTGGTCCTATAGTGAGCAGTGGGGGATGACTTTACCACTATAATACGGAGTTGAACCTGAAGAGGAAGATTTACGAGACACATATCAAGTTTGGGCTGAAAGGACTTGAAAGGCAATCACAATCACCCCAACGCCCATTAATGTTGGCTCCGGCATTATATATCAAAGAGTTCAACATATTACCGATGGACACCGTGGAGAAGCTCGCTGGTGAAGACTTCCCCCCCATATATATAGAGAAGACGTAAGAAAGAATCCAAATTGTTAATGTTTATCTTGTCCTTGAAATTGAATTATAGACTAACACCTAAAAGTATTTCCCAGGATACGAAGAAAACCCCAAATCAGGAACAAAGTTCGGCGCAATATGCTTTAACGAAAGCGAGAAATCATGGATGGGGTGTTTGCTCATCGTGAATGGATCGGTGCCCGCAGCTAAAAGCCACCCGAACCTGCAATTGGACTTTCTTAACGGAGACCCATACCGACAATTAATACATTCTACCGGGAAAATGACAAATGAAGCCACCCAGGTATCCCAGTCGGGATTCTGGGTCACACCGGGTGTTTTTGTTGGAGCTCTCCATTTTCAAAAGTGGGAGAACGAGTTCGCTACCGAGGAAGAGCTTCAAAAATCTTTTCAAAACACCGACCTTCACCTAACCATCTCTACTCTGGAATTTAATTACGCGGGTATCGAAGTAGATGTAAACGCTCGTAGAGTTTCTCTGCATTCCTGGAATTCCATCAACAACCTTGGTTACTTCCTACACCATCAGGACCCACGACCTTTCCCCATTTGTACGGGCATAGACCACATACTCGAAATAGGACACCTCCAAATTTTACCATACAGCCTAAAAGGGCACACGGTTGTCGCAATAGGATACAACAGGCCACCTGATCTAGAATTAAAATCTTATCTGGATGAATACGGACGGCTCCGACCTGAAGCTTCGGAAGTTCCTGTAAGTTGACAATCCATTATTTTATCGTAACTAACTTGAAACTGGACAACTAAAGATCTATATCAATTAGTTAAACCCGAGTTTTCTACTGAGGCCAAATCACAAGACTGTTTCTCCCGGAACTATTACCGATGTTGATCTCGAGAAGGGAATTCTATGGCTAGAATGTAGTCTGTTTAAGGGATTTTCAGGTGGCCTGGTGGCGATCGAGAATCCATGTGCGGACGGGTATCCCCTCATCATCGGATTCGGTACGGGTCCCCATCATAGAACAAAGACTTTATTGGCTTTAGCTAACAAGGTGCTAGTTGTCGGCGCCCAAAAGAACGAAACTTCCAACCGTGCCCAAACTTTCCCGGTCGGATTCAGAGATTATGTCAAGAGTATAGCTCAAACGCCCGCAAGCCAGATCTCGGAAGATTGGAACCATCATGGACATGGCTTGTCTGAGAACACCCGGATACACGCTGTCAATCAATAGATTTTTGTCTGTCTTGATGCCTGTACTTTACGATTCTTTCAAGGCCGCGTTTCGACGGCCTGGTGTTATAGCAGGTCTCGTAAAATTAGCCCAGGATAAGTTTGGGTATGGATTGGGAATAAGGATAAATTAGGAGCGGCACACAATTGTTAGGCAACATTAAAATTAATGGCTCTCGAACACAAAGGTCTCCAATTACCTAGTTGTACTGGATTTAAGTTCCCCTCGATTAAACCCCGACATCACGAAAGCTTCCACATGCACATGTATTATGCCGGTGGCCTTCACGGGAGTTTCATTATGTATCATCTGTTCTACACCCCGACGAGGGGTTTATTTAAATTCCCTCCTAGCTAGACTGAGGGGAAATTAAAAACCCTCTTCGAAGAACCAGTACGTATACACGGGCAATAGAAGTATCTTAAATGAGCACTTCTCCGCTAGATGCCCCGGAGTTAAGAGGCTTAGACGATATTTTGCAAATTTGGCGGCATTTTCGCTTTCAATTGTTCCTATATTAAGAAATTTACCCTCCTCATCCGACTTGTCTCGTCAATATCCCTACTACTACCCGCCCCGAATAGGAGAGAAAGGAGGTATCATTACTACCAGACGCCCACTCAACAGAGAAGGGCTCAATTTTTGTACTACGGAAGACCGCAAACTCAACGTCGTCATCCCAACGAAGGTAGGGACTATCCAGCTTGTTTAACCTTCTAGGGTTCGATTGCTAACTGGTACCCTAGCAGGGCTTCCAGGGTTATGGAAGACAAACCCCCGATTCTAGAACCAAATTTGGTGCTCTCAGCTTCGACAATGTCCAACCTTCATGGCGAAAGTGCTTGCTCACAAAATCTGAACGAGTTCTTGAACTCTCACTCTATCCAAACCTAAAATTTCTCAAACAACCTAGCTACAAAAAATTAATTGAATTGACAGGCAAATTAACTAACAAGAATATACTAGGTTTCAAATCAGGATTTTAGATAGAGTTGGATATTTTTATGACTACCTTACATTTCCAAAATTGGCAAAACAACCTTCCCACCATGAAAGAATTTCAAGATTGCGAGAAAGATTTTGAGCTTCATCTCACTGTCTTCAGAAGTGATTACAACCCCAAAGGCATCTACTGGGACGAAAATTCTCAAAAAGTTTTCTTAAAGGATTGGGCTTTCAAGAACAATATCGCCTTCTTCCAACTTAGCCTAAAGGAAGTGTCACCCTCCGAATTTTTTGTCGGTGTGAGCTCCATAGTAGAAATACATGAGCTCAAAAACCTCTCAATCAATCTTAAGGGGCAAACCGTTATAGCAGTTGGTTATAACTCATGCCCTGACCTAGTCTTGTGCCCTGACCTAGAATTAGAGCAATACACTACCGAATATCGTAAAACCCGGCCTGAGACAACCAATGCTCCGGTAAATATTCAGAGACCATTCCCGCTACAACTGACCCGTTGGGAATGGATAACTGATTTTCTATCGATTAGCTTGATATACTTTCTCTTTTAGAGCCCTTTCACAAAACCGTTTCCAACGGGACAATCGTCGATATAGACTTCGAAAACGGAGAAATTAAATTAGAACGCAGCCTATATAAGGGGTTCTCCGGAGGGGCAGTAGCGGTCCAGGATCCAATTACAGGAAATCAAATGGTCATCGGGCTTGGTACGTATACGCGTATACGTCTCATCATGGGCGAATAGTCTCTCAGAGCCAGCTAACAAGGTATTAGTGGCCGGAGGGTATAAGCAAAAGCACTATAATTACGCCAAAACCTTCTTTCCAGGATTCCGAGACGTGGTCGAGAGATTATCCCGCAAAGTGGAAATCTCACAACAGCCAAAACAAACTGACCGAACCCTTCCTGAGAGCAACCCGATTCTCAAACGGTAGAATATCATCATCGTGCTTGTATTTAAACTTCTTTCTCTTGTTTCACTAATACTGCGTCCTGTGAATTAAACTTGAGACCGGTTAGTCTCATCACGGGCAGGAACAAGGCTTTCATTCAATGAATTCGAAATTAGATGAATACCCAGATACTAATTAGGTATTATCCCGCAAACCAAGCCCTGGATGTTTCGTAAAGACCAATGGCATAAAGAAATAAAATATCTGTAGTCAAGACGAAGTTTCTGGCGCTGGGAATTGCATATCGGATGAGCTAGTGTTCACGGCGTAGATGCTATGAGGCAGGGGTACAGGAGTCACCCGTCACATCGTAAACGGCCGCTAAATCCTAAGAAGACGTGTTTGGGTGCCTGATACGTGGATGGAATATACAAAGCTCCCTACCGCAGCTCCAGGGAATACTTTAGCAGTCAGGAAGGGTACCAAGCCGTTCGAGATCAATCAGATGGCGGAGGGCGCCGCCCAAAATATCCTCAAACGGTTCCAGCACCATACAAGGTACAAAGAGAGGAGAAGAGGGAGACGGCGATTTCTGATATAGTGTATCTATTGTCGTTATTTGTAAGTATACGTCGGGATACTGTGTTCAACCTCCGGTCTAGAAGAGCGAGGGTGTTTGCATGCTGCGAACTTCAATTTAATCAAAAGGGTAAATACTTAGAAACGTGAGACCAAGCAAGTTAGACAGAAGCCGTTCCAACGTTCGGGAGTTATAGGCGTGACGTCATGACGCCGCCCCGTTGTACCAACGAGCCTTGACCAACGAAGATATTCAGGATCCAATCGTGAGAATATACACCTGGCCTTGTCAATAGGTACTGCGGCTCCCACTGCATACTGTACTAGCAGTGTAGTCGAATTAATTCTTAATTTGTAGCACACTAAATGCTTAAAGCCAAATAACTAAATCACACCAATCATCCACAGTCTCAAGGCCCATATCGAGCCTTTCCCCTAGAATCAAGCATTTACTTTCCACCCCTGCCTCTACCCTTCTTATCCTCTCCACCATTACCAACTCCTTTCCCACTCCCAAACACCCTATCAATTTTCTTCTCTCGATCCCACAATACCTCTCCCGTCTTCCTCTCTTTAAAATAAACAACCCGATGCATAGGCACAAACTCCTCATCGCTCATCTCGGTCTTCCACTTATCAACTCCGATTTCCAGAACACCTCTGAATCGATCTTCGTAACCGATGACGTAGGCTGAGGGGTCATATTTAGAGTCCCATTTTAGACGGTTGAAGACTTCGTGGGATGGCCGGAGTTTAGGAGTTGGGCCTGTGGGTTTTGGGGATGGAGGTTTTGATTTCTTTGAGTTCTTGCGGAGGGAGCCGAAGAAGTCTTTTTCTGGGTCGGGTTCGCCGTCGAGGAGGTTTTGTTCGAAGTCCTCGTCGCTTATTTCTTCTTCTTCATCGTCTTCGTCGCCGTCTGGGATTCCATCGCCGTCTTCGTCTGCTTCGCCGCCGTCCCAGATCATGGTTTCGTCTAGTTGGACTGTATTCCCGGCTTCGTGAACGATTTCCTCGGTTTTGACGCAGTTGACAGAGATCCAACTTGTTGCCGGGTCGAACTTTTCTTTATGCTTCGTAACTGCGGTTTCGAAGTTCCTTAGAACGGCGGCAAAGAGGGCTTCGCCGTTTCGTTTCTCTTCTTTGGTCATTGACGAGGAGGTTGATGAAGGTGAGAGGGCGATTAGGTAGAATCCTCGGAGTTCGGTGGCTTGAGATTCCTCTCCTTCAACCTTCACTTCCTCTTCAGTTACCTCTGATTCCTCGCTGGTGAGCTGCGACTTGACCTCATGAAACCTCCCCGGCCAAACTCTAGCATCCAACCCAGGTGTCTGCCGTCCCAACTCCACCAGTAAACCCACAAGTCTACTCTCAACCCACCCGATCAAAGCCCGTCCCGCCTGCCTATTAACCCCCCAAAACTGGACATCGACTTTAATATACCTATTAAACCCGCTCAAAAACCCATCAACTCCGTTTGTCACTCTCTCTGCATCACCATCCCCGAATTCCCCGGCTACATCGTAAAACCCGGCATCAAGCTGGAATTTCGCCGCGGCTTTTTCCATTTCCTGAGATAGCACTCTGACGGTATGAATAGTCGCGTTGGCAGCGACGTTGATAACGGGCGTATTTATCGTTAATATCACCATCTTATCGCGAGTAAGCCGTTGATACCTCATCACCTTCCCAGTCGCAGGCATAGAAATAATCTCATCCTCCCATTTCTTAGAGCTGTATTCGTTGAAGAATGCAATGATAAGTTGTGATGCGGTTGCATGGGGAGGGAGGAGCATGCTGATTCGAGCTAGGAGGAGTGATATGTGTACCCCACCGAAATACCCGAATTTGGAACTATAGAGTCCTTTTTTCTCGGCCCAGAGTTTGATGTATCGGTACGCTAGTCGGTATTTTGCCAGATTTGGGATTCGGGACAAAAGGAATAGGAGGTCGCGCCAGGCTTGGAGCTTTTTGAGGGTGGGGACTGTCAGGTTCCATATTGGGGAGTTCAGGGGTTGTAATGGCACTGTATCGAAGTTTTGGAGAATGGTGGTCGAGGTGGTGTACTGGAGATCTACCCGGATTTTATCTCCGATTAGGAGGATTAGCATGGGGATTGTGGCGTCTACGTAGCGGACTATCTTGATGGATAGTGGGTCTGTAGGGGTTAACGTGGGATCATTGTGGGATTTTCCGCGGAATTTTTTGACACGTTGTTTTGTTAGACGCCAGAATAAGGGGGTGGAGATGGAGCCGATGGAGAGGATGTCGGTGTCGGAGGTTGAGGAGTAGGTTCCTAGGCCGAAGGAGCCGACGGGGATTAGGCGGAGAGGGAAGGTTTGTTGTGGATCAGAGGTGGATTGGGGGGTTGTGGAGAGGTCTTGAAGACCGGTGAGGCAGGCGGTTAAGGAGGCTATGGCTTGGTTGCGGAGTGCGGTATCGGTGGGTGTAGGGAAGCAGCCATTGGACTGGAGAAGAGAACGGAGGTCTGAGTCCTTCAAAGAGGTTTGTGGAAGGGGGAGAAGGGCTGTAGGTGCTGGTTGCTTGGATGGGTCGAGGAAAGAGAGTTTGGAGGTTAGCATGTAGTGGTCGCTTGATGGTGGGTTGGAGGTGTCTGGTATAACACGGGCTTCCCGGGTGAGAAGGTTCTCGCCGCCATGATTGCGGACGTAGATTCTGTCATAGCGCTGAGGGGATACAGGAATTGAAGATCCGTTTTGGGCGTTTTCGAGAGCGAGGATGTTAGTCTCCGGGTCGAAGGTGCTGCCGCCTTCTCCCTCGCCGGCGATGAGCCAGGCATCTGCGTAAGAATCGGAGGGAAAGAGAGCGGCGTATGATGCGCCTGAAGCCTCGGCGATTATGCGGTGGCTGACGGCGTACTCGATCGTGGATTCGTTGGGGATGTTGGTATCACCGACGATGATAACTGGGTTTGAGGCGTAGTTCGTGTCGAGGAAGGATTTGATTTCATTGGTATAGTCTGTGCGAGTCTTCACAGTTTCGTCGGTATGATATGCTGGAAGATGAACATTGGCGACGATTAACGATTGCCATTTTTTCAGGACTTCTGTAGCTTCCTCCTGTTCATCTGCCCCCTCACCCTCCGCCGACTCAACCGAAGCGGCAGAAGAGTAGTATCCGAATTGCTCGAATTTGGCCACACAGATGCTTCGTCCCTGAACAGCAGTGGAAACTTCTTCCCACGCAAATGGGACGGAGCTGAGAATGACACAGTTGCGGATCCTCAAAAGCGGCTTCTCGGGCGAATGCGAGATATAAGGGTACTTCTGTCGAACCTCCCAGGCGTTTCCGATCATCGCAAGACACTCGTCCGAAACCTCCTGAAGACATATGATCGTGGAATTGGAGGCGATGAGTTTCTGGCAGATGGCCCACCAGCGACTGTCCTGCTTTTGGATGATATCGGTATCTGTGAAGACATTGTAGGTAGAGAGGGTGAGGCTGCGGCCAGGGGTTTTCGCCTCCTCACGGATCGTAACGGGCTCCCACTTTTTGATAGTGGTCTGTTGCTCCTCTTCCTCGTCCTCGTCTTGCTCTTCGCCTTCGTCTTCGTTTTCATAGGTAGTGGACTTATAGGTCCAAGCAGTCCGTTTGACCACGCTACCCGGAATACTCTCCGGAGAAAAGGTAACAGGGTACTCTTTCACACCCCAGGTCCTCACATAAACCATCTTCCCATCAACCCGCGTCATGGTAGCCAATCCAACGTCCACATCCCCAATCATCTTACAAAGCATCCCAAATTTCTTCTCAAAATGGATTCTCTTCCCTTCATCCCCGCCGTAAACCTGTCCGATCGTTAAATGCGGCTTAAACTGCGCCCTCGTGACCGCCGCTCTGACATCGGGAAACTCTCGGGAGAGTAGTTCGTATATATCCTGTATCAACTCCTCAGACTTTTCATCAGGGCGGAGAACGAGGAATTTTGGCCCCTTGCCACGGCCGAAGACTTCCACCGAGCCGAAACGGATGGTGATGGGGGTCTTGCAGATGGTGTGTAGGTGTTCGGATAGGTATTCGGAAGCGGGTTCGATGAATGATGAGTTCACGAAGGGGTAGAATAAGTTGAGGTGGGGTGGCCACTTTACGGCTGCAGCATCGTATAGCGAACGGAATGGTTGGATGATGTCCATTGTGGATTCGGGGAGGACGAGGGCGAGAGCGGTGCTCGGGGATTGGCTGGCGGGGAAAACTGGTAGCTCCATGGTAGGTATTGGTATCTGCTAGACCGTTAGTGTGTAGGTTCAGAACAGGGAGTGGTCAAGGGATACGCACAAGTATAACTCTCTAAAATCTAATAGTGGGGGGTTAGGAGGACGTCAACTTGGACGTTCGTGGTGCTGTCAACCGAGACGGAAGAAGTGTTTGAGTGACAAGTGTTGGGGTGAAGTTAAAGTGCGTCGACTTTGTTGTATTATGATAGACCCGACTCTAAAGTCCGGCTCGCTGATGATGATAAGTCCGATAACAAATAATCGAATTCAATGCAAACGGATGAGATATCTGAACATGAACAGATGGTATCAATAGAAATATCCAAAGCAGTTGCTAAAGGGGTATCCTGTCGTATCGTCGTAGTCTGCAATCCAATACCAATCTCTCAAAAACCTGCAGGTCGCCCGCTTTATATTTCTTTGCAGCCGCAATTCTTGAATTCGCTGTTTCAGCCTGCAACCCCGCCTGACGAAAAAGCTTTGGGACGAAATTAATAGCAACGAAACTTAAGAGTCACCCAAGATCCGATCCAATTTAACCAGCCGTCCCTCGCGATGAAAGAGAAGAGCAGAAAATGCAGGAACCGGCAGGAATCAACCTTGTTTGGGGCCGTTAGACGCTATTAAGCGCGGTTGTTCCCTTTGTTGGGAGTCGCTGAGTCACCGGCTTCCGTTATTATTGACTCACGGCGGTATTTTTTGACCGGGGTAATTCGATGAAATCATACTTGATCATTGATTCCGACCCGCCTCTCTCCACGATCAGATAAGATTGAGCCCGAAGATACCTTTGAGATCATGCTATTGCTATAGTACCAAGATCTGTGCACTTCCCAGCCTCTTGAACCCGACCAAATAATATTGGCCAATGAGATCGCGAGATTTCGATTTTGGCCGTAAAAAATGATGAAATTCGGCCACAACTAATAACTTCATATTCAATGCCCCCGCGGCATCCGCTCTGATCAATTTACCTGATAATGCTTCGATGGTTTAAACTCTCCCGACTCCATTGAAGTAACCTATGAGTCCCGACATGACCGTGTGAACGAACTTTCAAACTTCGCCAAGCCTATGTTCAAAATGCCACAGAATCAACACCTGATGGAATAGCCGACCAAGTTTCAAGCGCAAGCGAACGTGAACAGCCCGCCACGATCCCAAAGATCAATCCTTGTAGTTAGAACTGGATTCCTAAGAGTGATATAAACTTAGTCCTGGCACTAGATAAGAAGCTTCTCAAGACGCTGGAATCAAGTGTAAGCTATTTCTTGGTTCAGACGCACCCTGCTTAGTCCATGGTCAGAGGGTGACGCGAACATATTTGGAACAAACCCAGATTCGTCTCATAGATCCAAAAATTCGTTGAGGTATCAAGGAAGCCAGAAGGATAGATCCCATGGAGAATTAGGTGGTATATCCTTACGCGGTATACATCTAGTCTTGGGGTTTAAACTTGTAGTTACGGTGAATCCCTCTCATATTAGATGGGCAGCGAGTAGTACACGTCCTGAACCAATATTTCAACCATGCCAATCTTGGTACATATGCCTCTTCCCCGATTCTCCACACTAACTATAACAGAACCAATTCCCACTCTTCCGGATACAACAAGGCTCATTAAGCAGAATACAAGTTCAATGAAACCTGTGGAAGGATCTTTTTCCCAGCTTCGATAATTTCCTTAACTCCGTCACGTAGACTATTCCACTCCTCCACGTCCAACTTGTAAAGATAGTCAGTACCACTGATATCTACCGTAACTTCGGTTCCCGGACCTAGTTTCTGACTAATCGCGAAGCTGGAGGCTCGGATGACTACGGCGAAAGATTTTAGCGGTTTATTCACCTACAAGGGTTTAAGATATTCCAAGAAGGCCTACCTGGCTCAAGCGTTTTCTTGTCGCTGTCATAATGGTAACGAACGTTGGTGAAATAGAACGTGTGCGCAACCTCTGGAACAAATGCGCTCGCGTTGCTGATAACGGTCAAGATGACGGATGGGTGCAATTCACCGTACACGTTGCGGATGATGTTGCGGATAGCACCAGCGAGCTCGGTTTTCTTGACCTTCTTGGAATTTGGTAGGTCGGTTTTACGTTCGAGCGTGAGCCTTTTTTGTTAAATCCATGGAGTCAGCTAGTGCCACGAATATATGCAGATGGATATAAAGTAGAAGATTTGTCGTTTACCAGTCACCTTCCGCCTCGTCGCGAAAGACTCTGACAACTTTGCTGCGATAGTTGTTCCTGAAAACTCTATAGACGACGGCATCATCACTGGGGATTTTACCCCGATCGAGTTGTTCGACTAGTTTCTTTTCAGCCCATTGGACTTCCCATGCTAGCCAGGATTCAACGCTATCCCGGAGGGCTTTAAGTTCTTCCTTTTTATCTTCAGGGACGGATGGAGTGGTGGTGAAGAAGAGGAAGTTTGGGGTTCCGTAATCGTTTTTTACGTCCGCAGCTGGCCCTGCGAGAGCGAATAGGGCGGACTCTCCTGGTTGGATTAGTTCAACATCTGGGAGTTCGTAGTCGTATTCGAATTCGGACATTTTGAAGTGTAGATATATAAAGAATATTTGGAGTAAAATAAGATCTTAAGATAGTATAATTCAGGAAAGAGATGCTGCAATTTTGCTTGGGGGAGGGAAATAACACTTGAACAAGGAGAATAGACAGCCTTGCCTTTATCATTTCAGGATTGGAGAGGGGGGTCCCTTCACCCCATTCCAAACCTTACGGCATCTTCCAGCTTCGAAGAACGAAAATAGGAGGGAGCAAGAGGGTTACGCAGAAACAGCGCCCAAAGTTGTAAGGGAAAAAGAAAAAGGATATCGGGATATCCGCGGACACGGCATCACGATAATGCGATATAGACACGTAGCTGAAAGATTCGACCAGAACGCATGCATATCAATATTTTCTCTTCAGCTCGTCGTTATGCCGTCCCAGCATATTGCATGCAAAGCATAATCTCATTCGAATTCCGTTTCGGAGTTCGAATACGCGGGTGAAGATACCATAACGACGTCAAAGGTGCACAACGAGTTAACCTATTGGCAGGTCTCCCGACCTCCGGAGAAAAAAGCCATGCGTATCTGTTCACATTAATTCTGAAGACCGTCGATATCCAAATATCACAAGGCAGATTCTCAACTTCCGTCAACGACATCTATAAACAGCTGTTACTAGCCAACGCGGTGATCTGCGCAGCGGCGTCGCAGTCGAGGCATCGATCAAGACCGCAGTCGCAACGTCGATACCTGCGCGATTGCGGAGGACAAATCGACTATGCAGCGGACATCGCGGGGCATTAATGCCTAGAGTTCCCCACTGAGGACGCGGACGGGACGAGTGGGCCTGCCGGGAATATCCCGATATATCCTACGCGAATTGGGGGGTCCACCGAGCCCATGCACCTACATACTTTGCAAATTTGATAGTCATCGCATCGACATATTATCCCCACCGCTATACCCCTTGAAATTAATCAATGAAGTGCATATAGTGCATTAAACATTATAATTTACAGGTATCGGACTCGGGTCCAAACACCATCAAAGTTTTAACAACCCGAGTATCTTATACGTATGCACACCCCGAGTGCGATAAATTCATCGACCGAAAACACGGATCAATTGCTTAGACACGGCAGGCGTGGCGTCGGTGCAGAATAGTGCTGCAGCCGTGTATACACCTATACCTACTCGAATATAACTCGTTTCCCTCAACAACATTATCCCAGCCCGAGCCGTCATCGGCCGATATACGTGATCTTCTCAATCCGGTGACGAATTTTCACTATCTATGCCGTTCATTGGCTTTGAGGTCTAATACTCGAGCAGGTTTCTTCAGCCGCCGATTGCTGTTTCCATCTATATGCGCATATGCATTTATGCATCACGCATACGGGCTGATAGCCTTCGGCTTCGTTGTAAGTCTTCAGCGCGGGAAATTCCGGTAGAGGTGAATTCGGTGGTCTGCTTCATTCGACTCTATTCTTGTAATCTCGCAAGCTCGCGAGGGAAAGCTACGGCCCTCAGGCTTGTAGATCCGGTTCAATCAGCGAATTTTAGATATCCTCCAACCAGCAGCTTTCACAGATTTTGAATATATAAACCCCAAGGCCATCCCATACTCTGCCCAACATCATCGTCGCATATCAAGACTCAAGCATCTACAGTAGCCCACTACCAATCTATATTCTCAAGATCATTCTATCCAACTCACAAGCTCTTCTTGTTACCCCCTCTCATTCAAAATGGAAGAAATCGAACTCCACGGAAACAACCTCAGCGAGTCCGTCAAGGACGTCCCCGTCGTATTCTTCGTCAACCCAGAGGATGGAATCCCCGTTATCTTTCCCCTCCCGGGTAGTCCAAACTTCACAAAGGATATTCCTGACTTGGACATGGGAAAGAATGACTTCCCAGACAAGCTCCAGTATATCAATATTAAAGCCAATGATATCCCCGCTGGTAATGAGAAGCGTATCAATGAGCTCGAGAATATGCTTGATCTCTCCCATAAGTGGCTTGATATCCACGCTGGGCTGCAGACGCAGACTCAGAGGCAGAAGGGAAAACTTCCGTCCGGCACTGAGAAGCCTGATCGACTCAAGCGCGATGATTATCGTATTAAGGTCAATGATACCATTTTGTCTGAGGGTAAATGTCCATGGTAAGTTAAATTAACAACCAGTTCCCATCGTATTAGCATATCCAACTGTCAATAAGATGGGAAGATAAAAAAACTAATTTTGGTCCTCTCTAGGCTCACCACCGCCAAATCCGACGACCTCACCTACAGCATTGACGTTAAAAAAGCCGAGTTCCACCTCGAACTCGTCAAGATCCTCTTGGAAGGTCTCAGCCCCGTTAAGGGTATCTCAGCCGCTTTGGAAAAGGTTTTCGAATCTTTCGCGAGCGTGATTCTTAAGTCCAAGAACGAAATCCAGAACCGAGCTAGCTGGGCCTGGTTCAACGTTTTCACCTGGGACCCGCTTACGAAGAAGGTCAAAGGATGTATGTTATTTTCCCCATCCGTTGTAGCGTATCTTCCCCCCGACTAAAACCAAATAGCAATCCGAATCATGCACTATAACATTAGCGGACAAGTCGTCGAATACGTTGTTAACAAGTCAACCTATTCTCACGTCAAAATGACCTTTGATTACCACAATGCTGAGTACATTCTTATCGATAGCCAATGGGACGCGTCCCAGGACCAGCTTAAGGCCTTCCTCAAGGAGTATGGCGAAAAGAAGATCCGCGATCCTGTTGGCGGTGAAATCGAACCATAATCCTTTGTCGGTATGTATCCGCTTTTCGTTCCAAAGTCTAGTCATGGGCTGACATAAAGATAACAAAATATCAGGATTTCTAAATTACCGTATAAGAGGGGAATATATCGTTCGGGGCAGACAGAATGGACCGCTAGCTTCCAAGAATATGCGCAAATTTTCTTACTCTCTCTCTCCTTTTACTACTGATTTTCCTGATTTTGTTTCGAAACTTCCAGATGTCTTGTGACCAGTACGCAAGGCGAGGAGCATTCATTATTTACTGTTATATCACGTATACGTAGCAAACCTACAATCTAAAAAACACCATTTCTGGTACCAAATCCGAGGACCATGGAGTTCTCCCATTGCGAATTCATTTAATTAGGCTGCCGTAGGCGATTGCGACTGAGCTGCTGGATAGATCATAGCATTCGCACAAAAGACCTGATCACAGAGTCCACGAATCAGGTCGATCCTACAATGCAGAGTGATCAGATCTATTGCAAATGTGCAGATGAACGTATATTAGCTCCTTATATCGCCGGTCTATTCCATCCAATCCATCAGTACGAAACCAGCTAGGGTCTATCATGCAGGGTCCTAACAGAAAAGTCTTGAAGAGCTTAAACTACGGCTCCGTGTTGTTCCCGACTGCGACTCCAAGGATACACCTGGCTTGCGAGACCAGATACACCTCCGTTAATCTTACATTTGGGCGAGCCGACCCAGAGGATAGTGCCGTCATGCACGGAAAGTTGAGGATGGTTAGTACTCTGACGCCATCGATGCACCAATCTGGGTCCTCGCAGACTCGCCTCGAATCTTCAGACTCTAGAAGATAACCAAATTACCGCATTCGGATGCTAGGGAGTACGTAATAACGTTACGATATGCCTACAGTCGCAGTCGATACCTAGGAACTTATTCCCTAGTGCGCAGGGCTAGGTCCGGGTACGGAGCAAGTTGGTCCAGTCGATGACCGTTCCTGGGAAGACCTGTTGTGCTACGCTGCCCAAGCACGTGGGGCCTCCCTGCCGCCTTGCAAGAAACTCAAGGGTCATCCCGTCCCTTCCTTATGAAAGATAACCGTCCAGAGCCACACTCCGGACTGCGACGCCGTGCATGAAATATGCACTCATTTTATCACGGCAAATTCCCCAACGCGGGATGCTTGCGAGGTCGGGCGGTTTGAAGTAGAAGTCGAAGTGGGGGGGTCGAGATGGCTGGTGGAATAAATACAAACCGAAGGAATACTCTGCCAAAAACAGAAAAACATTCTAACAATATCCCTATAACGTGAAAGAAGTGAGCTTGAAAGAGTATTGCATTGACGGGAAAGCCAAGTACTATGAGAAGAACAAATGTTGGAATTCAGCCGTTACACAATTCGCATTCGGGTTTGTGTAACATCGCCTAGTATGCCGTGCCACGTCGACAGAATCCAACTGGGTCAACGAGGTCCGCGGCGCCAAGGTAAAGTTACCTGAAATAACTCGCATTTCAAACTGGGCTACCGGTTCACTCGACGTTATCATTGTATTCCATCGATCCTAGTAGGGCGAGACATGAAGGGGGCGGGAAATCGGTTGATGTGCCCAGGCTGGCCTACCGCATAGCATTTGTCCTTGTAAAAAATCATTTCCGTAAGGCTGGAACGTCTAAACTGTGTATTCATTGCCTTCGAATTGAAGAACGCCCAAGCATGTGCAGTCACGAGGCAGCATGGCAACCTTGAGATCGCTGGATAATCGGCCGAAAA
The DNA here is from genome assembly GCA_036971245.1 of Arthrobotrys sphaeroides. Lineage (NCBI taxonomy): Eukaryota > Fungi > Ascomycota > Orbiliomycetes > Orbiliales > Orbiliaceae > Arthrobotrys > Arthrobotrys sphaeroides. Next base: position 262,108 of record JAJTTW010000019.1, read on the forward strand.
CCCAGACGGAAAATTTTTGGTCCGGGTGAACGTGGGAGCAGCAAGGCGGAGATACTAATTTGGGTTCAATGAGGTATGCCAAAAATTAAGGGGTTATCCAGCCCGGGATCGACCGTGTGGTGATTAACATATGTTCTTGGTGCACTATTGCGCATGGTGATTGATTGATCTTTCTCATTCTCGAACTCCCGAAGTTTACTTGCTCACATATATTTCTATTATTCCTACGATCACCAGCATGCCGTAGATCGATCCCAAGCCTATCGTATGGCCACATGGCCACATGAATTGGCATATATATATATTACCAACCGGACCGAAACTACCACGTCCTCTTGAGTTTCTTTCCCCTCAGTAACAAGTTAAGTAAGTCTAACCCCCCTGGCACCCCTTAACCCCCGAGCAGAGATGCGGCAATGGTGGCTGCCACAGCACGCTCCCGTCTTCTTGAGATTTCTATCATACAAGAAAAAGAGAACTATAATCCCTCGCTCAAACCAATACTTCAATAAGAAGACTAGCTAACTCTACCCCCGCGTCCCGGGATATAAAAACTAGATCATTAACTAAAATCCTGGGGGAGACCTCAGGTCGTAACAAGGTTTTTTGGTTATCATCATACAACGCCGGTGTTACCACGATGTCTATCCACCCTTCCACACTCATGTCCAAGTCTTGTCAGAATGATCCCTGACGACTTGGACTCCAGACCCGGGTCGGGGGTGCCTAGCTACGTCGCGGCGAAAAAGTATGTATCTCCCATATAAAAACCACCGAGGGAGAGATAACTTGATCCGGACGGAAGAGGAATAGGATGACACGGGCGCGGGGAGAGGATTTCTTTCGAAAGACGGGGATTTTTCTCCCCCTTAAGACCTTTTACTACGTAGCTACGCATTTATGGAATATGAATACGTCCGGAGACCTATCTACGGCTATTTATCTGTGGGTAGGGGTATTCCTAAATCGCTAGAAGGAAAAGAGAAATATACCACCTTGTTTATAAAGCAGCCGCCGGTGGTGCGCACGGCTCTTCAAACGTATAGAGTGCGTGCGGTGGACTATTTCTGACATTCATTTATGGATCTATTGGTGGTTTTAGCAGAATATTGGGATACTGTTTGTATGTTAGGTAGTGGCGTGTGAATTTAATTGATTAGGTAGACAGCTTTAGTATCTGGTCAAAGATACGATAATATTATCCTTTGATATCTCGAGGTGTATTTACAATTAACTCGCCGTCCCCTCTAGGTCTAGTGTCTTTGGACTTGTATATACGTATTTCCAAGCACGTGTACTCCCACTAATTACTCAAGTACCCGTAACCTACTGTAGTCACGCGATATCGCGAAGTTCTGAGATTTAGTACCGCGAGAAAAAAAGTCAAAAATATAGTCAAATCCTGATGAAGTTCTATACTACCGCTATCATGAACAATCTATATCAATCATTTCACAGGAGATTTGAATTCTTATTATTCCAAAGAATCAAGTCCAAGATGGTATGAAATTGCAAATCCTGAGAGTATCTCCAACACCGCACCGCATTGCATCCAATTTGCGGACTTACGCCAAAAACCGGAGATTCGGACTAAAATAGCACATGCACAGTTTGACGGGCTCAAGTGACCTCGCTCCAATCGACGCCTGCCGTCCTCAGCCATTCCGTTGCATTTTGCTGCGGGGTATCCAATCAGACGGTTTTCACGGGCGAGCCCTTGCCCGGGGACCTCATTTTGTGTTGTTGTTATCAGATATCAATAATCAAGTCAGGTCGTCAACATCCGCATTGGTATCATCAACATACAACCTCCTTTCGTCTCTCTCGGAGGAGGATTCTTTCGTCCTTTCATCATCCTTTTACCAGGCCGAATATACCATCGGTATTATAACCTACCAGTCTTTCTCTTCTATCCCGACGATGCCGAATCAGCATCACGTCTAAATAGCCTTCCATGCGCCTCAGACCGTCCAGCCTCAAGACCTCCTTCGCTCGTTACGTCACACCTGGTCCCCGATCCACCGCCACCATGCCCACCTGCGCTCCCTGCAAGCTGTCGTTCCTTCACTTCCGACCGTTTCCCGTTACCGTATTCACGGTTATAATCTACCTGGCCCTATTCATCCCGTTACTGATCATCCACTACGTGCCTCCCGTTCCGCCGGCGAATGCGTCGTTGAAGGAGTCGATAGGGGTTGACCTGGAAGAAACATGGCGAACTCTAGCAGCGATCACGAAGAAGTATCATCCGTACAATTCGCGGGCGAATGATCACGTCCGATCGTTCTTGGTGAAGAGGGTAGGACAGATTATTGAGCGGAATGGGAATAATAAGACTGAGGTAGTGGAGGATGATGATGTTAATGTGCTGTATATTGGTAGGACGGGGGTTAGTATTTATTTTGAGAGTTTGAATGTTATTGTGAAGGTTGAGGGGAAGGGTGGGTTTGAAGGCGAAGTTGGGGATGTGCTTGTTAACGCTCATTATGATAGCGTTAGTACGGCGCCTGGTAGGTTATTACCTCGTGATGATATGGTTTTGTATGGATGTGGTTCTGACTGGTATTTGCAGGTGCAACTGATGATGGAGTCGCCGTTGTGACTGTTCTCGGGCTTATCGACTACTTTACCCAGCCAAATCATACCCCTCGGCGGGATATGTACTTCCTCCTCAACAATGGCGAAGAAGATTACCTGAACGGCGCTATGGCGTTCACCGAACACCCGCTTGCCAAAACCTGCCGCATCTTCCTAAACCTCGAGGGCGCCGGCGCCGGAGGTCGTGCGACGCTATTCCGCAGCACGGACGCTGAGGTTACCAAGTTCTTCAAGAGGGCGAAGTACCCGTTCGGCAGCAGTCTGAGCGGTGACGCCTTTAAGAGAGGGTTTATCAGGAGTCAGACCGATTATATCATCTTTGATGGAGAGCTGGGGATGCGGGGTCTGGATGTGGCGTTTTGGCAGCCGAGAGACAGATACCACACCCAGTGGGACTCGATGGCCTTCAGTATGTTCCGTTACGGCGTCCTACTAGGCGGAGATATGGCTAACGAAACGGTGCAGCGAGCATAAACTCCCTTTGGCATATGTTCGAAACATCTTTGAGCTCCCTCACTGGGATGGCCAACGACGGCTCCTACACCTTTATTCAAGGCTCCGGGCGCAAGCATACCGGCGTTTGGTTTGATAGTAAGTCCCTTCACTCGTTCATTGTTGTATCAAGCCCTAACAGCCGCAGTGTTCGGCCGCGGATTCGCCGTCTTTGAGATCGGAGACACATTCATCTGGTCCATGTGCCTGTTAACGATCACGCCCTTCTTCATCTTCGGGCTCTTTTACCTCCTCGCCAGTTCTGATAAACTCTACCTCCTCGCGTCCTCGCCAAAATCAAACGGGCCGCTGCCGCCCAAATTGGAGTTGGCGGGGTGCAAGGGCTTCTGGCGCCCGCTGGTAGCGATTGTTCTCTCCACGGGTGCGGTTGTGGGGACGGCTTTGCTTGTTGCTAAAGTCAACCCTATGATCATGTACAGCAGTCAGGAGGCCATCTGGATATGTCTGATCTCACTGTGGATTGTGACATCTTGGTTTTCTCTTAAAATCGCGAATTGGTGGCGACCCTCGGCGACGGCGCGAAGCTGGAGTATCGGCTGGATATCGTTCATCGCGTGGGTGCTACTTGTCGGAAACGCCGTTGCAGAGGATAGGCTGGACCTTGGCGGGTTGTATTTTACCATATTGTAAGGTCACCCCTACCACCCCCCCGTATGAGCAAGCTAACGTATTTGCAGCTACTACATGGCGACAGCCGTCGCTCTCTTCCTGTCCCTTTTGGACCTGTTCTTCCTCCCACCTACATCGCACATCTACGACTCGATCCCCCACACCGATCCTCTGGAAGATGACGACCACCGCTCTCTTATCGCTCCATCCGTAGATCATACCAATATAATAACCCCAGACGACGAAGAACCCGAAACCCCGAACGAACACACATCACTCCTCCGGGATGCATCGAACCTCGGACGAGGCCGGCACATCGGCCGTCGTCCTAATTCACACGGATCCCTCAGCATCGGTGCGGCTAGCAGCCTTCCGACGTTAGAAAACAACGAGGACGACGAACCATCCTGCTCGTCGGGGTCACAGTGCGCTTCTCGACAGTATCCGGGGGAACAATACTGGTCTAGATATCTACCGCGGTATACATGGCTTCTTCAGGCGATAGTTCTGATCCCAGTACCCGTTATTATCACAGCACAGATCGCATTAATCGTTGGCACGTCTATTGCTCAAACGGGCGCGGATGGGAATAACCCTGTTCTGGCGTATATTCTATACTCTGTGTTTACGGTTTTGATATTATTACCCTTACAACCGTTCCTACACCGGTGGACTCGACATGTTCCGGTATTCCTATTCTTTGTGTTTGCAGGAACACTGCTTTATTTATTACTTGCGTTCCCGTTTAGCTGGAATAACCCTCTCAAGGTATATTTCGCGCAGACGGTGGACTTGAAGACGGGGGAGAATAGGGTGCATCTCGTTGGGGTTAGTAAATATTTGAAGGGTATTGTGGAGGAGAATCTACCGAGTTCGTGGGTTCCTGGGGTTGAAGTTGAGTGTAAAGACGATCCGTTACGGTTGGGGTTGCAGAGGTGTTCGTGGCCCGGGAAGATGCCTAATCCAGTTGATGGGGTTGGGTGGGATAAGTGGGTTGGTGTTAATGCTACTTTATTGGGGGAGAAAGGTGGGGTTAGGAGGTCGAGGGTTGAAGTTAGGGCGAGGAATTCGAGGGCTTGTAGGGTGCTGTTTGAGAGTGGGGTGAAGAGGGTTGAGGTTAGGGATCCGACGGGGAAGGGGAGGACGGTACGGCATAGGCCTGAGTTGGAGAAGGAGGGGGTGAAGCAGGTTAGGCTTTGGAGTAGGGAGTGGGGGAGGGGGTGGGTTGTTGATGTTGAGATGCGAATGAGAGGGGGAATATTCCGGCGTTGGAGGAGGTGAAGAGGTTTTTGCCGGGGTGGGCGGTGGTGAGTAAGTTGGAGGATGGGTTGGTTGTTGGGGAGGTTGGGTTTGTGGGGAAGTAGGGGAGGGGATATGGGGGGTAGGGGGAGTAGGGGAGAGGACGGTGTAATATAGTGTGGTATATATATTGGTGATTTCTTTGGTATTTACTCGGTTTTTGTGCATGGGAGCTGTAGCATTTGATTTTGAGTATATTGGTTTTGGGATTTCATTTGCTTTGGATCGTAGTTATGGTATTGGGCATTTCATTCATCATTTATCTTCGTGTCTAACTTGGCTCGGTGACGCTGTGTGACATTTAGAAATGATGTGTTGACTCTGTTGCATTTTGTCATACATACTTATCTACGTCTTACTCATCCCGAAGTACCAACCTCTCTCTTTCAATTCAGGAAGTCATATTCTATGATATGAGTACAGTAGTATACGGAATATATATAGTGTAGTTCTAAAATTGCCTAATCCGGCCTAACGCGGCGGAGGTGCATGATGCATCCGTGGGTGTGAGGTAAGTGAGTCACTTTGGATTTCGGTAGATGGTTTGGTTTGACAGGTGAAGTATTGAAGCGGGGTTGGGGGAGTATATGAGTAATGGGTAACGTGGCAGAGGTACTTCTATATGTCGGTGGCGGGGAGTTACTTGATTGATGTTAAAGCTCGCGTTTGAGAGCGCGTTCGTGCAGCTGGCGGGGCTGATATAAAGTACGTATCGGATCCTTCAACGAGTTAAGTCCTTCACTGGTGGTGAGGGGTGAAATAGGACGTTTTTTTTCAATCCAACTTTTTCAATTGAGATCTTTCTCTTCATATTTACCGGTTTTTATCTTCTATACGGGAAGAAATTAAATTAAATTTATATTTAACGATGGCATCAATATCCCACCTCCCCCTCGAATTAATCGAAACGATCGCTACATCAATCACAGACCAAGACGACTTCCTCTCCCTCCGCCTCTCCTGCAAATCACTCAATTACAAATTCCGAGAGTCGCATCTAAACTCCATATTCAACTATCGACGCATATTCCTCGTCCCCAGGTGTCTTATCAACCTTGCGAAAATCGCGAAACATCCTGATGCGGGACCTAGGGTTAAACATATTGAAATAGCACCGAAGTGTCCGTATAGGTTTTCGGATGATTATAAGAGCGGGAAGGAGTGGACTAAGGTTCCTAATGGAAGGAATGGGAGTAGAGCTATTGTTTATTCGGAACTTGATCATGCGGCTGAACCGCATTTGGCTGAGGCGATGGAAGCGATTGAGAATGGGGTTGTAGCTGAGTTACTTTTGGAGGCGCTACTAAATCTTCCTGGGCTACGGGGGGTGAGTAATAAAGGCGGTTTTTTTGAGGATAATGAGGATCTTAGTCGGGCTGAGTTGAATTTGCTGTACCCGTCGCTGGGGTTGAAGCCTGGTAGGAAGGTGCCTGGGTATTTCCGACGGGTTAAGATGGTGAATTTGTTCAGTTATAGACTTGATTCGGCGGGGTTTATGTATTCTGCTGCGATAGTGGCGGAACTTATCAAGGTGGCTTCGTTGCCGAAGGGGGGAACGGGGAGGAAGGTGTGGAGGGAGAAGCCTATGAGTGGGAATGGGGTTAATGCGCAGTGGGTGAAGGCTTGTGGGGAGTGTGTGCCGAGGTTTTCGGGGGCGTTTGAAGGGTTGAAGAGGGTTGATATGGTGCTGGTTTGTCCTAAGAAGGCGGGGAGTGCGGAGGGGAGGTTTGAGAGGCTTGTTTATAGGTGGTTGGAGGGGGTTGCGGGGGGACTTGAGGAGTTGGGGGTGAGTTATGAGGTTGGGTTGGAGGTTGTGAGGTATTTGAGTGTGCTTCCCAAGGGAGCGGGGTTTGTGAGGTTGAAGAGGTTGAGGTTGGCGAATATGGGGGTTGAGATGGAGGATTTGAAGGGGATGTTGGAGGGGTGTGGGGGAACGTTGGAGAGGCTTGAGGTTGTGGGGTGTCGGGCGCCGGATTTGGGGGAGCCCGTGTTCAGGGTTTTGCAGTATATCAGGAAAGAATTGGGGAGGTTGAGGTACTTTGAGATGGAGCTGACGCATCATGATAGTACGCAGGCGTCGAGGACGTCGTTTCCGTTTAGATTGTTGATTGAGGGGGCCTGGGATCAGGAGAGTACGGAGTGCGTGCTGGATACGCGGGTGGAGCAGAAGTTGTCGTTGGAGGAGAATGGGGGTGAGGGGGTGATGGTTCCCTTTGATAGTTATCATGCGGTTAGGAGTATACTGGTGGAGTTGGAGGTTAGTTCTGAGGCGGATGAGTTTTGGAACTCGATGACGGATATGCATTGGATTGCGTGGAGGACGGTGGAGCTGGATGTTAGCACTGGGTAGATGTTATATGTGTATACGGATGCTCTGGTTATGGAGTGGCATTGATATTGAAGCTGTGATTGGTAGTACTATAGTCTAAGTACTGGTGAAGTATGAGTATGGAATTGAGATATAGTAATCTGATATCCGTAGTTACAGGATACGTCTTTTAGGTATATCACGAATTCTTACTTGTGGGTTTATATCATAAATCGAATAAACCGTCTGTGATACTGATTCTACTTAGACTTTGTGGACTAGGAAGCCCCTCAATTTGTCCACAAATACGACGAGTGCTGGGTCTCTCGATATACCTAACGTATCTCCCCTACATATCCAGGCTTCATCATCAAAATCCATATTACAAACTGTCTAGTACCTATTAGGTATGAAACGAATGTTTGCCCACGGAATTATAGGAAAACGAATGTTTGCTTGCGGAATTCAATCTCAGAAATCAAGAACCTCAGGTCCCATACAAGTTCGATATCGAAAAAATAGTTTTGAAGCTGAAAATAGTCATGTGATCGGTGCTACTTGGGTCTCCGTGGAGATTCTTTGGTCGGTTCTTTCTATGGGACCCAGTAGTATAATCGTTTGGAGTAACGTGGTTAGCGTGGTCTATTTGGGATATCGATGTCGATGTCTACATGGAAGATCTGTGATATCGGGATTTTGCCTCATAAGTGCATGATTCTCATAGAACAGACGAGCTCATATTCCTCCCAATTAGTCTATTTACCACGCGGTAATAGTTCGAATTACCTCGGTTCATAATATATAAACGGCGATATAATCTCACACTTAGCCTAAGCTATTACCATTCAAAGCTAAGCCCACGAGCTCATGACCTTTTTCTCCTTTTATGTTTTAATCCGACGGTTGATGTTGTATTTTATTAGCCTTTTACTAATATAATAGGCGGAACTGGGTGGATTAATTCGTGTATAGTGAGATCACACGGTCACTGGGGCTTATGGTGTAGAATAAGCTTAGAAGTCGTCTGGAATACATAGTAGGTTAAGGTTTAGCTTAACATAAGGGTCCCTCCTTCGGTGGTATTATCAGCAGCACCTGATTCACATCCGATAAGATCCAGACCCCAAATATCAGATCACAGGGTCATATGACCTCCCTCTCATCGCAGAACTCCTCGCTTCAGCCTCCTTACCTCAGGACCGATGATCATCGAGGGTTAAATGCGGGGGGGAAGGCGCCGACACCCCTTCGATGTGGACAAAGGTGGTTTAGTGTATGTATGTCTATCATACCTGACCTCATCTCATCGATGCTTAACCCTTTTTTATTTTAACTCTGTTCGGCTCCCTTGCTTGAGCTTGATGAGAGGAGGAAACGGAGAAAAAGTCCCGCAAGAATGACCTGCATAACATCCCACCTTGCAGGGGAGACGGAATTGAGAAAGAAACGGGAGGGGGGGAGTGAAAGTAAAAGGAAGTGCTCAGCAGGGCAGCGGCAGTAGCGACTACGACGACGCGAAGGGGGTGGTGGTGGTGATGTGTGTAATGGATGGGCGATGCGATGAGCGGGATTGGGTATAAGTGCGGGGAAACCATACCAGCGATGAGGTTGGGGTCTCCTTTCGGAACCCCACGCACTGATATTTTTCTAGTTTGGGATGTTGGTCACGGAATACCATTTTACCATTATTGTTCATTTGCTTTTTGGGGATTATATTATTTTCCAAGGTTTTTATGGCGGTTTGCTTCTTTTCTCGATTGTAACACTGCCATCGATGGGGTACCGTTGGTGTGTATGTGTCGGCAATCGGGGAGAACTGAGCTGATGTTCGAAGCGAACAGCCAAACTTCAGGAATTCGAGTGGACCGCCACGGAAGATATGATACTGGTCATCCCACGTGCAATCGAGGCAGCCGATCTCCCTTCCGCACTGTCTAAGACCTGTCGTGCCCTTCGAACCCGTAGCATCCCGCCATCCGTGACAATTTGGCCGGCTTTTGCCTCCGTGGGCCTTGGAAGTTGTGCCACTATCGAGTTACCGATTAATTCTCGAAGGGCGCTCTTAGATTCCACCTCGTAAAGCCCCATGTACTGTTATGTTAGTTAGCGCATAAAACGGCCGATATTATTAGCCTTTAAAGGGTCGCAGGCTAAGTTTGGTTATTGTTTCGGTGGCTTATTTGCTTTGAGTCTTCGAGCTTAGGTTTCGTGGGTTTAAGGATAACTACTATCGATATCTCTCCGCCTTCCGTGTCTTTCAAGTTCCGTGAAAGAGTTCATGCAAGCTTCCAGCCATTCGTTTCAGCATCTTCATGCTCCAATAAGATGTGGTTGGAACAAAGCTAGCGGACGAGTGTACCATGATTCTTTCTTCATCCTGAAGGAATTATTCATGCGTGACCCCACTCTGCTCGCCCGTGGGCTTTGTAACGCCAATCGGGTCGGGATTGTGGAGCTCCAGCTTGCCAAAGTATCTTGGCGGGGACGGAGGAGCACGGAGGCCTCGATTGGCTGGATCCGACGGGGGTGAAACGAGCGAAGAGCTGTCAAATCAGACGGTGACATTTCTACAGGCGGGAACCTTGTCGGTTGCTCCACTCGATGGCGTTTCGTTGGTTGGAGAAGGGTTTTTTTTTGTGTGTGTGTGTGGGAGCTGGAATCACGGGGAGGGGCCTACCTTGGAATTTTTCTCTCCTTGCTGGAAGCTCAAAGCGAGAAGAAGTAAGGAAGAAGGGAAGGGAAGGGTGTTCAGAAAGGCGATCAATTAGCCTGCTCCCGCTCCTGTCATTCTGCGGGACAAAAAATTGCGCAAGACCTGGGTGATTTTTTGTCCTTCGAGATACGAGGTTTTGACGGGGCAGAGCAACCTTGAGCTCTGGTTATGTGAGGGGGGCTTGTGCGGCCCCTCACTCTCAGATCATGACATCAAGCTTTGGGGAAACTTGATATCGAGATTTGGATTATCGTGAGTGGTTGTGAATAATCGTGATGAGGATAATCTCACCTCATCGCATACCATCAAAACAGGTAAACTTCTTCTTCTACTTACCTAGGAAGTTATGTCGACAAGAGGTCGAAAGAAAAGAGAGGGTAATAGGCAGCCTCCCGATTCCGAATATCGTTGTGCATTCGCGGTCTACGAAACCCATTGGCTCTCCTGCACCCAAACTAATGCAAGGTCTTCTAAACCATTCCCTTCTCAGGATTTCCCTTGTCAATATTGGCCTTTTCGCATAAAACAGTTCAACTGAAATAAAAAACCGTCGCAAGGTCACGATAGGAGGAGGAGGGGAAGGCTTGTGCTCAGATATACCGAGGGTGCTGCCGTAGACCCCAGCACCCCTTACTCGGCATTACATCGCCAGGGGAAGACGACCCACTAGCCTCGAGCAGCAAGTTTTGACAGATCAAACTCGCATGGAACCAGCTTTTTGATCCCTGATGCGTTGTCATAAGCTCCTGCTTAGCTTTTCGAGATCAGAGCTGGCACAAGCCCGTTTGGGGGGCTGACGACGATAGATACTAGCCTCTTTGGCGGGGAGAGCACCTGGACGCTGAGAGCAGGTGATCTATGACATTTCGTCGTCGCCGGACGATTTTGACGGTCGACGCCGGATCTTGGGAAAGTTAATGCGTATGCGTAGCTGGTTTCCGGCTTATTGAGCTCGCTCACACGAAAATAACCCAAGCGAGCGAAACATCGATCGGGCTAACAGCTATGTTAGGCCAGGAACTCGCTCTGCGATTAGGCCGGACCAGACCGCAAAGTCAGTCAGTTGGCTCGATCAGCCAACCGTGACGAGTAGCGTAGGCTTGCTGCCCCTTATGCGACCACAGGCACATGGTTTTGCGACAGGATAAGATCTCCAGAAGGTAGGTTTTCCTGCTGGCAGGACTTCCTATTTGTCTTTCGGGTAATATATAAAAAACCTGGAGTCGAATAAAATGCAGATTCTGGGTACCCTTTCGCTGGGGGAGACCGTGAAATGGTACCTCTCCCAGAACCGGACGCGGTGCATCAGTTCGAATCGCTCAGTGGTACCAGCTCATCTGCCTGTGCTTCGGGAGCCTGGGCGGTCGATGCAATGCCATGTAGGTACATGTACTGTACATGTAGGCCTTGAGCTGTACGGAATACTGGCATCCGTCCCCCCTAAAGGAACCCATCCCCACCCTTGCCAGCACTCGTATGTCCGCCAGTTCAGGTCGTCCTGAGCTGGATGGGGTCCTGGGAAGGCCGTCATCGAGTAGAATCGTGACTTTCTGAGACCTTCCATGCAACCTGCAGGCCAATGCTGCTTACCGGCAAGAGCAAAGAGCAATAAATGGTAAGCCGTGGCACCTCTTGCATCGGATCTCGTGTCTGAGAGACAAAAGTAGGTGCAGCAGGAAGCAGCAGTAGCAGCACAGCATGCTAGCACTTGACTTGATCAATTGAATGCGTAAAATGAGACCTTTAGCGTCGATGGAGGCCAGGCGGGAGGCCGAATGAGGACTCGAAGAAACCGTCGTCGACGAACCAGATCAAAATGTGAACGGTGTCCGTCTTCCATCGAAGGGAGGCCGTGTCTGTCTTCCCGTTCGTCGACCTTGCAGCGCGCTGCTGCTCGAGAGCAAGCAGCCTCCGTGACCGGAACAATCGATTCTCACGATAGATATAACCTCTTTCTTCCGTTGTTTTTCCGCTTCATCGAGACCCGTCTATGATTCATTTCGACGTATCTATTATTTTTAGTATATCCTTTTAGTGTCCGGCGTTCTTTCTTCCTCTTCAATTCGTTCGTGCATGTCGGGTCGGAGTCCTTGTGGTGGTAGTTTCTGGCATCTTTGCATCTGCGACTAAGCCCTGAAGCGGTAATTTGTATGGGCAGAACAGCTTCCGCCTTTTCCCTTCGAATCCATCCTCATCAACGCTGCAACCTCCCCCCATCAACCTCATCCAAAACCAACCATCGCCATCGTATCTGACTTTGACAAGCAAGCGCCTGCAGTCGCTTTCCGATTCCGGACTCGAACTTCAATTGATAGCCTGCCGACGGACAGCTCCCGACCTGCTGCTTCGATTCAAACTCCAATCCTTCGCTGGACTCTGGACTGGACCTCCCAGTAGCTGCTCTCCGCTACTAGCCTTCACTAGCTGGGTACTTCACACTTTGCTCCCCTCGTTACCTACCAAATTGCAAAGAAGCTCGAGAGCGGGAAGAGAGAGCTCCATCGGAATACCCAGCTGCTGTTCACGAGCATACGCTGTTTGCTACTCTGCTATTACTACTGTCACCGCTACTGCTGCCACCGCTGTTTGCTTTACTGCACACCCTGCAAAGACCCCAATAAGAAGCACCCGAAGAACCTCGAGTTCTCTCGCAAACAAAGCCGCCAGGGAGAGCGAAGAATTCTCCAGGGAAAGTCCGGTCAACCCGAACATTCCTGCAGCTGGCAACAGACACACTCTCCGTACTGAGCATTTCTCACCCACGCAAGTGAAAAAAACGGGAAGGGAAATCCACAGCATCTGGAAAGGGACGGTTTCTTGGGTCTTCTGCAAGCAAAAGCGAAAAGGACAAGGCCCAGCCTGCCGTTTGAACGTTGTGACTGTTGTTGGTTCCAGCAGCTGAAACAACGCCCCAAACTCTGCCAGCGGCGAGTGGACAGCGGATACCTCGTTCGATACCGAAGAGGCTACCGCTGCTTTGTCTGTGCTGGTTGCGATGCAACCGAATATATTTGTATCTGCGCTTTCCGTGAAGTTGTTCTTTGGGGGACTGTTGTCTCTGTCCCTTTGCCGCTTTTTCCCTTTCTAGTTCTCGTCTTCCGTCCTTTCTCTTCCTGCCTAGACCCCCCCCCTCGGTCCAGCGTCATTTCCTCGTGAGTAGTCAAGAGTCGGAACCTATTTTGGCTCTAGAGGAGGGGCTCCATATCGCCGCCTTCTCTTGGATGCCGCCTCAGAAGCTGAGGAACAGAAAGCGGGCTGATTGTGGTGTGTGCTTGTATGCGAGGTTCAAACTTCCCAGTTTTCTCCTCATTCTTTGGGCTTAGCAACCCCAGTCCAGGCGACCTTATCCTTCTCCACCTTTTTTTTGACGCCATCTTTTTATACTGCATACTTCCCTCACCTCCAAAACCTTCGAACCTCAGCCCGATGGCCTGAAGATATATATCCTTTTTTTATATTGCCTATTCACCGAATCCGATTGCAATAAATATCATACTCCGCACTCTGGAAGTCGCCTGCTAATAAACCCTCACCGTTCCCTTCCAGTTTTGATACAGATGCGTCGTAATTGTCGACTGCAGGCACCATACATGGAACTTGGCCAATAGATCAGCTCGACGCTGAATCCCATTCACTATAAACCACAACCTACAACTGCGAAGTCTATCTCAAGACGTATCGTATAACTATAATCCAATTCTCCGACACTCGCTCCAGATTTTTCTCCTCCATCTCCCGCTTTCGACCTTCCCTAAGAGGCCCCTCACACCGCAATCGAGTAGCTTGTTTACATGTGTGTTGAGCTTTTCGGACCTTTCATGCATCGGTTCCGAAATATATCTCATACACAAACCATCCCAGTCAAGCCCCTCGTTACGATTCGAAAATCTCCAACCACCACTACCACCACAACCTCTCGAAAATTCTAGCGTCGCTGCAACCTTAGGTGACCTATTCATCCATCCATCCCCCCAAAATGCCTCGATCGAATCTAAATCCTCAGGGTCCGCCCGACTACGAGTTCTTGCCCGATTGGTATGGAGTTTTGGAGCTGGCCAAGGAGGCTTCCGCATCCCAAATACGTACTTCGTATAAACGGCTTGCGTTCCAATACCACCCGGACAAGACTCTCGACGAAAAGCTGAAGCCGGAGATGACAAGGAGATTCACACAGATTCAGGAAGCCTACGAGGTTTTAAGCGACTCTCGTCGGCGGAGAGAATATGATGAGGATCTCACCCTCGAAGCGAAAATTCTGGAAGATTGGAGGCGTGCGCAGGATGTTAGAGAACGGGCTGCGCGGAGCCGAAAGGCACAATCCCGTCATCAGGAGGAAGAAAGGGCACGAAGAGCGGAAGATAGACAGGCCGAAAAAGACTATCTCGCGGCAAAGGAACGGGAGGAAAGCTTGCTCAATGCTGCCAGGTTAGCCCAAAGCGCCCGAAAACAACATGCCGCCGATCAGGAAAGGAAGAGAGCGACAACTCAGGACACAGAACGCCTACGAAGGAAAGAGGAAGAGAGAAGACTAAAGGCCGAGCAGAAGAGGATGAGAGATGAAGAGATGTACAGACGTGAGGCGGAGCGGAAGGAATCGGAGAAACTACAACGAGACGAAGAGCGAAAGCAATATGCTAGAGACAACGAAAAGCGGACAAGGGACCGACGACACGAACGTGGCCACAAAGTTGACATGCAATCGCAGTTCTCGGATGACATTTTCCCCGCAGAAGACCCCTCGCATTTCGGTGCGGGCGAGCGCGGAAGGTCGTCGAAAGAGCGTCTCCGTGGTGACCAAACTCTACATGTCCCCGGAGCCAAACCCAGAGAACGTTCCCGCCAACGCGACGGTTCCCGTCATCGCGAGGGGGACAGAGAATCCGAGTTTACCACTCGCGATTATGAGGGTCGCAGGCACCGCGTCTACGAAAACGGTGGAAGACGCATGTCGACGGAACCGATGCATGAGGACTACATGCGAACCGCCGCATCTAGCGTCTTCGGCGGCTCCCCCCCGCATTCATCGTACTCCATCCCACGGTCCGCCGCTTCGTACTCCCCTCCCCCGCCGTCTCCAAAGCTCAGGCATAGCAACCCGACCATGAACACGGCGCATAACTTCCAAGTACCGAACAAAGGACGTGACCGCACACGGGACCGACCTGGTGAGAGGCCGCGAAAACACTCCGAGGCTGGTCTCTACTCCAGAGACTCGTTTCCCTCAGTGATTCCCGAAGATATTAACAGCTCCCTCCCAGGCAACCGTGACTCCGGCTACTCCACATCGTCGGCCGGTACACGCCCTGGCGTGGATCCACACCATTCAGCTGAGAAGTACGAAGTATTCAATCTTCTTTCATACGTTTCCGTGGCACTAATCTTATCATTTTGCTTGGGCGGAATAGACTCGATTCTTCAAAGTACGACGTGAATGGCAAAAAATATAAGAAGAAAGTCATGTACGTCACTGACTCGGAGGACGACGACGGAACAAGCACTGTCGGCAAGACTCGGGCTTCCAAGCGCGCGACCAAGCAGTCGTCCCGAGAGGACCCTCTCTCCTCGTATGCCATTCCGCGCCACGCAACCGTCCAGCTGGACGATGATCCGTTCCTGTACATGCAGACTGGATCCAAGAACTCCTCGTTTACCCATAAAGACGTCAACTACGGTGCCAAGCTGTCGCACGTTCACACTCGCAGCGGCAGCGACCAATCCGCGCCTGGTATCCAGGTTGACTTCATCGAGAGTATGGCGGGTCTGGGTATGGGTTCGTCGGGCCATAAGTCTCGCCACGCCCCCACTGTTGGCGGATCCGGTGGCCTACCCACATTCGGTAGACACTCAACCTGGGCGGCCTAGGAGCCCCGCAGGTTTGAGACTACCATTGTTAATGGGCAGGCGTATAGGACCGAAATAATAGGCTTGGATGAGTTTGAGTTTACCACTTTTCAATCTGATTCGGAGACCGATACGGGGGGGAAGCACAGATGCTGCAGGAAAAAGCATAAAAAATCTTCTAGGAGGAAACATCACAGATCTCACAAAGAAAAACATCGCAAACCTTGTGGGGGGAAGCATCACAAGGGGAATCCTCACAGATGTTGCAGGAAGTCTAGAAAGGAAACCGATTCTAGTGATTCAGACACATCGTCTGATGAGGACTCCCCTGTCATGCTACCTGTTCCTACTCCCTTCCATCAGTCACCTCCCTCACAACAAACGTCAACCCCTCTTTATCAATGCCATAACCCCAGACAGCCGCCACCAACCGCTGTTAAAGTTCACGTCATCCGTTCAGAGGGAGAAGTCATACACGGGTTCCGACCATTTCACCAAAAACCGCCTTCACGCCAACGAGATCGGTCTCCACGTTCTTCAACACGCAGCTTCTTCAAATCAGTTAAACGCGCTTTCAATATTACTAGACGAGACTCTTAATTCTGCAATGCCAACGCTCCGATCCCCGACCCTTACACTATCCTTTCAATATCATTCGTTCAACATGTCTTAACAGTCAATACTTTTCACCTTGGAGCATCAACGGCATCAGCGATACCACCCTGCCCCAAGCGACTCACAAATAAACCCACCCTGCAAATAATCAAATACATACAAAACATATCGGGCAATCCATATCGGCAATCATCTTTCGTCAACACTGTTGGTTTCAGCGGGCTTTTTTTTTTTTTTTTTTCATTTCCATTTTCCGTTCTAGGGCCATAGCGACCACATCTATTTCCTATCTGTCTTTTACGTATCCCATCCCCCAACCTCTAAACAACAAAGCCAATTCGTATCCCCTTCATAGCAAGCGGCGTCGGCAACGTTTTGTGTTTTTTTCTCTGTTTTATATTCCGCAATGCTTGTATTGTGTGTCACGCTATGTTTTCTCGCCCTCTGGTTTGGTGGCGTTTTTGCTTTCCATGGCAGGAACGCTCTGGTCATTCCTTTCCTTATCTTATCTATCTGGTGATTGCTTTATCGCTATTATGGTGTTTTCACTGCAGCCTACCTTACCAGCGTCTGTTTATGAATCCCCCCCTGCCCCCTTTCTTATCTTTCCACGTCTTTGTCCTTTCCTAACGGAGTTGAGAATTCTGGAAGTGGTCTGTTTTTTTTTTTCTCTTTCAAACAATATTTTATGTAAACCCCATGGCAAATAACACTGAATGTTCCCTCTCGGAAACGAAAGGATATACTCACTGGTGCTTTCTTCTCTGTGTATTGTTTTCCTCCCCCATGTATAATGCGCTTTTTGCTTTTTTTCAAACGGAGAATCAAGGGGACAAAGAAGGTACCGGGGTCGAAGGGGATATATGCTATGCTTATGTTCTTCTTTTTATGCGGGCAAACTTGTAACTTTACCTATGACCATTTCCTTGGTTTCGCTGATATACGGTTTATACAAATAGGCCCCTCTATGAGATATGAGAATGATCTTTAGGGGTGCTTTTTATGCAAACAATAACTAGGTATCTTTCGTAGGCACTCCGTAAAAGGTATTTCGTAGCATTCGTTAGGCCGTTAGTTAGTTCGCACAACTAGATACAGAAATTTCTCGTAGAACTCCCCGTCCGTTTTGCGGCGCACCCCAGACCTTGACCTGTGGTATCCAATCCCATCCCACACATATCATATCCTACCAGGCAACCCAACTAATCTAATAAACATAAAACACCGTAGTATCCTCACCTGCCTCTCTCAGCTTCTTATTCTTCCGTAGCATAATCACCTTCGCAAGCCACGCCAATAAAGCAGTAGCGATCGAAAACCCAGCAGAACTCGCCAGCGCAGTCACGTATCTGGGTTCATCGCTCTTAGGCCACAGGTAGGGCGTCCACACGAATGAGGCGTTCATGACTGTGGTTACTATACTAATCGCCACCGCCTTCTTCTCCTTCGTCTGCCCGCAGACGCTACCGCACCATCCGAGGATCAGGGAGTTAACGCCGTAGGTTCCTATCGTGAAGATTACCATGCTAGCGTAACGGCCCGCGGTGTCGAGGGTTGCGGCTGCGGCGACGAAACCGATTGTGGCGACGGCTTTGGAGATTGTGATGTGCCATGTTCGTTCGTTCCATTTGCCGGAGGACCAGGAGACTAGGATTGTGATTGCGCCGGCGAGGAGGTAGGGTGGGCAGGTTAGGACTAGGGTTATGGTTGTGGAGAAGCCGAGGGTTTGGACGACGGTTGGGAACTGTTAGTTTTGTTATGTTAGTGGGTGTTGGGGGGTTATAAGGGGGGTTTGGAAGAGGGGTGGGGATATTATGGACGTACGAAGTTCTTGAAGCCGTTGGCGGCGAGATGCATGTGGGCCATGAGCGCGAATATCCACACCATAGGGTCCTTAGCTGCCTGTTTCAATCCACGCAAAGTGCTAGTTTCACCCTCGTTGTCGACAGTATCCAATTCCATACGATGGAATGCCAGCTGCCGTTCTTCCTCGTTCAACCACTTGGTGGTCAGCGGGAAGTCGGGGAGGATGAAGTACCCAATCGCCGCGATGACGAATGTAACGGCGCCCTGGAGGATGAACAGCCATTTCCAACCCGCGAGTCCACCGACGTTATCGAGGCCGTGGAAGATACCGGCCGCGATTAGACCGGCGAATGCGGTGGCCAGGATGTTACCTGTGTATAGAATCGCGATTCTGGTGGCGATTTCTTTACGAGTGTAGAAGATACTCAGGATGTATACCGCACCTGGGTAGAACGGTGCTTCTGTTAATCCGAGGAAGAAGCGGGTGAGGAGGAGTCCCGTGAAGTCCTTGGACATGGCGGTGAGAGCGCTGACGACGGCCCAGAGCATCATCATGATTGACATGTAGGCTGAGGGTTTCGTGCGGGTGAGGAACATGTTTGAGGGGATGCCGCCGAGGAGGTAGCCGCAGAAGAGGATTGAGACGCATGTTTGGTATTCTGGGGGTTCGATTGTTAGTATTAACTTGGGAAGTCGAGATATTGGGGGTATATATACGTACGAGTGCTTGTAAGATTCAAATCCTTTTCAAGATCATTCAATCTTGCAAGCGCAATGGCATTTCGATCAAGATAGTTCAGCCAGTACATGCTCCACAGCATGGGCATGATCCATCTATCCAACTTCTTGACCAGTGCGATTTCCTTGGGATCAGTCTTCTCATGTGCGCCCGAGTAGTCGACTTTCTCGACCTCGATGGTGGGCTTAGAAATATCTTCAATGATAGACCCGCGACCCTTTTCGGTGTCCATGCGGGTGACGAGCGACATGTCGTTCGACATTTTGATGGATATCGATAAGTTAAGAGTATCAAGAACGAACTACGAGGTATGATTGATGAGATAAGAAACCGAAGGAGGACTTGATTGATATGATATGTAGGTAAATAGCTAGCTATTCCGCAGTGCGACGTCGGCCTACACTGGTCGAGAACAAGGTCGAAAGGAATTTCTCGAAAGAATGTCCATTCTTTATAGCTAACCCCCAACCCCCCATCCCTCCCGCCATGCCTGCCGTTCCACGGTACGTTTTCCTATCGTCCCTCGAACGCACACAATTGCATGTAACATGGCAAAAAACTTCACCGCGTGAGCAGAATATCCCAATAGGACCGTTACCAGATATCAACATTACCCCCGCCTTCTCCATGGGGAAAAATCGCAGGTTATCGGGGAGAATCGGGCAATCCTGAAAAAGTAGACAGAAAGTGGTACCTGGAGTAACCCCGTGGGGAAAATCTCGCAGTCTGAGACCTTTCGTCGGTCGCCAAGGATGAATCAGCACTGAATCAGGAACTACGATATGGAGATGGAGGCGAAGGACAGGGGATTCCGGGACTCTCCGCGCATATGAGAAAAGGAACTATTGATGTGAGAAAGGAAAGGAATTTTCGAATGTTCGTTGGGTTTTTTTCTCACACGGGACTATTGAACTCTAATGTGCTCGGTTGGCGTGGACGGAAACCCTGGGTTTCGCAATTATCGCCTATTGAGGAGGAACTGCCCTAACGAAAAAAGGTTTATTGTTTCCGTCGCTAGCTCCACGTGCCACGGCGCACGGTGTCATGGAATGCGCAAATCTAGGTGGATGCCTGGTAGCACTCGGCGGAGAATTGGTTGTTTCTGGCTTAGAGTTTTTGATTGTGTAACGGTGGGGAAGAAACTTTCGGACCGTATCATGGTTGGTGGTTAAACTTCGAAATGCTGACGGGCGCCGAGTATACCAAGATCGGTGCTACGAAAACGTCGAGATATATCGATATCTTGGTATCGGAATGGAACGTGAGGTTTATAATTTAAAAGCCGCATGAGATATAACTGTTATTATAGCTTGTTATAAACAATCTGCACGATATTCCGGGATGGAACGTTCGAATACATCATTTGGTTACATATCTGTACCACAAATTTTCTGAGATCGCGGGATATATCGCGTGAGCTGTGACACGGACGGTTACCAGTGTGGCAACCTGCGAAGTTGCCGTAAATCCTGAATGCAAGAGCTCGTTCGTTATATTAGATATCGATTGCGTATTGCTCCCCACGGTTGGGATATCCAAATTAGAGAGGACGATATCGGAAGCCAAGATGCTACTTACGGAAAGTGCTTATCATGTCACCGCGAAGAGAAGGCTTTGAAATGTCTGCACTGTTTATTTGCGGGGCAGGACTGGGGATCCCATGGCCGTAGGGTTGGGAATATATGGATTGGCAATTTCACGGAAGTCCAAGAGTCTAAGGGATCTCGCATCTATGGTAACATGAGCGGACCGTCTGGTTGGTACGTACATGTACGGTCAGGCCTCCACCGTGCATCGGTGGCTATGCATATGCATCTCGATGGCTGGATTCACGATAATTTTTAGGAAATTTACGGAATTAACGATAGAGCGCCTCGTTTCGGGGCCACGATAATTATTAGGAGGATAGCTGTTGAACAGAAGGCCAATTATCATCGAGAGGAGTCTGGAAGAAGGGAGCTGGAATCTACTTTGTTGCATTTTTTACCCTGACAACGCAAGCTGTGGTTTGGAATTGGTGCTGCCAATAAGTGCCGATATCCTCAGCCGTCCTAGCCGCCGGACAAGCTTCCCGCGCCAAGGGCGGGCAAGATCTAGGCTTCCTCACTGACCGGATAAATTTACAAAAATCCGGATTCAGCAAGCAAACGAACAATCATCTCATCTTCGTTCCGGCGTGAGGGGACGTATTTCACGAAGCGTTTCTCTTTCTTCCTTCCGCGCTTTATTTCTTCGGGGTCATCGGCCTCGCCTGAACGACTTCCTTCCTCCTTCAGCATGGTATTCCTCTGAACGATATCGAGTCTATCGCCGCACCACTTATTATACCCAGGCGACAATTTACCACGTTTGGAACCGTCCGGTCCAAAGATCATTTTCCTGACCGTTTGTCTTGCCTACACGAGGTTATTAGCTTTCGTTCGATACCGATGGTCTTAGCGATCATAAACTTACCTCATTTCCATCCAACGAGACAAAGACGCCTTTGTCCAAGTTCCTCAGGACATAACTCTCGTCCGTCAACATGCTCAATCCCATATCCCGCCCAATAAACCCTTCGATAAATCTTCTGATCGGGAAAGGTAAGTAAAGCTGACCAGCCTGCCACCTGTACCACAAACCCTGCATCCGTCTGAACTCCGAACCAAGAGTTTTAACTCTATACTTCTTCACTTCCTCCAACGTAAGATTTGCCGTTTTTTCAACATCCGTGGCAACGGGGTCGTATTCCCATTTACTATTCCACGGAAGACAGTTTGGAAACTTCTGGGTAAGTTTAAAGGGTGTATCGATTTCCCGTTTTGGGGTACTGACGGATCCGCCCTTCTTCATGAGGGATCCTGTCATAGCGCGTTGAGACTTCTTAAAACTCTCGCTGACGGCTGGGTATCTTCTGAAGGTGGACCGGTATCTCATCGTATCATCGACCCATGTTAACCGTTTCCCGGCCCAGCTGCCTATATGTCGTGGGCATATTACACCGGACAGCCTTCTTCTGGCGACATTATACATTGTTGTCGACGTGAGAGCGAGGCAGATCGCATCGAAGGTTGACAGCTGGTCGCAGATTAGAAGGAGTATATCGATGGATAATCCTAGCAGTGGTGTTTCTGAGGAGTCGAGGTAAGGGTCGTTGGAGCGAATCACGGGCATGCTATAGAAGAGGGAACAATTAGTCACAAGAATTGTGTTGATTGTGTGGTAATTTTTCTCTAGTACCCTAGCCATGGGATTGCGCTTTCTTCCCGTCGAAGGAGGAGTTCAATGAGTGTGGAGATCTCATCGTAGTCGGCGGGGAAGGAGTCCTTGTCCGCATACCCGAGTCTCTAATCCCGGTGAAGTTGTATCAGCATTTTGTCTATCGGATATCCCGATAACTTTGCGGTTTCTGGAAGTGCCATGGTATACATACCTCATCGGTGTCCAAGCAGACGAGATCCGCCTGGGCTTCCTCAATGTACTCGTCAGAGCTGTACCCTAAATCTTTCTCAAGTCCCATCCTGAACAATTATTTGGCAAGAACTTCTCGGTTATCTATCGCAGTCGGATTTTTTTCCGGGAGAATAGAGATACTTTGTTCACATTCAGGATCTGGTGTTCTTCATATACAAACAATCCCAAGGTGTGGACGGAGCGG
Organism: Arthrobotrys sphaeroides; assembly: GCA_036971245.1. Classification (NCBI taxonomy): domain Eukaryota; kingdom Fungi; phylum Ascomycota; class Orbiliomycetes; order Orbiliales; family Orbiliaceae; genus Arthrobotrys; species Arthrobotrys sphaeroides. Next base: position 284,786 of record JAJTTW010000019.1, read on the forward strand.
GCTGGGGGATGTGGGTGCACGGCTCAACCTTCTACGATTGGAAAATCGGCTCAGCCTCGCCAAAAAGTCGACCGCGCTTCAGCGATGCATATGATACATTTCCTGTTTCCAAGTTGACCGATAACAAAACTCATGCAGACTATACATACAGGTCTGGATCCTCAAGTATCCGAGATAAAAAAAGCACAACCGGAGACACCGATTTCGAACCCAGCCCACGTATACCAATACCATGCGAAACCCAAGAAACAAAGCTTCGTCTAATTCACGGGCTGTTTGACTCGCGGGACACTGATCCACAAAAGAACCTGCACGACGAACAGTGCGCAAAGAATCGGCTGCAACACTTGCACGCCCTTCGAACTGGCAACTGCGCCCGTCAAAAACGGGAAAACGGCCCCTCCAGCACTGCCCAACACAGTCATAAACCCGATCGACCCCGCATGAAGGTCTCGCGGAATTAATTTGGTAGCCAGACTAATACCCACTGGGAAAAAGGGTCCGATGAGGAAACCCAAAAGACCAATCATGACACCGCCGACCACGATATTCGGGACGAACCAGAATATTAATTCGACGGCTATGGCAAGTCCTGTGTATATGAGCACCATGCGGTGTTCTCCCCACCGATTCGTCGGTTCCGCGAGGACGAACCGTCCCAGCGTCAATCCGCCCCAGAAGGCTGAACCGATGTATCTAACCGAGAAGTTAGTCACTACTTTGAACATACGCGATCCAAATGCAATTCAAGACATACCCAACTTGACTCGGCTTCCCTTTTCTAACCTCAATCATGAACTCCACGACCCATCCACCAGCGGTAACCTCAGCGCCGACGTATGCGAAAAAGTAAGCTGCAAGGATCCACACCTCCTTCCTTTTGATGATAGCCTTGAAATCTTTGTGCGCCTCCTTACTGCTCTTTTTATCCGACCGTTCGATAACATCCGCTGTTGCTTTACCTGAAAGCCTCCGCAGAAGAGGTGGGAAGATGACTTCGCGGAAGGTGGAAGATATGAATATAACATTGACAAATGCGAGGCCGACGGCGGCGAAGTAAAAGTAGTACCAGTATCTGAAATCAGGCGTAACGTTCGCAATAGATGCAGCGACAAGAGGTGAAACCAGCGCGCCTAGGCCGTAGAAACCGTGACCAAGTCCCAAGAAGAGATGTGCACGGGGCAGATTGGCGTTGAAGGTGTTCGTTTGAGCGTCCTGGACGGCAACCCCTATGCCACCGATGAAGAACGCTATCACAAAGACAGGGTATGGCGGTTGCTACGATGCCCAAGTTAGAACGTTACTACTCAACCACCGTGTTACACAATAAGGCCGGCTTACCCAACACTGAAGCGTATACTGTATCAACTGCAGTATACTCCCCACAAGCAGGGTCCCTCCCATACCCAACTTCGCGACCAAATGCACATTTATCATAGCCGCCGTAAACCAGCCCAGAAACGTGGAGATATAAACCAACGCGACGAATGCCAGTCCGATATTGTACCTAACCTTAAGGTAAGGAATCAACGCGCCGGTACTCCCATCGTTAAATCCCGCCATCCACAGGGAGAAAAAAGTCGCAGCGGTCTTCCACCGAATATTCCGTTCCATGGCCGTATTATGCGCCGTCACCGCCCTCTCTGGTGGGGTATCAGAGTCTCTAGTAGGTGACGGTGGTAGGGATTCGATATCGACCTCAGCACCGGATTTACCCGGTGGAGGTGTGGTAGAGATCGTGATGTCGTCATCGTGGGTACCAAGTCTGTGCGATCCCTTGGAGGATGAGCTTGCGACGGGCGGTGGAGTAACGAGTGACGATAGTTCAAGGTTCCCGCCGTCTGCAGACATCTTTGTGAAGGTTGTGGTCGTCGACATCTTGGGGGCAAAGCGCGTTGTGCGTCGTTACAGCGATCGACAGGGTCGCACACGGGCGTGGAAATGTTGGATTTTGGTGTGAAGCTGTAGACGCTGTGTTGAGATGTTCTTCTTGGTTGTATCGAGACTCGACGGCCTCGAAGGCCTGGTGGATATGCTTCTCAGGTTGGTGACAGATCTTGGTCTAGACGAGAAGGCGGTGGTGGCAACTAGGGAGACAAAGGATAGATACTGAAGCAGCACTGAGAATATCTGTACGCTGCGTATGGCGCGAGATCCCGAGAACTACCTTCTTCAATTGATTACCGTGAGGGGTATCAGCGTCTCTACCCAGTTTATATCGTCAACCAGTTAAGCTTTTTCTCCACGAAGAAAAAAAGCTTTTCCTCGAAAGCCGCGGCTAGTTGCGTTGCTGTGTTGGAAAAAACGTTATCCGCCTCTTTCGGACAAACACCAAGGTAGCACTTCGTGAGAAGTCCGTAACCCACTTCAAGTCTCTCCGAGATATCAACCGAAATGGATCTTCTTTGACTCCAGCGATCAAGTTGGCCGGAGTAGCAAGTAGATGAGATAAGGCACGCTTATATAAGAAATCGAATGACTCCTGGAGCGGGAAACTTAATTCAATTAATAGAAACGGGATTTATAGGTTCTCGGTCAAAAAAACCTGGCCAGGAGGAGCACACCATTATGCATATAAACCATCCGGTGTAGCGGAAAGCCCGTGATTATGCAGGTGGAAAGACACGATAAACTCTGGGAGGAACGCCCTTCGGAATATCCCCGTGAATTAATTATTAATCAAAGATTGAAATGTGAATTATTAAGGATGTTGTGATTAGGATCCTAGAAATGGGATTATCTGGGGAAGCTGGCAAGAATCCCTGGTAGAGATAAGCTACCGAATCCCCAGATTCCGTCGAAGGCTTGAACGCACGTGGAGATAGCGGATGGCAAAGCGAGTCAATGCTACCCTCTAACGGTGACGAAAAGAGCGCCAAGACTCCGACTTGCCGTTCGCCTTCCTATGGGTGGCCTGAACTATCTTTATTGTTTTAGTAATTTCTCATATCGTTGCCGCGGATCGGCTTCAATTCGAACGAGGTTCCGCTGGTTGTGTCGTTGGTGTGACGGAAAGCTTATGTGAGGAACGGGAGCTAACCGTGTTTGCACCAAACTTTCGGAATAACGTGGGAACTTGGATCTCGTAATATGAAGCGAGATGGTTTCACGATGTATATGCGGATGAACTTCAGAGATAATGCAACGGAAGTTGTGGTGCTGACCGTCTTCGTACTATTCGCTGTCAAGCTAGAATGGTGCTTCTGGCTTCCGGTCTGCTCGCGTGACCCAAGGATATTATAAAGTGTTCCGTTGGTTATGTACTGAGAAAATCCGTGGTTCACCTCGCTGACAAAGCCTCTAAGATAGTCTTGAGAAAAAGACAATACGCTCGTTCATTCTAATCGTGTAAGTTAAAATAGATACAAGAAATACCATAGCATGTTATAAAAACAATCCCAAAATGGCCCTGTGCTCCGTAAATAATGGTAAACCAAAAAGGACAAATAACTCCTGCAGCCGATGTTGAAGCCGAAATGTTGAACCGAAAACTCCAATGCAAAAGAGACAAAATGTACAAGACTCTCTAAGCCTTACTCTCCATCTCATCCAGCTTCAGCACCAACTCCACCGCCGTCTCCAGCACGCACCCAAAGACCGTCGAGTCGATCGAGGCAGCAATCAGCCTCTTCGCCTCATCATACCCAAACAACTCCGATCGATACCTCAACTCATGGTAGTCCATAAACACCTTTCCAGCCGTCTCAGTCGCCGCAGCCATATTCAACTGCGCTCGGTTCTTCAACTCCCTCTCCTCCTCCTTCTCACGCTCAATCCTCTCCACATCTTCATCCGTAATCTCGCAGACGTACCAGAAGCAAGTATACATGCCACCGTCCTTCCACAGCCTCTTAGTGGGGATGGCCCAGTTATGCATGTAAATCGGCTCCGTGGACAGTACATTCCCGTCAGCAACCTTCTTCGGCTGCCGCGTGGGAACGGGAACGGGAAGAAGTCTACAAGGGTACCCGCCCTGTGGTAACACAAAAAGGGTCTGGTTAGCGTCATGTACCTGGATTATATAATATCATACCCATATTATTACATCGAATCCGCGACTGCAGCGATATCGAGGCGTAAAAATATTAAATATGTGGAAGAGTGGGGTAGGTTTCGCATGGACATACCTCTTCCTCTCCCTCGCGTACTGCGGTCTGCTCGAACGTCTCTCCGACGTCGCGTCTTCCCTTTGGCAGGAACCACCCGAGTGGTCTGTGCTCCTCACGGTCATCGATAACGAGCACGACTCTCTTGCTCTTTCGGTGGAACATTACCGCCCCCGCGCCGGTGATAAATGCGTTCGCAGATATCAGCGACGATTCACGGGGGATGTTGAATGAGGCGTTCGGCGCGGCCATGTTTTCTTCCAGGGAGTCTTCGAAAAAGGAGAGTTTTGTCGGAGTTGGGGGTGCGTCGCTCCTGGTGTTTTCGGTCGAAGCCATGTATAGAACTCGAGTACCCATCTTTTCTTTAGGCTGGGTTGGGCTGTTACTAATCCCTTGGCAACGTTTCGCGTGGATGAAAAAATTAAGGTTGATGCCGACGGGCAGGGATTTTGAAGTTCGAGGAGAATTGATTAAAGTATATGAGATTGGGGAACCCGAACGCGAACGGAATATAGATTGGTGGAGTATAAGAAGGTATAAGAAGGTATAAGAAGGCTTCTGTTTTATATCTATCGTACTGATGCTGATAAAAATATTCCGGGGCGGAGGGTTATACACTCGATTATATAGACCCAGCCGCGCATAGACACCTCTGCACAAAAGAATATTCTGAAGAAAGAAAAAGTAGAAGAGAAAAAAAGAAATCACCTCCTCTAGAGCGCGATTCCATCATCTCAGGCCACTTGAGCCGTGGGCTAAACGACAAATTTCTTCCAGACGCTCTAGTAAACCGTTAACAGCTGAAACGGAAGAGGCGGTGAACAGGGAAAAAACGCCAAACACGTCAGGGCTGCCCATGGATGAGTGTGCCCTATGAGTGTTTACTATCCAAAAGATGCACATTTCTGCATATCGACTGCGACGTTGGCAAATACAAACCAAGTCATAGGCGAGAAGGGGGTGGCAGAACCCCTGTAATCATTTTGGAGCGCATGTCGGAGTTCACGAGCCTGCTGGGGTGTGCGGTTCTTGTGCGGGGGGTCGACCAATCATCGTTATCTGCAGGCTACCGGTTGGGCTCAATTGACGAAAGAGTGTGACGGACTTCTGGGATTTATTACATTATCACCACTCATAATTGACGTAGGAAGGGTGGTCTGTCCGTGCCTATAAGGACATTATCTAGAGAAGAAAAAAATATTATACACCTCTTTTTTTTTTTTTTTTTGTCTAAACTTCCCGTGCCGATAATCATATATCCATCCAGAACCGTCGATGCATCGTTTGAAGCCTCAGTTCACATGATCACTCACGGTGATGCACACACTCATCCTTTATTTCAAGTTTCGAATTAAAGATACACCAATTGGCAGTGCTCCTGGTTCGGCCGAACCCTTGAAATTCGTTATTTCCTTCGGAGCTGAGTAACATCCGGGACACCCGGTCCACCTGAGGGGCGCTCGCGAAAGAATTCTTGGAACCGAGAGCACGAAATTTCGAAAGCCTGGGCGGCTCGCTGTAGGTCGAAGAAAAAGGCAGTTGCACCGTTATATTTGGAAACTATTATTATTATCCAATGCGCCAAAAGAGCAAAGAGAAGAGGAACGCTCCAGGGTACGCGTGGCCGAACTATTTTCCGGTTACCCGTTGGATACGTGACGAAGAACAGCTCATTGACAGCGGGTACACTTGTCTCCAAGAAGAAATCCCATCTCCATCGAGGATAGTACGAGCGGTACAGCATGGCAATTTTCTAAAACAACCTTACAAGGAAGAGACATGGATATCGAAGAAAATCGTGTCTGCTCTGAGTGTGGTATTTGCATTCTCGTATTTGATTACAACTATCGATTATGTTATCTAAATACACTATAAAACAATAACCCCGCATGTGAAACTATTCTGATTCCTAGATCCCGTACGAACAATACTAAACATTTACTTTGATCCGAAAGAAACAACCCTTATCGCGTAACGTACTCATGTCTTAAATCGTCAAACTCCATGGCGCAACATCGGGATCCAATGTTTTCCATATGAACGGCATGCCTTGGCATAACCCATTACTATCGAACCCACGGTTTTTGACAACGGTGCTCCTTGCTGTCAACGTGGTTTTGAATTGGTTGTTGGCTGTCGTAACTGCGGGTTTCATTCGCAGAAGCATCACGGGGTCATCGAACATGTGGACGATCGTACGGTCCGTACCAGCTAACAAAGGGCGCGCAAACAGACCTGTATTAAGGATGTAAGCGATGGCCTTGTCGACCGGTGGGAGGTACTGGGCGATGTTCGTTGCTCCTTTGGCGGTGGGGAGGGGCATGAATAGAGCACCCGGGTTCAGCGGGAGGACCGCACCGGCCGTGATGAGAGCGTTAGTGTTGACGACGTGATGGGCGGTGGAGACGAGGTGGGCCACGTGAGTGAGGATGTCGATAAGTTGGGCTCGGGAATTCATTTGAGCTCTGGTCGGGAAGTCTTTGGTTTCGGCATCCCCGTTTGCTTCATCCATCCAGTTTAATAACTCTACGTCGGCGACGATTGCTGCATTGTTCGGATAGTATGCATGGACGAATGCGGTCATGAACGTATGCATGGCGTTCCAGATGGGGAGTGCGTCCTCGTAGAATGGGAAGTGGGTCAAAGGTGGGCCCCCAGCGAAATCTATGAGACCGCGGCGGCGCAGATTTTCTTCAAAATAGTTCCCGCGAACGTCGCCAGAGTAGCCACTTCGATACAAATCGTCCGAGTAGCTGGCAGCAGCGGCTCCAGTATAGCCGAAGTGTCGATCTATGAGACCCCCCTCGGTCAAGAGTATATCGCGCCCTAGAGGCCGGATGGCAAAGGCGCCATACATCACTACGTCCCAGCAGGTCAGTTTCGTCGAGACTTCATAACTTCTCAATTTCCAACTAGGGTTGTGCAATTACATCTACCGAGTATGGCTAAAACCGGATGCTCCTCGCTTAGAGTACGAATAGCAGCCTGGTAAATGGATTCACTGACAAAGTGCGACCCCGAAAAGTGGTAGAATTGGGACATGAACAGGTCGTCAGCGTTGAACATGATCTTGGCTAACATCCAGTCATCGGCGGTGTCCGCTGGCGTATAGATCAAATTACTGTAGTAGTTTGTTCTGATGGCCAGCGGCAGGAATTGACCATTCACCGGGTGGATATAAAATAAGGCATCACATGCGGCGGCGTAGAATTCACTGTGTTCGTAATCCGCGAGGTTACTATGGTCCGCATAGAACAGACGACCCTCTGACAGTAGTGCTTCCAACGTCCTGTTGGCGAGGTTTTCAACGATGGTATTATCGACTAGGAATGGGAGGTCCTCTCCCGGTATCAGCCTTCGCACGGCGTACGGATTCGTGGACAGCCGCTGCATGGAGAAGAACAAGTCTTGGGTGTAGTTAGTGAGTAGGCCGGGACTAACACCCGTCGGAGCAGAAGTTCCCTCCCAGTTGTCCTCATAGAGTTTAGTGTAGTCATCAAGCGTTTGAAGGTTATTCAGCTAATTGAAATCTCTTATTAGAACGAACCTAACAGGCCGTCTCAGGGAAGCGCAGACCTTGGAGGTATCAGCATTCGCAGCGATCAAATCAGAGCCGGCTAGTAAGGCCTGGGCACCCAGTTCCGCGCCAGTAATCGCCATATCGGTTTGAACTTTGGCCAGTCCTAGCACACCTGATGGAGACGGCGGGCCTCCACCAACCCCTGGACCGTATTGGAATATGGCCCGCTTGGCGAGGATATCGACCTGTCTGACCGCCTGCAATAGTGGGTTGGATACGGTGTAGAAGACCAGCCGCTTATCCAGCTGCTGGATTGGAGCGGCCCTAATGGTGGCGATTGAAGCCGCGAGGAAATACACTGGCTTCATATTTTTGGCCTTTGGGACTATCAATCTGCCTAAATTTCGGGAGCGGTGGGCAAGATACATGGTGTCAGAGGTTAGCAGGCTCTTCTACGTAGATTCTATCGAGGATATTGAACATAGGTGATTCCTATCGAGGGGAGTCTTGGATCGCATGATCGTATCAAAGGAGCGTGGGGGTTGGCTCGATCGATGGGGAACGGAGGTTGAGGTCATGAGGGAAGGGAAGGCTCTCTCGCCGTTGGAGGGAATCTATGACATCGTGGCTACGTAGTGTCTCTGTTCACTGACCTTCTGCTGAGTTTTAGTTGAACGTTCTTGCCAGTTCGGCGGGAATATTATCCGCACACCAGATATACGCAAAGGCTTCCTGCAGTCGGCTCGGTAGGAAGATTCGGTGCACGTCGCTCAAACTTTCGAGGGACCCAGATATACGGTCCGTATAAAAGCTTAAAAGTCGAGCTTGACGTATCAGCTGGGCCTCAGCGTGCACCAGAGGGGTTGATTGTCTCCAAAAACAGCCCATAATGCTGGAGATAAGCTGCCCTTAAGTACTTCAACTCCAGCATATCCCCGCATCAGTGCACGGGAATGATAATATCATGGAACTAACATCAGGTAGCTAGTCTGAAATATATCTCCTCGAGCCGATGCGCAATGATGTCTGTGGTCGCACACAGGCAAGGACAAGATCGTCGGGCGGTGGGTCCATGCATGGAAATGTTTCAGCCTCCGTCCCACAGTGGACCAACCACCAAGGCCAATGTGCGCCCCAATCGAGGAACGTTTCGTTCCTTGGAGCCGACACCAGATGGGAGTGGAACCGAAAGCTTAACCAAGTTCGCTGTAGGACGGTTGTGAAATCAAGGCAGAGTTTGTGCATGCCCAGGTCCCACGTTGTAATTGCGAATTAAACCACTCGGTGGACCCCATGGAACGTTAACCCGTCAATCGAGCATTTCGATAATATGATATCGAGATTGTTGGATTTTTATCGGTCGAAACCTTCCTACGCAAGATAAGCGAATTTCACGGGAACGACCCCTTGCTTCGACGATATAACGGCATACCCTGCCAGCCATTCCCGTTTGCCGATCCAGATCTCGACTAGATTGTGTGCGACTTTTCGCAATCGCTGGCTGGTTCTCGATCGATTCCACGCAGGGTTCAAGAGGCGAGGTGCCGGCTTGGCGGGTAATGCCCTTTCCGGGCTAGGTTCGCCGGTGGATTGCTGCCCAGGCTGTGCCGTCGGTTTAGTCGTATATTGGGCGAATGGGAGATGGAGATAACATCCGTTGAGCTCGGTTTCAGGGTCCACCGTTTGCGCTTGCTGAGTGCTATCGATAAATCTAACCGGAGATGGTATGCGGCTGGAGATGGGGTCTTGTCTTCACGGATGGTCAGGCCGCGCTTGCATCCGGCTAAACTTGTCGAGCTGACGGGTCGTCAGGCATACCCGTTGTATGAATTGGATCCGGCAACTGAAGCAGGGACGCGAAAATATGATGTGTCTACGCTATTGACGTAAGGGACCGGTAGCACAAACCCCAGGGTATAGGAACCTTGTCTAGCTTCACGGTTAGCTGTAGAAGATAAGAATATTCAAGTACGCCGAAAAACCTGGATATCCTGGCAATCAAGCCCTGATAGTGAAGTGTCGGCCTGGTGACTCTAAAGTAAGCTATCGTTAGCCTTGGTAGTGCACTAGTGTTAACATGTTAGCATGTTCCACTGAACTAAGAAAGATAAATCCAGTTAGTTCAACGGCGGCTTCGGGATCCGCGAGGCCAAGCACATTGCAGTCAACCGTGCCTGTACATTTCGATATCAGAATTGATCAGCTGGAGCCCTGCATATACCATCTGGAGCTTATCTCTTTCGGGGGATGCATGATCCGTGCCGTGGTTTGCCACCGCCAAGTTCATCGATCGTATCGATATATTCGGTACATAAGGTTAACTAGTATTGCTTTTGCTCTTATAACACTTTTGAATCTAAATCAGACTATACTCCCTACGTTAATTAACTTAGCTGCATACGTGTGCTAGGGCTGTTTAATCCTGTCGGGGTAGACGTCGGCGTGGGCCGCCGACTAGCAGCAGCCGCCTTCGCCCAAATCTCGTTCACTTCCTTTTCCCTCTCCCGTATCCCCTGCTTAATCTCGTCAGGTAGCCAATCATGCCCCCATAACACCACAGGACTTCCTAGAGTATCTTCTCTCCGCCCCCTTCTCCCTTTATACAGCTGCTCCAACACCTCGATTATATCCGGCCTATCCCGCCGTTCAAGTTCTATACAGTCATCGATCAGTCCATGCAACCACTTTTCATAGGGCATAACTTTAGGATCCATTCGTTCCGAGTACTTTAATCCAACGAACTTCATACACCCGCTCCACTTCCACTCCTCATCCAGGCTGTACGGGCGGACTGCCATGTGTTTTCGGTTGATACGCCGACAGCCGTTCGGACAGGGTATCGTCTGGCCGTTCACGTCGAGGTCGTATACCAAGTGCTTGCTGAATGTGTAGTTGTGGGGGAAGGGGTTGTTGTGGTGAGCCACTTGGAACATCATGGAGCCGAGGGAGTATACGTCATCCGCGGGGACGCTGGGGATACTTAAGCATCTTGAAATTCGATCCTGTGTTCAGAAGTAATTATGTCAGCGCGGAAGTTGGCTGGACCATGAGGTATAGCTTCTACAGAAGTATGAGTAGAACTTACCGGAGCTGAGTTTCCTATGTTTCCAACCATGGCGACTGTGCCGATTCTGGTAGCTGCACCAAGGTCACCTATTTTAAAGATAGGGTAAGGGCATTCATCACCCGGTGGGCGGGAAACCATGAAGACTATATGAAATTGTAGGTGTTAACATATTAGTACGCGTCTGATGGTCAAAAAAAAGCTGTAAGGTGCAGGGGATACATACTATTATCTATCTTCAAATCGTTATGCATAATCGAAACCCAATTCGGGTTTACAGCGCCATCAAGAGGCCAGTCTCGAATCCCATGGTGCATCCACGCAAGACCCCGCGCGACACTTGTCATCATTTCGGACGCAAAGCCCTCGGGGAGGGTATCCATGTACAGAAGCTCTTCAGGAAGAGAAGACCGTGAGAGTCTAGTAGCGAGGAACGAAATTCCGTGTTAGTAATAACTGTACGTAGTCACGATCAAGGGCCTTATAAAACAACGAAGCACATACCCGTTTTGTAGTATCTTCCCACTGAAGTGTTTTCGATACTCCCCCATCAATACGAACACATCTCCCAAATCACAGAACTCCATAAATATGTGTCCATACGGATGATCCGCCCTCGGATACTGCACGCACATCGCATGGAGCAAGTTCCTATGCCCTCTCAGTGCGTTCAAAATCCTCCATTCGTCAAGGAACAGCGAACGCAGCCTCTTCGGATCCGTTAGTATTCTTTTACCTACGAGTACCGTACCCTGAGGGAGCCTAAATCCGTGTGCGATGCCACCGTCATCGGCGGATTTGACCTCTACCATAGCAGCCTCACCGAATGATCCTTTACCCAGATCTTTTCTAATCCTAAAATCCCTCTCATAGGAAACGGGGAGAAAGTAATTGGTCGTCTTGTACTGGTAACTTAGCGGCCACTGCGTCGAGCTCGAGGTCGACTTTGGACTGTATTTGAGTTCGAATGGGTTCTTCGCGGGAGTTTTGTAAGGAATAAGGAGTTCCGATGGTGCCGGCGAGGATGATTTGTATGAGGTGGATTTATCTGGGCTGGGGTTCATGAGTTTTAATCTCCTCCGTGGATGTTTTGGTGGAACGGGTGGCGGTGGTGCATTTTGGTCGCCGGTTGGTAGTTTCCAGCTGAATGGTGCGAATCCGGGCACGCGGCTCGGTCGAGGCCCTTCAGGGCGGCGTGGGTCTTCGTTTGGGTTCATAGTGGAAGGATGCTTTGCACTTCACAGTGCCCTGAAATGTCAAAAATTATTTAGGAAGAAGCCAGTGATTGCCTGTTGCAATCGGCCCGGAGAAAAGTAGACCTGCCAGTTTATTCGAATCATGTTCACCAGGACGCAGTAAACCAAGAGGTGTTCGAACCGTGAATGTACAAAACTCCTGTTCTGTTACAAATTCCCCGTGAAACGAGATTTCGTTCACTGATCCCCTAGGGCCCCGTCCTTAATTAAAGCAGTGGGTTACAAGCGTCTGCGGCCGCGGGTGCCAGCTATGCGTATCTAATTCCTACGCCGCCTTACGTCGTACTAGTATACCCAGGTACTCATTACCCAGGCTTTCATATACCCTGCCTGTAGCGCAACTGCAAGTATCACCACACAGTATACCAACCACCCATCCCCCTCCCACTCATCAACTATCCACACACTACACAACCCCCTCCACAGCCCCCAAAAGCCTCCCCGCCAACTCCTTATACTCCCCACCACCAGCCATAAGCATCCCACACAGCTCTTCATACCGACTATGAAACCCGCCCGGTAGATCATTATAAAACGTACACCGGCTCGATAATAGCGATACTATCACGGGATCGTGGATATATTCTATCGCAACTCTGACGGGAATACCGTAGCACGCTTCGAAGAGTTTGTGAGTTGTTGGGTCGGTTGAGATGGATATGTCGACCTGGTAGTTATCCCGTTAGGGTGTGTGTATTAGCCAATATCCCGGATATACTTTTATATTTATCGTTGAAAGCGGTATAATACATACCCTAACATCACCATACCAAGCATTCAAACTCGATCTTCGATTACTAGTCCGAAACCACGGTGTAATCCCGTACTTCCCCGCGATCTCTGGGTTACTAGCCACAAATAACTTCATATGTTCGATTCTAATCTCCTTAAACATGAGTCTCATACTCTCAACCCCCATCTGATCGGTGAGATCTAAGTCGCATCGTAGTTTTTTATTCTGGTGGTCGATTGTTTGGCAGGTTATCACCAGTCCCTCGTAGAGGTCGCGGAGTTCGTTGTGTTTGTGGGTTAGGGATGTGAGTTCCTTTTGGAGGGATGTGATGGTGGGGTGGGGGTCTGTGGCGGTTGGGGTTTCATTGTGAATATGCGGACTTTCGCTGGTAGGCCGCTCTTTGGGCGTTTTGTCGTTGGGGGTCTTGTCTTTATGCATTTTTGTTGCGGTTGTTGTATTTTGGAACCGTCGGATTCAACTTGTAATGTATTCTGGTGCGGAAACATACGATATCTAACTTATTGGGATAGAGATTCAGAGCGGCGCCTGAGTCTTCCCTTATGAATCGAATTTCAGGTTTAGGGATAGCAAATGATCGAAAATTTTTTAAAAGGGAACGAATAAATTTGCTTCGTTAGGAGAACCCCACAGTGATAGCGAAACAATTAAATTTATAATGGAATAATATGATAGAGCACGATACCTCAAAAGACTTGTTGTTCCAATGTGGGTTTATCAAGATGCCAATAGTTTACTCATAGTCAGGATTTCGCGAGACTAGTAGAGAATTAATACTGTGGAAGACTTCGAATAAGATTATAACTACCGGCTGGTATGCATAGTCGAGTGTGCCACCCGCGCTTTTATATTACATGAGAGATATATTAAACCATCAAGAAACCATCAAAAATAAATAAAATAAGAAACCATCAAAGAAAGTAATTGTAATCCCAAAGGACACTTAATAATAAATATCATCCAATTTTCACATCGCAATGCACCCAAATAATTACCATAGACAAAGTAAACTCCCACATGTAAGTACGTATAAAACACCAGACATTATATCAAATCCCTCCCTGTGGTTATATTCAGGGGGCGAGATACACCTGCACCCTATTCGCACCACCGCAGTACTCGGTCGAATTACCAACGCAGTTGAGGTTACAGTCGGCATCGGGCGCGATGACGGTTGCTAGATTCGCATTACTGCAGTGGCACTCCTTGCCGTTCTCTACACCTGCAATAGTGTACTTCCTGCTTGCGCAGGTATTGATACACTGCGCGGAGGTCATACCGGTGGAATCGGTGTAAACGTAGCCACGGAGAGCACGACCAGTGATTTCCGTCCAACAGGTACCGTTTTTCCAGCCTTGAACATCCCTGGCGATAACGGTGGGTTTCCAGTCATTGTTCTTGTAAACGCTGAGTCTGCTCGCGCCGCCGCAGATTTCTAGGGAATCGCCTGCGCAGGCGCGAGTGCAGCCGGTTTGACCGGGTTGTCTGTCGAAGCCGATTTTATCGCTGCAGAAGCATTGGTTTGCGTTTTGGAGACCTGCGTAGGGGAGGTTCCAGGTGCCCATGCAGAAGTTTTGACACCATTCGATGGTCATGGTGTTGTCTGTCTTTGTCTTGTTGGGGAGTGTTCGGCTGGCGGCGGAGTCTAGGTAGCAACCGAGGTACTCCCATGGGTCGGCGCTGGCTGTTGGCTGTGCGGAAGTTGTCGTTGATGGGGTGGTGGATGGTGTGGTGGATGGTGTAGTGGATGGTGTAGTGGATGGTGTCGTGGATCGAGTGGTAGATGGGGTAGTAGATGGGGTAGTAGATGGAGTGGTAGAAGGAGTAGTAGAAGGAGTAGTAGAAGGAGTAGTGGAGCGCGTGGTTGAAGGGGTGGTTGATGGGGTAGTGGAAGGAGTAGTTGATGGGGTAGTGGACGGGGTAGTGGACGGGGTAGTAGATGGGGTTGTGGAGGGGGTTGTAGATGGGGTTGTAGAGCGTGTAGTAGAAGGAGTAGTAGATGGTGTAGTAGAAGGAGTAGTAGATGGTGTAGTAGATGGAGTAGTAGATGGTGTAGTAGATGGTGTAGTGGATGGTGTCGTGGATCGAGTGGTAGATGGGGTAGTAGAAGGCGTAGTCGAAGGGGTGGTGGAAGGAGTGGTAGAAGGAGTAGTAGAAGGAGTGGTAGACGCCGTAGTCGAAGGCGTAGTAGATGCTGTAGTGCTCGCCGTCGTCGTTAAAGTACTCGACCTTGTCGTACTCGTAGTCGTAGTAGTCGTAGTCGTCGTTAAACTACTCACAACCCCCTTCTTATATATCGCCAGTCTCGAAGGTCCACCGCAGAGCTTACCAGGTGCACCGCTACACGGACTACCGCATTCTAAATCATCAACCTGAACTCCTGAGAGAATGGAGTCGCCGCACCAGCACTCCCTTCCGTCCTCGACACCGACGTATTGTTTGGTCGGTGCGCAGAAGTCAATACAGCTCTCGACGGTCATCTCCGGGCCGGGGTCGAGACCCCATCCGGCGAGTGCGCGGTCGTTGGTACGATCGGTCCAGCATCCTTGGTAAGTGAAGCCGGAGTGGGAAACTACGATTGTGGGAGTTGAGGCGGAAGAACTGGTTGTCGTGGTGGTTGTGGTTGTAGTTGTTGAACTGGTGGTTGAGGCTGTAGTGGAGGGGGTCGTCGATGCGGTCGTAGAGCTTGAGATTGTGGTAGAGCTCGAAGTTGTGGTAGAGCTTGTCGTGGTCGTGGTGGTTGTAGTGGTCGTAGACGTGGTGGTCGGGTCGTTCGAGACCTTCTTATACACAGCCAATCTGGAGGGACCACCACAGATCTGACCCGGGGCACCGCTGCATGGAGACGAACACTCCTGAACCACAGCTGCCTCTCCGCTAAGCAATGAATCGCCGCACCTGGTTTCGTTGTTAATTTACCTGCTCCAAAAAAGTAAGTTGAAGGAGATACCATTCTAGACTTACCAACATTCCCTTCCATCTTCAACACCAACATACTGCTTCGTGGGCGCGCAGAAGTTAATACATTTCTCGACGGTCATCTCCGGACCGGGATCAAGTCCCCATCCTGCGAGAGCCCTGTTACTCGTTCTATCCGTCCAGCATGAGTAAAACTGGAAATTTCCAACGTTTTGAACGATCGTTGGACCCGCCGGTGTGGAACTCGTAGTAGTTGAAGAAGTGGTCGTCGTAGAGCTCGTAGTCGTAGTGGATGGCGTAGTAGATGGCGTAGAAGACGCTGTAGTCGATGCAGTAGTCGTCAAAGTGGTCGTTCGCGAAGTGGTCGTCGACGAGGTAGTCGTAGTGCTCGAACTACTTGGCGGATTTACCATATACATATTGATACGGTTCGCTCCACCGCACCATTGGTTCTGGTCACCGGAGCACCTATAGGTACAGCCGCTCGTAACAGGTTCTCCAACCCCGACGATTGCATTACCGCAGTAACATTCATTCGCGTATTCGGTTCCGAAGTACTTGAATCCGAAGCCATTGCAGTAGTTGTAACACCACGCTGCACTGTTGCTGGTGGAGGTTGTAACCCTTCCAACGAGAGTACGGTTGCCGGTGAAGTCTTTATAGCAGCCCATGTCGACCCACAGGCTTGGAGTGGGCGTGGAACTAGTGCTGGTAGTGGCAGTAGTAGTAGAGGTGGAAGATGGTTTGGCGGAGTAGACGTTCAATCTGTTATCACCACCGCATATCTCGTTTGATCCGGTGCAAGGTTTGTAGCAATCTGCTTCGGCGGCGGATTGCCCACCGAGAACGTTACCGCAGTAGCATTCTGAACCGTATTCGACACCGAAGTATTTGAAGCCCGCGCAGAATTGGGAGCACTTCGCGAGACTGTTGTCGTCAGTAGCGTAGTTGGTATCCTGAAGAGCACGATTGGCGACATCGTCAGTCCAGCAGCCGAGGTAATTCCAACCTGCGACTCCGGATGTTGGAGATGGCGTTCCGGATGTTGTACTAGATCCGACGGTTGTCGAAGCCTGGGTAGTAGTAGAGCTCGACGATACACTCGATCCATCACGAAGATAGAGCGAAAGTCTGGATCCAGCACCGCAGAAGGAGTACTGGTCAGCCGCGCACAACATGTTACATTCCGATAGAGGCTTCGTTACGCCACCGAGGTCGTTTCCGCAGTAGCATTCGTTTCCGTAGGACGTAGCCATCCAGGTGTACCCTTGGCAGTAGTTCGCGCAATAAGTGATGTTGACATTGCTGTTTGCAATAGCCCTGCCCTTCAGGGAACGATTGCCAGTGGAATCACTCCAGCAGCCGTAGAAGTTAAACCCGCCGGCCGATTGCATGAAACTCGGTGCTCTTGCGAATACCCCATCAAGCAAGTTCGTGACAGGGTCATATCGCTGACTATCGTACCAGGTCGTAGCGTAACCACCATCGCCACCGCAGGTTTGGTTGGTGTCCCCAGGGCATAGAGTACCGCAGAACGAATCAGAACCTTTCAGTGTAGTATCCGGGACGGTGTTACCGCACCAGCACTCGTAGGCGTACTCAGAGAGAGCAAATGCGTATCCTGCGGCAAAGCATGTGCTCTGGCATTTGCCATTTTCATTGGTTCCTTGGAAGGTATACTTGGCTGGGGCGATACGGCCCTTGGTGCCATCGAGATAGCAGCCGAGGTATTTGTATCTGGCAGTACCGTTGGCGAACAGTGGTCCGACTTGCTGCGTTACCACAGTTGCAAGAAATTCAACCTCGTAAGGTCCACCGAATCCATTTCCGTCTGTATTGAGAACCCAGTATTCTTTGTATTCGACTGGGTCTTGGTTGATACGTGTTCGCTTGAAAGGAGCAAAGGCCACATGCCCCTTCGCTGTGGCGCCTGGAGCGATGAATTGATTCTCGGTGAACTCGTCACCGGGGTTTGTGGCGTACAGCTCCGGGTTCACAGGAGGCTTGGACTTCGTGACCTGGAGTGGAGAGCCTCCGGTGTTCGAAATGAGGATAACAGCGGTTTGCACTGTACCCCCGGAGACGCTGCCGAAATTCCAGCCCAAGTGTTCGGTGGTACCACCTTCACTGGTTTGCATCTGGATCAAACCAACTGGAGCGGTGGATGAGGTTCCAGACATGGCGAAGATGGCATATCCGGCTGACGTATTGACCGCGACCCAGTTGGAGAAATCTCCGGGTTGGGTCGGCTGGAATTTGACCTCGACGGCCACACTGGTGCCAGCGGCAATCGTGCTCCCTTCTGGGGGGAAGTCGGCTCCGAATCCGTCGTTCAGACGCCACATGCTTCCGGGAATTTCAGGTGGTGTAAGGTGGATCCACTCCGTCGTATCATCGATATCATCGACCTTAGTGAGCGTGTAGACGTAGTTATAAATCGTCATCGGCTGGGTCCCGATGTTCCTGATGTACATCGAACTCAAGATACCATCTTGCTGTTGCTGAGAACCCCAGACTACACCTCCAAAGGAGACCTCAAGGGGTTGTAGCTGAAGGAAAGCGCCAGAAGAGAGAATGATCGCAGACAGACTAACAGGCTGCTGAGAGGTATAACCAGCAACGCCGTTGTTCGTCATAATTTGAAGAGAGGAAGTGATACTTCCAGGTGTGAACTTCTGGCCGGGAGTCGTAAGATCCAAGGTAACCGGGATGGTCACATTCTGGCCCTTCGTCAGCGAGATCCCAGTCAAGGAGCTGTTGCTGGCCTTGAAGTAAAGTCCTGGGGAGATGTTGAGGCCCTTAAAGCTTGTGATGGCGATATTGGCTTGACACCGAACGTTCAAGGTCTTGGTCTCTCCGATTGTCAACTGACCGAAATCGACTTCGGTGCAGGTAAGCGGTAGGTTGATAGGAGCACCCAGGCACGTAATTTTGCCGTTGCTTCCGGCGACATAAAGCTTTCCGTCACCGAAGGCAGGTCGCTGCCATTTTCCAGCGAAGGTCACCGGCGGCAAGCTCAGTCTTGTCATCGTGCCGTCAGGATTGGGGATGGCATTCCACGCTCTCAAACCGTTGTCGACATCCGTCAACCAAAGAATACCTGTTCCAGGTCGCCCATTCATCGTGGTGATGGTGGGGATACCTGTTCCTACACGCTGAGCGTTCATCTCCGCCGTCATCCCGACCTGTGTGAATACGGGTCTCCCACCGGCATCCTTGCCGAAACTGTAGACGACTGTATTGTAATTGGGAGATGCAGCGTAGATATACCCGCCCTCCTTGGGATACGAACCAATACCACCAAAGATCGAACCACCGGGAGGCGTGATAGTCTGAAGAACAGCATCACCACCACCGGGCCCATTCTTATAGCCACCGAGGTTATCCGCATTGACAAGGTAAATCTTGCCGTTCTTTCCTCCTGTAACTCCCATTCTCGTTACACCCGCGGCATTAAATGACGCAGGATCGAGCAACGTTAGACCCGAACTTCCAAAATCTTTGTCTGCATTGTCAAGATTGAGGTATTCGTATGGTTGAAAGAAATCCTGGGCCCTCAGCTTCTTGGTGTTCGGATCGATACCCATGGCGACGATACACTCTTCAAGGGTTCCGGGTGGATCTCTGCCGTTCCTTGCCTGGGCTCCATTTTCGTGTGCGTGTCCGTTGGAAGTAACAATGAAGAAACGATCGGATCGGTCAGTGGCGAGACCCATCCCAGAGTGCCAGATACCTGCGCCGCCACCACCGTCGTTTCGTTGGTAGCCGCCAACTGTGGACTGCGGCAGCCTAAAGGGACCAGTGATGGTCGAAAACAGCGAGACGACGCGGGGCTGAGCGATGTCGATTCCGAATACCCACCCAGTATAGTTATCTACCTCGAGAGTTAGCATCATTTCTGAAGCAAATCGTTAGTATATACGAAGATATACTTACACTGGTCACAATGACTAGCCACACCGGCCCACACAATGCCATTGATCAATGCCAAACTCGGACGTTGCATATGCGTCCCTCCCATGAAGTACTTCTCAGGATCATTATCCGCCTGCGTCCCATCCAACAGCATAGGAAACCCGAATTTATCCTCCAGAGTAAGTGCGCTGAGCGCATAAACTCTGTATCGACCATTAATAACGCCAGTGGCTCCATCGGCAGAGGTATCCTGGTACGACTTCGAGAACAGGTAGATGGTATCGGTAGCGGGGTCAATGACTGGTGTTCCCATGACACCGATGAAAGGCTGAACGTCACCGCATCCGACATCCTTCTGCGCAAAGGGTTTTCCGAGCTGACGTTTTGTGTAGATTGTGCCGTTCCTTGCGTCGATAATGTAGACCCAGTTCATCGCCGAAGCGGCAATGACAACTTGCACACCCGTCGAAGGTGGAGTATAAACCAAAGGTTTTGCGAAAAACTAATTCATAGGGGCAGTATATATCAGCGCACGTACACAAGATTTCACGGTATACGTCCTAAGAACCTACCAGCTCACTCGTTCCACCGACCGTTGGTATTTGCCATAATATACCAAACCCGGGATCATTAACAATATCGGGACTAAGGTTATGATTTTCGAGATATCCGGACTGTGGGCCGTCGGCATCCTGGATTTCGTCGGTAGGAGCCAGTGCAACGGTAAACCTCGAAGAAGCCAACAGCGCGAGCGCCGCGGTCTTCAAGATCTGTGTGAACCGCATCCTTCAATATATTCAACTCTTAATTGAGTCGTGATATATAGGAAAGTCGGTTTATATTATACGAAAAACTCGCAGAATGACAAGAGCGCCAGGAACTACCATGCAGTCATGGAATTGGAAACGAATGTAGTTGAAATCGACAGAGCAGACTGATCCCAAAAGCGAATGAGTACACCGTCGACGAGGTGTGTCGCAGAATCACAGGAACAGATGTATAAACGACTGAGAGACTAAAGGGATAAGAAAAAAAGGGACTAAAAGAGTGTATAGCGCAAACAGCGATATGTAAAAGAGTGTATACGGTTAGACAACCATGAGACCAAGCAAAGCCAAATCGCACTCGACACTTCAGCTTCAGCCGAATCGACAGAATCAGTAATGAGCGTCGTATAAGTGACAATGGCAGAGGACCTGTCAAGATACTTGTGTCAGACACATAGCAGAAGTATTAATCGCCACGCAGTTAGTCTTCAATCTTCGCGGCCTCGACTGCTCTTCCCCCTGTCTCAAAGCGACCAAGGACATCGGCAAGACATATAAGGTTAGCATCAGCTCAGGCTCAGTCGATCCAAGAAGAGCGGCTGAATGCACGTCCACGCATTTTGTTTTGCGAAAACTCTCTTGTGTGCGGATCCACACGGCGATAAAGATGCGTGAGCTAGGAGAAATGAAGTCCGAAGGATTTGGATATTTTGGGCCATGCAGGGTCGAATCAGGCTAGTGCAGGGGTAACCACGGGCGCCTCGGGGAGCCTTTCGGGGCGCCTTTCCCTGTGCGGACGAGAGCCTGCCGGGATAAAACGTGGCGCTGGAACTCGGCAGGGACTAATGCACGCTAGAAGAAGCAATTACAGGGAGACACTCGAAGTTGACTCGGACTCGCGACGAGTACGACAAACTCCGAAAACCAAAACGCCGGAATACTGTCTCACGGGAGATAGGGAAAGGGAGATATGGTATGTGTCGAGTAAGCAGTCCTCGCCCCCACGTGCAAAGGGCTCAAGGAGCAATTAATGGAACACCAACATGGGAGTTTGCAACTGGAATGGCAGACACGCACAACTGCACACCGGCGTATCACAATTTTTGAAAACGCTAGGATACTACACCACATGCAAGCGATATTATACCGATGCGAAATTAATATCTCGAAATAGTAGCCATGATAGCGCCGTGTTTGGGTGGCCGAAGACGGCTCGCTTTGGTTGAAAACCGACTGGGGCCGCTGCTCCGTCTTCGAGCGCGCCTCGCCCCTATCACTCGCTGCCTCGAGGCCAAATCACGAAATTGCCCGTGATGACCGGAACCCTGCTGCCTTTCATCCTTGCCTCCGAGAACTCAACATTGAACATACACAGTTAACATCATCGTCAAACCTGATATCTACAATAAAATACCATTGCTTTGAGTAAACAACCAAGACCTTTTGAACAGTCCGCGGCTAGTGTATTTCCCCAAAGATCTGGCTGGTAATTAGTTCTCCTCGGACGTCACTCGTCCGTCTGTTTACTCCGTCGATTCTCGGGTTTCACGCAGACAGGCGCTTTTAGCCCCGGCGGACCGCACTTCGGTTCTTTCAGATATATATCTTCAGAGCCGTTAGCCATTTTATACTACTAGGTCTTCGTTGAACAAGTTCTTTTAAAAGAAGGCCATGGCTTCCTCTTCTTCTTCTTCGAGTGAGGCGGGGTCTAGCTCGGCTTCTGGTTCTGGTTCGGGTTCGTCGAATCGGCAGCACCTCAGTACGGACAATAGGTTCTCGACTTACTCTATCATCTCCGACTACGCGACGTCACATATTCAAAGGCAGACACGACCATTTGTTACGTATAAGTTGAAAGAAAAATATGAGCAGCCATGGCTAACGGACCCGAGGGTATGTAACACTAGTCTCAGGAATACTTTAAACAGTATCTCCCTTTCTTAAGTGATCTAGCTAACCGTCGTCGATATAGCTGAAATCCAAGAAGAGATCAAATAACATCATAGTCTATGCCTTATCATCCCTCGGCCTAGCAGCCGCGGCGGTATACTGCTGGACAGGAACAAGAGAGTTCCCGAAGCGTGATGTACGCCATCCCTCTTTTCCTTCCGCACAATGAACCCATTCTAACATATCTACTACAGTATTGCATCGTCCTCGACGAGGACTTTACCCGCGGGATTGATCCAGCTGTATGGAACTACGAAGTCCAGCTGGACGGCTTCGGTAACGGACACTTTGACTGGACTACTTCCGACCCTACAAACGCCTACACCGACGGCAATGGCCTTCACATCGTCCCGACACTGACGAATGAAACCACGACCATCACGAACGACCAGTTGCTGAACGGTTTCACACTCAACCTAACAACCGCAAACACATGTACTTCCAAAATACTCTCATCATGCGGCATACGCTCCAACTCCACGACGGGGAAGATGGTGAACCCGATTCGATCGGCGCGGTTGACGACAAAGGGCAAGAAAGGGATAGCGTTTGGAAAGATGGAGGTTGTTGCTAAACTACCCAAGGGTGATTGGCTCTGGCCTGCTATCTGGATGATGCCCACTGATTCCGTCTACGGAACGTGGCCGGCATCGGGGGAAATCGATATCGTGGAGTCGCGTGGGAATGGTTACGATTATCCACAGGGAGGGAGAGATCACTTCGGAAGTGCGCTGCATTGGGGCCCGTATTCCGGGGTTAACGCGTACTGGAGAACGATGGGACAGACGACGTTGAAGCGATCAGACTTTTCGAAGGAGTTCCACACTTTCGGCCTCGAGTGGACCGAGGACTACATCGTAACCTACGTGAACAGCAGGATTCACCAAGTTATGTACATCCCGTTTACGAAGGACGGATTCTGGCAGCGTGGGGAGTTTATCAAGTTCAACGCGACGGAGGAAAGCAACCCGTGGAGGCCGGTGGAAAAGGGTGGGAAGACACGGCACATCAAGGCCGCTCCGTTCGATCAGGAGTTCTACCTGCTCCTCAACGTGGCAGTTGGAGGAACAAACGGTTACTTCAAGTAAGTGCATACCCTACGGCTTTCAAAAGACTCAGTGTGTAGAACCGGATTTAACCAATAAAAAAAAATTATAGGGACTCGACGCTCAAACCATGGGTCGACGGCAGCGGGCGGGAGATGAGAGATTTCTGGAACGCTGTCAACCAATGGTATCCCACATGGGGACCACCTGAACAGCGCGGAATGACCGTCAAGAGTGTCAGGATGTGGCAGGAAGGTAAATGCTAAGCATCGTATGCATATGAACTTTTTTCAGGGGTTCAGGGATGATTACCCGCCTCTTACCAAAGGATTTTATGGGATATCTTAGGAAGTCATGTAGTCTTTTTTCTGTGTAACGATGACGGTTTCGCGGTACATGCATTTTCAGGAGTTTGGAACGGAATTTATTTTTCTATCTGTCGAGTTTATCCAGAAATATAATTTTATGTATTTATATATTATGAGGTACTTTAATATCTGACGATGTATGCAGAGTATATACATCGGTACTGAGGAAACTACCCAGCACTTGTTTACAGTCTCAGCTTTGCAAACCGGGGCCGAAATTCAACTGCGGGATGTCAATACTGGCCGTGTAGTGCAATCGCTGTTATAGTGTTACAATGTCAGCCCACAGCCGACAGCGAATACAGAATTAATAGAACAGTCGGGATACCGGATATCTAACAAACCGATATCAAAACTCTCGTGAGACATGTTTCTAAGCAAGGAAAAAATTTTCCCTATCACTTGCATCGCACATTGTAAGTGTCCAATGACGACGTCGCGCGCACAGGAGATTCGGAGGCGTTTGCTTGTCATTGGGTTGCGTCGATAAGCATCGGTATTGGTGTCTGCCTTTGGTCCCCTGCATACTTGTTAGTGGGAGCTCGCGATTGCTATGCGCTCAAATCCCCCCGGTCCCCCCACCTTTGCATCTGAAATTCTTCCCACTCTGAGATTTGCAGTTCCAAATTAGTGAATGAGGTTCTAGAAGCCATAAGTTTGTTCTCAAACTGTGAACGTGTCGATTGCAACGTCTCGTACGGAAGTGCGAGCGTTTACGAGTACGCCACATTGTAGCCTTTGGATGTTTCCCGGACTTTCCGAGAGGGCTCTCCTGAGTAAGTATTCATTCACACCTCGGAAAGCAAAACAAACTGTTCAAGCGGCTGAAGCACAAGCGCAATATATCTACCGTGTGTAGAATTGCTGCTGCTCGAGGCTGCTTTCTAAGGGATCAGGTGCGATATTAGCCAGTTAGGGTTATTATAGGATCTCTCACATATGAGCTGAGAAAGATAAGATGCGTCGTTTTTTTTTTCGCGGATAAATTCGTCGAAACCCGACGACTGGACCTCAGCTCCCGCAATTGCGCAAACGAGGTGGGGGCATCGGTTGTATATTTTTCTTGAGAAGACTGGTACACCAGGGGGATTCTATTCGCTTGGGTGGTATCGTATGATCATATGAGCTCCAAGCGAGACTCGAACATGTTAACTGTACATACATACATTGCATCGGCTGTGCAGTTAATTGTGCAGGAGGAATACATCTACTGTCCGGACCTCGTCAGATATGCTTACGCTCGTGACCAAAACCCTTTCAACTTCGCAGTTTGAGTTTCTCGACAGCATGCACAGATGTCGTGTCATTACTTACACTGTAACAGAAAACGAATATCTCCGATCGCGAATGACTCTGCATTACACCTTTGTCGGTTTCCTCGCCGAAATCCTGTGTGTGGCAGCCAAGCAAAAGGGCTGGACTTAGGCAAGGGTGGCCTCGCAGAAACCTCCTCATCTTGGCTCGCCGTGCAGCTAAGCCAGTATTGGCAACGCTCGGAATCAATCCCGGTCAGCGAGCAGGAGAATTTCCACACCGGAACGGACGTTTATCCCATGCATGTCGCGGGGGCGGAAAAAGAAAGCAATCCGTGCGTCCCCCCGTGGTGAGGCCGTGGGCGTTGAGGCTGCGACATAGGAATCATGCTATGAGGGGATGTGGGGCACCTGATTGGAAACCTGAGGGTCCAAAGTGGGACCGCAGTCGAACCGAGAGCGCTATTCTCAGGAAACTTTCCAACTACAGCAGCGAACGTTTCTTTTGCTCCGCATCACCATATCAATATTACCGATCGAGCTAGCTGCTGCTGCACGGGAGAAGGGTGAGGATGCATCGGCACGCAACTGGGACGCTTGTATCCGGGCGCATATGGCCCTCCGTCTGATCCTGCGGTGGGCCTATACACACTAACAAGGGGTTTTATATTACATTCTGCGACTCAGGCGGGATATCGCCTTTCGAAGGTCTGATGAGCTTGAATGAATCTCCATTCCCTCTCTCTCCCAGTTAATCACTCTCTCCCCGGCGGTATCGATGACTTAACACTCTCCATCATACCACACGCTTGCCACTCGTTCAATTCAGGTTGTGTCACTCGTTCCACTCTTTCGGCCATAGCAATGCGACCCTGGTAACCCTTCGGTCTAGTCACTCGTTTATCGTCTTTCTATTCTTGTCCTTCCTTTGGTCTTTCACCCTTGTCTTTTTTTCCCTTTGGTCGGTTGTTCGTGAGCTGTGCTATTGTTTAATTCTTAATATCTGTGTCCGGAGGGAATCGTTCGAGATGTCGAAGTCTTCGAAGGGGAATGTGCCCTCGGAACTCAGAGTCGACATGGCTAACCGACCTCACATTATTGACCGTGAACGCTCATTATCAAAGTCGCCAGCTCTGCCCCCACCGACTAGTGGCCTCCCATCACCTTCATGGCTGGCAAGACCCCCAAGCCGGTCGTCGTTCAAACGACCGTCGGCTGGGAACCTTTACCTGAGGTCTAACACTTCATCTCAAACCATCGGGTCTCGATTATCAGTTCAGTCACGACATTCGACACTCTCGGTGAGAGAACAGCTAGCATGGGATACGATATCGATGCACGAAGGGGTGGCGGACCAGGACATATCGACTCCTCTACCTTCACTTATGGCCGGTGAGCGCGGTGCTCCGTCGCCGGTTCCGCGAGAGTTGAACGATGTATCCTCTATCAGCGACACTTCGTCGGGTTCACAGACGGGGAAAGCTATGAGTACCTTTCTAGTAAGTTATTCGGCTTCTCGTATAGATATATATGTTTTATTGCGGATTCGTGTACTAACTGTACCTCAACTCCACAGATGTCGCAATATCTCTTTCAACGTTTCCAGCGCAAGGGATTGATACCGAACAGCCGCCAGATAGAATCATACTCGGACTGCGGTCTTCTCGTTCGCAGAGCAGCTGGCAGTTACATCTCGCAGCCAATGTCGATATCCCCCTCCCTTCTCAACGCCGTAGCAAACCTCGACGTTTACGTCGCCTTTACCATGAAGTCCTACATAACTGAGCCGATTTTCAAGGCGCTTCCGCCGGATCTAACAGAGTTGGAGCTGAAACGTGGAGGCGATAGATATCAAGTTGTCGACAGTCTTGAAGAGATCGCACAGGCCTCGCCGAAGGATATTAGTAGGTTTCAATATATATGCTTCGTTCGGGAGGAACGGGTGGTTTTGCTGTGGCATGACTCGATCAAGGAAATTGTCGACCACGCTGCGAAAGTGGAGGAGGTGTTCCTCAGCCAGATTTTGAATATCAACGTTGCATCGCCGATGGCGGAGTCGATACCTCCGACCCCGCTGAACGAGAAGATTTTTAATACCCTGTACGAGGCGCCGGAAGCGACGATAGAAAAGATGGCGTTCCATAAGAATCTTCAGGGTGAGGAGGACGAGAAGAAACCGGATGCGGAGGTACAAGTTAAGGAAGTTTCTCCGTATGATGTTGAGCGGGGGACCCTCTGCGGCGAGTCGTTGGCTAGGGTTTCGTATCCGTATACGTCGATATACCTTGGAATAGCAATGGCGGCCGTGGCGGTTTTGGTTCTTGGTCAACTTGTCAGAGTATTGCTAGTTGAGGTACTAGCAGACAGCTACTACATCCGTTTTGCACTTGTGGCGGCAATCCCGATATTACTTCCTTTAACTTGGGTGAGTTGAGAGACTGCACTATGATTTTTGCGAGATCAATACTGACATTCTTGGGCTCTCGATGACTAGTTCTTCGCTGGTACTTTTATAATATTCATTGCGCAGATAATAGGACCAGTCGGCGGCCTCCGCGAAAACAGCAGGTTCTACTCCGCGCGCCCGCCGAATGTCAAACAGGCAATGCAAGTCGGCTTCAAGCCTCCACACATTACTATCCAAATGCCCGTTTACAAGGAATCCTTGAACGTTGTTATCAAGCCGACTGTCGACTCTTTGAAGCAGGCTATCTCTCAATATGAATTACAAGGCGGCTCTGCGTCTATTTTCATAAACGACGATGGTATCCAGGCAATTCCGGTCGAGGAGGCGAGGAAGCGCATCGAGTACTACAGAAACAATAACATCGGATGGGTCGCTCGTCCACGGAATGGGCACAGTGGATTCGTTAGAGGCGGAAAATTCAAGAAGGCCTCTAACATGAATTTCGCGCTAGGCTTATCCCTCGCCACTGAAGGAAAGCTGGTTGATCTCGTCAAGGACAAGCACGGGGTCAATGCAGCTCTCACCGGTCGGGAAGAACAGGAACTTTACTCACAAGCAATGTCCATGGCGATCAAGGAAAACGGTTGGGCATGGGCCGGTGGAAACATTCGGATTGGAGAACTTCTATTGATCGTGGACTCGGACACAAGAGTACCCAAGAACTGCCTTATGTACGGGGCCGCGGAAATGTATCTGAACCCGGAAGTCGCGATCCTGCAGCACTCGTCGGCGGTGATGAATGTCACCAAAACTTTCTTCGAAAACGGTATGGCATTCTTCACGGATTTGGTCTACTATGCCATTCGGTTCTGCTGCGGTAGCGGAGAACCCGCACCTTTCGTCGGCCACAACGCTTTTATCCGATGGCAGGCGCTTCAAAGTGTGGTATATCGAGACCGAGATGGTCAAGACAAATGGTGGAGTGAAAGCCACGTCTCCGAGGATTTCGATCTATCTTTCAGACTTCAGGCCAATGGCAATATCACGAGATTAGCTGCGTACCACAGTGGCGATGATGCCTTCCAGGAGGGTGTCTCCCTTACCGTCTATGACGAACTTTCGCGATGGAGGAAATACGCCTACGGCTCAACGGAAATAATGTTTAACCCATTCATTTACTGGTTTACTCGCGGCCCGCTCGCGAAGGGGTTCAGGGAATATCTTGGAAACGGCTACGTCTCGCTGGCGTCGAAATTTCATATCACAGCGTATCTCTTCTCCTACCACGCCATGGCATCTTCGTTGCCCCTTACGATTCTGAACTACGTCCTCGTCGGGTGGTTCAAAGGTGAATTCGACCAGTTCTTTATTCAGTCATGGCAAACTTTCATGGCGACTGTTTTCGTTTTCAACGTAGTCGTAAGTTCCCCCGATACAACCCAAAAGGAAATTTAGAGCTAACATCAACATAGGGCAATGTCGCACTCGCCGTTCTCCGCTACCGTCTCAGCGAACAACCGTTCTTCCGCTCTCTCCTCGAAAACCTCAAATGGGCCCCTTTCCTCATCATCTTCTTTGGCGGTCTTTCCTTTCATCTCAACACCATTGTCCTCAGTTACCTGCTCTCCATCCCAGTCCAAGATTGGACGGGAACACAAAAGGAAGCCGAAGATAGCAACTTCTTCCGGGAGTGCGGGAAGATCATCAGAAGTTTCAAGTGGATGTATCTTGTGATGTTCATCTTGACCGGAGGAATGATTTATTTGGGCACGGCAGCACCCAGGGAGTGGTCCGTTCGGGATTACACCGCGATTACACCGTTAGCATTTAATATTGTTTGTCATTGCCTTTTGCCGGTAAGCATAGTACCCCCAGATCCGTACAGACAAGATCGCTATTCTAACATATATCAATTTTGTAGTTGGCACTTAATCCGGATCTCACGAAGGTCCAGTTCTAATACTCTCGTTTCGATATATCTAATTTTCCTTTTTCAACTTCACTATCATCAATCCTTAATTAGGAGGTTCTTATGTTGCATTAATTAGCGGGGCTCTGGTTTACAGTAGATTTTTTTTTTTTTTTTGATTTTGGATTTTGGCTTTACGGTTTCATATTTCTAACGGTGGAATCACGGATGGATTATGCCTGGGTCGGGGTTGACACCTATTACTTTTCACTTACGCCGCAATAAACTTTGTAGATGTTGTAAAACATGCTCTCGTTATTCTTTTTTTCCTTTTGTTACAAGTACAGGATGAACATTCGATCCATGATCGGATCAATTAGCTATAGGAAGATGCTCAGATCATTTTACCCAAGTTGTCAGGAAACTCAGCTCGCCAGTATAATCCATATGTAGTGTGATCATGAGAAAGCGCCTCTGGTACGCCATCAATATCAAGGTTTTGCTATTTTCTCAGCTAAAAATAGTGGAACTTCTAGCTATCAAGCCATCACAGATCTGGATAAATATTCGATTTTCGTTCAGCCTTAATTACCTTAGCTCTTCTTTGCGAGATTTGATAGATCTAGAGCTAGCTAAGAAAGCCTGTCCGCGAAAAACGGTTCCAGAGTGGTACGGGGCTTCTTTTTCGTTCCATTACAGACGTATTTGACAGGCGCCTCTGTACGACTGTCCGTAGTGACACGGAGACATAGGTGACGACAGGTCTGTTGATTGTATAAAATTTAAAAAAAGTTTTTTCAACAACATTTCTATATCGATATCTTTCATTATCAAATTGAAATGGAAATTAATGCGCCTATCTATGCGTTTTCTGTTGGAAAAAAGCCATAAGCGATATTGTGTCTCGTACAGTACACTACTACGCATCTGAGTTCCTCCGGCTTTCAGGTATCTGTGCCGTCTGCCAGTTCCCGTCTCGTCGGTCATTCCGGTCGAGCCAACTGAACTTTCGCCGCACCCCGCGGTTCGAAGCTGGGGGACCAGGGCGTGGGATTTCCCCCGGTGAAAATGCAAAGCTTAATTAAATCATAACCCTGTTGCGTGGTTTGATACGTACGGTTCTTCGGCAAACGGAACATACATGCATACGAAGAGGCAAGTACTCTACCCTCTACATCTCCGTTCTCCGCGTATCCTGCAGCAACAACCCCTGAAGCGCCCCTCTCCTCACAATACTTATAATTGTGACGTGGGCGAAGTTTTCAGCTATTCCTGAGTGCGAAATTGAGGCCATTTTGTGATGATAGCGGGTCTGGATTGTTAAGCCTTGAGATAAGGATCCTTAGAGGACTTTGCCGCTGGCTACTGTATATAATGTACCTCTACCAAAATTCCACACTAACAACTCAACCTGGTTTAGTGAAGATACAAGGATGCTACGTTTCCACAAGCAACGTGGCTTGCAAATTCAAATGTTGCAGCGAACGCCAGGGGGTTTTTCTCACGGATCGGAGACCATATTTGTCTTTCTGATGATATGTAGTACGAACGTATGTAGAGTTTTGTTTGCCGTGAGGAGCGCACCTTGATAGTTTTGGCGCCGCCTCGAAGCCCGACATCTGATCCGGATACCGATGCCAAGCAAGCCTCATTCACAAGTGTACATGCGCTATACCCCCTTTCGGTCCTGTGGGCCGCATAAAGCAGCTGTCACTGCTGACTGCCCTATCCAAAAATGACACACCCACCAACAAAGGTCAGGCAGAAGGGGTTTATCGGCTGGAACCGCTTTTGCTTATTATGGAGAGGGAAACCAATTCAATCAAACATATGTCGGCGAGCATGAAAAGTGATACGGACGTGCATAGATTGTAGAATGTGGAGGCTGGTCAATCGTATTTTTTGCTTTGCAATCTAAGTCTCAGCTTTTCTATCTCGATCACAAAATTCTTATTCGCGATTGATCGCGGTCGAGAGCTTCATGAAGTCATGGATTGAAGCCAATGTACAGGCTGAGGCCGGCTTGCAGGCTGGATTCCAGCTCGCCCACGTTTGCGATCCTAAGGCTCACACGAAGCGCGGCTGAGATACCCTGCCACCGATATTCTTGACAATAAGTTGACGAAATATTGGTCTCGGATAGCCAGTATATTAAGAAGGATCGCCACCAAACCGGCATAGCTCACCCCTTTGATCCTTCCATCACCATCCCCCAAGCCCTCCACCAAAACCTTTCTCATCTGATATCCACGTCAGTAACAAAAGGTTCAAGAGCCGCATTAATCACTTTTTCGTCGATCAATCAATCAATCAATCTCATCTCTTGTGGAAACTTATCCCGTGATCGAAGATTTCATTATCGTTTCATCATGAAGGTTTCTATTCTTGCTGCTGCCACGGCTCTTCTTGCCCTAGCCTACGCGGCCCCAACCCCACAAGACTTCGATGGCGAGTTTATTGATTCGATTCCGGCTCCGACAGAACAAGGAGCGCCCGCTGGTGCCAGTAAGTAAAACGCCTCCCGCCATTTCGTCATAGTCATCATAATAAATAACACATTTGCTAACAATTTCAATAGCCAAGTCCGGCCCAGATGTAGACGTCGACGCTCTCGTCGACTCCACCGTCTCTGACATCACCAAGCGCTCAACCATCAGCAAGCGCGGTGTTGCCTCTGACAATTTCGTCAAGGTCTTCGACAACTGGACCGGTTCCACCCAAACCGGTGGATATTTGACCTTCAAACTCCTGCCATCCTACGATGTTGACCTCTGCGCAACCAAGTGTCTCGCCAACACCGGTTGCGTTTTCTTCAACATCTACGATGAAACCAACCCCGCCGGTATCCTGCACAAGTGCGCTCTGTACTCCATTCCATCTACCAAGGCCGCAGCCACCAACTTCGGTGGCCAAGACCACGGTGGAGTTATCAGCGTGAAGTCCCTCTCCGCCGGGTACAAGAAGAAGTCCCTTCAGGAAGACGTTCCGGGGTACCACTACGAGTGCTTCGGCGACGCTTCCATCAATGCCCCTCTCAACGGAGCTGTCGATCCATACATGGGTGTCTCCTTCACCACCACCTCTCCCTCCGTCTGCGCTGCTGCCTGCGACGCAAAGACCGCTTATAACCTTAAGCAGGCCGCTCCAGGCGGTACCTACCGCGCGTGCAACTTCTTCGATTTCTACAACGTCTACAGAGATGGTGTTCCGTACCAGACCGCTTGCACGTTCTACCTCATCTCCTACGACGCCAGCTTTGCCACCAACTTTGGACAGAAGAGGAATGGGTACCAGTATAGCATTGGAGAGAGCTGCGGGTATACTAGAGATGAGCTTATTGGTGATGAGGGTATCGCTACTAAGCCCGGTCCCATTGCTCCTTAGGTTATACCATAGTTCACGTCGAGATGGTGGGTGGAGACTGGGATTTTTTGGGATGGTTAATGTCTATTTGATTGAGTTTGTATGTTGGATAAGAGATTGGGATATGGGATATACACGGGTGTCTTTGTATTCATACCTTTACTACTATAACTATAGTACCATAATGTCATAATGATTGCTCTGAAAATTGGTTCCGTATATCAGTACTAGCTTGGAGAAGGAGAGAGATTCTCGAGTGACTTGGGTGTAACAGTGTAGTCGAATACTTTAAGGCTGTTACACAACACTTAAGCTTGTGCCGCGAGGAACCCAACAGGGTAGGATCTACGGCCGCACTACCTGATTAGGCCGTCGACGGTTTTGGGAAATCGTGTTGTCGCACGTCACACGAGACTCATACCGCGACGACTTGTCAGGACGCAGAATCTCAGTCACGATATTTAGGCGGCCGAAGGGTTTTTCCGTCGACCGTCTGATAATGGCTGGGTGGAAGGGACTTCCACACCTCAATCGAGTGCAGTTGCGCAAGGCTGAACACCAGATACCCGGATACGAAAACCCTGAGCTCCCTTCCTTCTCCGCTCAGATCTCGCAGACCCTTTGTTTCCTCCATGTAACAATTTTCCTCCTTCTCCCCAGCTGTGAGTGAGGGGAAAAATGTTGCCGGGCTAATCCGGGAGAATTTTAGTGTCTGTCGAGAGAAGTGGATCCCCACGTCCCAGAAAGTCTATTAAGATTTCGCTGGATTTTGATATACGCTAAGGACGCAAGCCAGCGGATTCTGGCCACAGATCTAACTGGTCTTGACAAAAACATCTCACGCCAAAGAAACCCTGGTTCACGATAAACCTGTTCGCACTCGCAATTGAGTTGTTCTTGCATTGTTTTAAAAATCTTCCTTTTGCGAAATGTTGAGCCTGTTGGAATTTCACACACAGAGAGCATGATTCAGGGATATGCAGTGCCAATGTTTCTTGATACTTTTTTACAACGAGTCGGCTTCCTCGCCCGCCCACCATGTGCGCCCGTTGTTCGCCTGTGCTGACCAGCCGCACAGCTGCACTGCGAAAGACGTGCGCCCAAGCACACCGAAAGGTGTGGTGGCAATCGATTCCGATTTGCGATCGGCAGTTTCTAACCGGTTTGCCCCTGGGCTCCGTGGTTTTAGCGTCCCCGGAGCCCGGGTTAGTTGTTCTCCAAACTCAAAAATAGCTTCATCCTTGTCCCTCTCGCTTGGAGACAGGCCCCCACTATATTCCTGTGGGAAAAATTTCGGTGCAAAAGCTTGATTCATTCCACGTGTGAGAAATTTCTCCTGATTGAAAGCAGCGACTTTTAACCGCTTTGAACGACGCGTGGTTTTCTTACGGATTCTCCAATCCTTTGGTTGAGAGGGGTGGACCCATCCATGTCTTTTCAATTTCCGTCGATGTGTCGACGCCACCATTTTTTGTGCCGCTTGTTTGACTATCTATCGTTGGCTGACTGGTTTGCACATAAGCGTGTCGGTGATGTCGACCCCTTTTTTTTTTTCGTTTCTTGACGATACTTTTCGCCGTGAGCCGGTGTTTATGATTGATCAGAGTGAGTTGGGTTCGGGTAACCGGCAGCAAACTTTCTGATGGTTGAGAGGACAAAGATAATAGTTCCACAGTTGACACGCTTCCCACGGTACACGGGCTTGGGGACCGATCTACAACAAAATCAACACGGCCGTTTTGATTCCACAAAAGTTGAATTAGCACTTTTGGTCGAGATAAGAAATATTGTTCTTGAGGGATTTAAAAAACATCTGGAGCAAAAAGGCATCGGGAGTACGAAGCGAAAAGACCCCAGGTCTTCGTCGGATGTTCACACATAAGATATCCGGCCAAAGTGCACCAGCTCGCTGCACTGCTCTGCAGCCCTAGATTGTCACAATATATGTGCGGTGTGCATAACCACCGCACCGCTCAGCCGTGATCCATCTCTGCGGTACTATTGCAGAGTGCAATATTTTTTCCATTGTAGCGCTCGCTGCATTAATTCTGCCATATAGCCGGTTATACCGTCATTATGACAGGTGTGTCAGCAGCGAAGCAGTGGTGGGTGGTCGCTTGTGCATTCAAGTGCCTGGATTGAAGGCTGAGTGTACTGGCCTTGGAAGGCTAAAATCCCTGAATGCGTCGGTGAAATTTCTTTCTAGATTTGTTGAAGTTATAGGTAGTCTACCCCCGGGGATAATGATGATGACTACCGAACGCTGTCGACTTCCTCCGCGGTGACGCCGATGCCCGCTACTATTGAATTAACAACGAGCTCTACCAGCCTGGCGCCATGGCATGTGCATGTGCGTCGAAAAACCCGCCCTCCTCTCTGTAACCGAACTGTTTTAATCTTACTTTCAATGCATCTCTTATAATTTTCAATACTTCGTTCGATAGCATGTAGTCGAAAGCAATAGTATCGACTTCTTCCCTGCTCCCGAGAATTAACCGTCAACGGAATCAATAAAACAACCGGGCTGGTTCGGCCCTTCCCGCCGATACAATATATGAACACCAGGCAATTTTTCCATCGGACAGAATGCAGAATATCTGCTTGATCTCCGGCCCGAGCTCACGATACCTTTCCGTCCAAAGGGCACGATGACACGCTCTGTATCTAACCTTATGGATGCTTTAAACCTGAATATAGGGTAGAATATCGCCTGGACATGATGGTACCAAGAACTTGCTTGATAAGGCCTTCGTAGTGTATTCTTCACTGGGGTATGGGATGTGGTGGTATGAAGAGCCTGGCATTATCTTGGTAGGATTAGGAACGGGCGAGACTTCGAAGAACCAAGAACGGCTTTGGGTTTGCTTCGTCCTGTACTATTTGGATGTTTGTGCCATTTTCTTGGTCTATTGAATGAACTTTAGTTGTTAGTGGTATTTTCTGAGGCCCAAGTAGCAATATAGATGCATATGGTACATGTCTTCCATAGCCTTATATCGCCGACGAAGCCGTCTTTTTCTTTCACTATGAGGCACCAACTTCTTTAGGGAGACAGTTCGAGTCAAGGAAAATGGTCTACAAATTATTTTTCGCCGACTCCGTATATACTTCGCTGATCCACTGCACTCCGAAACCCACTATATCTAAAATCTGTATTCATGATGTTAACGCTAAAACTATATAATAGGCAATGTGTCGCGTGCACCTAGATCTCTATACCCCGATTTCGCATGAAGTCCCGTACTTGGCTTCCTGCCCAGCAGATAACCGAGTCGTCGGCGGCCTGAGAAGTACCAGTCGGCGTTCGGCGTGGCGTTGATGGCGCTTTCAAAGATCCTTCGAGGAGCGGAGGAATATACCGGGCGTACCTGCTAGCTGCTCTAAGTAGTTGCTGGTATGTAATACGTAACGTTCTGGTCTGGTACCGTGTTGCGACGTCCTTCATGAATTCATCTCTGTTTATTAGCATGATTGGATGGCTAGGTCTCCAGGGCCATGAACTAGGGCTACCATCGGTCGAGCTGTCGACAAGGTGGCATGGTATCTTTTGATGCGTTTTATACTTCTACAAAAGCACTACCAAAAGCTATGATCCATTGAAGAAGTCAGCGCTCGAGCTTTAACTTAAGAGCGCGGAAACTCAAGCTACAACTGTTCTATAAGCCTAATTAATACGTCTAACGTATGCTTTAAACACTTTTGGGGCATCCCCTGTAGTCTCTCTATCATGAAATCCCAAGTAAAAACAAACTACAAGTCCTAATTTTCTAACAAGAGCATACGGGAAAACTACAAGATTTGGCATTTCCACTGAAATATTGAACTAAACTCCGCTGATTTGGCTATCAAACATATTTTACAACAACCCCTAGCTAAGCCGGATTGCACCGCAGTAGCAGCTGATGGAGCACCTTTTGGCCCATCGACGATAAATCCAGACAAGACAGTTCCCATAATGGCCTCACGGAAAGCCACATCGTCTGGGTTTGACTTGGACGAGATATACAATTCTTTGATCAGCCTTGCAAAGGAGCAGATATCGCAAGCTGATCAGGAGTTAAGTGTGAATCTAGCTGGAGGTCTGCTCCGTTACCGCGCCCAGCGTCAATTCGATGGATATACTACCAAGCTCGACGCTAATCCTCGATCTGAGGAACATTTGACAGCATCAAAGCTGACCTGGAGGATATTCACGCACAGTTCTCTCTAGGATATATCTCACGGGAAAGACCTTATGCGGACCTCGGGACTGGGTATTTTATGGGAACTGCCGGAGAATAAAGATAAGGATAATGAATCAGGGACTTTTGCGCAGCTTTTAGGATATGGGAACCGTGCATTTTGAGGAGTTCGGGGAGGCTAGATTTGGACCCGAATATTTTGCATAATGCTTCGTTAGAGCCATGGAATAGCTAAGGCCGGCTAGCGTCCGAGAGCGAGGCTGGAGTACTAGAGTCATAGTAGTCTGTATCGATCTGAACTAAGATATCGGAAACCAAGTAGTGATACAAAGCGCTAGTATCTCGACTCACAAGTGGCGTTTTCCACTAGCATATAGCGATTTCGATCTATCACATTTAAACTAGCTTTCTTCAGAAATGCATTTGTAATTACTGCATAGTTCATATCGAAAAGTGTCAGACATCCGGAAGACCATGAAGCTGAGGTGAAACAAAACCCCTTTTATATCGTGACATAGGCGTATCAGAGACATTTAGATATCGCAGCGGATCAGTATTAATTGTCTCATTGTTTTGATCTAGCTCGGCCCGCAGATTCACCAGATTCGCTCGACCATTCGTGAGAATGTGCTAAATTGAATCCGGACGGATCCATATTGTAATATGCAACAAATTCAACACAGTTGACGAGATATGTATAATATGGGCGGTCGAGGTGAATTGTAGCATATGTATGCAGCACGATAAGTCATATTTGGGCTTTGAATTCTCTTGTGGAGCTTTATATCGAAACCGACCGTCCAGTTTACAAAATACAAGTCTCTGGGTCCAATTTGCAGTGTTTTCCTTTCTCTGGGTGATATCGTCAACTCCGATGCTTCATCGGGTGAACTTCATCCGCTAAACTCCAATCTTGGCACATAAAATACAACATGGTTCAAAACTTCGTCAGTAATATCCAATTCGTAAATATTCGCGATTCAGCGATTTTGTATGGGATACGATATATCAAACTTGAAGCTTCTATTGCCTTTGCAAACACCAAATCCCACCATCGGAGCCCGTGATACCCCCTACCCCACCCTCATCCCCATATAACTCTCCCCTCCTTCCTCATCCCCCTCATCCTCATCATCCCCCTCATCCCCCCTCCTCATCTCCTCCACAACCTTCAAAACCTCCTCCACCCCATCTCTAACATCCGTCTCAAACATTACATTGATGATCCGCTGAACACTACTATTCAACCAGACTGTATCCTGCCCCTCCACAACCTTCGCCCTCTTCTTCGCCCTCCTTTTCGCGTTCTTGCTTAGTCCCTTCCGACCCGCTGAGACGGCGTAGATGGTCATGAACCGTGTTGGGTTGATTATTTCGGTTAGCTGTGGTAGGTTTTTTACTTTCGAAATGATGGTTTGGTCAGGATCCTCTGGTGGTGGTGTGGTACCCGGTAATCTAACGACTGTTTGTAAAAGGTGAAGGCTCCATATCCCCGCCATTAATTGTGATAACAGATGAGCTCGTGGCCAGATCCACCATGTTGGCGTGATAGGTGGTAATGAAGTCTCTGAATCGGCTGGTGGGTGTGTAACAGCGGCTAGGAGGGCTAGTATATCCGTTCCTGTGACGGGGATGCTTTTTTCTAGGTACCCGTCCACGATTTCTAGTATAATCCTGATCACTAGGTCGTTGACTGTTTCGATGTTGCCCTGGCCCGATCGTAACCCGCTGTCATGGGCTTCTGCTAAGTTGATGGAGCTTTTGTTGACTACTTCGCCTTTTCGATGGACTTCCACTACTGTCGTAGTGCTGCCGAATAACATCCGATAAGCCGATTTTCTGACTTCCCTGCCCACGCTCCATGCCGAAGACTTTGTAGCATCCTCCAAAAGAACTGGTAAGTAGATCTCCACCGGATCACTACCTTTCTTCCCAACAGGTGGATGACATAGTCCCCTATACCTCGGTGAAGCATAAACCACCTCCGCAACCCTGGAATCCGATATCGCGTGTAACGAATTCCGCTCCACTTTGTCTAAATCCTTGAGGTTGGGGAGTAAATACTGTTCCTTGAACTCCCTTCCAACATTTACAGCGGCCAAAATATCGCCTTTACCAGAACTAACCACCTTCGACGTCCTAAAGACGTCTTTGACGAGTAAACACCATGCGAATTTCAGTATCATCCCTTCTTTCCCTTTTGCACCATCGCCATCTTTTCCAGTGGTTCCCGTACCACGAAGTTTTCGTTCAATATCCCAGGGTGCCCAGAGGACCAGTTTTACCTGCTTTCCCTCGATAGTATCAT
Organism: Arthrobotrys sphaeroides; assembly: GCA_036971245.1. Lineage (NCBI taxonomy): Eukaryota > Fungi > Ascomycota > Orbiliomycetes > Orbiliales > Orbiliaceae > Arthrobotrys > Arthrobotrys sphaeroides. The sequence continues at coordinate 323,869 of JAJTTW010000019.1, forward strand.
TCTCGAAGTGAACGTCGTCTAATATCGCGATTCTTGTGTGCGGTGCACACGGGTAAACCAGTAAATCCGAGTCTCCGGTGAATACCACACTTAACCTCTCCCCTCCTCCATTCTCATGCCCCCCAACAGCAGCAGCGGCACAAAAAGCATCAGCCTCCCCCGGAACAACCCTCACCACCCTCGCAAACCTCTCATGCCCCTTCAACGCCGCCGAAAAAGCAGCGATAAGAAACGGAGGCGAAGGATTCCAATTTACTTTTGTCAAATCAACTGTTGACGGGGATAAAGTTCTTAAACGCGAAAGATTTGCGACGGTGGATTGGATACGTGAGATCCTGGTTGATGTTTTGTAGGATGGCAGGTGGCCGTCTATGTAGATGTTTGTGCTTTTGTGGTTGGTGGGTTAGTTGACTACTATATATCTAGTTCGGTGGAGCATGGTATATTACATTTCGAACCCAGCTTCCAGACGTTCTAACCAGCTTATCACACTCTGTTGATAATCCGCATAACTGAATCCAAGGACTCCCAGTACCCGCCCGTCTTTACTCAAAGGTTTTAAGTACCGATTGAACACGAAGTGTGCGAGCGCGGACCCGTCTATGACGGCCGCGGGGCGGGGAGTAGTCGCATCCCCGGAGGTTGAGACCTTCGGGTACACCTCCGTTCTGGGCTTCTCGATGCTTGCGAGACGGCTGAGGAGCTGAGGGATTCCCATGCCATCGTTTGGTCCCGTCTGGAAAGTCGACGAGGAAATTGTCCGCGTCTCCGGGCGAAATAAAGAAAACCAGTCTCGGCACAAAGAAAACAACGAAAGGAATCGAAAAAAAGAAATGCAACGTCTACAACACAGAATGTAGGGTTTTCGGGTCCTTCGGGGGCTGAAAGAGAAAGCAAATTGCGATACGCTGGGGGATTTCTATGGAAAGAACGAAACCGAGGGATCACAGGAAGGAATAGGAATAACCGTCGAACAGCTCGATCAAGCATCCAAATACTCAACTTCCACTTCCCTCCCAAACCTCCAAATCTACATCCACAACCACCACCTTATTTACCCCACCATACGGCCACGCGCCCCGTCTAATAGCCGCATTAACCATCAAAGTTTCCCCTTCCCTCAACCCCACCCCTCCAAACATCCTCGTCCTCCCCGTAACATCAACCACGCTCATCTTCCCCGAAATCCTCTTATCCACGGCCCCCGGATCAATCCACTCCATCTGCGCATGGTCATGCGTGAAACTCTCTACCTTCTCGGCCATTTCTTTAGTTCCGGTGCTCACTCTCCTCTTCTCGGCATCCTCGTAATTAGGGTTCCCTTTTTCTCCGTAGTCGTCCCCGGGCGTGGTGACCCTGAGTTTATCACCCTCCTCCTCGGCTTCTAGATATGAACACGCACACCCCTCTTCCATACCGACTACGTGTTTCCCGTCTCTCCACATAACCCGCTGAACCCCCCTCCCCTGGTGGATATGTCCAAAAACGTGAAGTTTAGGTCTAACCTTCCAACACGCCCTTCGTAACCCTTCACAGCCAGAATGAGTTTCTACGGCCCCATGACGACCAACGGATACCGGCCAGCCGTCTAGATGTGAAAACGGCGGACCGTGGGTGATGAGCAAATCCGTATCTGACGGGATGGAATCCCACGTCCTTTCGGACTCGGAAGACGGGAACGGCGGGTACTGGAACGCCCATCTGCTGCCTTCGCAGAGGTCGTTAACCTTTGTGATGTGGATGGGCGTGTAAGGTGAACCGAAGACTTTGAAGTGTGTATGTGGACCTGTCGGGGAGGTGAGGGTTATGTGGGCGGATGAGTGGTTTAGGAAGGTTATTGAAGGGTGGAGAGAAGGTGGTGCGAAGAGGGAAAGGCATTGAGCGGTATCTTGGGGGTCTTGGGAGTGCCAGTTGTGCCCGTGAGAGGCGTAAAATGGGGGGTCGAGGGTTAGTTCGTGGTTGCCTGGCTTATATTAGTCCACCACCTTCACAGAGAAATCGGTATACCTTAAGGGCACGCTTACCAGCGATAATAATGGCTTTCTCAACCACGCCGTCCTTCACTAGCTTCTCAATCCACTCCACCGTCTTCTTGAGCTCCCCGTAGGTCCCCTGCTTCGTCATATCCCCAGCATGGATGAGCACATCGCCCTTCGGAACCTTAAATCCACCTTGAAACGGCGATAGATTATGCGTATCACCCATGCATATGAACCTAGTCTTCCTCGTCTTCTTCGTCGACAGGGACAACCGATCCGGTGAAGGCGACATTAGAGCGGAATGAATGTGTTGTGGCGGTAGTGTTCGTTGCTTTGGCTCCGACCGTAGGAAGCGGAAGAATGTGGATCGTGGTTTCTTCCTATGCTTCTTTCCCTCCTTCGGAGGCTGTTGGGAAGCGGTGGATGAGACGGGGGAGGAGGAACGAGGAAGCCACGTGTGGGGCTGTGATGGCATATATTCGCATATGGATACGCCTATGATTAAATTTGGGTTAGGATACCTTAGCTGAGCTTCGGCGTCGATGCCGGTGGTAGGTCATGTAGACGCTGTTGAAACGAGCGGGTGCATGGTATCGTGAGATTTCAACCGCACGATGCTGCGACTCATCCACTTGGCTGGTCACTGGCACCGAGTAACGACCAAAGACGCAGGAGGCCATAGGCAATGACTGCATTTCGGCAGCAACCTAATGTTCGCAGGCCAACGCGGGAGTCTGCAAAATACCACATGGTGATGTCAGTGGAGTCTCTTGAGACTGGAGATGGAAATGTAGGGTAGTGGAGGGAGGATAGGAGGGAAGGGGTGATGAGAAGGGGGGTATGGAGGGGAGACATACCTGGATAGACGATGGAAAGAGGCTGGATACTACGAATCTACAGACGGACGGTGGTGGCTGACGGAGAAACCGTTGACGGACTCACTCAAATCTCAGGACGAACCTTTGATCTGGTAAGAACGACGACGGGTAGTAGACATTATGATTATGAACAGGATGGATGAAAAGACCATGAGTAGTAGTAAGGTGATAATGAAAAATGAAACAATCCCTCCATTGAGGACTGTCGCATTGCATGATAATGTTAAGAGTTATTCACATGATAAGGAAATAGTTGCGTGGATGACAAAGGAAAAGAGTATGAAAGATAGATGAGTAATAAGAGAGACAGGCATTCATGAAGAAATCCATTCCATACCTATTCCTCCGTAGACATTACCATTACCTTTTCACAAGATGACCATGACAGCGACCATTCCGATGAGTCCGGTAACCATTCCGACGAAACCTCCGTTGTTGACAAGGCTGGTGGCGGAACCAGCGTATGGTGGAGGAACGTAAGGAGGAGGGGCAGTGGGATAGGTGTTGTTACCTGGGGTGTACTCCGTTGGGGTTGGCTCGTTGCCAGGAGGGTAGTAGACAGGAGTGGTCGGGTAAACCTCAGGAGTAGGAATCTCCGGCTCGTAGAGAGAAGCAGGAGTGGTGTACTCGTTGGGAACCGGAGTCAAGGTTGGAGTGTAGGGAACATACTCAGGAACCCCCTCAGAGGAAGGCTCAGGTGGACAGGAGGTGGAGGTAAGAGTAGTCCAGTACCCAGGCTCAGAGGATGAAGGTCCATATGGCTCATAGGTGGAAATCTCAACGGTGACGGTCTCCTCGATGATAGAGGTCAAGGTGGTGGTTGGCTCCTCCTTTGGTGGGTATGGGTAAGGGACACCGGATGGGGTTCCGGCTGGCTCAGAAGAGGGACCATAGTACCCAGGAGTGGTAGGCTCGACCTCAGACTTTGGGCCATATGGGTGGGAAGGGTCGTCTGAAAGGGGGAAGGGGAACTTAGCCTGGGAATTCGCTGGGAGAGCCAGCAAGGAAGGAAAAAACTTACATGGAACGGTGGACTTGTTGTAGTCGTAGGGAGTCCAAGTGGCAGTCTCACACTCAGTGGTGGTGGGGACTGGCTCGACGGACTTGGAGTCTGCAACCCAGTTAGCTTACCTTCGGGGAAGACGATGTAGAAGAAGGGATGGAGGGAGGGAAGAAGGGATGAAAATCAGATAATTGGAATGAAAAGAAGGCCCGATGAAGTCATCGTCGGAGAGAAGAGACTCATGTTAAAGAAAATATGATCATCATTTGAGCTCATCTGCTGCTTCCAGGACGGTTTTGTCGGTGAACAGCTGACGAAGCAGCAGTTCGAGGACGAGAACCGACGAGAGCCTTACCCAGAGGAAGCAGACAGAGAAGAGAAAGGATAGAAGCTATACCTGAAGCTACGATGATGTAGAACTGGATGGAACTGGGTGTTCTAGCTAGCTGAGACTTACCATATCCGTAAGGAACCGCCATCGCTCCAACGCTCAAAAGAGCACCGACGAACAAGACAACGGTAGACTTCATCTTGAATAGGGGAATGAAGAAAGGTATGAATCGAATAACGATGGAAGCAAAGGTTAAACGAGAGTAGTAGGGTGCGAGAGATGAAGAATGAAGAGGTGAAGGTTGGTTGTTTGAGAGAGGAAGAGGTGATTTGTGAGCAGGGTGAAGAAAGAAGGAGAGAGAGAAAGAAACACAAGCTCTGGGAGGAGAAGGGGCCTTTTATAGTGGGAATTTTGGCTGAGGACGTACCCCGTCCCTCAACTCATCACCAGCAGTCCCCCAGACGTCCATAAGGGGTCCTGGCCCTAACGCAGCGTCAGAGGGCTCTTAGGGCTTGTAGGGCTCCTGTACGGACGCTTCCGAGCTCAACATCGCTTGTGGGGGGCATACGCACGCATTCCTGTGGACCACCACTCTACTCATGATGGGATCGATACTGCACAAGTATGTTATGATAGTTCCCATTCTAGTATGATCATGCCAGCCAGCTGTCTAACTGCAAGGCTCTCTGGCCTATGAAATACCATTAGGGACAGCTAGATATCGAACCGACCTGCTATACTAGCCATCTAGGACTTGAACGACTCGTTCTACAGATTTTGAGTAAGGAAGGGGATGCACATCCAGCTGGGCCCAGTTTGTAGTAACCTTTAGCATCCTATCGTACCTAGACTACATTCTATCCTATATCTAGACTAACGTATCTGGTTGGCGATATGCTGCTCAAACCTAGGCCGTTTACCATGGTACCTCGGCCTCGGCCTTTCCACGGTTGTATGTATAAGCTCTACAACCCAGCTGTTAGTAGAGGTCTTGTACAAGGCAGGCCGTTAGTACATGGCCTCTGTGTCATCAAATAGTGATCTAGGCCGAGAGCAATTCCCTTTCCTTGCACTGTATACGACAAATACTAAAGCAGAGCTCTTTAGCAAGAACTACGGCAACTCCTTGGCTACTGAGGCAGAATTTGATGTTCGAAAAACCCGTAACTTTGGGATCTTACTGTCTAGCCTGTAACTATCCTATACAGACCAAAGATATTGTATGAGCAGACTGACTTTTAATTTGCCTCAGACTAAGCATCTGATTCCGGCAGTAAGAGGCATGCTGGAAACTTGAAGCAAAATACCACACAAGAGGCTTTGAAACAATATACGGTGACTAAAGTTGGTATCGGTTTCTACTATCAATGTAGGCATCGAAGTCACATACGAAGGGTCGCTCTGGCCCTTTTAAACCCTCATACCGTATCGATATATCTTTTTTCTCGGGCTGACAAGTAGATATACTCGTATTTTTTATTAATTATTATAATCCACCTATTCGATAACATAAAACGCATATAAAATCCAACAAGGGCTCACAAACTACACCCATACCGCCAGGAAAGGAAAGGCATGAACGGCCGCTTCGGCTCCTACGACTTCAAAAACCACCGACCCGCCGAAGAAGAACCCATGAACCAACCAGATAACTCCTACGCCGAAGAGCCACAATACTACCACAGCCACAATCAGAACCCTCGTGGGCGAGAAAGTCCAAATATTCAATTCGAATGGGAAGACGATAGAAGAGGACTAGAAGCCGAATCTCAGACATGGGAGAACCCTTCAAGACTATACCGTGGCCACGGCCTAAGGACGCCGGAGGAGCATGGTTCCCATTCGACTTATGGTCAGCAGGAGTCGACGGGGAGACGTATCGAGGAGCCGTCGAGGATATACTACGGTGATGATTTACGACTGGAGGATCCCAGCGACTCGAGCAGAACGTTAACAGGAAGCAGGCAGGATCCATATGAAGTCGAAAAAGCACAGGGCCAAAAAACATACGGCCATGAAGAGCTACAGCATGCCCAACAAGCGGAGAGTTCTAAGAAAAGAGAAAGTTCTCGGGTGTCCATGGGACTGGGGTTTGTGCAGAAACTTTTCAAGAAAGAGCGTCCGCAGCAGGAGAAGGAGGATTCCGCACAACGGCTACATCGTCGGCTTGAAGAGGAAACTTACGGGAGAGCTCGTCATTCAAGACAGGGATCTGATGGATTCGAACATGTAGCCCGCCCTCGACACGGAGAACCAGATTATAGACCTAGGCGGGAAACGAGACCAGCTCCTTCAGCTCCCTCTCCAGAACAATTTATTAGAACAGACCAAAGGTTCAAGCTGAGTCAGTACCAAAACCGGGGGGAGTCAGCTAGATCTTCTTCCGCAAGCCTATTTGGAGGACCGGTGGGCTCCATCACGATCACCGCCATGGACACTGATGCCGGGTCTTCAAGGCGAGGAGGGTCTTATCGCGATGCACGATTTCCACAATCGAGAACTCAAGAACCAGATGAGAGGAGCCACGCAACGAGAGAAACAGCTCGACCATCAAGCTATGATAGGAGCCACGCAACAAGAGAGACATCTCGACCATCAAGCTATGATCATAGACCGAGAGGAGATAGAAGAAGAAGCGACATGGGAGGGCGAGGGCCGGGCCATATGATGGAAAGACAACACCAATACTACGATCAAGAAGACGAAGAGGACGAGCGAATGGCAGCCATGTTGTATGATCCCGAACCACACAGCCATAAAGACCCACCGGGCGAAAGACTGCCTATTACGGAGTACGTCATAGATGCAATGGCCCCAGATCTCCGAGAAGTCCAACGAAGAATGCCAGTCCGAGTCCCGTACATGGATGACAGACCAGCCGGCAGAAACCCCCTCCCCCTTGGCGTTGGAAAAGGCGGAGACTCCGGAGACCCAATTCCATACCAACTTCCCAAGGCAAGTTCCTTCTGCAGAGACCTACTAATCGTCAAACGCCACAAGGCCGGCTGCTTCGGCGCCACTGCGATCTTGGAGGTGCTATGTAATCCAGGTGACGGGGTAACAAGTAGATGGTACAGACACGCCCGTAACGGTCAACATATCATCGCAAAGAGAATATGTGGCTCCGATAGCGTCCGTGCTAGATCCTGGGAGACAGAATCGGAGTTATTGAAGGTCTTGAGCGCCGCAGAACCGCGGTCACGAAACATTCTAATGATCTTTGGGAGGTCGGCGCCAGCTCCGGGTGACCTTTACGGGCACATCTTCACGGAATACTGCGATCTGGGAGATGTGAATGAACTGTTGCTCAAGTATATGCAGAAGAGACCAAGGTAACCACCCTTCTCAGAAAATATTAAACCGACGGTAGTAACTCACCACGAATACAGGACATTTATTCCTGAGGCATTCGTTTGGCAGTTAGCCATAGACATAGGCAAGGCCCTACTTTTCTTGAACAGAGGTATAACTAATCGCAATAGCGAAGGCCGAAGAGGCTGGCGCCCAATAAACCACAACGATATCAAACTAAATAATAGTAAGTACTACCCACAAATAATTTAATTCCCGTTGCAATGCATCTCGCTGACACCTCGGATATAGTATTTATGAAATCCCGTCCAAAAGGAGCTAAGAATGTATACCCTCTCTTCGTACTCGGAGATTTCGGTCTTGCGAGCTACGAATCCGATCCTGCACCGCCATCTTGCCCTATATTCATGTCACCGGTATGTAAAAGTCACCCGCACTCTCATATAATCGGTACGATTGTTTCTGAAGGTCTTTACTAAACCACACGTAGCAACGGTTCAACGCCTTTCATCGGGGAACCCCGTCAAGCCATAAGGACGACATCTACTCCCTCGGCGTCACCCTCTTCGTCCTCGCCAACGGATACTTCCCATTCGAAACCAAGACTAAGAAGGACGACCTCCAGCCCTTAAACTTCGACAAAAGACGGAATCACAAAAATCCTTTCCGTAAGGGATTCTGTCAGGTTGTTAACAGGTGCACATCTAGGGAAGCGGCAACGAGGCCGACCGGACGGGAGTTGATCGGCCTCATAATAGGGTTGATTGAAGAAAAGGGGTGGAGTAAAGAGGGGAGCAGGGACAGGTTGTGGAAGGTGAATTGGATGAACAAAGAAAAGGTGAAGCATTGGAAAGACACAGGGGTTGAAATATAGCCGCATGGGGGGTTTGCATTCGATCGAAGTTCTTCCGTCTATAAAATGATGTCTATGGGCGAGTTCCACAACATGACTTACATTATTGTACGCGCTCCGAAAACTTCGGGCGGGGGGTATCCGAATATCCGCAACATTGGGAATATCACAGCATGCAACCAATGCGGCTGCCACTATTTTTCTATATAGGAACTCCGGAAACTGGACTATCTGTGAGCCAACGCGAACAGTTATCTGGCACTGGCGGAATTTGAAACACTTGGTTGGTGAAGTGTTCGAATACACTTATATTACAAGTTCAAATACAACAGAGCTCTATGTACCAGGTGCCGTGCTAACTAACCTTTTCCTGCAACCAACTAACAGCGACGATGGGTCTTCTTCTATACGCGCCCCAAATGATGGTACCAACATCAATCTCCCCCAATTAAAAGCCAGCCTTATTAAAGATTGGAAGTCATAGTTGAATTTTCCCAGACACGGTAGAGCTTTTCTTAGTCTTGCTGAAATTACCCACCTCTCTGTGCCAGTCGAAGGTATAAAACACCAACGGTGCAAAATATCCTGGTGCGCAACTTAGTGGTTAGAGCCAGTTTCAAGTGCGATTATTAGGTCCGGCGATTAATTCATGCAGTAGTTAGGACATATATCAGCTTCCATAAACAGTACACGTATCCAGTACCCAATTACAACATTAGTACCCCGCGCTTACCAGTGACACTGCTCGGGGCGATATTCCGTCCATCTAGTCTCTAGATTCCGAGGTTCAAACCCAACGCTTCCCATTCGCATTTTTGTGGTGTAGGATAACTCGAGCAGCTTGAAATGCTGGCCTTATAGCAGAACAGGGCTATATATGCATAGAACGTCGATTTAAATCTGTCCGAGGAGCAGATTCAAAGACCTCTATATTTAAACTGCTATCTTGTCGACTCGTTCCTGGAATTTCCCAGGTCTTTCCGCTACCTAGCTACTATATTTCCTCCGCAGTTATTAACGGCAGCCGTCCCAGGTACGTACATGAAGCTAGACCAATATATAGATGATTCCAGGCCGCTTCCTAACAAGCTTCAAGTTTCGATTAGAATATATTTCGGTATAGATATTTCTTCCTGAACACCCGGAGTGTACAAAATAAGCACTCCAGAACTGTGGTGGACTATACATACCCAGAGATCGAGATCTTACCGGCGGAATGCGTCATGATCTTTTCAGAGGAGGCACCTGGTGTCTTCTAGTCCTCCTTCTACTAAGAGCGCTCGCCGTTCCCGTGCAGCTCTCAAACCCAACCGTCGATGGAGTCCCTACGGATGACTCTGAATTAGACACGGCGGTACGCCCCCGAACCGTGCTCGGGTTTTCCACCAGCTACCAGGAGGGAAATTCGCGAGCATACGTCTTCGAAGGTGGTAGTGAGATAAAGGTGCAAATCGCAGTGCCTGGGAATATTCTTCGCAAAACGACCGGCCTGACTTCAAGACCCCGGGCCGGTCTTCATTGCGATATAACCTCTTCCACGGCACATAAATTCCCCGTCAGCCAAAAACATATCCATGGAGTCGAAGATATATCACCAGAATCAAACAATGAGCCTGTCAGTGGTGTAGCCGCCAGCTTCCACAGTGCCCCAGACAAACCGACTGACAGATATCTCCCGGAACCAATCCCCAATATTAGTATTTCCTTCTCATATCCACCACCATTACCGCTCGCAAACATAGAGAATGATCACCCCAGATCCAAGGAACGGAGCATACCAAACGAAACGGAACCTCCTTCCAAGAACACAACCACGCCCGAAGGCCCAGACAATCATAAGTTGCAAACCGACAGAGACCAAGTAGAAGAGCGGCCACAACCCAACGGAACGGAGCACAATGACACCTCGGAATCTCTTCCCGAGATTCAAGAAAACAGCACACTGTCAGAAGTCTCGCCCGTAAGCGCTCTTATCGTCGACGATGCACCGGCGGATGCGCAAACACGTCCCAATATCGATCAGGACGCACAAACTAATTCTCCGCGCAGTCCGGGGTCGGGGTTGGAAACCCGTTGGGTTGTCGTATGTGACTCATTCGAACAGTTCAAGGACAGAGTAAACAGGGATCCGGAGCGCAAACATCGTTCGTACGTTTACCGTCAGCGTGAGTATACTAGCCGCACAAACGACTGTGCGAATCAGTGCACGTGCACGATTTCGAAACATCTCGTAGATCTTGGAGAACGTGGAGTTCTCTGGTGTCCCGGCGGCGGCGGGAGGGGAAATTATGGGCCGGAGACTTCCGCGTGCGCAGGGCGTTCTGGCTGTCGATGCGAAGCCGAAATAGTCGATAAACCCGACGAAGACCCAGGATTTAAACAACCGGTAGTAGACAAGCCAGGACCCCCGGGACTGTTCGGAAACTATCAGAATTTGCCCAACCCTGCTGAATGGGGAGCAAGAAGGGGGTCAGGGATTACGGATCCCGCGTTTTATCGCACCCATGGATATACACAAGCCGACGCCGATTCCGAAGAAGCATACCGGGAGCTATTGGAGGGTTTCAACGGTGTGACCACCGGTAACAGATACGAAATCCCAGATAAAGAAAGGCCGTACTATCTGAGCGGGCCCGAGGACTCATCTCGGTTCAAGAACTCCCACGGCTTTGACTCGAGCCTCTTCGGTAAGGGGTTCGGCCCGGGCCACAGCTGGGCGAAGAGATCTATTGACGGTGGGGAAGAGACGAAAGACCCTGAAGGAAGCGATAGCACCGGCCACAAGTTCACAAATGCCACCTTCCTTGAATGCCGGGTGTCGGGGACACTCCCCGACCCCAGATATACAAAAAGTCTAGCACAAAGCGCTACGGAAACATGCTTTAAAACCTGCAGCCTTAGACTTCACAAGTCAACGACCTTCCTGGTGGCCTGCAGCGATAACAATTTCGTAGTACAGGATGCCATGAAGCATCAAGTCTGTCAAAATATCGAATGCAAGCCTCTGGACCAGTCACTAAGTCCGCTGCTGGAGTCCCGTTATAGACCTGATCGCGAGGCATCCCGAGGCCAGGAGGTTTCAAGAGAAAAAACCAGCAGCCCGGATTCATCCACGGATCCCAAGAGCCCTCTAATCGCACGGGAACCAAGTACGCCCAAGAAACCAAACGAATCATCTTCGGTAAAGCGACAGGAGCTAGGTAAATCTATGTGGGAGTTACGCCCCGTCTGCACCACTACCTGGTCGAGCTTCGTGACCCGACCCGAGAACAAGAAGTACCTTGACCTAAGTCCCGAAGAAAGGGACAAAGAAAAGGAAATATTCGAAGCCAAGGTAACAGCTTGCCAAAATCACTGTCGATGCGGCTCCATACTGGACCCCAAGATAGCCTGCTCCCAAGATAAAAAGAAGGATGGTATCATACCCGTACCATCACCAGAAAGGAACCAGTTCTGCCCGGAAGTCTGCCGATGCGATGCCGTACTCATTGACCCGGAATTCGTGAAGGGCGCACAAGACTTTTTGCTCCGGATGTTCCCACACAACCTAGGCCTCGACAACATACCGATGACCCAGTCTGAATATGTGCTAGACGAGGATCTCGGAGAGATCGCGGATGAGTTCCAGCGACAGAGACCCGCCGAGGGGCGACCCTTCGCGAAGCGACCCAAGGAACGTTTCCTCGTTGTGGGTTCAGATGAAGAGCCGGAATGGCTGGAGGGTCCAGACGAAGGTGGGGGTGAAGATGAGTACCTACGTAGTCTGGAATCAATGGGAGCAGGCGGTGCATTCCCCACGGCGTTTAAATCCAAACGTAGCTTATCGTCCGCTGCCTCCCCGGTAGATAGTTCAGGCAGAGGTCTACACCGAAGAGAGCTAGAACCGAGTCTGACAGACACCGCATTGAACGTGACTGTGGACAGGGTAGAGAAAATTGGAGAACAGGATATCGAAGGGGATACAACAGCCCCGAATGACACCTTCGAACCGAGCCTGACAGATAATAAATCAAATGTGATTGTGAAAAAGGTAGAACGGATACCGGAAGATGGGACCCCGGAGGATACGGCGGCCCCAAAAGCCAGTCTAGACCACTCGCTCGAGGGTAGGGCGGGGTCAGGTGCTTCCGACGGAAAGACAAGCATAGAGTGCGACACCTTCATCACATACCGCAAAAAATGGGGAAATACTCTCGAGAAGAGCGCTCAGTTATGGGCATATTTGCAGCCGAGGTGTGTAGAGTATTGTGCATGTTATCCGGATGGTTCTGGAGGATATCGAATTATTTGCACGCGGCCCAATTACGTCCCCTACCACGGACCGGATCCATCGAGGCGAGGACGCATGAGCAAGGGGTTGAACCCTTCGACGATCAGTTTTTGTGATCAGATATGCTCCTGCAACTTGATGGTCCCTGACCCCCCAGACGTTGGAACTTCGGGAAGTGCATCGGTGAAACACCCGGGAAACGCTGTCTTCAAACCAAAAGAAAGAACTCTACAAGACCTCATGCACCTCGACGACAGCAAAGAGTACCCCGTTAGATTTGGCGAAAATACCGCATACAAACACCGCGAACTTGCTCCAGACACAGCCGAACCGTTCTGGCTAGAAGGCCCCTACTCAGACAGGGGCACCGATTCACTTTCCCAACTATTGCCAGCTCTTTCTGGGGGTGGTCCTTATGCGATAGGAAGCTCTTCCTCCGGGGGAGCCTTGGGCCTCTTCAGACGAAATGCGGACAATACGTACACGGCAATCAAGCCAGACGGATCTGAACATAAGAGCGAAACTGCAAATCTCTCCAGGCGATCTATTCCGGATGAAGGTAACAGCCAAGATTCGCCGTCAACTAAGCCAAGGGCAAGCTACATATTTCCCGAATCAACCTCTACTAAAAAGTCATTGCAGGAGTGGTTGTCGATATTGCAAAATGTGTATGGCCCCGAGCATGGTAAATTGAGAATCAGCCCGGTGTGTAGAGAAACCTCAAATGGATCGGGGCAGCCGCAGACTATCTGCGATGGAGTCGGTGTCTTCCCGGAAACTCAGAAGGATGGTAAGGATCGGCAGGATACTGGTAAAACCGAAGCCATACCTGAAGAACAATCACCGGCCCAAAATGCCTCCTTGGAAGCTCCTACAGAACGTACAAACACAATGGCCACTCCAAGACTACAGTATCAAGAACGGCCAGACCGCCTGCGAGAAGAGGCGGCGGCGGAAGAGTATAACGAGGCGACAGTTATTTACGAGGATCAATTCAAAAACCAAATAGAATTACGTCCGGACGAAGAAGAGACAGAAGTATCCTACGATTCTGAATCAGAGGATTCGAACGAAGATGAGGACGAAGATTTTCCACCGCCACCGCAGTCCCAATCTAATCTAGAAAAAGAGGAACTTATGTACTGGGCGCAATACAAACAACAGCTAGCCGGCAGAGTCGACGATTTCGACGAAAACGATTCGCCACACTGTCTGAGTGATGATATAGCTCAGCAAGAAGAACGACAGGTAGATAACTCTCCAATATCGCAGGAGACGCCAACCTCGCCAACCGCAGTGATTCACCAAACCAAGCCGCAAAGTGGATTTACCACCATAACGGTCAAGCCCCGACCGTATTCTGCTTCGCCGGAGGCTATCACGATTACACAAAGATAACCCGCTCGCTAGGACTGCACGGGAACCAAACACCCAACCAAGGGCAAAAAAAAAAAAAAAAAAAAAGAACAAGAAGCCAAATTCGCCGTTGCCGAACGCATCTAGCTGGCTAGCGGCTCGGAGTGACGTCTATATTACTTTTTCAAGAATTTTTTTATAGTTTCGCTTGACGCAACATATATGCAGCACACCTAGATTACATTTCTTGAAAACTGTTGTTTCCACCAGTATAATGTATTGATAGTCGCCCTCATATTCCACACGCCTAACATGTATCTTTAACCGATCTGTATCACAAACAATAAGAAAGTTCCATGTCCTAACCTCTCAAACTCGGATCTCGAAAACATGCCAATTGCAAGTTGCCTCTGCTGGCGTCTCGATAACCGCCTCCCCACCCAACTGTAGATGGTATCCATACCCTAGGCCAGCGAAACTCCATTTTTTACCTCGTCAAGCCCGTGCAAGTAGCCGACTCTCTGAACCGCTATTATTTACAACCGCGCGCTCCGTCCTCAGCGATAGCTGCTACACTTACTACCACAGTGCACCGCACCGCTGCCAGATTCAGTTGTGTTTTTGTAAAGGAGCTGATAACCAACACCGACTTGACACCTTTCGACTATTTCCAAAGGACTTCGAGGTCAGAGATGTGAGACCCCAAATACAACTGAACAACGGAAACCACCGTTTCAAGGGATGATACTAAGAATCTTTCCTGTAATAAAACCTTTCCTGATCAAGTTTCTTTCTTTGTGTTATTTGGATGAACTGGTCTCATCTCACACTACTATCGGCATTCACACAGCTGCAAGAATTGTTGGGTAAATGCACCAGCGTGAGATGCCATCTAAGTTGGACCCCTGGGGCTGTGTATGGTTTGTGTTCGACGCATGGATCAAGAGTCTAGTCTCCCAGCGCAACGCGTAAACCGTGTTGCAAGTTGTTGGATCTGTTGTTCCAATCCCTGTTTAGATCGTGTGTGACATGGCGGTCTTGGCCAATTAGAACGGGGGATCGGGTCTGATAACGATTGGCCGGGCTGATTTTGGAAATGCATGGCAGTTAATTGAGTCACGTTGGCTGACGACCAACGTTGTAGTTCGAAGTTCACATCTACTTTCTTTCGAACTCTTTCGTTCGTTCGTCCTTCTCCAGAGTTGCTCCGGTGCCGATATTCTCGGCTGTTTCGATCATAAGGATCTCTGACCGCCGGCACGCGGGATTGTTGGCACCATGGCACCTCCGGTCATTATCACGTATGCATTCCCTTCTAAAATCCATAAAAATGCAAATAACACTAACGAATATGATACCCCACAGCTTCCTCGGGACCTCCTCTGCAGTTCCATCACTCACAAGAAACCACTCATCGCTTTCTATAACCTTACCAAGTGGTACAACCTACCTCTTTGACGCGGGAGAAGCAACGCAACATCAGTTGCAGAAGGTTCCGGGTGGATTTAAACTATCGAGTTTGAAGAGGGTGTTTATTACTCATATGCATGGGGATCATATGTTTGGGATTGTGCCGTTGCTTTGTACTTTGTTAAACGGCGCGGGGGGGAGTGTTGGGGTTGAGGATCCTAGGGTTTTGGCAGCGAAGGAAGGGGGGGAAGGAGATGGCAAGGCGAATTACGAGATTTATGGACCGGAGGGGTTGAGGGAGTATATTAGGACTTCTTTGAGGTTGACGAGGAGTTTGCTGGGGGGAAGGTACGTCGTTCATGAGTTACATTTCGGGAAGGGTGGGGGTGGGAAGGTTAGGGATGTGGGGGAAGATAGGATGCCGATGGAGGCTTGTGGGTATAATATTTTCCCGGGAGAGGATGGGTATTGGAGGAATATTTTATCGACTGCTGCTGGTGATGGTATGGATTCTGCGGAGTGGGATGTATCGGCTGGGCCTATATTACACTCCGTCCCATGTCTTGGATACGTTCTGACGGAACCACCGTTACCGGGGAAGATAACCCCGGACTACCAGCAGAAGATTCTGGCGAATAGAGAGGCTCTTGTGAAAAGTGGGGTGAAGAATCCCATGTCCTTGCTATCCAGGGTTACGGCTTTGAAGAAAGGAGAATGGATTGATTTACCCGATGGACAGAGGTTGGACCGGCCGGTTGATAGGAAAGGGAGGAAGATTACGGTTTTGGGGGATACTTGCGACCCTTCTCCTATTAAAAAATTGGCGGATGGAAGCGATGTGCTTATTCACGAGGCTACTAATGCCTTTTTGAATGAGAGGCTAGGGAAGGAGAGCAAAGAGTACAAAGAGGGGGAGACATATGAGGATGTAAAGAAGAAGACGATAGAACATGGCCATTCTACGCCTGAGATGGCCGCCGAATTTGCAATTTCAATCGGACTTGGGGATGGTGGCGGTATCCTCGGGAGGGTAATTGATACGACCACAACGGATGGGGGTGGGAAGAAGGGGAAGTCGAAGGAAATAGAGAAGGGGAAGGGGGTACTTCTGCTCAATCACTTTAGTTCGAGGTATGCGGACCCGAGGAGCAGTGACGCTGCGGCTGCAACGATGGACGCCATCAGGGACTCTGGTATCGGCGGCATCAAGGCTGCTCGAGCTGCTGGAGATAGTCTGTCGGAGGGGCTGATTGATGTGGTCTGCTCGTATGATCTGATGCAGTACGAAGTCCGGGCGAGTGATTGAATTTATATCACATCTGCCAATGCTACAATACATCTAGTGTTAAAGAGTACAAGGCATATGCTCCCATCGGATGGTGTTTTTAATACAAGAGGCACAGTGTGTATGAATATAGGAGTAGTCGTATATTGGATATGGAAGGGTCAGAAGTTGTCTTGTATAGGGTCAGTAGTAGCAGTATAGTGGCTGGTAGAGGGTAAGAGGATATAGCTGAGAACGTGAGAACACCAGCCAACGCCAACCACCAAACCTCTCTGCGACGATTCCATCAACTTCTCCATCGCCGTCACCGTCACCGTCTCCATCGCCATCACAAACAACATCGTCACGACATCACCATCTTCACCTTCATCGCCGTCAACAGCTCTTCCGTCCGTGAACAAACATACAAACATTCCAAGATGTATCGCGCACCTCCTCCTCCTTGTACTCCCCCTCCGCCTCCTCTTCCTCCCGGAGTCATCCCCCTCTGGAAGCAACGTCTCTACACTCCCTCATCAACCCCTCCACCTCCTCATACCCCCACTCCCGAAGAAATAGCCTATCGCAATAACAAGATCGAGTTCCCTCGTGGAAACCCTGGTCCTCATATTGATCCGGTTCAACCTTACATCGAAATCATCTCCAAGCTCATCCAAACACTCGAGCTCACCGCCGACCTGGTAGGTTATCCAGCTAGTGCCGTCACCTTACACCCTCCTACGGCAACCGTTGCAGGAGACACCATCGAAAAGAGAGTATCAAACGCCGCTATGGAAGCCATCCGCAAAGGTATGCAAAGGGTCGGGCTGGGTGACTCCAGCAGCCAGGTCGAACCCGAGATCGACATTGACCCCGAAGATTACTCCATCCCTCTCGATGGCGGCCTTCATCGAGAAGACGCCCGTAACCTGATGCTCAAGATGCTGAGCAAAGGCCTCGGTGCTATGCATAAGGAGAAGATCCAACGTGCCAACGACATGATCAACGATTGCATGTTGATGCCTTGGGACGAAGTCGTCGGTATCACCATCTGGAATCTTTCTCGTAAGTTATATCCATCCACCATCATCATCATAAGGTGACTAAGGGTATGATCAGGTAAAAACCCTTTCATTCATCAAAATCCAAGAACCAGATATCTCGAAGGACTCTTCCGAGGCTTTCGCAAGACCTGGATCCGCATCTGCAACAAAAACCAAAGAGAGATAGACTTCGCCGAAGCTGTCTGCCGCTACCTCTACAAGAGTAAGTCGCAAGTTGCAAAGATGGACCTCGAGCTTTTGCAGTTCTACGCTCGAACCTTCTACCTCACCAGCCACGGGTTCTGGCTTTATCAATACCGTTTGTTCCGCGAGAGTGTCGGTAAGCCACTCGGTGTTCACTGCGAGCACACCTTGATGGACCGCGAGAAGACTCCCAAGATGTTGGTTGATTACACCCTCGTCCTCATGAACAACCATAATTTCGACTCCGAAAAACAAGACATCGAGCTTCCGATGGAAATCATCGACGCCGCGGGATCATGTGTTAAAGGTCTCTCCCAAGAATACAAGGATCCGAAGAGCAAAGAGCACAACCAAGCTCTGATCGATCACTTCGCTCGCAATGTCTTCTCTGCCAGCCGTCAGAGGATGCTTAACTACTGCAGGATGTCCAATCAGTCACTTGCCTTCGACGATGTTGTTTAGAATACACTCGTCGACTCAGGTGAGCGTCTGTATGGTATGGACGATTTCCCCGTCATTGAGTGGCAGAGATCCATCAAGATCCGAGCCCCGGTTATCGCCGAGTGCCCGATGGGTCTCTTCGATATCCAGATGGGAGACAACGCTATCCGTTTCCGTCTTCAATACATGTTGGCTATGAGAGAGAAAGACAAGATCCCCGACTCTACTATCAAGCACCTCAAGAAGTATCTCGCAAAACTCGACCCCGAGCACGTTCTGGGAGAGTGTACCGAAGTTTTGCCCCTGGAGTACCAAGGGGATCCGCAGAACCTTCCTAGGAAGGTTGGAGAGCATCCTGACGTTCTTATCCGTCTCATTTTGTTGTACGCCTATCTTCGCTCTCCGGATAGAGCTGTCAACAGCGGTACTGGTGGGTCTTTGCATTTCTTTAGAAATAAGTTAGACATATGAAGCTAACAGCGAAGCAGTCCGAGAGGAAGTAGAGTCTGATCAGACTCTTGTCAATCTCCTCTGGTGGGTTTTCGTCAAGTATGCCTACCAAAACACCCAACCGCTCTTTCTCCCCCAAGCTGTCAAGCTTTTCACCAAGTATGAGAACTGGTTCATCCCACTCCTGAAGGAGAACTGGGAGGTCGATCCCGACCGATGTTCTGATATTGTAAGTCAACTCCCTTCCTCTAAGAATTCCAAAAGCTAATATCTGATGATACAGATGATGGGATGGTTCCTGAATGGCCTTGAGAAGTACGGAACATTGGTCCGTAACACTGAACCACAAAATCACCCAGTTATGCGTCAGCTTTTTAGCCACAAAGCTGGCCTCGAAATCGCAAACGTAAGTAAACAATCCTCTCCTATAATACAGAGAAACAAAACTGAGATGCCCCTCAGAGCCTTCTTGACTACCACAATCATGATGAGCGTATCCCAATCTTCGATCCAAACAAGGACCGTGTTCTCATCTCGGCCTTCACGATGTTTTACTACGCTGCCAGGATCAAGCAGCTGTACCACGATTCAGACGTCCTCGCCACCGTCATCAGAACCCTCGCGGGTATCTATTTCGACACCAAATTTTACGACACGCCGGAAAACTACAGACCCAAGGGGTACTACGGGCTCCGAAAGATGGGCATGGAGATTTTGAGCACAGCCAGCGCCGCTTCTCTTGAGGCTGCTGCAATCAAGTGTCGCACCGAGACCCAGTGGAGCTATAGTACGTCACCACACCACTTTATATAGAGAAGCAACGCTAATTTATTACGTGTAGTCCGCGACACTGTGGTCGTTTTGTACGAGAGGTGCAGACACTGCGCCGAAAACGCCTTCTCGCCACCAGCCAACATCGACGAGAGGCAC
This sequence comes from Arthrobotrys sphaeroides, assembly GCA_036971245.1. NCBI lineage: Eukaryota > Fungi > Ascomycota > Orbiliomycetes > Orbiliales > Orbiliaceae > Arthrobotrys > Arthrobotrys sphaeroides. The sequence goes on from JAJTTW010000019.1 coordinate 343,593, forward strand.
TACCAGGAGATCATCCGCAGGTTCAATGACTCCGCCGTCTGCCTCACCCACGTCCTCGAGCTGCTTCTCATCCTGTTCCCCTGCGACCGATTGATGCGTCTTCGCCTTCGTCACTACGACACGACGACCCCAATCTGCAAGCTCATCGACATCTTCGTCGCCAAGCCGGATACTGCCCCAGGGTCTCAGGGGCGGGCTCAGCCGGTAGCCGCGTTCTCGCGGGTACCCAAGCCTGCCCGTGAGAACCTGGGGCAGTTGATGAAGTGCTGTGCCCGGTTCCTCGAGGCACTGTTCCGCGAGTGGGAGGAGGACGACGTGGTGGAGGAGGAGATGATTGTCCAGAGGGACATCATCTTGGAGTTGGCCGTGGAGGGGGACGTCGCGGCGGATATTCTTTTGCGGGCCGAGAGGGCCATCCACTTTTAGTCGTTTTTTTTTTTTTCTTTGTTATTTTATTCCCCCGCCAGCCCTAATATGCGAAAGGGCCGGCGGGGATGACCAGTACGAACAATTCAAAGCAATTTTTTAACCACCGTTCCCTCGTAGACTCGTCAACCTAATTCATAAAGCTGAGATTCATAAACCCATCTTATACACAGAACCCCTACATCACAACATACACAACATATTCAATCAATCAAAATCAATCCGCTCAGCCAACAGCACACCATAGCCTATCGTCCCCACCACACTCCCCAAATTAAAAAGACTACTAATCCCATGCCACATTCCAAACCTCTTATTCAACTTCTTCATCTCCTCCGAAACCCTAACCTCATCATTCTCCTTATCACCCCCCCTCTCAGCGCCCTCATATACATCCGGTAACTTCTTACCATCGTAAGATCTCCCGTCGAGGATTTCCTGATCCTTACGTTTATCCATTGTTTTTGTGGTGAATGGGCCTGCGATTGTGGAGTTTAGGAGGGAGGTGGTGAGGATTGTTAGGAGGAAGCCGTAGGTTTTTGAGGTGTGAAGGGAGGTTGGGGTTGTGAGGAGGAGGGCGAGGGAGAGGATTAGTTGGAGGGAGAAGTAGATTGGGAAGAGGCGGCGTTGGAGGGCGCCGAAGTAGGCGCGGGGGAGGACGCGGAAGGAGACTATTTTTAAAAATATATATGGTTAGTTTGGATGTGAAGGGGGTTTATATGGGGTTTATGGGGGACGGACTTATGCCGCCGATGAAGGAGTGCCAGATTTGGGTGCCGAAGAGGAAGGAGTAGGAGAGGAGGTGGGTTGCGGCGTAGACTGTTGAGATTAGAGGCATTTTGGCTATGTTTGGGTGTTAATTGGGTGGTTAGAGTGTTCTATGGAATTATATTGGTGTAGTGAAGTATCGCGAAGTTGATGTCGTCGTCGGTTGGAGTTGGTCCCGGTGCTTGGTAATTGGCTGGGGCTGGGCGTCACGCCATAACGTGTTGCTGCGTTGTGGGATGTCTTTGTTTGTCCTTAAGAACTTCCTCATCTGGTCATAGACCATTCCCATGTGTTGACGCGTTGGTTGCTGAATCCGTTTGTCATACATACCTTCCCGATTAGCACAGCCAATGGGATGGACTTCAATCCGCAACAGCAACAGCGACAGAGGTGACCTCACGACCGACTTCCGACGACAACCACGGCAGCGGGAACCACGACCAGCGGCCCCTCTCACCACCCTCCGCATCCTCCACCCACAATCCCACCCTATCGCACCCCCACTGATCACAGCAATGGCATCAGGCTACGGCGCCTCCGGCGGTATATCCCCCATCATCCTCCTCATACCCCCCCTCTACACTCCACATACACTAACAAACCTCATCCAACGAAACCAGGTGTAACCCCCTGCTTCCCCTTCTGGCAGGACTTTCTAGCCTGCTACATAATGAACACGAGCAAATACTCCGATGCCGGAAAAATCCTTTGCAGGCCGTATAGAGACGACTATTATGAGTGTTTGCATCATACTAAAGAGGTCTGTCCCTTCCTACCATATCCCTTTTTCCCCTGGGGTTCTTTGTTTTAATGGAAATTAATTGTGTGTGGAGAATAGATGGACAAAGTCTCCAAAATGAACGATGCGATCCGTCGTTATGAGATGGGACTGGGTCACGTACGCGATGATAGTGCGATGAAGAAATTGGGATTGGTAAAGGGATCTTACGATGCTAGTAAGACGACGGTTAATCCCGGAGGTCCTTGGAAACATTAACCTTCGTTCCCCCTCTCTCATATCCTTCTACTATTTCTTATAATTGGTTTTTTGGAGAGGGAAGGGGGCTGTGGATGGTATATAAACCCAAAACATGGGTACTAGATGTATGCATTGTACATAAAAATCTTATTTCTTCACCAAAAGATATAAAAAACAACAGAATAACCAAAGTTCAACCTCCAAACCCCGTTATACTATACACCCCAGATATATTCTCTAACCCCCCAAAACAACTTGTCCTTTTCCTCTAATAACCCCAGCCTCCTTACTCTCACCGGTATTACCCCCAGACAACCCCCAAACATCCCCTTCATATTCTAATCCCTTCAACCCCCTCCCACCGCACGCCCTCTCCAACGCCAGCACGGCAAAATGTCCGCCAACAACCGGTCTAGCCATAAACCAAATCCCCGGGAACCCACCAGACCCCTCGGTATCATAAAGATCCGAAAAAGGTCTATCGGTGCTAGTTTCATTAACCCACCGTCCGACATCCATAATAATCATCTCCCTGGTCTTTCTAGTCGCAATCGCAGCCGCAAAGAACTCCCAGTCCGATTTGGTGTACAAATGTCTTGAGTCCAGCGGTAACCCATACTTCTGTTCGACAAGGGTATACCAACTCGATTGTTTGGTATAAATATCCTCTGGTACGAAGCCACCGGAGAATTTATCCTTCCCATCATCATCACCCAAGGATTTCTTATTCAGCATTGAAAACTGTGCGAGCGGGCTTTCTAGTCCCTTGCGGTAGCATAATAAACTGTCCGCGTAGAGGTTATACAAGGTACCCCAGGAACCCTGCCAGTGATACGCGAGTTTGGTGTGAGTCCCGTCCCGCGCGATGGCCAGGGAGTGCCAGGTTTTGATGTACGAGTCGGCTATATCCTGTTCCCGCCGTGTAACCCGTTAACCCATGATCTTTGGATAATATATGTAGAAGGAAAACTTACAGAGAAATACTTCTCATCCTTCTCATTCCCCACCACGCTCGCCAGCTCCGCCATAGCCTTGATACCCAATATCCCCTTCAACGCCAAATTCGTCTGGTTCGCCAGCCGTCCTGCAAAATCATCCGTCGACACTATATATACTTCGTCAATGACCACCTCAAAAATCACAAAAGTGAGGAGGGGAGGAACTAACACTGCGTAGCAGGCAACAACCCAAACTGCACCAAATACCCCGTCCACTTCTTCCACAATTCATACCGTCCTCTATACCGTCCCCCATCCCCCCACGCGCCTTCCAACCACTCCTTAGCAACCTTCCTCCCCTTCTCTCCACCACCATACTCCTCCACCAAATTCCCCACCACCGAAGCACCCATAATCAACATATTCCCACACTCCTCAACGGGCATATACTCATCCCTCCCATCCGGATGACCCGTTGCATTTGGAAAACTCGACCCCAAATCATGCATGCTGTAGTCATTCGGGTATAAACCCGCAGATTGGTGTTCTAACAGCGGTTCTAGGAGGTACCGTAGCCATGATGGGTTTACGTATAAAAAGAATGGAAAAGCGGGGAATATGACGTCTATTGTTTGGAAGTTGCCGTCGCTGCTGATTTCTTTTAGGAATAGTAAGGGACGGGAGGGGGTGCCGCTGAATGAGGTGCCGCCTAGGACTTGCCGGGTCGAGAGGAGGAGAATGTCTGTGTACGTATCCGCCGCGATTCCGGACATGGCGCGGGACGCATGCTCGACCAGTTGTTTGTTAAACTTATCGGCCTCAGAGGTGGCGGTGGAGTGATCATGGTAATGGAAGTGGATGAGATCCAAATGGTCGTCGAAGTATCCCTTCCACAGGGGTCTCATGCTGGTGAGCCCACGCGCTGAAGCGAACTGCGCGACTTCATCTTGAATATGTGCGATGGTAAAGATCACGGATTCCGAACGTGGGGGGGTTTCGCTTAATTTGAAGTATTTGGAAAATGCGAAGACGGGCTCGGAGTCCATTACCTCTCTGAACCGTGGGTCTGTGACGTTTTGTAGAGCTGCACCCTTCGCGAAGCGGCGGCGGAGGTATCCGGAGTCGGCACTCTCGTAGTGCGTGCTCTTCATCATTTTAAAAACTTCATCAGTATATATACCCCCCGGAAGACCAGTATAGGATGGGTACTAACCTTCGGCGCAGTGAAATACAAACTTCCCCACTCCGCACGATCCCACTTCTCCGAAAAATGCTCCTCTCTGGACCTCGTCACCTTCCAGCTCCTCAACCCCCCATGCTCCACCATCTCCCACTTAATTCCACTCCCTCTATCCCCCGTAACCCACACTTCCCCATCACATTAGCACCAATACCCAAACCCAAATAGATTAAAAGTAGGGAAAGGAGGGGGGAGACATACACCCATTAACATCAACATAAACCTCACAATCCAGCCTCCCTTGCACCTGAACCTCCAAATACCCGGCCGGAATACTCTGCCTCATGGTATCATTAACCGTCACGGGGCTCACAAACCCCAACTGCACATACACCCCTTCAACCGTATACCGTAACCAAGTAGTACTAGCATCAAACTCCACGCCGTGATAACTCGCCTTCCCAACCCTCTCAGAATCAATAGAATCGTGCGGTCGTCCCAATAGCGGGTATACACTCCCGTTAATACGTATCATAACCCCGAACCCGATTTCCATTCCCGTCCAGAACATCGGCCACCGGGACCAGGGTTCTTGACGGGCGGATTGGAGCCATAGTGATAGATACGGGTTTCGGACGAATAGTGGGATCGTAGCGGGGGTTAAAGTTGAGGTGAGGATTGTGAAGGGGAATATGAGGAGGGCGGTGAGGAGGGGGAGGAGGGGCATTGTGTGGGGTTTCATTGCTTTCCTCCGGCCGGTGCTTTGTTTAGGCTGTTTAGAGGCGGCGCATGGAGGTTGTGATCGAGTTTTGGGGGTTAAGGATAGATTTTATCGACGATGCGTAGAAGGCGCTCAGATGGTATACCGCGGCCCTTCGCCGACGATGACGCCGAATAGCGATCGATGCTCGGGATATCCTAGTCAGCCGCCAGTATCTCCACCGTCCTTATACACCTTTCTAACAAAAAGGATAGTATCTTCCAAAAAATAATAAACTCTTCTTCTCAATCCAATCTTTCAATATTGCAAGAAGAAAGAAAGAATCTCGGAGAATAAGCGGGGAAGAGTCCAAAAGGCCGTCTCAGCCCATCACCAGCGCCATCCAAAATATGGGGTAAAAGGAACCCCTTGGCTCCACACCACACCAACCGCAGCTAACAGCATCATGTGGAGAACAGAAACCCCCAAAACCGGAATGCGGAGAATCAAAAATCAGCCACCCTCGTACCCGCTGTGCTTCGATCGGCCATGAATAAAAAGAAAGTCGTCACCATCAACCCATGTTAGACGAATAAACCGAGGGGACAGGGAAAAGGAAGTCATCATGGGACCTCCCCCTCAATCGGAATCGATGTTGCATGTTGTAGAAAAGTTGGCACGGATCAAAAACGCCGGAATCGAAATCGATAACCTTAAAGTTTGTTAGTGCTCGTTAGTTCATGTATCACCGGAAAAGTGCGTCTAAACCACATTCGGCGATTCCACCCAAATACCACACTCCAACACCGCACGTAGAAGACATGTATATAGAGATGGAAAGACTGTTTAGTAAAAGTTTTTATTATCACCTCCTATCTACAACCCCCCTAAGCACCATCCGCGCGATATTCGCACGGCCAGTGCAAAAGAAAAGAAAAAAATAGAAGAAATAAAATATAAAAGTGGAAAAGAAGAAAACCCCATTAACGAAACCGTTAATGTCAGAAAACCCCATAAGGAAAACGAAAAACGTAAGAAAACAAGATAGTAACAAAATGAAATAAAAAAGAAGAAAACGCCACGCATTCAAGCACAAGCCTGAACACCAAAGGATTTAACATTCAACGATACTGCCCCGGATGGTGCCCATACTGCTGATACATCACACTTTTCCCAGCGCGACCCTGAACAGCTTGCTGTTGCGACTGCTGCATCGGATGCCCGTTGTGCGCGTGCCAGACAGTATGTCCATACCCGGCGTAAACCCCGCCTCCTCCGCCTCCAGCCTGTGTGTAAGCGATCCCGTGACTGTTGGCGTATTGCTCGTTCCCGCCGTGAGTGGCGTGTATCATTCCAGAGTGCTGCATCATCTGCGGCGTGACCGTCATGCTGCGCGTCTGTTGTTGAGGTGCTGCATGAGCGGTCGCGCGCTCCTGACGTATGTACTCTCCGGAAGTGGACATCGTATCGGGCGTGGATCGAGCGTTAACTCCGGTCTGGGAGAATTGTTGGGAGTGAGTGGACTCCAAGTAGGAACTGTCGTTGTTTCCGATAGTGCGCCACGGTTGTGGGTGTTGAAGGATAGGCTGCTGATGGGTCGCCTGCGGTTGGATGTATTGATAGCAAATCTCTTGGTACGCGCTAGTCCCAGGGTCGTAAAGGTATTCACCAGGATTAGTCGAAGCGTAGGTCGAATACTGCGGAGCACCGTGAGAAACAGCGGCACCGTGAGCAGTTCCGTAATTCTGACGAGTACCGGCAGTGGACGGTTGACGGCTCTGACCTCCCGAGCGTGTGCCTTGTCTACCTCGGGAGATGTTATGCTGGCTCCTGTGCATCTGCCTGCTCGTGAGTTCCTGCTGATAGTTGCCGTGGTGCTGCTGGGTTGGTTGCTGCTGTTGTTGAGTCTGATGGTACCCATCGTTGTTGACTTGCTGGCTGACGGCGGATCGCGGACGCATGTATTCCGCGTTCGATCGTCCCGGCTGCTGCTGATGACCATAACCATGCATATAACCCGACGGGTACCAGGTGACAGCTTGTTGGCCGTGATAGTAAACCTGTTGATCCACATTCCCACCGGCGTGTCCGTGCTCCGTACGCTCCTTCCGTTCGATCTCATGAACAGAAGTACGCTTCCTAGCAACCTCATTCTCGGAAACCTTTCTTTAATCAGCATCCATATACCCCATTTTCTTTACAAACCCACTCACCTCAGACTTAGCAACCGCTCCCTCGCGCTTCCCTCTCTTCTCCTCCTCCGGGGCCTCGACCTCAATCGAGGGGATCCCCGGAAGCCCATCAGGCTGCTTGAGCTCGGTATACCTCAAAGGCTTCGCTTTAGCATAAGAGGGAGCCTTGAGAATCCAATCCTTGCACTCGCTCAGAGAGTCAATGAGCATCCTCAGCAGCGTCTTGAATTTCAACTTGTTGTCCTCCGTCAATTTCTGCAACTCGTGGTTGAGATCCTGACATGCCTTGCCGTGTAAGTGCTTAACCTTTGGTGACTTCTTCTCCTTCGAGTCTAGATTGTCGAGTCGAACCCCGCCACCGCTGTCAGGTGGAGACTCCTTCCCGTCCGAGGAGGAAACTTCGACGACGGGGAACATGGAGATGGCGAAGTTGGTCCACCCGAGGATCGAGTTATCCATCTTCTTCTTGTGTCCCATGCACTGCCCAACATTCTCAAAGATAGCACTCCTGGTCTCCGCTTTCTTCAAACTATCGACGTCCTGAAGCGTCAACCCACAGGTCCTAACAAACCCGTGAACGTATTTAGACCACTCGGAAGTCTGCGCGAGAATAGTGCTATCCATACCGACGACCTTAAACATCTGGTAGGATTGGCTGGTCAATTCAGCACCGGTACTCAACACTCGCAACCCTCGCTTCAGAAATTCCACGTCGTTAGCAAGGTCTTTTGGAGACTTAGGTTTGTCGGGTCGTTGGAGTGTTTTCGGGTCAACAATCTTGATCGGTTGCTTCTTGGATCGGATAGTGAATAGTGGGGTGTCATCGCCTTGCCCCGGGTCACTATTCCCTGATGCGAAGGAGAGCTCCCCTACATCGAGCGCGAGCGTGGTATCTCCCTCGGGTGAAGTAGCAGAAGATGATGAGGTGTGAAGGATCCCGAGTTCAGCGTCGATGGCGGCTTGTCTCTTGCGTGCGCGTTGGATCTCTCGCTTTCGCATGGAGAGAACGTTGACGGATGAGATGAATGGAAGATCCTCGCTGCAAGCGTCCGAGCTGACGATTGAACTAGGGGACTTCCTGCCGTCGTCGTCGTTATTATCCTCCAGAGCCGGCGTTTCAAGCTCCTTACGAGCACGCTCTTCATCTTCAAGTTTTCCCTTGGCCAAACATCGAGCGTAGCAAATCTCAAAGATTTGGTTGACAGACATCCCTTTAACTATCACCAATCACAATCAATTAACATCACAGCCCACAAACCGTCATAGTAGAATACCAACTTACACTCCTCAGGGAGATCAGGATTGAGCGGACAGTACTCTGGAAGTAACGCCTCGGGATCAATAACGACATCATCGACGGAGAAATCAGGCTCCTCAACGACCTCCTGTTCCAAGTGTTCCTCCATCCGAAGCAAACGCTCAAGCTTCGCAGCCGTTTTTTCCAGAACAGCGAGATCAGCCGCAGCAAAGTGTTTGCTTGAAGAATCCTCTGCAGTGGTAGCCGTGAATTGTTTGCCTGAACCTTCAGCAACTGTCATCTCCTTCGTCGTCCAGATGTTCCTTCCTTTCCCACTAATACCCCAGGGAAGAGATGGGACGGCAACAACCACAGCTGCTGATGGAAGCTTAGTCTTAGCCTTGCCCTGCTCAGCAGCAGTGGCAGTAGCAGAAACGGCAGCAGAAGTCGAAACCGACGGAATAGTAGGAAGAGCTGGTCTCTTGGATCTCGTGAACAGCTTATAATCGTCCTGAGCCGGATCAGAATCCCTCAGAACCGTCGAAGTGATTTCAGCAGCCAAGGCACTAGCAATAGAGGAAGTGGGGACGGATTGAGGTCTGGGAGCTAGAATACGTTGCGATGTAGTTTTAGGTGGGAAAAAGCTGGCGTGACCGTCGTTGATGGTTTCGGCTCGTAGGCTGAGTCCAAGTTCACGGGAGAGGCTGCGATGGAGGATGGATTCGGCAAGTCTGGAGCCTGGGACTTTGGTCCATTGGCCGTTGCCTGTTCGAACGAATTCGCTGCCGGGCATCATATTTCCCGTGCCGTTGGTGGGATGATGCCGGTTGAGGTCCGTAGCGTGCAGCGTCGGTGAAATCGGTGAGAGTTGAGAAACGATATGTGGAGAGGTGAGGATGAGAAACTCCTCCAGGCTTGGAGGTGTTTCCTAATAGTGACAGCAGAAAGTAGATACGGTAAGGATGACAAGAGGGTAGTAGGAGAAGTAGAGAGACGACCTGCCTGCCATATGAAAACTGGCGATGGTGAGGGAGGAGGTTGCAGGTTGGAAGAACCAAAGTAAGAGCGTCGGGCTCAGCTTTATATCACCACAACAAAGGTCTACAATTATGTCATAGTCCTTCCTTCACAGAAGCCCTCACATAGTCCAGAACCATGCACACTTGTATTATATCACCATCGTATTAAGAAGAGAGGAGATAGTATCTACATTCTAGGATATCACAACCTTTCTCAAAAGAAAAAGACAAGTCTCCTTTCATCTTCTAACTCAGACTGCATGAGTAACAAATACCCATCCAAACACCAGTACTCCTGACAGCAAGGGACTTTGTTGGAAAGTATCCACTCGCTGCCATCTACAACTATGCCATAAGATAAGTGCATGCAAGCGAATGTTGGATCGCAAGATGCAAGTATCTCGTAAGCTCTACGACGGTGGGGGACGTTAGCGGGTTAGTCGAGTGGACCTCACAATCTTAACCGGTCCAGCAGTACACTCATGGGATATCTGGGCATGTTAGTGCTCACGGTTAGTTCCTCGTTCCTCCTCCTCCCCGGTTAGTATTGGTTTTAATCGTTAATTAAAGTACGCAATTAGTAAGGTTACGGTTAGTAAACAGTTAGTAGAAACAGAAAAACACAAGACATAGCGAGAATGAAAACATCGTAAGGAGTGTTTTTGGTGTCAGTTTGATCCGTTAGTACCAACGCTTGTCCCGGACATGATAGTCAGAGAGACCGGGAAACTGGTCCTTTTAAGGGTAATGTTAGAGATGCAGAGCAAAGAAACAACTTTTCTAGATTGAATCCGACGCGACGGGTTAACAATTTCATTCCGTCCCTTTTCACTAACATGATCACGTTCACTCAAGCTGGTGGTGGGGGTGGTGGGATAGAATCGCTAGGTGGAGGCGGAGGTGGTGGTGGAGCTCCTGCATCCGGAGGTGGTGGAGGTGGTGGGACACCCTGTCCGTACTGCGAATAGTGTCCGTACATCCCAGGTGGAGCTGTCATTCCCGGTGCACCCATACCTGGAGCACCGTAAGACCCGTAGGATCCGTAAGAGTTCCCACCGGGGGCTTGAGCCCACGGAGCATATCCAGAACCTTGAGATGGAGGGGGTGGTGGTGGTTGTTGCTGTCCTCTGTCGCGACCTCCGTAATGGTCGTTTCCTCCGCTACCACCGGCCCATGGTGGAGCACCGCCGCCGGAATGGTCACGACCTTGGTGATGGCCGCCACCGCCACCGCCGTAACCGCCGCGGTCTTCACGTGGGCCGCGGTTTTGCCAGGGAGCAGCAGCGCCGGTGGGACCTCTCTGCCATGGCTTGAGATTACGTTCGCCATCTTGGTTGTATCCACCGCGGTCGTCGCGACCGCCATAGCCGCCACGGAACCCACCTTCACCTTGGCCGCCCTCGCCGCCACCGGGTCCAGCTTCGATGGCTCGCTGTTCGCTTCCGCCGCCAATAGCAGCAGCGCCACCGCCGGAGAGTTCTTGCATAAGTTGCTAGGCAACGTTAACATGTATCTTTTCAAATAAGGGAAAGAATAATATCTTACCTCGTACTCGCGATCGACGGCATCTCCAACGGTACCGTTTCCACGGCCATTGAATCCGCCGCGGGCGCCAGGTCCACCACGGTCATCGTTTCTCCAAGAAGCACCACGCTGTCGGTCAGGGCAGTCACGAGCCATATGGCCGGCGTTACCACAGACGCGACAGATGATGTTCGCGGTGAAGTTGCGCTGTTCGGGGCAATCGTATTTACGATGTCCGATTTGGCCGCCTTATACCACTTAGAATTTTGTCAACTAATAAAAAGTAAGGGGGGGGTCTTACAGTTCTGGCAGGCTTGGTTTTCGTCGTCACGGAGGGTACCGTTCAAGGCCGCGAGCTCACGCAGCTGGTTCCTCTTCAGGGTGTTCTGACCTTCTGGGATGGAAGCGGCCTGTACATCGTTAGTACATGTTCAGACACGATATAAGAAGGGGGGTACTGACAGTTTCAATGACATCGTTGATGAGCTTCTTAGCCTTGTTGACTTTCTCCTCGCTGTCCGCCATAATAAGGCAGTGGAGGTCCTCTTCCTGGTTAGAAGCATGAGCAGCATCGCTTCTGCCTTTCCCTTCCTTGACGGAACCTTTCCCACGGATGGCAATCTTGGCCCCAGACTGGGTTTCCATGTTCTTCAAAGTGTTACCACGAGGTCCAATGAGAAGACCGACTTTTTTTCAAAAAACAAGCGAGTGTTAGTATCAATCAAGCCAGAAAGAATAGAGTTAGAGAGATCCCGGTGTTTAGTCCCCGAATGAAATCGGAAAGCACGCATGTAGGAACAGAAGAAAAAAAAGCAAAAGGGTTAGTAAGAGAAAAGAGTGGGAGGTTAGTACTAAAGTTAATTTCTGGATAATCGTTCACTGGAACGTAGATCTTCTCTTGAGTCTTTGTGGGGCGGCGGTAGTCGGAGGGCGGGTGGTAGTTGGGAATGGCCTTCATGGCCTTCTCGACGAGTTTGTGGCGTTCGTCCTCGAGGCGCTTTCGGTAGCGGTATTCACGGGTATTGATACGGCGACCCATGTTGTCGTACTGGGGGGGTGGGGACGGAGATCTAACAACCGTCAGCCTTAATACATATACACAGATATTGAAGGGAGAGGGGAATTACCTGTCGCCGTCCGCGGGGACAACATCGTTGATACGGAGCTTCTGGGTGATCTCCTCGATACGAAGGTGCAAAGTATACGCCTCAAGCTGCTCAGAAGTCATCGCAGCCTCGATCTTCGTGGGAAGGCCGACAAGCCCGGCGGCTTTATTGTCGACGGCGTCACCCCAGCGATTCTTCTTCTTCCTCTTACGCGTTCCATCACCGTTCAACTCCGCTTCAGAAGCTAACAACTCGTCAGCGTAACTCTATCATTTGCGACGGGGATAAACTTACCTCGAACGGGAGACCGCCCTCTCTTGGGAGGGGCGCCCTCGGAGAGACTGCTGATGGAGATTGGGAAGGAGTCCCCGGGAGGAGGTGGGGGAGGTGGGGAGACAGATTCGTCGTCGCCTCGATCACCGAAGCGTCGACGGGTGCCGAGTGGCACGTTGTTCGTGCCGGTCATGCCCATGGGGTTCCTGCGCGACATCGTGATAATGATAATAATACAGAGACAGTGATGTAGTAAGGGTTCGATGGGGTTGAAGGAAGAATGCGAGGAAAGGAGGATGACGATGCTGTCAGAAGGCAGGACGGTAAATGAGGCAAATTCTACCTGGCAAAAAGGAGGAGCCGAAAGGGGAATGTTTGACCGAAAAAATACCACACAGTCAACGCAGTCCCCAACTCATTCTACTCCCTTAGAGTATCTTTCCACAAAGCTGGGTACCCATTGGAACTGTTTTACGATCCTATCTCTTCCCGAGTGTGCCATTTAGACCAAGCATTGTTATACTCTATAAATTCCTGCGCCAGGAAGGGAGATCGCGAAGTGTTTTTGGGCAAAAAACCCTTGTTCAAACAACAGTATAAAACGGCTTAACATGCTTCGAGACCGCGAAATGAAATGTGACCGCCATAAGCTTAACCTCCAGAATTCCGAAGTTTGGAAGATCTTAAGACGAGTAGTTACGGGGTAGATAATATAATACAGTAAATATATACTTTTTTTCCGTGGCTGCTGATTTTTGTGGTATGCTTTGTCATCACCCACCGGGCCAGCATCCGAAGAGTCGGCTCGGGGCGTCGGAATATCTCCCTATATAGTTTATTTTAGAGTGGGTCGGTGAGCGGCACCTGTTCCGAACCTACATTGCTGTATATAAATTACGACATCTCGATATATATATTTCTTCATCATCTAAATCGATATCCACAGATCAATATCACCCAGTGCAGTATACCACAAAATACCTCCAAAATGCCCACCCCAAACCTAACCCTCTACACCAACCAAACACCCAACGGGTCCGTCCCCCCCTCATAATTAACCCAACAATAACCCCACAATACTAATACAAAATTTAATAATAGGATAAAAATCTCCATAGCCCTAACCCTCCTCTCCCTCCCCCACACCATCCGCCCCATAAACCTCTCCCTCCACGAACAAAAACTCCCCTGGTTCACCGCCATAAACCCCAACGGCCGTATTCCAGCATTAACAGACCACTCCCCTCCATCCTCCCCAGATAAAGAACTACACATAATGGAGTCAAACGCTATATTACTTTATTTAGCGTCTACGTATGATATAGATCACAAGATTAGTTTTAAGGAGGGTACCAGGGAGTATTGGGACATGATACAGTGGGTTTTTTGGCAGAGCGCGGGAGTGGGACCTATGCAAGGTCAGGCTATTCATTTTGTAAGGTATTCGCCGGAGAGGATTGACTACGGGGTTGGGAGGTATGTAAACGAAACACGTCGACTCTACGGTGTTTTAGAAGATAGATTAAAACAGCAGAAGGAAAAAGGGAGTAACTGGATCGTGGGGGATCACATAAGTATAGCCGATATAGCGGTATTTGGATGGGCTGTTTTTGCGGAGTGGGCTGGTGTGGGGCTTGACGAGTTTGTGGAGGTTAGAGGGTGGAGGGGGAGGATGGAGGGGTATGAAGGGGTTGAGGAGGGGAGAAATGTGCCGGAACCTAGTGGGTTGAGGGGGGTGATGGGGGATGAGGAGAAGATGGGGGAGTATGCGAGGGAGAGTCAGAGGTGGATTTTGGAGGGTGAGTTTTTTTTTCATATATCCGCTTTTATTTGGTTTGGGGAGGGGCTGACTTGGGGGATTATGTAGGGATGAAGAGGGATGCGGAGAGGAAGGGTGGGGTTTAGGATACTCTTGAGTTTGTGGTTCATGGTTCGAGGATAATGGGGTATGAGGGAATGTTCATCTTACATCCAAATTTCATACGCAGGAGATGGGATTACTCTAGTTTATCCCATATCAAACCCCCTATACAGCAGTTGACCCCAGCACCCGTCTTGATATCATAAAATCATATAAAATATTACCGAAGTAATCATCCGCAGGCATCTCGAAAAAAGCCATCGATATCCCATTCACTGGGGAATATATATGCTGTAAACCAACCACCAGCGGGGAGTATGCTATCAAACCAGACCCACCAGATAACAAAACAGTTATAAATGGGCGGAGAACCGTGATTCGAAGCCGAGCTGCATATTTTTTGATCAAATATTTTAGTATTTTTTTTTATCGCTATTATTGATTGTTATTGATATTATCGAAAGTCGTTCGTGAATCCGATAGCCATAGTCACCATGTGGTCTCAGCACCCGTCTTGTTTCTAGACCAGTCGCCATCCATCCCAGCTAGTCCCGTTCACAGCATCCCATCCATCCCAGAATACAAGCCCTCACAAATCCTCCCCCCTCCTCCACTCCCTCCTGCCCCTCTCCCTCTCCTTCCTCAAAAACTCCGCCTCCCACTCCCCCACAGCGCTCTCCACAACCTCAAACCTCCCCTCAAAATCCACCTTCTCAGCTCCACTCTCCACTACACTCAGCGCCACCTCCTTCTTTTTCTCCTTCTCCTCCTCATAAGAAACCATACTCATCACCCTCCCCACAACCGCATCCTCACTCCCACCGTAATCAGACGGTAAAGTCTCAACTCTGTGGATAAACCGCCCTCCCTCTGTCTCCATAACCGAAGGGGCAAGCCCAGACTTTGGAACTTCATATCGTTTCTCCGGTGGCGGAGCCTTAAGATTAATAAACCCCATACGTTCCATAATATCCCGCTGAACCATCCAAAACCTTTGCTTCGATAACTCGTATTTAGCAGCTCGATCGTGCGTGCCGCTGATGTAATCGTATTTGTAGTCCCAGCCATCCCAGGTAGCTGAGGAGCTGGTGATAGAGTAGACTTGGGTTTTGTAGATATCGTGGGAGGTGGGGAGGTGGGTTATTGATGCTCTTTTGAAGAAGCGGAGGGGGATGAAGTTTGGTTTGAAGTCGGTGAAGTGGGCGGTTATGATGCCGACTTCGTTGGAGGGGAGTTTGGTTAGTTGGGTGCGGAGGAGGAGTGGGGCGGTTGGGAGGTTCCAGCGGAGTTTGAAGGTGTTTGTTGGGGAGGTCCATCTGATAATATTTCTATTAGTGGTGGTGGATATGGGAGGTAGGGGAGGGGGGACGTACTCCTTTTTAGTACCGACTTCCAAGACGGCGAGGAATCTGGGTGTGGGGCCTTTGGAGAATTCCTTGTTGACCCACCTGTAGACGTCCTGTTTGTTACCGCCCCAGGAGGCTGCTGGGTCCGGAGCGGAGGTGTCTGAGGAGGAAGGGATGAAGAGGATGAAGAGGGGACGTTTGAGGGTTTGAAGGACGGTGAGGAGTTGGGAGGGGGCGGTGAGGTTGAGTTTTGGGTCGGTGAAGAGGTGGGAGGCGTCCACGATCATTTTTTTTAAGATATCGATATTCTTGATAACGCTGAGGAAGATGTAGATGAGAAGGTAGATGTAGAGGAGATGGTTGTGAAGAAGCCGAGCAGGATTGGTATTGATATAGTACAGGACCGCATATCTCAGCGGCATCAGCCTTCCCTCCACTTGTGCCCGCACTTCATACACTACCAATCAATCAGCATCCATCCATATAAACAATTAAAGGACTACGGAAGTACCTTGTAAAACGTCGTCATGGGCTCATCGGCACTTCTGATCTGGACCATGTAGAAGTACGCCCGTTCCCCCCCACAGCTTTCATCGGGACACTGGACCTCCGTGTTATCGACGTTGTCCCAGCTGCCCTCTCCTCCGAGGATATCATCGACTTCCTTGCGACGGATGCTGCGGCGTTCGAAGAGCCGGCGGGTGAGGGGGTAGGTGTAGGGGCATGTCGGGCAGGTGAGGGCGTTCTGACCTGAGGACAGGCGGGTGGTAGCGAGGGAATTGGAGCAGGTGGGGCAGAAGAGCAGCATCTCTTCTTTATCTACTATCTTCGACGGGTGTGTCGATGGATGTCGATGGAGTGGAGTTGGTGATGGTGGAGTGGGGACGCGTAGAAGCTGACGATGGTTTGGAGAAAAAGCCGAAGCGGATTGAAACGGCCCCGCGTCAGAAACAACAAACCCCAAAGCACGATATCGTCGACGACAGCATTTCATTCATCTTCCCGACTCTTACTCTCCTTACCATTTCAGCTGCATCTTCCTGTTATATTCTCACCGATCGGATATTTACCCGAGTAGTCACAGATGGCGAAAGACCCCAGAACCGTCGACGACGACGCTCACGACGAGGTACCCCCCTTCTTCTCCAAATACAGCTTCGATGGATACTAATGAAGATATCACAGCAAGGCGCCTCGCCGAAGGAACTGCTCTTCGCCGCCTGCCGCAGCAATAACACCGACCTCCTCCTCGAAGTCCTGTCCTCCTTCAAACCCACATCCCCTCCCAAACCCTCCGACAATCAAGATGGAGAAGAAGAAGACGAAGAAGAGCCGTCAAACCCCGCCCTGGCGCTGTTCCTCAACTCCTCAACCTCGCCGTTAGGCCTTTACGCCCTCCACGTCGCCGCGAAGCACGGGAATCCGGAGATAATCGACATCCTCCTCGATCAGGAGGGGTTGGAGGTTGACCCGCACAGTCTGATGGAGGGGGATACCCCGCTACACATCGCTGCTAATCATACAAGCGGCGAGGACAGTGACGTGTCCGGGTACATGATCCACCTGCTCATCGACGCCGGCGCCGACCCGAGGTATTCCCTTATAACCTCACTACAATACGCTAGGATATCATATTAATAGTTAATGGGGTAGACTGCAAAACAAAGGCCTCCAAAAACCAATCGACCTCGTCGACCCTTCCTGTCCCGAGATCCGTGACTATCTAAAAGACGCCGAGGAAGAGCTGGTCCAGGAAGCCAAACGCGAGGCTGCCAAACTGGCCTTCGAAGCTGATATCGCCCGACAGACGAAGCACGGCGGGGACATTGTCGAAGACGAAGCGGGCAGCGGACCCGAAAGCGATGATGAATGATATTTTACTTCCAAGCGGTTTTATTTGTTTAGACGGCGGCGGTTGGTTATTTTATCATCACGAGGACTTTGTTTCTTTTCTTCTTTTTTTTTTCTTTTCTCAGCGGAAGCGTAGATTTAAATGCAGGCATCATCGTTTCCTATAACTTCTGTGAAGCGAACCCCACCAACATCTTCATCAACCCCGCACTCCACCGTATCCCACCACACCCCCACCACTGTTACATAAACTGTATTAAGAAGAAGAGGGAAATATGATCCTTTCCACCCCCCCGTTCGAGATCACGACCCCGACGACGTCCCTCCAGTCGTACCTGGAAACCTTAAACAAACCGCTCTACATCTTCTTCGTCGCCTCCAATGATCCCGCTACGAACGAACCGTGGTGTCCGGACGTCAGGGCTTCGTTACCTATTTTTCACAAAGTATTCGAAGAGTACAATGACGCCGTCGTTGTGAAGGTCGAAGTCGGGGTGAAAGATGAGTACGTGCCCCTCTACATATGCATATTATAGTACAGCGCTAACGGACAGTAGATGGAAATCAGAGGATAACCTGTACAAAAAGGAATACGGCATCACCGCGATCCCGACGCTGGCAAAGTACTCGATCGTGGATATCGAGGGGACACCGATCGTTGCCGTCAGGATGTTAGTCGAAAACGACTGTCTGGATGAGGAGAAAGTTGTTGAATTTGTGAAGGATTGATGATATACCCCGTGTATTGTATTATACTGAATTGAAGAGGGAGTTACACCCGTCCCACCAGTTCTTGCAGCTTCGGTGGCCCCAGCCAGTGGACCATTTTTCGCCGCCGTCGATTTCGTAGCGGTCCCCTGTGTCGAGTTTGGGGATGATGTCGGAGGGGGAGAGGCCGCAGAGCCAGCAGAATTCTGGGGATTTCTTGGTAGTTACTGGCATGTCGGGGGATAATTCGGGGACGGTGAGGCCCATGTTCCTGACGACTGCTCTGAGGGAACCGAGGATTTGGGAGTACTCCCGCGTGCACTCTGAGATTTCTCTGTCGTTCTTTAAGGTTTCCTTGGGAGTATTGGAGTTGGCGAGGAGCTTTGAGGTGTAGTTTTTTCTGTAGCGGAGCTTTTTGGAGGCGATGAGGCGGCCGGTGACGTGCGCGGTTAGGACGATGGCGGTGAAGTAGGCTTTGACTTTGGGGTTTGTGGAGAGGAGGCGCTGTTTGGCGGGGTAGCTGAGGGGTTTGAGGCGGGTGAGGAAGGGGAGGGGGGACAGCAGTTGGGAGGTTAGGACGGGTAGGAGGAGGGATAGTTGAGGAGGAGGGGAACGAAGTCGTCGTCGTCCTCTACTGTCTTCGGTACATGCTGAGGGGTGGAGTTGGAGAGCGGGCCGAAGGAGGGGATGTTGGAAGGGAGGGGCTCCTCGGCGAAGTCTCCAAAGTCGTCGTCGTCGGCGGGGGGGATGTGCGGGGACGTGCTGAAGATGGTTTCGTTCTTGTCGGGCTGAGTAGCTGGAGTATTGAAGAGCCCGAGCAAATCGTCGAAGTTGGAGTTCGAGTTCGGGTTCTGGGACGGGACGGAGGACTGGAAGTCGCCGAACTCGCCGAGCAGGTCGCGCGACATTGCAAAGTAGGAGGATGTATTATACGCGGTCACGTTTATTATCCAGGTCGTATTCACCAGGAGTATTGCATTCAGGGGTGGATATAAGTGTATGGGTTATTGTAAGGGTATGCTGTGATATCGGCCCGAGTTGTTCGGCCCGAGTTGTTGAGTCCGAGTTGTTCGGTATGTGATGCCAAGCCGGCCCGAACAGAGCCGATGTCACCGATTCCGTCCGATTCCCGGCTCCGGATTAATCTCCTGTAATGCCCTTATAATAGACCACCGATTGCGTCTATTCCATGCTTTATACTTATAATAGATCATACCGTTCAGATTGTACGATTCAGCAGAAGAATAAGCATTCACACCTTATATATAAGATGCTGTGTAGGGAGTGCCTGCGGCGTCCGTCCGACGACGGCAGGGATGGCGGTTGGGACCCTGCACGATGCCTGTCAAGCATGTACGGACAACAGAATCTCTGGCAGGGTTATTCTCTGTTCTCAACGTGGATTCTACATTCGATACCGTATAGACTGCTGTACCGTGTACGTATTGATATTGTGGTTGAGACGGATGCGGTTGGCTCTGGCGGTGACGGAGCTAATGCCGGAACGATGCTGCGTGATTGATCGAGGAATGCGCACCGCTGGCAGTTGACAATTTAGTTTGAGAAGCTTCCATGCAGCTGTCCATTCGTCTTCTTCTTCTCCGCTTTTTATTGTATTGCATTTGAGGTTTATATAATTTGATCAGTTGTGATAATTCGCTGTCAGTCTATTCGCTGTGGGGGTTTAATCTCGAAGCTGTTCTCAACGCCTTTACTTCAGCATCACCGCCGTCCTCCTCACCACCATCACCACATCACCACCTTCACACCATCTTCATCACCATCATCATCCTCACCGCCATCTTCTCCATCGTCACTAGATAGGGCTGTCGATTGAACCTCCGACGGGGCATCCCCTCCGACCCTCGTTCGCTCTCTCCCTCTCCGACTCCACGTCATAACCCTCCGTCCCAGCTTCCCTCCCATTCAACCATCCATCGACGGCATCACCATCGACAGCACTCCTAGCAGACACCGATCGTGCCGCTGGCTTCGGTCGCCAGAATGGTCCTCCCGAACACCTCCCAGCCCGGTAAGCCTCCTAATTACTTCTTCTTCTTCTCCTCTCGATTCTGTGGGGTGAGCTCTGCATGCAGGAAAAAAACATGCTGTTCCTTCTCCGTCTAGCCCGAGTCCGGGGTCAGATGACAGCACCCACCTTTCTCTCTCTACTTTACACTATAGTACAGCTAGTATAACTAGTGCTATATATCTCCCCGTCCCTGTCATCGATTGAACGCCGTGAAAATTTCAAGCTCGAGCTAACCAAACCTGCCGTCTGCTACCATGGGCCGCTTCCTCGAAGACACTCCATCCAGTACTCAATCCAATCCCACATCCAATAATACTCAATCCAATGCTGCTTCGCTCCGAAATGATCAATCGTCGAGCGTCCGGTCGTACCCCGTGCACAAGAGCACCAGCCTCATAAACCTGCCCTCCGCCCTCAACTCCTACCACCCCCCCAGGATACGCTTCTCCATCGACACCGACACCGGCGACCTCCTCTCCAGGTACCCCCCCTCCCTTCCATCTACTCCATCTCCTCAATTAGAATTGTTATCTACAGATGTTAATGGCGTAGGAACCCCGTCCTGGGCGATGCCGATCACGTCTACTCCTCGGGTTTGCGCCGGATCCGCCAGCAAATCCCCCCCGCCTCCCCCATCCACGTCTCCCACTCCCTCCCGGGCTCCCGCGTCGGCTCCCTCTCCATGTCCGCCTCCCCCACCCTCGGCGCCTGCGAGGACCTCGTCCGCTTCCCCGCTGAGTCCCTCCACTCATTCTCCTTCGCCCACCAGTCCGAAGATGCCATACACACACGTCAGAATATCTTGAAGAGAAGCATCGAGTTCATGAGGGACCGTCTGGGCTGGGCCGGCTCCAACCCCATGATCGCTAGCGCCCAGGCAAAGGTTGAAGGCGACGAGGAGATGGTCAAGATGATGGAGCTCCTGCAAAAGGCCAACCTCCTAGCCGGCCCGGACAAGGACCTCCTCCTGCTCGGCTCCCCCATGACCGGTCCCGCCACCGGTCCCGCCCTCACCGGTGACTCCAACCCCTTCGACAGGAACTTCCAAGCCAGGAACCTAGCTCTGGCATCTAAAAACACTGCCGCATCGATGCCGTCGTCACCGCTGTCCCCCCCGCAGTCCGACCCCCCATTGACCGACGAGCCCGGCCAGATGGACCCCTCCGAGAGCGCCTTCAGCTCTCTGACGTCCTCCAGAAGCACCACCAACGAATCCGCTTCCACGGCAAAAACATCCCCGCCGCCCACCCGCAGGACCAGCCTCAAGCGCACCTACACCGACACCTCCCCGCTCAGCCTCCAGACTAAGCTTCTGGAAGCTCTCGCGCAGCCCTACCTCGTCGGTGAGACCCCCTTATCCGCCATCGGGACCGGCCCGGTGACTACCAGAGGGAGCGTCAGCGGTCCCACGGTTCACAACCACAGCAACAGGTACGCCCCGGCCTCCCAAGCCATATTCACCACCACGTCGAGCTACCCCTGGACCATCCTCGCCGCCAATGACCTCGCCTGCCTCGTCTTCGGCGTCACCAAGGCAGAAGTTAGAAAAATCGGCATCCTCGAAGTCGTAAAAGAGGAGCGGAGGGAATGGCTGGCCGAGAAGTTGCGAGGGCCCGGCGCGTCCGGACAGTACCGTCAGCCGTCGCCCCCGCCGATGACCTCCCTCCAGCGGGCCCTCTCGAAACCTAAATCGGTGCCCCGAAAGTCTCGAACAGAGGAGCTGCACAACATCGGCCGCGACCCTGCCACCAGAAACATGTCCAACCCGCACCACAACAAGAACAAATCCAGAGGCGTCATCCTCTGCGGCGACGTGGTCCCCATCCAGAAGCGGAACGGTAAGGTCGGCGCCGCCAGTCTCTGGGTCAAGGAGAAGAGGACGGGTCTGATCTGGGTTTTGGAGGAGATCAACGAGGACGTCGTCTACCTCAGCGTCGACGACACCGCCTGCCGCTGCACCGCTGCGCCCAGCGGGGAGCCGGAGAAGATATTCGGGGACCGGCCGATCAACGCTGGCGACGAAATCGCGCCACTCCTGCCTGGCCTACCCAGAAACGATAGTGGCCTGATAGACTTTGGCAAACTCGAGGAAAACGGGCAGTACACCGCGAAGCACGTGGCAGGCCTCTCCGTACCCTGCACCGTCGAGCGCAGACCCGCGGAGCACAAGCTGAAGGTCTCGAGTTTTCCTCATATAGCGGGGATCCTCGTGTTGTCGGCCACGTCGTTAGTTATCCAGAGCTCCAACAGCGTATTTTCGTCAGCCTTATTCGGACAGTCCAAACCCGCCGGCTTACACGTAAACGACCTACTACCGGGATTCGATCGGATGTTGAAGTTTTTAGAGACGGAAGACAAAGTGCAGTTCGTGGACGGGATCGTGGTTCCCGAGCACTCTTTCAGGAGAGCCAGAGCGATATTGGCGTTGAGAGATGGCAAGGAAAACGCCGCAGCCGCATTTTTCAGGCCGACAGGGTTGAACGCCAAGCACAGGGACGGCGGCGAGTTGAAGGTGGACCTGCAGATGCGGGTGGTGACCTCGGAGTCTGACGTCGCGATATTAGATCCGGAAGGGTCTGAGCTGCCGGAGGATAAGTCCGAGCTCGTCTACGCTCTATGGGTCACCTACTCGCGAAACCACGCGATCTCCGAAGAGCAGCTCGACCCGTTGACTGGTCTACAGAAGCTGATACCCGAGACCCCGCCGCATCAGCCGTCGCCCGGGCAGACGGGCACCCCGATTCTGCAGCGGACGGACAGCGTACCCCAGACCGGGGAGGTACCCAAGGGAGCCGCCATAACGCGGCAGTTAGAACGGGTCCTCGCCGAAGAGAACATCAAGAAACCCCTCCCCGCACCGCCCAAGAAAGAAATCGTCGAACATTCCCTACTAGACGGACACAAGAAGACAGTAAAAGACTTTGTTATCCTCGAAGATATGGGCCAGGGCGCATACGGTCAGGTCAAACTAGCTCGATACCGCAAGAACCAGAACAAAAAAGTCGTTCTAAAATACGTCACCAAATCGCGGATATTGGTGGACACCTGGACGCGGGACCGACAGTTAGGCACCGTACCCCTAGAAATCCACGTGTTAAACTACCTCCGCCGGGAAGACCTCCGCCACCCATGCATAGTCGAGATGGAAGATTTCTTCGAAGACGATATAAACTATTACATCGAGATGAAACCGCACGGATTACCTGGGATGGATTTGTACGACTACATCGAGTTGAAAGTTACGATGGATGAAGCGGAGTGTCGGAGTATATTCCAGCAGGTGGCGCAGGCGTTGCAGCATTTGCATACTAAAGCGCTGGTTGTGCATCGGGATGTTAAGGATGAGAATGTGGTGTTGGATGGAGAGGGGAGGATTAAACTGATTGATTTTGGGAGTGCGGCGTATATCAAGAATGGGCCGTTTGATGTTTTTGTCGGGACGATTGGTTAGTATTTTCTCATTCCTATAAAGAAAGAGGGTTTGGCTGATATTTGGGTAGATTATGCGTCGCCGGAGGTGTTGAAGGGGAAGTCTTATAGAGGGAAGGAGCAGGATATCTGGGCGCTGGGGGTTCTTCTTTACACGATCATTTATAAGGAGAATCCGTTTTATAACGTACGTCCTTCATAACCCCCCTTTTCAAGGAAACTACTAATGATGATATAGATTGATGAGATCATGGACCGGGATATACGGATCCCGTGGAGTACTAGCGATGATAGTATAGATCTGATAAAGGGCATGTTGAATCGGGATGTGGAGAAGAGGTTAACGATCAGTCAGGTGCTTGAGCATGCTTGGTGCGTGTCGCAGCAGAATGCGGTGTTACCTGCGCCGCCGCCGTTGGATGTGGTCAGTGCGAGGAGTCAGGAGGGGAGGTGATTATGTTCGTTCTTTCTCCTTTTTTTAAACTTTCTTTTGGGGGGGATTACGTTGATACAATACAGTGGTGGTTGTTTCGTTTCTTTTTCTTTTTCTTTTTCTTTTTCTTTTCATTAGGGAAGTTTTTTAAGGATGTTTTGTGGTTTTTTGTTACTGCATGTTATGGGGGGTTATTGCTGGATCGTTTTTGTTTCCTTTCTTTTTCTTTTCTTTTCCTTTTCTGTTGATGACTTTTTTCAATGCGAATGCAGCATGGGAGTGGGGGGTTTGAATCGGTTGAAATCGAATTGCATGAATATTTTGGGATTTTTTGTTGAGTTTTTTTGAGTTTTCTTTTTATATATATAGTTTATATGGATGGCCATATGGGTATACTTTAGAGGGATGGGGATTTGGGTTTTTTGTGTGCCCCTGGCGGGGGTTATATAGGATAGGATAGGATAGGACTATATATAGCTATATATATTATATTATGGATTTTTAGATGCATCGATGTGAATTTGATGGACTTGACTGACTGCTTAAGTGAGTACTTGTAGATATAGAGGTGTAAATGGGGAGGGTACGGGGTTGGTCTTGGGAGTATGGATTCTGCGGTGGGGGGTGTAGGTTGATAGATTGGTGAAGTACAACTGTTGGATATACTACCAACTGTAGTGCACGCCTATAAGAACTGTGTGTATGATCAAAGGTGTCATTCTTAGATACTATATGATCTGCCGACCAGAGGCAACGGATAATCTATATACTGTACCTGGTATTGTGACCTCGGATTGATACTATATTTCTTATAGATGGTACATGTTAAAATGGTATTCAGGATGGTATATTTTGATTTGATTGGTACTGAATTTACGAGACAAGGTATTGAATCGGTATTCGGGTGTATTCCTTCCTGGTAGAGTAAGTTTGGGGTGGTACTATCTCGCACGCTAGAGGGGCCTCCAGCAAGGACGTCGACTGGTCTCGGAAGAACGTTAAGAAAGGTACTTGCGTTGTCGCGTTGTATGTTTGCTCGAACCCTACCCTCACGTGATGCCCCAAAAGCGGAAAAGGCAGTCCCTGGTACTAAGCTCTGAGGTTAATGCGTTGGTGAAAGGTGTTAAGCCCTTGCTTTTGGGGGTTTTGCCGAAAAGAAGTTGTGGAATATCGAAACCTTCAATTCTATCAATATCTTCATCGACAACCCCCATCACGACCCGACTATTACGACCTCCCTCCCACCCCGACTACCGGATACCTTTACTAACGAAATAAAAAGCAGCTATGTCGACGTTTGAAGAAGTTGTATGTTTCTTTATTTTCACCCCGACGGATTACTGGATAGATGGTATATATAGGGAATAGGTGCTGATGGAGTATATGAGAATAGGTCGTCATCGACGGCAAGGGCCACCTGCTCGGTCGCCTCGCGTCCATTGTCGCCAAGCAACTGCTTAACGGCCAAAAGATCGTGGTCGTCAGGTGTGAGGATTTGAATATCTCCGGTGAATTCTTCAGGGCGAAGCGTACGTCTTCTACAATCTTTTATATCAAGAAAAGGTTTATATGGATGGAGATATTAATGGTATGATATGGGATATAGTCAAGTACCACGCCTACCTCCGCAAAGCCACCCGTTACAACAAAACCCACGGCCCCTTCCACTTCCGCGCCCCATCCCGTATCTTTTACAAAGCCGTCCGCGGGATGATGCCCCACAAAACCGCCCGCGGAACCGCAGCCATGGAACGTCTCAAGGTCTTCGAAGGTGTCCCCCCACCCTACGACAAGAAGAAGAGGATGGTGGTCCCCCAGGCGCTCAGGGTTTTGAGGTTGAGACCGGGGAGGAAGTATTGCACCGTTGGACGGTTGAGTAAGGAGGTTGGGTGGAAGTATGCTGATGTTGTTAGCAAGTATGTTTTTTTCCCGATTTACCTAAGATGGAGGTGTGTGGGTGCTAATGGAGATGTAGACTCGAGGAACGACGAAAAGTCAAGGGAGCAGCGTTTTTCGCCCGTAAGAAGGCGCAGGCTCAGATACTTTCGCAGGCGCAGAAGGGTACGAAGACAAAGGCGGACGAGGAGCTGGCTTCGTATGGATATTAGATTATCGACATTACGAAGTTTTTAGCTGTTTTTTCCGTCTGTTTTTGAAGGGTCGTTTTATTACACTACCACCGGCTGCTGGGCTCCTGCTTTTTCTTTTTTTTACTTTTTTTTTGCAATTGGCAAATTTATAATTTTAACGGGGGGGATTTATATTCGTCGTGATGGTGCTCGATGGGTTTTTTCTCCCCTTTTGTTTTTGCTCTGAGCATACCCTTTCCCTCCTCATTCCTCCTACCTCCATGGGGAAAGTCCTACTACTACCTCCTACTACTACCTCCTACTACTACTACTCCTCCCGCGCTCGGTCTAAGAGCGATTGTATATCCACATCCAACCAACCAATCATCATCATCATTAAGAAGCTAACACTGTTTTCCCGGCTTCTGTCTCTCCATTGTTTTTGTTATTAATACAACTTTTTTTTTTTTTCCTGGGAGGTGTTATAGAGAACTCTCTGCATACAATGAATGGGTGCATTACCTCGATGGGAAAATTGAATGAAGACCTTAAATAAGTAAATATATCGGGCAAAGAAGAGCTTCAATGTTCTTCTTAAGCTTCTAGGGGTATTTATGTTGAAATGGAGTATTTGGGGAAGTTGAAATATGTAAGGATATTTTCGCATAAATACCCATGAATACGTATATAGTAGGTAAGTATATCTATGTGGAGTGTGAAGTATGTCCGGCTTGTGCATGGCCACGGATGTCATAGCGTAGTACTACTATACTACCAGGGTTCTGTTTTGGTGAATTCAATACCGCTATATATACATAGGTTTTCCCACGGTGAGGGTATATTAGGATCACTATACCTCACCGGGAAGACCTTGAGAACGGGTGCGTTCTGAGTACCGCTCACTCTGGGATCTAATGTGGGTTACATAGGGGGAATTCCGTTTATACATCTTTAACGCGACAGATACGGGGTTGGTACGACGGAATTCGAACGCGGTAACGGGTATCTCGTACCACGGCAGGAAGGCCGGGTCAACTCGATATTGGGTTATATCACATATCCTTCTAGTGTAGTACCCGGTGCTAGCGCTCCTAAGTGGGAATGGAAGGATTCATGAAAACCTTTTTGGAGCTTTCTGGATCTTTGTAGTATATACATGAGTATCCCATATTATATATACGGGGTATTTCCTTCAAGATCCCCAATGGGGTTATGGTATATATATATATATACGTAGACTGGACTTTATGAATTTATATATCGTTTTTGAAGTCCTAACGGTTTGCGAGGATAGGATCTAGCACTGGTTATAACGCTAGTGTATCGGGTTATACAAGGAAGGGTATGCGTATATACACCTGGGATGGAAGCCTTAGTGAGAATCGACTGACTGTAAGTAATCGGTTTTTGGTCTGTTGAATCTGGGGGGGGTGGAATATAGATACTGTCTAGGTACTAGGTATTCACCCGTACGCACGCTACTTGGGAGAAGATCGAAACGAACGGAAGATTAATATTATCTGTGTTGATTCTGTGGCATCTTTGTGGGATATCGATGGGTGTCTTTACCCATGCATGATATTGGAGGGTGTCTACTGGATACCAAGTAAACCATGTCGTCGGGTTACCGTTCTCTGTGGTTAAGTATCAAATCCCTAGCTAGTGGTGTATACTTCTAGAACATCCTCTGTCTCGTTGCAAATAGGGCGAGAATGTCATGCTCGACATATATATCGTGAGAAAATCAAGGGAGTAGGTGTCTAGGTACTCACATAGAGCCAGTGCCACTAATGGGTACTAACAAACGGCAACATTAAAAGTAGAAGTAGTTAGTGAATGATATAATGCATGCAGAGATATCTAGATATTGAACGACGACATGCATTCTCAGTATCACAAACATAGACCTCTCTGTATTCAATATATAGTAGCAGCTCTATAGTCAGTATCAAGACGGGTGCTGAGTCCACCAAAAAAAAAAAAAAAAAAAGTGCAGCAGCATAATTTAGAGACTTGTTTATTTTCAAAATCCCAACAATCGTACCAAGCATACCGGTTTCACACCCACCACCCTCGATATCAAACAAGCGAATCTAAAAAATACCGCTTCATATTCAAAGGAGCGTATACCCCTCACTACCAACTACCTATACGTATACGTATACTTTCAGAAAAGAAACGCCGGTATATAATAACATCAGTAGTAAACAACCCCACTACCTGGGTAGAGAGGTAGGTAGGTAGGTAGTAGTCAACAACTGCATTGCATTGTCAACAAAAAGTAGTTAGTTAATCAAGGAAAAAAACGCCAGCAAAGAAGTGGTGGTTAATGATGAAAACGCCCTGTAGTCGTCATTTCGGTGGTTGTTTGTTAGTAGTCGGAAGGAAAAAAGGTACAAGATAATAGTGTGTGGGTCGATTCGAAGCATTTAGTCTTCGATAGTGGACCGGCAGGAAGGAGGGGATGAATGTGGGTAAGGGACTGGAGTAAGAATTGAAGGTAAGGGGAAAAGTATACAAGAAAAAGAAGTAATAGAAATGAGCTAGGAAAGCCGTCTGGCGTTAGTCAAATATGTGAAGGAAAACCAATGAAAATATCCATCAATCGCTTTTCGTCAAGGAAACCCATCCATCACCTTTTAGCCCTGCAAATAAAACAACAAAAAGATAGAAACAGAGAAAGCTCAGTCGCAAGTAAGATTTTGTTAAAAGATAGAGTGTGATCGCTTTATCGGAAATCATAAGACGGGAAGTAGCGTTTTGGGGCCGGTTTGAGCTCCAATCGTTGATACGGGGCGCTGTGTGGGTCGTAGTAGTATCCCTCGATATGGCCGGTCTTCCTCGAAAGGCTCACAAAGTAGAAACCCGTAATAGTCAACCCTGAGTCCTGGGAACCCGGTTCCACAAAGCATTGTTCTATAAGAATTTAAGATTAGCATGCTCGATGAATCCGTTTACATGTGATGTCTCACCCTTCCATCTCATCAGAACGTAGTTCTCCGCCAGCTCCTCCAAAAATCGCTTGCTCGCCAATTTCTGGGCCAACTCCGACGAGTCACTGTACCCGGCGAACGGGTCCAGCTTCTTCCAGTAGTTCCCGTCTATCCGTGCGCTGCTCGGCATTATCGAGTTGAGCGTTTCCAGCCCGTTCGTGTGGAAGTCAATGATCTCCCCTTCCCAGAATGTGTTGATGCTGCTTCTACCCGTCGGCGACTGCGTATCCGGAACGTCATAGGCTCGCATGGATCCCGAGATGCGGTTACGCGCATGATCCACTTCCTGTATGACAACGGTGACGTTCCAGTGTTCCTCCGGATCCTTCCTGTCATTGGCTGCGGCGGCGGGCTGGCCCGCGTTCCCGCTGCCGTTGGCGGCCGGGGCATCGGTTGCACGGACGGAAGCGCTCTGGGCTGGTTTCTGATGAGTCGCGTACTGAGCACCCGTGTAAACGCTCCCCGGCGTGAGCCAGGAAGTTGGGGCGACGTATAGAGAGCTGGTGTCCGTGATGAAGTCCAGGCAATCCTCTGGAACCTTGTTCCCGTATATGCACGAGATCAAACCCTCGGCCTCGTCGATCGTCCAATGGAACCCCTCATCCTGGATTCTGGTGAGATACTTGATGGCTTCCTCGATAGGTTGTTTCCCGCTGCTTCTCGTCACTCCTCGTAGGGGAGCGCTGGTGTTCTGCGTCCGATTACTCCTGCTCGAGGGCTGACGCTGCGTTTGGGCCGGCGGTTGCACGGGCGTGGTGGCCTCTTGCTCATCATCATAACCGTTCATGGCGTCCAGCCAATCTTGCCATCGTCTTGGCGCCAGCTGTGACAGATAAGGGCTCGTCGATTGAGCGGTGCCACCGTCCGCCCGTTCACCGAGCAGTGAGTACTGACGGAGAGGTCTAGCTGGCGGAGGTGTGGAGCCAGGGGCTGCATTGGCGGGATTCGCCTGCGATTGTCGTCTTCTAGGCGGACTCGGAGCACGGGGAGGTAGAGCCTCCCTCCGTAATAAACTCTCAAACGATGACGATGATGATGCAGTGGCAGTTCTCGGAGCGGACTGTGAAGATGTGGCTTCTTGAATGGCAAGTGGGGCCCATCCGTACAGCGATGGCGACTGGCCGGGTCTCAAAACGGTTGGCCGAGAGCTGTACCCACTATTGCTGCGTTCATCGGTCGATCGCCTAGATAAGGGTGGCGAGCTTTCCTGATATCTCTGGCGCTCTCGGCTTCTACGACTAGCGGAATGTCGAGCGAAACTAGTGGCTTCTTCCAATGCACGTTGGGCCATTCCCACGGCGTCTTCCAGAGTCCGTGCCTCCTGCAAGTCGACCAAGTTCACGGGTGGGATGGCACTGATTATCGATGACGGGGGTGGAGTTCGGACAGCCCGTGATCTTGGTAACAACGGCTCGCGCCTCGACCTAGCAAGCCGCGATTCAGAGGGATTGGGTACCGTCGTGGGCTGCATACTTGCATGCTGTGATTGCTGGGAATGCTGGCTGTCGGCTTGATGGTGGGACTGACCCGCTGATGGTTCTAGTAGGTCCAGATAAGCGGTAATGGGAGGGAGTTCCTGCAAAGCCAGCGCACCAAACATGTCAGTCTTAACAGTCCATACCAAGAACAGAACCTTTTTTCTTCTCCTATCCCTTGCCCACATCGTCTGGGATAGCCTCGAAGCCGGGAGCCTTGGTGAGCCACAGGACAGGGCTTGCAGGTGATTGCGTGAAAAAAACAGCTCCTCCGCTCTAGCACTTGTCCGATCCGAATAACGGCATGCATAGAGGGACCGCTATCGACAAGCCAGGCATCCAGTCTCCACTAGCACGATTCCATTCGAGTCCAGCTGCAGTTCCAAGGCGCCTGGGAGAGCATATGAAGAGATTTAAAGCAAAATCCCCAGCGAGAACCGTTCGGACTTACAATCGGCGAATTTGCAGGCGGCATGGGAGGATTCGGAGGACTGCTCTCGCAGGTCGCTGGTAATTTTGATCGAAGGCAGTAGTTTATATCGCTGTTCTCCCCTGTCAGCAGGACGGAATAGGCATAAGCAGTCGCACGGGAACTGCGACGACGGGAAGAGAGAGAGCCGGGCACTCGGCGGAGAACAGGCGATTTCCACGCACCTCAAGTCATGGAGAAGGCGACCACGGTCGGTTCAGAAGGGAGGAATCTGGCGTACGGCGATTCTCAGAGCATCTGGGAGGTGGTAACGGCAGGTTTGGGCGGCGACGGTCGAGCGGGTTTGGGAGGTTGATGATGATTTGCTGGAGTTTAGTTTGATCGCAGGCCGGTCATTTGATTTGACGGGAAGAAAGAATCGTTTTGGTGAGGAGGCGCATTTAATGGCGGAATTGCCTGTTCCGGTAATTTTCTTTTTAATCTCGCCCCTCAACCTCAGCCGCCAACCTCGATCGAGCAGCCACCTTCCTCTTCCTACTTTACTGCTTTACTATCTTACCACATCCGCAGCTGGGTAGGTCCTGTTACTGTCCTAATGGCAGAGAAGGCCGGGTATTTGCTATTTGTCACCGATCGTATCGTATCTCACTAATAAGGGAATCCCGGCGAACAGATATAACAGCATCCATCCACGGCTGCTATCCTCGATAGGGCACACTGCACTTTATCCATCGCATTGGCATTCTACGGTGGATACAAGGCCGTCGAGGAAGTGGCCAGTGCTGAGATACAGACATCCCCCGTATCATGATGGCAGCACATATTATATCTGTGGACGTGCACCAATATCGCAATCTCCTGCAACTGGATATTTGAGTTCTGTGTCAAAAAGCCGGTGGCTTGACTCGGTTCCGGAGTGCATAAAACCATGGAGCTCCGGGTTTTCCATGGCGTGACCGGCTAAGATGCCACAACCTCCAAAACGGCTCGGATGGAGACACATGAGAGCATCATAAGAGGCAGTCAGCAATCAACCGGTCCCCGGTCCTTCACTGCTTCTGTACTGTCCTGCCGGTGCTACAGAAACTTTAGCTTTCGATTCGTCGTCGGGGCCAAAACATCAGTTCCGAGGGTCCCAATCAAATCCTCCATTATCGGCATCAGCGCTTTCCACCGTTTGCCCATTTTATTTCGACATGTATGGGATCACATGATGCGACAGCATGCAGGGACGCACTTCGCAGCTCACTCGAGACAGCAATTGATATGCATCCAAAAGATTGTGCATGCAAGAAGAAAGCGGTGGTTTTTTTGTTTTTTCTTCTTCTAGTATCTCGTCTCGGCTACGACCCAAAGAAAAGAGGGCTAACGATTCAGCTCGCCGCCTCGAGACCGTGAATTCCGACTTCCTTGCCAGAAGGATAAAAGAGAACCGTCTATCCTTCCAGATGTTAGCTTTTACAACGTTCAAGGTTGTTCGAAGCCTCACCCCGTCCAACAAGAAAATTTGGCCGGATAGAGCCTAGTCTCTTAGGACGGCCTCAGAGGAAAAAAGTCCCCCGGGTTCGTTTCAACTGTTGTGCAACTACCAAACTGTTCTACCGACACGAAACTAAAAGAGCTGCTGCATGGAGCTAACCCGCAGCATTATCTTTTGGCCTTGAGGTTGTATCAAGCCTAACTCGCAAGAAACGGCTCTTATCTCGAACAATCAATAGCGATTCCTTTTATAGGTTGGTGAGAGGTAAAATTCGAAAGAAAAAAAAAAAAAATCCAACAGGCACCGCCAGACGAACCACGCCTAACTAAATCGTGCTGAGGCAAAGAAAGAAGGTTGTCAGATAGCCCAACAGTCGCTACTTCGTTTCCGGCGAGAGAAGACGTCAGCAAAGTTATATCCAAAGAACATCATCCCGTTCGACTCTATCGATATAATCCTGAGCGCTCGCGGGTTTAGCGAGATCAAGAAAAGCCCAACTGAGGACCCAAGAAATCGTCACCGCCGGAGCAGGATCCCTGTCAGGACCCCGCCACATGGCAGATCGTTTTCGCTTCTGTACCAGTCAGCGAACCTTCTTTTATGTTTCTGCGCGGTTCAGGCAGGCTGCCCTATAACAGCGATAGCTGCTGGCTCCTTTGCTCCATGCATGCTTCCTTGTCCCCGAACAGGAAGCCGTGCTTTTGATTCGATGCGAGCCTGCATCTCTCCCAATCTTGATGATCACATTGCAAGACGGAGGCCACCAACTCGCTAGCCAGAATACCAGAGATATGCTGGCATCAACCTGGGTTTCGTCGTGTTGGGCAACTTCCAAACAATGACCCACCCGTTTAGCTCCGGGGCTCTCAGACTGGCTTCGGTCTTTAGCCAATATCCAATTTGCAAGCTGTTCACAACGACTATCTTGTCCACGATAGATTGCCAAAATTATTCGGGACCAGAGCTAAGAAGCAAGCTAAGTTAGAGAACTAACCTGGGAGGCTTCAGGATAGGGCTAAGAGGCTAGTGGACATGAGAAAAGCAAAGAAGGTGAACAGACAGCCCTTGCCAGGGTGTACATACATGGAGCATGTCTGCTCGAGCGCCAATAGTTCGATGCAGCTCGCACAGATCTCAGAAACAGTTGCCAGCAGCAGCCCCATCATGACGCAAAAAGACCTTTATCCTCCGGTATTCTAGACCCGTTTGAGGCATTGGCTGGTTTTTCCGAATGTTGAACCAGGAGCTAGAATAAAAACCCTGGCCTTTGAAATTATTCGGGGCCATCCTTCCAGAATTTACTCGGGTCATACCTTTTGAAACTTCGCTCCGACTCGGTCCACGAACATGGCCGATTTTATCCCGTGGATTCAGATGAAGGGTTCCTGGGCTACGTACCAAACCTTAGCGGGGCCAGAGCGGGAAAAAAAAAAGCAGGATACGGTTTTCGTCAGCTATTATGCTCTCTCTCCATCAGAAACAGCCAACAGGCCTGTTGACGCACGAGCAGGAGATCCGGTTGGAGGGCTGCTCCTCCAGCTGCTCCTCCAGCTTGCTCCTGATACCGTCGCCGTTGCTTCTCCACCATGACCCCCCCGACATATGCTCCTGCCGGGCCACGGCTTCTTCAGGCACAAGTTCTTTTCCAAGCAATCGCATTATTTATTGCCATTAACCCTGCCTGGATTTTTCCGTCTGGCGCGCTGGCTTCCCTCCCACCCTCCCACTTGTAAAAAAGCCCCCCCGGCTTGACACAATAGCTTCTATATATTCCACCATTGACTTCCTACTTTCCCGTTCTTTCTTTTCCCATTCATCCTCCATTCTCACCTAACTGCCAGCTCATCCGTTTCTCTTACCGCAAACTGGCCGTCAATTTGCAACGTT
The DNA here is from genome assembly GCA_036971245.1 of Arthrobotrys sphaeroides. Classification (NCBI taxonomy): domain Eukaryota; kingdom Fungi; phylum Ascomycota; class Orbiliomycetes; order Orbiliales; family Orbiliaceae; genus Arthrobotrys; species Arthrobotrys sphaeroides. The sequence goes on from JAJTTW010000019.1 coordinate 377,929, forward strand.
TAATATATATAACAAGCCAACGAGCCAAGCACGTCAAACCGTTGAACACCTCATAAGCTCCCTCCACACGACAAATCATCTCGCTTTTCCACAACGAATATATCCAGCAATGGCTAAGATCACATCGATAGAGTACTTCAGGGTACTGCCTCGTTGGCTTTTTGTTAAGGTCTGCTCCGATGACGGCCAATATGGTTGGGGCGAGGCCACGCTCGAAGGTCACACTGAGGCGGTTGAGGGAGCCTTAGAGGAGCTCAAGATCCGTTTCGTCGGATACGATCCTGAGTGAGTATATCTGATTCGGCCGTCATAAATCAAGCGCTGTTATCGGCGTGGGGTGTAATTTTTAAGCACTAACCAATCAATTTCTTCAACATCTGCACAGTAACATCGAGCACATCTGGCAGACAGCATGGCGTTTGGGGTTTTACCGTGGGGGGGCCGTCTTCATGTCTGCTCTTGCAGGCCTTGATATTGCGCTGTGGGATTTGAAAGGTTAGAACTGCCCGAACCGTCCCAGATGCCTGTCATATGGCTGAACGTGTACTTTTTTCCTGCAGGTCGCAAGCTGGGAGTCCCCGTCTATCAATTGCTGGGAGGCAAGGTCAGAGACAAGTGTTTGGTTTACGCCTGGATCGGAGGCGACAGACCGAGTGATGTCGAGGCTCAAGGGTAAGGCTCCAGTTGTACAAGATACATGGGTGTTCGAACCTGCCCGCTTACTTGCATTATGCAACTCCCACAGGAAAGCTCGATTGGCTCAAGGGTTCAAGACCATCAAGATGAACGCCACCGAAGACCTCGGCTGGCTGGATTCTCCGGCCGCTCTCCAAGCCTCGGTCAAGCGTCTCGAGGCGGTCAAGAAGCTCGGCCTCGACGTTGGGCTGGATTTCCACGGACGTGTTCACAAGCCAATGGCCAAACAACTTGCCAAATTGCTCGAGCCTCACCAACCGCTGTTCATCGAGGAACCTCTATTATCAGAGCACATCGAAGGCATCAAGCATTTCTCCAACCAAACCTCCATCCCAATTGCCCTCGGAGAGCGACTGTACCACCGTTGGGACGTCAAGCCGTTCCTCGAAGCTTCCGCTATCGACATCCTCCAGCCCGACGTGAGCCATTGCGGTGGCATCAGTGAGGCTCGGCGTATCGCCGCTATGTGCGAAGCCTACGACGTCGGAGTTGCCCCCCACTGTCCTCTCGGACCAATTGCGCTCGCAGCGGCTCTTCAGCTCGATGCCGCTTGCCCCAATTTCGTCATCCAAGAGATGTCCTTGGGGATCCACTACAACAGCATGCACCAGAGCAAATACGACCTACTGAACTACACGAAGAATCCCAAGATCTTCGACGTCAAGGATGGCTACGTTCAAGTCCCCACCGGCATGGGATTGGGCATCGAAGTGAATGAGGAGGAAGTCCGTAAGGTCTCGAAAGACTGCAAAGCCTGGCGAGCGCTTGAGTTCCACGGTCCAGACGGTTCGGTCCGCGAATGGTAACGATTTGTAATTTCTTATTTTCTTCCTCTGAGAGATTTTCCTTTCAATCACGATCTGATCACATTTTTCTTTCCTCTTGGTAAGTCTCAATGGATCCCGTCCTCGCTGTTTCTTTCCCTTCTGTTTTGTGACTTCTTTTTGATTGCATCATGCATGAAACTCTTGCCTGCCACGAATCATGCATCACGCAGGGTTGAGGGAGAGAGAAAAACGTGTTTACATGATGCCGTTCTTCCTTTTCAGAAAGTTCTTCTCATAATCCCTCCAATCGGTTACTAACGGACGGGTACCGTAGATACTCTTTTAGAGCAGCGCCGTCCCGATTTCTCCCATTTGTCCTCCTCTTATTTCGTTTTTTTCCCCTTCTACCCTTTCCACCAAAGACCACCATAGATCATCGATGCATCGGCCCTATCTTTTCTTCCCACGTTCATGCATATATACTTCATTTTTTGCTTAGGGCGTTTCCTTCCCGATCCTTTCTAATATATTTCCTTATTCTCTCGATTTACGGTGGGGGTGGGTTCTATAGACAAGGACTTTTTACAAATACAACTGCGAAAAAAATATAACACCTGAAGAGCTTCTTGATTTAGTTGTACATGTTTTTTCATTCCTTTTAGCCACTTATCACGATATCACGACGAGAATAATGCCTTAATTAGCAAAGATTGGAGAAGAACCATGAAAGGGGAATTTTAAGAAAAAAATTTCAAATGAGGGGCAATTCGGCAGGAAGTCTAGTTCGGAAGGTGGGGTGTTTTCCTGCACGACGATAAAAAAAAAAAGGAAATTTTTCAAAATCGATAAAAAAAGCACGACGACTAATTTGATAGAAAGAAGGAAAAGAAAATTTCAACTCGCTCGCTGCACGCGTATGCGAGCGAGCCAATGGAACCACGTCTCCTCGCCTAGCTCCGTCTCTCTCGCTCTCTTTTTTTTTCAACTCTCATCGTGGGGGTCCTTATGGGGAGGTACCCGACCTACCTGCCTACCAGACCAGACAAGCAGACCCCCGTCCGCATGAAGACATGCATGCATAGCGTGAGCAAGCCCAAGGCCCGCCATGGTCCGTCCCAGGAAGGGAAGGAAACGCCGTTCGTCAAGGATAACGGGGATCTGAGGTGTCACAAGGGAGAAGTATCTTTTTTCCGTTGTCGCTGCTACCCCGGTGTGTGGATAACGTTGAAGTTTGTATATGGGTTCCCCCGTTAGAGATCATGCATTTCTGCATCTATCTCTGTTTTTTCACTTAGCTTTTGACGGTTCACCGTTTTGGTCTTGTAACCCCCCGCGGAGACCGATTCGTCAGAGTTCTTAGTTCTTACTTAGTTATAGATCTTAATATAATCCACCCGTATTATTCTGCAAGCTGGTCAGCACAGTTTAGTCGTAGCTTTTGCTTAGTATTCCATAATATAATCCTGCACCGTTTGCTTCTCCCTTTTTTTAAAAAAGAATCCAAAATCTTGGTCGGTTTCGAGACTAACGAAAGTCATGACGTCTTTATCTATAATTGACTTGGGTGGATAATATAGTCCATTGATTCCTTAATAGGAGCTCGAGCGCTCTTCTATGTGTCACCATTAGTTGTATACTGTTATAGGGTTTTGGTTATAAGTTCTCTCGGGCCGTGATATTGTTCTTACCGGCATACCCAGGTTATGACATATATTTCGCTGCAGTTGCGTGTTTTCATAGTTAATGGACAGGATGCATATATCATATCACCCTCAATTAAAGGAGGCCAATTGTTCAAAGTATTCAGATTCTTCAGTCTTTTCACGGATAGTTTATACTCTCAACTGCGCTGTCAACGTTGCAACATGATCCATTGTACAAGTAATCGTAACCCCCCAAACTTCCCACGCTTTTCCAGGGAACCCCAGACGCTGTATAGTAGGTAAAAAGGACACCCCCAAAAAGCATCGTCAATCCATCTCCCGATCCAGAATTCGCAATATCAATCTGCATCATCGGGTAACAAGGGCGTGGCCGTTTATACCCACACACACACTCCCACGCAAACAAGCATAAAAGGCAATCCATGCATTTACATACATACACACCCCACGCTTCTGCTTCTCGTATAACATACATACATACTTCATACACACTTCTTTTTTCCCCACGAAAAAAAAATGATAGCATTATATTATGAGCCTGGGAAGAAAAAAAAGGAAAAGAAAAAATAAGACAGGTAAGTATTTTACATACACACAAAGTTAAGGTACCTGCATGCATGCCCACACGACGGCCAACGACTGAAGCCGGGGTACCCGGGTTCCGTGGTGGGATTACATCACCCGCATTGGGGGCATGAATCGACAGCGTGGGTTTCCTGATATGGACTTTTTGCGGCTGTTCTTTTGTTTTCTTGGTAGATGAATTGTGGGGTTGGAGGGAGAGTGCTGGGTTATCTTAACGTGCTGTTTTTATACTCGTGCGTGGTGTTTGATGTCGATAGCCGTGGGCTTGTGGGATATTGGTATATTGCGTCATAGAGTAGGTAATAATAGATATAGACTGGTCTCGTACCCAGACTGGTCTCGTACCCAGACTGGTCTCGTACCCATGGCCCAGTAGACCAAGTATTTTACCTCCAATATCAGTATCATAGAGTAGCACAACCATCCGATAGAATCTTGACCGGGTCACCCCGAGCCCCGTACCCAGACGCTGAAAACGCCGCGGTTGGTCCCTTACGCGGCTAAGAACCGTTGTATATAAAATGGTTCGACAAGCCCCATACCATGCAGCATCTACAGAACATCTCGACAATTTACGCATAGCCACCTAAGCGGTAAATCGAATCTTCAATTATTGCAATGCGCTCTTGCCAATACCGTTAACTCCGAACAACATTTATATTGCAACCTTCTACCGCCTAGAACGTTCCTGCGCGCGCACTATGAACATCGCATAACTAACCCAACGTCACCGGTAATATGTAGCCAGCGTCCGCAGTACAAGACTACGGTAATATATGAGATAACCAGCATAATAACAATATCTTAATCTTGAACTGACCCCCCAGGCCGCGCTTGAATATAAATCATCACATCAATCTCCCCAAAATTAAGCCTCCAACATCCAACAAGTTAACCGCAAATAAGCACCCCCCACCGGGTACTCCATTGCATTATATTAGTTATATATAACCTCCAAATATAGCATACCCGCCTCTATATATATACCAAACTTTGTCAAAAAAAAAAACGTGGGCCTGACACCCCACCCACCATCCATACAGGCCAGGCCGGCCCGGGCACAGCACGTGGCATTTTTATTTTAATACCCTATTCCGTTGTGAAACAAAATCAGATCATCCAGACGATGTGTAACCTTCATGGGTATCCGGGTTTCATGCTGATATATATAGGATGTGGACTATTTAAAGCTCCCTGTTAATTTATGCTTCTGACTAGGTAAGGTAGCTTCGCGGGTGAGCTCTGAGCTCTGAGTTCCTTGGTGGGTGAATCCTGCGAACTAATTCTGGGTTTATGACTACGGTATTTCATGGTTCATAATTTCTAATACGTTTATTTATACGAAGTCCTCCACGTCATAGCCTACCTAGACGTAATACCTATTTCGAGATTATGTCTACGATCCTTATAATATTCACGTGACACACAGTCACAAGAAACGACAATATAGCAGTCTCGAAAAAATAATCCCAAAAGTTCATCCCATTGAACTTTGTTATTTCCTTTTTCCATCTCGAGGGGTATCTACCACTAATGATAAACTGCTAAAAAAAAAATGAAATGAAAAAGAAAAGGAAGGAAATAAAAGTCCACTGGATCTTAAACCACTCTTTTAGATCCCTGGTAAATTTCACAAGAATAGCAAGGTGATAATAGGATAGAACAGAAATATTTTTGTGAACCCGCCATAGCTAGATCAAATAAACCAAGGAAGGAAAACGACAAATGAAAAATAAAGGCGATTATGTAAATGCATGCAGCAGGTATAAACATAAGGAAACTTAGAACACAAAAAGAAACGGTATATGAAAGATTTTGGGGAAAAAGTGAAAAAGGAAAAGGAAAAGGAATCGCTAAACTGTGCCGCAAATGTGATGACGGATGACGATGATGTATATGAAAGTACAAACATAAGAGAATTTAATCCAAAAAATACCAAAAAGACAAAAGAGAACGTAAACGGGAGAAGCGGTCACCGGATCCTCCGGGTCCTGTGTATGAACCCCCTTACCTGGATGTCGGTTGTCGTTTGCTCGCTGATGGAAAAGAGTGGAAGAGATCATATGAACGAGCGTCCAGACGGGTGTTCCGTGATATCTTTTTTTGATTGAATCGAAGGGAAAAAGTGAAAGCCCGAAACCCTTTTTTGGAAAAAAGAAAATAAATATTCACAGCGGAAAATGTGAAAGGAAGACTAAGGAAAGGGACCCGTGGTATAATCGCAAGTTTTTTGGTAAGAGACGCAAAAACTAGAACACCCGCCGTATATAGTCCGGGAACAAAAACCCAAAAAAAAGAAAATGTATAAAGGAAATATGGTATCTTTTGATGGAAAATGGCTTATAGGACGTCGTAGATGTTGCGAATGGTGGGGAGTGTGTCGTGCTGGTTCACGGGGCTTCGAGGGTCTGAGAAAATATCAATTCCATCCATATTATCCGTTCCGCTCATCGGCTCGTCGACAGGGCTGGCGATTTCATGTGACGACGAAACTGCCGATCCCGGGAAACTGGCCGAGAAGGCTGCTCCTCCTGCCGATGCTGCTGCTGCTGCTGCACGGTTGCGTGTTAGAACGTGACTATCTGAGTGCGACTTTCCAGTTATTGTGGGCATTCGTACTGGGAAGCCGAACGAGCTCGGTGGTTGAGTGAAGGATGGTGTCGGTGGGGGTTCATCGATGCTGGACATGATACTAGGGAATCGACGGTGGAACTCAGGATTCGGTCTGGCGGCTGCCGACTCTGGTCGTCGGGATTGATCGCTCATCGCACGTGATAGCTCGGCTTTCTTCTTATTCGCGCGTAAGGCAGCGAGCCCCGATGTCTTCGGTAGGATTGCCTTGATAGCTGGCTGAGGCGAATGAGAGCGTTGCGGCGGAGAATTCGAAGGGTGGTGGCCGAGCATACCCGGGTTCGTCGCCGTCACGGGGCTCGGTGGTGGCATGCTATTTTCTTCCGCGCGAAGTGACTGTAGCAGCTTCCTGTTCCTATTTCGAAGCTGTCGCTTCTCGAAGATCATACCACCCTTTGGCGCAAACGACGGAGTTGGAGGCGGGAGATCACCTTGGTCACTACCTCTGCGAGCCGGAAACCCGACGAGATCACCGACAACGTCGCCTTCCGTCTCCGATGACGGGAAAGCAGTAGCAGGTGGGCGTGGTGGGGGGACGTAGCTGGTGCCTGAATCCCCAGAACCCCATCCAACGCTGTAGTTTTCTGCTGAGGCTGTTCCCGGAATGTTGATCATCCCAGGTGGCGCCGACATTGGGCCAGGTTCGATCCCTGTAATAATTCCACCGTCCGCGTTTCTCGTCTGAATATTCATGGGCATTGGGAAATCCCTTGGGTCTGGAGACGGCGGTCTTGGCGGAGCGACCTGTCCGGGGATATATGGTAGCGGCGCTGTCATTGGCTCCTCAAGTTCAGGGGTGTAGGGGGTGGGATCCGAGCTATTAGCTGCCCGGGAAGGATGCCCTAACTTTGGTCTAGCCATCCCGTTCGCACCACCACGCATCGAATTCTTCCCTCCTCTCCCAACTGTGTTTTGAGCGGTGAGCTTCGCTCTCCAATCGGAAAGTTGGTAGATCAAACTCATGTTCGGCCCGATCCATTTGCTGCGCTGCTTCACAAAGTCGTACGCTTCCTGCACTGTTTGTCGCGGATTCATGTAAAGCCCGTAGGCGATGATTAAACTCGCCGATCTGCTCACACCGCATTGACAGTGAACAAGAACCTTCTTCCCCTCACTGGTCTTCTGTTTGATCATCTCAACCAGTTTCGGTAGATCTCCCACGATAGGTGTATTGTGGTCCCATGGCATGTGGATGTATTCGGGGTCCTTTTTGGCTGGTTGTGTAGGTTGCGGTGTAGTCGACTGCGACCCTTGAGGGGATTCGAAAGCGGTCATAAAGCTATCCGCTGATGAAGCCGTGGCCGGAGGTGGAGAGAAAAGCTTCTTCTTTTCTTCCTCTTCTCTTTCCTTCTTCATCGGGTTGACGACTTCCCTAGCTACATTGAATACAACGTCGAAGTTTCGAGCCATGTCCGCATTCGGTTCCGAGAAAAGGAAAATGTTGGGTTCGTAGATGCAGGCGGGGCCGTTGGGATATGCTGGGGATTTCGGTCCTTCACCATCATTTTCCATCATGGCAATGTCCTCCTCGTCTAGCTCTATTATTGGACCGGGTGCCTCCACTGGACTCGAGGGAACCTGTGTCGAAAAGGACTGAGAGGAGACGGTTTCGATGGGGGAAAAGTGGTTCGGTGGAGTGAATAGTCTCGAAGGTCGGCCCGATAATGTTTTGGCCTGGCCACCGGGAGTGAACAGGGAAGGGGAGGATACATGATGCCGTAAACTTGGTCTCGTCGATTTCTGTATCGATTTTTCGGGGCCTGGCAATTTAATGGTGAGCCCTAGGTTGCTGGGACGCCGTCGCGGCATCGTGCTGGGGAGGATAAAGCCCGGTGACGAGGGAGCTGAAGAGGATCTGTTGTTATCGTTTAAACTAGCATTGCTCTGAAAGGAGGAAGCGGTGCCAGGTCTACTCGAGTTACCCGACATATTCAGGGAGAGATTTTTGGTATTCCTAGCCTTCTTGATCGGTGATAACGACCGGTAGGGGTGGTTAGGTGAGCTCGCCATGCTCGACGATGTGTTTAAGGCGGAGAGCCCCGGTTTCGGGAAGGCTCCAAGGGGTATTATGTTTCGAGGTGAGTCGGGAGAAGAAGCAGGTGATTTGTCGTCGTTTGATGACGACGATTCCACCGTCGATACTGTCGTCGTAGGTGAGGAATTTGTCGATGAGGCTGCTGATGTTGAGGATAGGCTATCGTTCTTGTGATGTCGAGGGTGTAGATGGCCCGGGGAGGGGATAAATGATTTTGTCAAGCTATTAAACCCTAAACCACCCAGCGACTCCCCTCCTGTCATTTCGACGTCCATGCTCAGAGCCGCGAGATGAAACGACTCCTCTGCCGTCAAAAACAGTGGCGATGGCAGTGCCTCTGGCGATGAGTCTTCGGTTTGCTTTCGAGTGAGGATGTGTCTTTTGTGAAGGTTTCGTCTGAACCGACGCTGTTGCTGTTCTATAGGTTTACGGATGCGGGGTGTAGAGCAGGATTCATGCGATACTTCTCGAATCGGGCTCAATGGTGAAGAAATAGAAGCTAGGCGATATCTACGCCGTCGGATATTATTATTATTGTTGTTAGCCCGGGTCCTTGGTGTCAACGGATCAGCCATAACGGCAGGAGTGTGTAGAGTGAAGCCGACGGCCTTATTCGGGGAGTTCGACGGGGCTGGCAAAACGTTTTAACGAAAAGCAAGAAAGCGACAGGGACGGTAACGAATCGTGTGAAAACGATATATAGAACAAGGAAGAACGGAGGAACAACGTGAACCAGTGGAAGGGAAATTAAGGAAGGGTGAGGAAGCTATTGTTCTATGCATGCAGGTAGACGAAGAAGGTAGCCGAGCGTTTACCTTAATGACAGGTCATGCCCCGCGGAGCCTGTGACCGTGGCAGTTATGCACAGTGTATATTATAAGAAAAAACGAGAGGAAGATGTAACCTTGTAGTAGGAGTTCTGCGCGAGGGTACCCGTTGGCTAACAACTGTGGACGTTGACAGGCGGATGGCCTGTGCCTGGGCTGCTGCAAGGTATAGAAATAGAATCGGAGGGCAAAGGGAATAAGAAAATGACTGAGATTGCGTAGTCCTTTTTTTTCCCTCCCGGGACAGCGGACGCTGGCGTGGATTATTTGCGGACGGCAAATATCTACAAAGGATATCGGGAAGGACGAAATCAAGTCAAAGAGGTATAAAGGAATTGACGGAAGGGTAGGAAGTACCGGTTTGCTGACGATATGCCTGACGAGGAACCTCTTTGCGACGATTTATTTTAAGAATCTGGGGGGCCCAATAACCATAAAAGGGAGACCGGGGTCAGCGGCGAGACGCTAGTGCCATCGCCCGCCGGGCCTTTTGATTTGCTGGAGCCCCGAGGCCACAAGGCCAGGCAGAGCGGTAACTCAAATCGAGTCCGACAGCAGTGACTTTGGAACTGCTGTCTTGGGCACCAGCCTCGGTCCAACTGGGATCTCGACGATGGGATATCTGGGGCCGCAAATGGAACCAACGGGAAATAACAATGACGGGAGGGCAGCGGAGTCTTGTTCTTTTCAAGATGCTCTTCCTTCTCTCTCTCTCTCTTTTTTTTTTTTAATTATTACTGTTCTTGAAGGAACAGACCGGAATAGCAGCGGTGTTCTAAGCCACCCTCAGCCTGGTCGGCAGCAGGGCCTTGGATTGGCGCAAAACCGCCCACCGCCCACAGCCGAGGCCCTCCACAAGAAGCACGGTGCCAATGAAATTGGGATCGAACGGGGTCCAATGAAAGCGGGTTATCGCCAACAGACCAATTACTGGCCGGCGGCAAAGAAAACTATAACTCACCTCGATGATGTCTGTTTCCGAGTGTATAAAAGCTAACAAAGTTGGCGCGGTACGGCCGAATCTGGCTGCGAATCTTCGGAGGACCAGCTATTGTATTAAATACGCCGCAAACAAAAGTCCGTTCCAGTTCCCTATCAGCGCAATTGGTGGCCCGGAAAGTCAGTCGGACGGTGTCATGACGTTTCGGAAATCGCGATGCGAATCCGAAGTGAAATGCTGCTCAAACGGCGGATGGCGCAAGAATTCCTTCCCGTGACTTACCCAAACTATGGCCTCGATCCCCCCTGCCGAAATGGGCGACGACGTCGTAGCAGCAGCAACGTGAGCGCGGCGCGGCGTTCTAATCTTGGAACGTGGTTAAAGCGAGACTGTCACCGTCGCAGCGTGGAAGAATGTAAATTTAAGATGACTGCGTTGCCGTTGTCGTCGTCCGGCGAATGCAGCAAATTAGGATCCGAAGCAACCGCTTGCAATATAATCTCAGGACAGCTGTCGGTGCTATAAAAAGGATGTTTTGACGGATCAAGATGGAGACGCTGCCGGATCCAGACGAAAATGCAGGGAACCTCAGTTCTTTTTCTCCTAAAAACTGGGTCAAGTTCGACGGATATCCTCCCAAGCCACTTCCTTTGATTGACGGAACAGAGCTCTCTGCACAACTTTTTGAGGTTTCTCGTCTTTAATTCTCCTTCGAGCAACTATGGCTGAGACCGTGGCTGCGAAGGTAGCTGTCGAGGATTGAAGGTCCGGAGATATATAACGTTGATGTGAATATGTTGGAGAAGGTTGTCCGTTGAAGGTCCAGTAGTCAACTTGGAACAGACAAAGATGACAAGGATTGTGTAGATGATATGATTTCCTAAGGAACAAGTGTCGTGAGGCGTCCGGAGGCCCAGTATTTCCGGTTGATATGCAGCAATTCGACTGTGAGGGCTGGTGGTTGTCTCCAGAATATCTTCAATTCTCCAATGCACCTTCGTTTCTCTCTCCGAGCACTCTTAAAATAGCCCAAGTTGTAGTTATGACTCGCTCCAGGATCCTTTCTTTTACCCTTCTACTCAGAAACCCGAAATCGCTGGTAACAAATCAAGAAAAAAAAAAAAAAAAAAAAAAAAAAAAAAAAAAAAAAAAAAGGACGAGGTCGAACGGAAGAGCGGATTTAATGTGTCAAGGAAAGCTATTCCGGTGTAACTGGACAGGGACGTCGTGGAACGGCAAGCGAAAGGGAAGGGAAGGGAAAACCGGCAAGCCAGGACAGAGCAGATTCGACAGAACAGATGGTGATTGTCGACTGGTACATGAACCGACGGGATTCCGAGGGAGGGAAGGAAAGGAACGATGTCGTGTGGTGCGAAGGTGTGTAGAGGTGTGGGAAATGAAGTTGAAAGGTGGGTTGGGGTTGGAAAAGGATTGCTCGATTGATTGAGAGATTTGATTAGGCTGGGCTGCCAGGCAAAATTGTGGGGGACGGCCGACAGCCTTTGATTTCCAACAGCACCGCAACCTCAGTCCAATCATCCACCGCCCGTCCCACTATGCTCGCTCTTACTAATGGCCGTTGACCTAGTGTATGTATGCGCATACGCCCCGTATCGCTTGCTGGAGGTGATGGACTGATGGCCAGCTTCCTATCCAGATAAAACCCCCCTCCGATGAAACCGAATGGGTTCCTCAGGTCCTGGTGGGATTCGTGACCGTGGGTTGATCCCAGACGTCCCAAGCACGGCTGTCACTGCTTCTTTCTACGGACAGTCCTGTCCTTCCAGCCAGGCGGATCTGGGAGACTTCCCGGGTCGGTTGTCAAAAAGACGAAACGGCAGACACGCAGTGTGGCCCTCTCTCCGTTTTACCATCATCAGGATCTCTCTTTTCGCTGGCATGCATACAGCCGAAGGGCAAAAACATGGCCTGGCCCTGAGATCTTGTCATCTTTACAGTCGATTGTTCAGCGGGTGGAAACCGAACAAGCATCCCTCTTGTTAACGTTCACCAGTGACATCTTGCATTTTCGACGCATGCATTCTGCAAAACGGCATGAGCTTTCTGCATTCGATTCCTGAGAAAGAAAAAGGGAAGGGAGCTTTTCCCTCTAATACACCCCCCCATGCACGACGGTCGAAAGAAAACATGCCGACGATGACTTTTTTTTTTTATTTTTTATCTTTTACGAGCACATCATGTTCGTTCTTTCAGAAGCTGCTGCTTCTTCCATCTGACCTTGCCACCTTGCGATTAAGCGTGCCAGAAAAACTTCCCGGTAGAAACCTTCTTATCCCACGAGACGATGACCTGTCTTGTCTCTCCGTCGACAGATCCAACCAATGACGCCGCCAGATCACGTTAAACCTTTCGCCCACAACCCAAATCGACAGCTCCTATTTTTAGATCTGTCTAGCTTTCTGGTTGCACACCACTCCCTTGCACAACGAAATTTTTCTTCCTTTTCGACATCTTTCTCGAATCGAAGATGCACTTTCCTCAAAGCGGATTAGTTCCCTGCAGATGGTTCTTTCAAATCCTTGAAGGCTGCATGTTTCAGGCTGTTCGATTAGGTCTAGTCGCTGGCCCTTTCCCCTCGATCAGGGGCTTTGTGGATACCCTTTTGTTTCCTCTTTGCATATTTCTTATTCTTGTTTTTTTTTTTTTTTTTGCCCTTCGCCCACGATTCCCCTCCGCAGATCGTGTTTGGGGGACGGGCCTCAGCAGGTGACGAAGAAAGGGAACGGATCTGGAAAACTCGGATTAACAAACCGACAAGCGGGGTCGTGACATTGTCAAAGGGCCAAAACGACTCATGGGTTCTTGAGGCATCAGACGTCTAGAACCTGCAAGTTGAAACGTAACAGGACGGGTTCACACTCGATCGCGTGAGGGAAAGTCTTTCGCTTTTTCCTTTTCTTCACAGCAGCGCAAGGAAATTACACGCATCACGAACCCTTTCCCGTTCCCAGGGATATGGGAGATTGGAATGCTCAAGCAATAACGTCTCCCGTTATCCAGGGACGAACGCGGACCCGAAAGCATTATTTGAACTCTAAAGAAATGTTCTCCATCGAGCGGGAGAAAGTTTTCCAGGGCGACCAAAAGGAACTCTCATAATGTGCAACTGAGCTATGTACGTTGCGTTCAGCTCGCCTCAATTGATTGAAAATTCATATCAATCCCAGCTGAAGCTCGTACAGCATCAATAAAAAAGATGGGATTCCGTAGCACGGTGGTACTGCATTCTTTTTTATGGAAACTCCAAATTCTGCACACAAAACAAGACCGAGTTAAGCGAATATCGGGGGCACAGAAAAAAGCTGCATGCCCCAGGTTCTCGTCACTGTTTCCGCACGGGTATGTATCAAAGGTACCTCACTGAAAAGTCGTCACACACGTTATAACCCCCATAAATCGTCAAATGTCAACATCTCAAATGTTGGATCTCTTGTGTCAATAACATTCCCACCCTTGTAAGTTTCAGGAACCGCAATAAGATGACGGAGGGAGCGAACGGCACGGTAAATTACGAACTTTTTAAACAATACGTTTAGATGAAAAGAGGCCAATATCAAATCTCGCATGATGATGCCGGTGCCGTTTTGACAGGGCTGGGTTAACGTGAATTTGATGACATGGCGAACCTGACGTGCCCTGCCAAACGTAATTTTAAGAAAAAAAAAAAAAAAAAAAAATAATAATAATAAAAAGAGCCGCGGGTTCTGGGGAGTGATATGAGGTTAGATTGCAGGTGGACGGGTACCTGAATATCGGTGGGGGATGTTATCGATACGGTGATATATATGATACGTTAATCTGCGGTGGTTTTTTGCTCCGCGAGATGCAGGTATTTTATCTTGAAGTCCTTCGGCAGAGGGTTATTAAGATCAGACGGCACGATTATGTGCATGAGTTTCGACGAATTTACAACGTTATATCGAGGCAATTTTAAGTGCTCGGATACCTACCAGGTCTAGAACCCATAGCGGACATCAATGCATCCCGGGACGGCTTCAACCACCTTCCCCAGTCCAGCCAGCCAGCCAGCCGAAACCTCGGTACCTCTGAACCCCGAAATTCCATCAGGCATGTAGATCGGATCGATACGTATTCCCGGTTGTGGCTCTGCTCCCGACGCTCGGGTTTCAAATGTTGCATGCCTGGTCTGTGAGGGAAAGGTTATCGGACGGGCTTGTACGCCTGCATGTACATGGTACGTAGAGGAAAAGGAATATAAAGTTCCTCCCCCCAAATCCGTCCCGATAGACTTTTCCATGGTTCCAGTAATCCATTGTTTGAACTGTTTTGCTTGTTCGCTTTGGGGGGTTTAGGCAGCAGAGGACATCTGCAATCTGTGTCAGGTTTTTTCTTTGATCGATCATCATTTTACGATGTGGGTATTCCTTTTTAGTGCGAGATTTATACGATGCCGAGGGAAATATGGCTTTTGGGGTTACGTGCATGTCCGGCGACGTGGAGGGGTTCGAGATACCTGATCTGATATCTGATCTTGTCGGTATCGTACGATGCCTCGTATTGTTAATATCGATGGATTGAATTCATTGAGGAACCTCGGACAGGCCCGGGACTACCTTGCTATTTTTTGATTGTTACCTTTTTACAACATCCAACACACATTTCGACAGTGGGAATATCGTGCGTATAAAGGAACGGGAGATTCCCCACGTCTTCCACAACGTTTTTTCAACCGTTTTCACATGCGCAGGTTTCTTTGTACTCCAAAAATATTTAAAGAAAGCTGCAAACTGCAACGTTCATGGTCGCCGACCTTAGGATAAGCTTATATTTAGCGTCAGATGGATCGACCGCGCAGCAGCTTATGCGAACGGTGTAAGCGAGGGGCTGCATATCCGGGTGTTATGGTCCGGAGCGGCCACAGTTGGCTGTGAATGTGTGTCTGTAGAGCTATTTTAGGGATTTTGGTCATGTTGCGTGTGAGTACGTTGGTATGAGTATGTTAGATTCTTCGGTTGGATATGTATTCCGACATTGGTGATATCATAGTTCGTGGGGATGACTCTGGGGTATTCGGTACGCATTGGGGTAGTTGACATAAGCGGTATATATTGCTGGAAGTGGATGAGCTCGGGATCGTGCTCAGATGTCAGACCTGGGTACATTTAGTGTTAATACTTTATATTGCACGAAGCGCACTTGATTTCAATGCGGCGTCTACGTAAACGATTAACTGTTGTTGTTAACGTTATCTCAATGCCTCTACTGGGGCTATATGATATGTTATACTCTGGTTGGTGATGAGTTCGCTCTTGATACCTCATAGTACTTCCCCAGTCATATAGTATTGTAAGCCCAGGATTCAAACTTACAAAAGCCAGAGTCTACATTAAGTTCCATGTGCTCAGGCAATTGCAACCGGTGTGAAGCCGATTATATGATTGACGTCAGCTCTGGCCACGTATACATACTATCCAAGTACTCGTTCGTTCGTTTTTATATATAGAATATACGGGTGCTAAACTTCTAGAACGGCTGTCGAAGGAGGGTTTATTATTAGAACAGGGCTGACATGTTAAGTTCGCGGTTCGGTTCCAAATGAGATTGAGGCAAAGAATGTGAGCAAGCGACAGGCTGTGCCATACCTACTGTTCGATCAGGGTAAATTTACAGCCCGATAAGCAGAGAGGCACAGCAGTTGTTTAAGTTTACGCTCTTGAGGTTTAAGAATGTCACGGGACTGTGCTTCTTGACGACATGTCTTGATTATTTCTATGTGTTGTCGGTGTCGTTGGAATCTGAGGCCGCAACGCAGCTGTCTTCCTGCAATGGGCTTCTCTTCGATGTGCTTCGCATCCTTCTTAGCAGAGGCTGATATAGGACAGCTCAGCGTCATCATCACGGGTATTTTATCCAATCTCTCCTGCATAGCTCCCGGACAGCTCTAACGGACTCTATACATGTAGGTACCGATTAGCCTGTCTCACGAACGTCGCGGAATTGCAAAAGCTGTCGCCATCACTGAGACCTTTAGCTTCATTGAGGCTGTTTGCGCTCTGCATGCAAAAGGGCTCCAATCACGGTCCGAACCACGCAGAAAATGGCTGGTCTCTGTTCCGGAAAGATTCGCAGATTTCAAGGCCGCACTCACGATGTGATTGGCAAAGTCCGCAGAGGGACGATTGAGGAGTGACTAAGCGAATGGGCGGTGGTTCGGTCCCCTCGTCTTTCGAACTCCGCCGCCAACCACCTGTGGCATGAAGATATTAGTCTGTACTGTCCGGATGGCCACATGTCTCTGCTACCATTCGCGACATTTCCTTCGTACCGCACATCTTCTCTTCTCCATCTCCCACTCGGCTTTCTAGTGGACGCCTCTCCCTTGAAGAACAGTTTTCTAGAAGGACGACCAGGCAGCCGGATCTAGCCTTGGTGAACCCGACAAACCGGTGGACTGTCACGACGGCATTATCGGAGTTGATATCGACCACATATATTTTTTCCGGACGAAAGAAAAAGAGTGCACCAAACCGGAACCATCTTCGACTAACCTCGCCTTCTGGACTCTCGTGGACTGCGGGGGATATTACCAAGAACAAAAACGGAAAATCTACAGCTTAGACATCTCTCAGGAACCCAGACATTCACCGTGGATCTCAGAAGGACACCGTTTCGACAGGTACCGACGTTTCTTGAAGTTTGAGAACGCCCCCCAGGATCGACCCTGCTGCACCTATCCGCTGGCCTTTCGCCTTTAGCGACAACAGCCCGGAACCTTGGGTCGAATCTCAGGCAAGTTCAAGACATTGGAGTACGACGGAAGCATCATCCTACAGCGGCATCTCCTGACAAGCATCTGGAGGCCGGATTCCAATCGACCGAAACTCTGGTATCAAGGCCACCAACGGATCCGATCCCCGATTCAAAGGACGACTTTTTGTTTTTTTCTTTCCTTCGACGTGTATATGCCAAGGGGATTAAAGCAAGGGAGCTTGTCTCTCCCTTGACAAACACCCTTGTTATTCCTTCTTCGTGTACCCTTTCGACATAGGCATCGTGAATTTTTGAGCAAAAAAAAAAAAAGCTGGGGAAGATTGAACGGGGGTTGGGGAAAGGTGCAATCACGGGCTTCTGAGGCCATTTCGCATTATCCTTGGTCGTCGAATTTCGCAGGTAGATTGGAAGGCTACAGGGCAAGCGTCTATTGAGGGTGTGCGGCGACGGAAAGGCACCCTTTTTCCAGAAGACAACAGGCAGCGCCGGGGTTATTACTTCATCATCAAAAAGACTCGAAATTTCGGCTATCCAACAAGTCGGACCACGAGAAGGTCGAGGCGGCGTTATCACTCAAAACCCACTGGCGCAAACGAGCAGGAGTTAAAGAAAACAAGCCAGACTGAGAGAGAAAAGAGAGAGAAGAAACAAGTTTCCTGAGGAAAGAGTGAGTGAGGTCCTAAAATCACCAGGTCTCACAGCGTCTTTCTGCAAGTTGCAGTTGCAGTTGTTTGTTACTTGCCTCGTCGCCTCCCTTTTCTATTCTATTCTTACCGACACACGCTTTAAAGCCAGAGTCGTCAGATTCGATTCGTTCGTCGCGTTTCTGACTACCGCATCCTGACGGCTAAGGGTTGACGGACATTTTTGGGACCGCCCAAGAGATTCCGTTTCGGAACCCCTAAGGTGCGCAGAAGACCTTATGCACGAGGGTTTCGTGGCGACAATATCGGACAGGCGATACATCCCTGAAGAGGATAGATTGGGGGTAGTATTTCAGACACAGTTCGTGTGCCAGACTTCAATATTAAGATCGGTTTAAAGGGAAGGGCAACCTGCTTTAGCGGTCAAAGAGGTGGATAATGTGACGGTTCGAACTTTTCACTACGACTATTTTGCTACTCGAACGGGCCCCAAAAAGGCCCCCAAAGGCCCCCCCCAGGAAAAAAGAGGCCCCAGACGAAGGCCCAGAAGAAGGCCCCCGAAAGAAGAGACGGATATCCACGAAAAGAGAAAAACAAAAATGGCGGCGGTTGCAGGGAGGGAAAGAGGAGGCCATCAGCGGTCAAACAGCACTCCTGTGGCCAGCACTGTCACAACAGCCACCCGAAATAACTCCAACAGAAACTTTTCAACCTCCTCCACATCCGCTACTCCAACCGCAGCATCGTTGACGACCCCCCAACACCACCGGCTGCTTTCCAAGAGTTCGATCACGTCGACTTCGTCCGCCAATAACGACGTTGCCGCCTCTCAGCCCCAGTCCGCTCGCCGACGGCTGACTTCCACCAAGCGGCATTCCTCTGGTCTTTCCCAATCTCAATCCGTGCCGGTTCCTCCTTTGGTCCCAAACAATTCCGTTTCCGGCAGGCTCGACAGCTCCACCACCGTATCCGCCGTGAATTCGAATTCGACTGTCGTTCCTAGTAAAAGGCATTCCGCTCCTTCAGGCGACCTGACTACCACCAGGTCGCGGCCTGCTAACCCCTTACATCAGCGCTCTGTCTCCTCCTCTTCCACATCTCCCGCTCCCACAAGGCACTCCAGAAAGCCCAGTGACGGTCCATCGGTTACGACGGGTAGAGGCCCAGATTCTGCGACTAGAACCTCCAGAACTTCCACTCTTGGCTCCTCCCGGACATCACGCACATCGGCAGCTGCCTCGTCACCTGCCCGGACACCTGCAGCCAATACCGCGGCGAGAAGGACAGCTGCTGCCTCCTCGTCTCCGGCCAGGACACCTGCAGCCGTTAGATCATCTGCAGCGGCTAAATCCCAACCTCCCGTCCCTAAACCCACCCATAGGCGTGCAGACTCGGCTTCCGTCCCTTCGAGTCGATCGAGTCGCACAAGCGCTAGTCCAATCCCCCCTCCTCCTGCTCCTCCCGTCCCGTCATCTGCAACTCCTCCATCCGCTCCTCCTCCCCCGGAGGCAACTTCAGCCGTAATCCCTCCGCAGATACAAGCAGAGTTAGACAAGAACGCGTCTATCCAGATAACGCAGCCTCCTAGGCGAGCTAAAGCACCTGCTAGATTTAGTTCAAATGGTATAGCGACCGCCGATGCACCTCCGCCATCACTCGCATACAGACAAATCCCCCTGACTGCCGCTCCACCCCCTCCGCCTGCCATCCCTCCCCCTCCACCGGCCCCGCAACCGCCCCCTCCGAGACCGTCCGTGGAAGACGAGGTTGAAGATTTTCAGTACCCGCCCCCGTTAGAGGAGGATAACAGCAACAATAAAGCGCTTGTTACTATTGCGGTTGATGACAAGTATCTCACACCATCGCCGCCTCCTCCGCCACCACCACCACCGCAACAACAACACCACCAAGAAGAAGAAACCATGACGACATACGAATCCGAACGGTCGAACGGCGTTCACACCAATGGGTACGCGGGCAGATACAACGCGACTGTGGAAGATGACGAGCCAACGATCACAACTCTAAAAGATATTCAACGGGTTGTTCAGGAGGAAAGGAGTTATTCCAGCTCACCGAATCCGTTGACGTCATCGAGGACTGCTGCGTCGCAAAGTGGGGACGACCCGTTTCTCAATCTGGCGAGGTCGAGTACACCGAGGAGCCAGGCTTTGCTTGATGCTCAGGCACGACAGGAGAGGAGACGCTCTCGGATGATGCAATATTCGGTGAGCAACGGGCGGACATCCAATCTTGCTCACGAATACTCCTCGACAACCACATCCTCGCGCCCGACTAAGAGTACAGCTTCCACCATCGTTTCCGACGATTCGTACGGAGGCGTTGAACTGTCACAAGAACCTCAATATCAAACTCCCGAGCAGAGTTCAGAGGCCGACCACACTCTCACCCACAGATCATCCTTTCTCAGGAGACAGAGGGAGATACAGAATGGACACGCACGGAGTATTTCTGAAGCGCCTCCGCGGACAACCCTCACCCGTGCCAATGGCACCCCTGGTGAACTACCGTCGGGGGCGCCTCGGCCCTCGCAGAGCGTGCTGAGAAGTCCGATCAGCACATTGATTGAGAGCGACCGGGCGAAGAATGCTGCGCAGGCAAGGCTAGGGATTAACGACGATGTTCAATCCACGATATCATCCGGCACAGTCTGGGATGAACTGGATGAACTCAAGATGCGGATTAAGCGGCTAGAATTAACTGGTACTTTACCTCCAGCGTCGTCTTCTTTGAGCGGTGTAGGGTCGGGAATATCAAACTCATCTGGTGACCGGCCGCGAACAGGTACTACGGCCGCTACCACCGTGTCTAGCTCTCCGAGGCACCAGCCCCAGCAGCTTAACAATGCTAACAACAGCAACGAAGCTGCTGCTGTGTCGCCGACGGCGAATGGGCCGCCTCCGACTATCCATCCGGTGCTTCACGCGGCACTTGCCAAGACTAAGACGGTATTGCCCGAGCACATCATTAAGGCTCTTGATGCTTTGGCAAATGATACTTTGAATCTTGCGCAGGCTGTGGGGAGCACCGGACAGTCGACTATGTCGATCAACACGGCACTCAACAGCCCGGAGAAGCAGTTGATTACTGACAGGCAAATCCGCAGGAAGGTTGACAACGTCTGCCGAAGTTTGACGGAGCTCTGTATATCGTTAGCGGATGGGAGGATGCCCTTCGATCCCCCACCAGACAACCAGGTTCAGACGATGCCGATTGTGCCGCCACAGATCCAGCAGCCGCAAATCCAGCAACCGGTTCAACAGCAGCCACCGCAGGTTCAAACAACGGTGTTCCCACCCCGGGTCGAAGACCCAATTGAGCGGTCCAATACTGCGTTTGATTATAGGAGTCCCAGTGCTATCGGTCATAAGATCGACCGAGAAGCCACCGTCACGCCCAACTCGGCTGCCCGTGCTCACGCTCGATTTGAAGCTCGCCGGGCTAGTCTGTTGGGTGCCCCATCCCCACAATATCTATCACGACAGGAAGCCTCGCCATCTCCACAGCCAGGCGCCAACAACCGCCTCTCCCACCGTAACTCGATGTCCCTTCGCAATGGCGAGCAGCGCAGAAGCATGATCGAGCCCGAAGATGAACTCGAGATTCCACAAGCGCCAACATACCGATCGCCGTCCCGCGCCTCCAACCTCGGCGCCACGACGGCCCATCTCTCCCCGCTCCGTACCACATTTACGGGACAAAACTACGAAAGCTCACCGATGCAGCGAACCCTAACCCTACGCGAACAGCGTGCCGCGCAACAAGCACAGCAGTTGGCGCAGGTCCAACAGGCACAGATGGAGATGGACATAGCCAATTCCAGCTACCTCTCCGCATCGAGTCTACAACACCGCAGAACCTACAGCACCGCCTCCACGATTACCCCAACTTCCGCCGGGTTAGGATTGACAACCCAGCGTCGGTCGTATCTTGACCGTGAACGCGGAATCACCACCGATAACGTTAACATCGGCACGGCTCTGACGACGGGAACAGGCATAGGCAGCGCAGCTCAGCCCATTGACATCAGCCGGCGAAGAACCGAGTACCTCCGCGCCGCTAATGGCGGCGATCAACAGCCTGTACAAGTACAGACTGAGATGGGCTACTCACCGCCACAGAGTGTCAGTGGAGCTAGTATGGGCGGACGCAGCCGAACCGCGAGCGTGAGCAGCCGTGCGGGGAGTGTGAGGACGAGGACGACGAATATGCTGGGGAGCAACTATGCTGCCTCTGGAGCTGGGAGAGTAGAAGGGTTGGGGTTAGGACGGGATCGAGGAGTTTTGAATACTACTAGAAGATAAAGATATACTCTTCTTTGATATACAAGAGTAGAGTAGCATGCATGACCTGAGTTTTTTCCTTTTCCTTTTCCTTTTTCTGTTGTTTTATTTCATTGCTGAGAGACGAATTTCCTTGGGTCTTTTTTGAATCTGACTGAAAGGCATATACTGCTTTTGACTGACTCTGCTGAATTATTTTCCTTTTTTTTTTTTTATCTTCCTTGCGTTTAAAAGCATAGCTTTTTTCCTCTTTTCGAATTTCCTTTGAGATATCATTCCCATCCATTTTTCTTTATCATATCATATCATACCTTCGATGTATATTTTGATACCTCTCATTCTCGTCACTCTTTTGCGGTTGAAGATACCTTAATACTCCGGATAAGCCTTGTTTCTTTTGTTTCAAATATCCTACTTTTATGTTTTTTGGTTGTCTTTGTTTTATTCTAAGTGAGGGGCGTATACCTTTTTCTTTGGGGTTTGCCTTTTATTTTTTCGACTTTTTTATCTTCTTGAGTTTTGTGTGTGTGTGAGAGCTGTTCGATTCTTTACTGTCGTTTTTTTATATACATTGTTATATACCTACTTTTTATGTGGTGTGAGTGAGTTAGGGAGGGAGGGAGGTATGAATGGATTAATGAATTTCTTTATTATACACATTTTATTATGATTGTTGATGGTTGATGTGAAAGAGTTACTTGCTGTGCGTGCGCATTTGGCTTTTTTATTGATGTGTGGCTTGTTGCTTTGCAATTGGTTTTTGATATGGGCGTGGTGTATACGGTTTGTTTATGAATTTTTGTGTTAAAGATGGTGGGAGGTAGATGCGGGTATATGGATACTATTGGTTTCATGTCAGTGTTTGGCTGTTTAACCTTTATTTGGATAGTTTTTAGGGGGGTGCGAGGGCATGGATGTGAAATCTCTACTCTTTTTTCTTTAGGCTATCGGGTGCGTGCTAGATACCTGTGTGTGAGGATAATTGCGGTAATGGAATTTATTGAATATAAATAAACGAGGTTACGGCTGTTTGCGATTAGGGTGTAATGTGGAGTTGTGGAATGGTAGGAGCCTGAGGTTGGGGGATGCATTCGGGCAGTACAAGGTATGTGTGTAGTCTGGGAGTATGTGTGTAGTCTGGGAGTATGTGTGGGCAGGGTGGTAAGCCAATTTTTGAATAAGATGTGTGGAAAAGCAAAAAAGTTAAGATACCGGTGGGTGTCATTGATTGAGACACCGGAAAGGGTGGGGGATATCGGGTTCGGATGCGTGATAACCGGTGATACGGATAGGGCTGGGGATCGTGAGTCATCGATACAGCGATTGGATTTGTGAGGGGGCTTTCGGGTCGAATTATGAGGTTGGAGGGTATTATTCTTCTTTTTTACGGTTATCAGTGGAAGTTAGTCTAGAATCAAGACGGGTGTGAGTCCAAGTGGAAGTTATTCACATGTGTATGGTCCGACATTTGAAAGTGAATATCAAGGTCATGATAGTAAGCCAGCGTAAGCCAGTTATATGCACTACGTCTCAGTCTAACAAATGTAGTTGGCGAGACGGCGCGTTGGTAATGTGGTATTTTGAATGGGGGTTAGCTCCAGATTGGCTTTACAGGGAACTACGTTTTTTTTTCGATCATAAGCTAAACATACTGGGCTGGGCGCTTGACTGCGGGGTCAATTCAAAAAAAAAAAAAGTTTGCCCCACCATGAAGAAAAAAGTTGGATTTTTTTTTGGGTTACGGGAAACGGTGATTTGCATGGTTATGATCTAACTTGAGGTGAGCAGAATATTTGGGCTATCGATTGATCGAGGAAAGATAGTGAATTCTTCGGGTTAAGTGTGCAAATATTGGGAGAGGGAGAGGGAGGAGTGCAGGGAGAGAGAAGTAGAATAGGCTGTAACATATGTGCATGGTAGATGCTGAAGGTATACGACTCTCGAATCAGAGGGATTAGAATGTCATGCAGGCGCACGACCAGCTAGCTAGCTATGCTAGCAGGAGCATGAGCATGAGCATGAGCGAAGCTTGACGAGGAAAGAAAAAAAAATTTAGAGTATGGGTGCATGGGGTGGACATTCCTGTTTTAGGGGCGGTGCGAATCTATTCAAGGGTTTCTTTTTGAATAAGGAAAAAAAAAAAGGAAAAGTGTTAGTGAGGTCACGATGGTAGGCGAGTTTTCAATGGGTGTAAGTGAAGAGGGTAAATGTAGGATTGTGCGTGGGGAATGAGGTGTTTGAGGGTGTATATTTGGATGTCGAGGTGGCCTATAATAAGGTGTTCGTAGAGCAGATTGCGAAGAGTCACTTTGTCATTCACTACCATACGAGGGAGATCGAGAGGCAATAGTAAGGATAGAGGTAGAGATAGCAATGGCAAAGATATGAAGATTCCCAGGACATGGGATCGAGCTGTTGGAGCCCCGCCGCCTGGTGGAGTAGTCCGTGTAAAAGGGAAAAAAAGAAAGGTGAGGTTGTCAGGCTATAGACGGCTCCCAAAAGGCAGGAAAAAATCTGCTGCGTGTGGTATCTGTGTCTCAGGGAGCAACCTAGGTGTCCTCCCTGTTGCTGCGGGCCAATGGCCTGCTGGCTGGCTTACTCTGTAGCTGTGGCAGCCATAGATCGAAAAAAGTTTGTGGGTTGAGTTAAAAAAAAAAAAATAGAAACCGAGCTGGGGAGTCGGGGAGTCAGTCGCTGAGCAGAGGGGTGTTGTTGGGTAATAGAAATAAAAGGCCACCACCAAAAAATTCTCTCTCTCGTTCTTCTTCCTCCTCTTCCTCTTTTTTTCTCTTCGTCTAAAGCATACCGAACAAAGTGTACCACACGTTCATCTGCTTGTTCTCTTCACTTCATCATCCACATCTACCTTTCACATAACCTTTATTCTCATTCACAATGGGGTATGTATCTCTCTCTCCTTCTCCATCATTCTCCTCGTTATCCCTACGTGTTCTGGTCTTCCGGAATCCTGGCGGTGCTGGTGAGCGAGGGGATATCTACCCCTCATCACCTAGTAGCTCCAGGACGTGGAAGAGGAACTCGACGGTGATGATGATGATGAAGACGATGGCCAAGTCGATGATGATGATGATGGCGATGCTAACTTCTCGATAGTAAAGAAAAGACTCACATTAACGTCGTCGTCATTGGACACGTCGACAGGTAAGCTATCTCCTCCTCCCTCCCCTCTCATCTCGTGGAGGTACACCTGAGGGAGACACTAACAGCTTGATGATGACAACAGTGGCAAGTCCACCACTACCGGCCACTTGATCTACAAGTGCGGTGGTATCGACAAGCGTACCATTGAAAAGTTCGAGAAGGAAGCCGCCGAATTGGGCAAGGGTTCCTTCAAGTATGCCTGGGTTTTGGACAAGCTCAAGGCCGAACGTGAGCGTGGTATCACCATTGATATCGCCCTCTGGAAGTTCGAGACCCCCAAGTTCTACGTCACCGTCATTGGTATGTTCTTCTATCAGTCTCCGTTGATATCAATCGATGTCTCCTCTGTCTTCCCCTCTCTGTCTATGCCGGTGACTCTGCTCGGGATGCCGGTGACTCTGCTCGGGATGCCCTCATCACGTTCATGGTGGGGTAAAAAAACTTTTTGTGCGGGGTTAAAATTTTTTAGCCCCAAACAACACATCCTGATAAGACAAACCGATAAGGCCGATTGGGGGAGACAGATTTGATATTCGATGTCCGATATTGCGAACGAAGGTTGGGAATGGCATGGCTAACGGATAATGTCTGATCAGACGCTCCCGGACATCGTGACTTCATCAAGAACATGATCACTGGTACCTCCCAGGCTGATTGTGCCATTCTCATCATCGCCTCCGGTGTTGGTGAATTCGAAGCCGGTATCTCCAAGGATGGCCAGACCCGTGAACACGCTCTCTTGGCCTTCACCCTCGGTGTCAAGCAGCTCATCATTGCCATGAACAAGATGGACACCACTGCTCCACCATGGTCGGAACAACGTTACGAGGAAATCAAGAAGGAAGCGTCCAGCTTCATCAAGAAGGGTATGTCTTCGTCCCCCTTCTATCTCGCTTCCTTTGAGGAAGGAGGACGAGAGCACTGCTGACTAAAAATCGTTGCAGTCGGCTTCAACCCCAAGGCCGTTCCATTCGTCCCCATCTCTGGTTTCAACGGTGACAACATGATCGACGTTTCCAGCAACTGCCCATGGTACAAGGGTTGGGACAAGGAGACCAAGGCTGGCAAGACCACCGGTAAGACTCTCTTGGAGGCTATCGATGCCATCGAGCCCCCAGTCCGTCCATCCGACAAGCCTCTCCGTCTCCCACTCCAGGACGTCTACAAGATCGGTGGTATCGGAACTGTACCAGTCGGTCGTGTCGAGACCGGTGTCATCAAGGCCGGTATGGTCGTCACCTTCGCTCCAGCCAACGTCACCACTGAAGTCAAGTCCGTCGAAATGCACCACGAACAGCTCGTTGAGGGTGTTCCCGGAGACAACGTTGGTTTCAACGTAAAGAACGTCTCTGTCAAGGATATCCGTCGTGGAAACGTCTGCGGTGACTCCAAGAACGACCCACCAAAGGGCGCCGCTTCCTTCAACGCTCAGGTCATCGTCCTCAACCACCCCGGTCAGGTCGGTGCCGGTTACGCTCCAGTCTTGGATTGCCACACCGCCCACATTGCCTGCAAGTTCGCCGAGCTTCTCCAGAAGATCGATCGTCGTACCGGTAAAGCCACTGAAGAAAACCCCAAGTTCATCAAGTCCGGTGATGCCGCCATCGTCAAGATGATTCCATCCAAGCCAATGTGCGTCGAGTCTTTCACTGAGTACCCACCACTCGGTCGTTTCGCCGTCCGTGACATGCGTCAGACCGTCGCCGTCGGTGTCATCAAGGGTGTTGAGAAGGTAAGCCCAATCCCCCCCTTCCTTTCGCTATCCAACTGGAATAGCTTGCTAATATACTTCGCTACTTATAGGACGACAAGGCTGGTGGCAAGGTCACCAAGTCTGCCGCTAAGGCCTCCAAGAAATAAATTTCCTCATCAGAATCAAAATAAAGTTTTTGATTTTGTGTCGGGTTTTTTATCTTCTTACCTTTTTCTTGGAACCTTCCAACTTTTTTTTTTTTCATGTTCATAAGCTCATGGGCCTCTATCACGAACGATAACCGTCGTCTTCCACTTTTTCCCAGGACGGCTCCTTTCCTTTGTTAAAATTTAATAAAAAGTTTCTACGTTCCATGGGTTTTTTCTTTGTTCACGAATAGACTATGACTTGATGGAATAACTTTTTACGATCACCCTCCTGCCCTCCTTCTCTCGATCCCACGCACGCTCACTCCTTTTACTATCATGTATAGCTAAAAGAAAGTAATGAAATACCCAGACTTGAAACATGAACCGCAATCCAATCGACGTAGACATGTAATGTATTACACGAAGTGAAGTTGTAGACATATCCTAGTAAACCTGACTTCGCAGCGACGAGGTCGCAAGTAGAAGACTTATATCGGAGTAGACGAAGCAGCCAGCGTATCCACTTTCTTCTCGACTTTACGCTCTCTGCGGACGGAGCACGTGACTTCCCAACGTCATTTGGACTTTCTGACCGCGACCTCTGTTGTTGTGTTGCTGTCCTCTTAGCTTTCTTCCTGTTACACTCTCGAGCTCTATCAACGACCGACATAAATATCATCTACGCTACTTTTGGCTGGGGTTTTCTCAGGAGGCTACGGACAGAGGGTTTATTCGATTACGATTACACTGCTGGTTGATAATGCGATTGGGAAATTTGGGTACGAGGGATTGAAGGGTTCTACTCTACTTCTGTACCACGGGACGATACGCATACGCATACGCATACGAAAAGAATTTACAAATCCGAGGGGTCCTGAAGATGGAGGACTCGAAGGGGATACAGAAGGATGATGGTACTCCCGGTACCACGGGAGAGAGTGTTAAAGACTTGACACCATCACGGGCACTCCTGCTGGCGATACACCTTGCTTCTCAACGGGATTTTGGAGGGTTGAAGCGGTTGATTTCGGTGTTTCCTGGTGTTTTTTCCGGGGAGGTTGTGTTGGAGGTTGTTTTGAGGTTTGTGCCGGAGAGTTGTGGGGTTGAGGGGTATGCTGGGATTGTGGCGGGGGTATTGGAGGGACAGTTGGAGTATGATGGTGGAGAGGTGGATGTGGGGTTTGTGAGGGGGGTTAATGAGGGGTCTGCGAAGAGGACTTTGGAGGGGGTTGGGTTTCCTGGTGGGGTTAAGGGGGATGGAGGGTTGCTGGAGCGGTTTGTGAAGGCGAGGGCTTGTGCGATTGATAGGGAGACTGGGCAGTTAGGTTTGGCGAGGGAATATGGAACTTCTGGGGGGAATTGGGTTCGGGGAGTGGGATGCGGGGGAGTTGGTGAAGCCCACTGCTCGCGCTTTGAGGCTGCTGGAGCAGTTGATCGTTTCGGTTCGGATGTTTGCGATGTTCCCGCTGTCTTTGACGGTGAAGGAGGTTATGAGGATGAGGGTTTCTGGATCTAGAGAGGATCAGTTGGGGCTGTTGAAGAGGGGGTTGGGGGTTAGTGGGCGGCAGAGGAGTGAGAGTGGGTACGGGGATGTGAGGAGTGCCTGTGAGTTCCTGAGGGTTGAGAGTAGGGTCTTTGGACGGATTGGAGGGGAAGATGTGGAAGTTGAGGTTTTGAGGGACATGCTAGCTGCTGGGAGTGAGTATCTTATATCCTCTGGATTGCTATGAGTATTGATGCTGATGGGTTTAATGATACAGAGTTTATGACAGCGACGACGACGTATGTGGCGCCGAAGGGGAGGAAAGTCAAACCCCTGCTACCTACTGAGGTCGTCGAGAAGGCTGTTATCCACGCCGTCATCGACTTTTACGACAAATCTACGAACGGGAATCGGACGAGGGGTGGTATGAAGAATGCTTCCAATGCGTGAGTCTACATTCCATGTTTTCAAATTTGAGGACTGGTTAATTCTGATGGCTTATATAGACTGGCGATATTATACCCCACTCACTCGGACTCTCTGCCCCTCCGCCGTCTTTCAAAACTACTATCAGCCACTCACTCCCTATCCGAGTACTCGCTGACACTCACACCGGGTACCCCCTTAAAACCCGTTCAAATCCGACTATACCCCGACCCACCGGACCTGATCTCCCGTGTTCTTCAATCAAATACCAAAGCTTACCTGCAAGTCGACTCGCTGGTCAAGATTGCGCAGGACCTAGTGCAGGGGGTATACAAACCTCATCACGACGAAGATGGAACCGTTGGCGGGGACGAACCGACTATCTCTGAGACTACGGCGTTAAAGAGCCGTATCATAGGGATGTGTGTCGAAGCCGCACTTGCAGAGGATGATTTCGAAACAGCGTTTAGTTTCGTCGTTAACAAACTCGTGCCTACGCATCAAAAACTTCGGGTGACATTATCATCCTCATCGGTTTCATCCGGACTCCCCACGGCCGCTGATACAGCCTGGCAAGCGGCATTACAAGCGGGACGGTACAGGAGTCCCGCGATGTTAGCCGAAAGCATGGAGGGAGTCGCGACAAGTCAGGGGATAGAACAGGTTCAAAAGCGGATGGAAGTTCTTTCACAGGCGTTGATTATCTGCCCTGGTGAGGCCGTCATGGATGTTCTGAGGACTTGGAAGGCGTGTGAGGATGAACTTGAGGGACTGTTGGAGCTAGAACTTCAAGAGGAGAGAAGACATGCCGGGAAGCTTGGAGAGTGGGTTGGCAGTACGCTTGCTATTCCTGCTAAAGTCACCGGAGTTGGTGCCCCCGGAGCGCTATTGAAGGCTCCGATGAGTTTATTCGGGGCTGCTAGTTCCGCTGGTGGGAGTTTGGCGAAGAGTTTGGGCAGCACAGCATTCCCGTTGAGGAAGAGCGGTACTCGCGCATCCGTTTCCTCTGTTAATTCTTCGAGACAATCGGAGGAAGGGGGTAGTCAGAGGGGCAGTGGGGAGTATGAGAGGTGGACGGTTGGGGAGGACGGGGAGAGGGTTAGGAAGAGGGATGTTATCAGTGGGATGGTTACTAGTGGGTTGGCTAGTGGGCTTGGGTGGATGTTGGGAGCTAAGGCGGAGGATATGAATCAGCGGTGATTAAGACTATGGTGCTTACTTATTTTGTTATGGGATCCACGCATTCTGGGCGTTTACTACTTTAAGAGCGGGTATGAAGATTTGTTTTGTATATATTTGACGCTTTGGTGTGGTTTTTATTTAGCCCTTTGTATGACAGTGTCGACATGTCTGCCTCTCTATCCATCTATCCACCTATTCATCTATCCATCTATCCAATATATGGCCCTAGATTCTCGGTATGATGGTTGATTGATTGATTAACTTCCGAGTTCTATGTACAGGAAGAGTTTTCTATCTATTGTGATTATCTAACCTTATTTATTACCTAATAACGGAGATCTTAGTAAGACCTCAACCTTTTCCATATATCCATGTACTTACTTAGTTAACATGACCCAATTGAGACGTGGGAAGTAGTACTGGTGTAAGAACCGGGCTTGTTCACTGGCAATGGTACTAGCACCACAATTGTCGTCAACGAATGAGTCGTAGGTAGACTCCTGACCTGGATCCTTAGTAATCCCCAAAATTGACGGTTCTGAGTTTGGCTCCGACACGTATCCGCACATGAATCCATGTATCCATTTATCCATCTACTTCCATAGAGCAGCTGCTTGTCGTAGCTCATAGATCGGGTCCGTGTCATGTCGTCGGTTCCGTACTTCGCCATTCTGCCCCCCGTTGCGGCGGCAGGGCCATATAAACTTCACCAACCACATTTCCATCGAGAAATGCATTTATAAAGTTCTGCGTCCTCCTCCTCAGGATTGGGGTTTCAGGAGAGGGGACTTGG
Organism: Arthrobotrys sphaeroides; assembly: GCA_036971245.1. Lineage (NCBI taxonomy): Eukaryota > Fungi > Ascomycota > Orbiliomycetes > Orbiliales > Orbiliaceae > Arthrobotrys > Arthrobotrys sphaeroides. The sequence goes on from JAJTTW010000019.1 coordinate 408,663, forward strand.
GCAGATCATTGTGGTCTGTTTCCTCCGGAATTGAATGGAAAACTCGTTTCTTGTTCATGCAATACGAAGCGTTGATCTTCTGTCGATATATCTCTTGCATAATTATATAAGCTTAACGCTTTTCCAACGATGTCTGGGCACAAGGAGCATCTGGAGGCGGTTGCGTGATGATGTTCCTTTGTTAGATACAAAGAATTGGTCTGGTACGCTTCCTGCAGCGTTTTTAATGCCGTTGGTATTTGGACCAATTGGATGGAAATACACCATCTCCGGGTTTTCCTTCAAAAACTCTTGGATATAAGATTTCCTGGTAGAAGAATGATGATGTTGACGAAGGGGATGATGTGTACTAGGTCGACTGGACTATATATATATATATTTCGAAGAGTTTCCAGGAATCGAAGGTGATGCATAAACAGGGCTAGATATTTGGCTACCTGATTGCCAGGACGTTGTTGCACTGGTTTCATGCGACTCATCCGTCAATTTTATATGAGCTTTGGGCGGAAGCATGGAACAAGGTTGTGCGGATATTCTAGGTTTGGGCCTCATCTGTTGGGAAAATTCTTTGGGGACCATATTTCACCGATCAAGGACGGGAAGTGTAGTAAGGGCCTGGCAGGTCTTACTAGTAGTCGGTTTGAGGATGAGGACGAACGGTTGAAAGATCATAGCTCGGGTCATCGGATTAGTCTTCCAAGGTAGTTATAGTTATCGGTTCTTTCAAAACCTGAACTGGCGGATATAATAAGCTGGCTGACTGTAATATTTGTGGTGGCCGCAAATCTGGTGCGTCATTCCCAGTAAACAGTGAACTGTGCAACAGGTCTTCGCTGCAGGAGACCCTTCTAGTTTGTCCTTGACGGTGATATGAAACAGTACGCGGCCGTGTAATTCATGACGTGACGACTGCCTGGTTTGCGACGGGTTGAGTTTTCATGATATTTGCCATGAAATTCGTGTTTATATTGTTTTCAGGGTGTATGAGTTCCTCCTGCCCCAGAGTGTACCTTTTGGTTTTGAGGAGGTAGGATTATATTATTTCCCCGCGTGCTCCTCCCACCTTGTTCTAACTGTCCGATCGAAAGCCTCATCTTTCGATTTCAACAGATATTCCTGGGAAAGCCGTCGGTACTAGCAAGTCAAAAGGGGGTAGATATCCCTTGTAGATTCCATCTTATTGTTTTATATATAGTCGGATAGATCAAAGATGATCTTCCAGTCGAGCCCTCAAGATGGATAAGCTGAAATAAAGAGGTTGTGGACGTAGCTCTGATTGAAGGTTTTATATATGTTGACGCGAACGCAAGATAATATGGAAACTTCTCGAGCCGACTTGCCGCTACGAGGTTCTCGAACCCAGCGGTATATTGGCTGACCTAAATTTGTTGAGGGAGTCCATGTCAGGTCTGAATCTGTTCGCCAATTCGGTTATCCAGAAATTGATCGTCTGGTCAGTCCGCATCACTTGGCGCTGTTCTTCCCTAAGTTCGAAAGAGTACCAGCTAAGTGCGGACCCCCTCAGACAGACAGGAAGTACTGCTTATATTTCTGGACGTCTGGAAGGTTCGATAGTGCTCCTAGCTATAGATACATATGTATGTATGTATGTATGGGTAGCGTCATAAGTCGGCTTTGATCCGCCCGATAATATGAAGTGGGTACGGTGGTCCATATCTGATGAATTGCTGCTAGGTTGGTTCGTATTCATATATACGTAGATACGCAATTGACCAAGGACGTCCCACCGACAAAGGGTCTAACCGGACTACCGAAGTGTATATATATCAGAACGTAGAACCTTAAGCTAGTTAGGCAGGCCGCCCATCTCATTGGATTGATGAAACCCTTCGGCCCAGGCTTGAAGGTGTCGGTCGTCGTTGTTAAACCTGCATGTTGTAGGTTCCGAAGCCGCCGTGATATATATAATTATTTAAGTTGGAAGCTCGAAGGGCCATCTGGGTGAAAAACTCCTGTTTGCAAGCTTGTCTCTTGTCTTATGTGCTAAATTCGTATCTTCTCAAGCTGTCGTACGTAAGAGCTTGGTAGTCTGCAGCTGGCAGAGGCGCCGTGAGAAAATGCGCTGCGGGGCTACTTGTGCACCCCGCGAGCCATTCCCTCAGGATAGTTGGCCAACCTAGTATTTGGTCTGCGAGGTGGTATAAAATATATTAGGGGCACTCAGATGTGCAGAAAATGAAGCTTGAAGATGCAGAAATCACGATGCAGAAAATGTAGATTTCGATTTCTGCATTTATACTCGGCGATGAGAATTATATGTGAAATTTTCGTTTTTTGTATTTTTCTGCAGTTTCTGTACTTTCTGCACTTTTCTGCATCACTTTTCGATGCAGAAAATGCAGAAATGAAAGTGCAGAAATGAAGGTGCAGAAAATGAAGATATCTGCACATCTGAGTACCCCTATTGTTCAACTTCGGTTCTGAATATTCACCGGTAACTGGACGAATAGCTGTTCAGGTCGCCCGTGCCTATATAGATATAGGCCACCGCGTCGTCCCCGTGCCACCCATAGTATACCATATCCGTAGAAATGTGCGTCGGGTAGAGCATATCCCGGTGACAAAGTCAACTTCTAGTGGGAAGAGCGTTCTAATCATGTGAATATCTGACTTGAAGATTTCCCGATACGATGAATATATATAGACCCACATCAAAGTGGCATGCGTACTGGAAGTGCTGATTAGTCCAGCGAAGACTGATAATTCAACCAGGGGGGCTTGAGCCATGCATTTCTGTCGAGGAGGCTGAAGTGGGCTCATTGGCCCTGGCTCCTCAGGATTTTTGGAGAGATGGTGTCGTTCAAGGAGGGTTTGCACTCCCATTCCTGGAATCAGATCTCCCTCTCCTTGAATTCGAAGTTGAAGGTCTTTCGTTTCTACCATTTTTAATCCGTCGACATGGCATACGAATGTCGTCGATGGGATAGAAAATGTGAATATCGTGGTCCTCATCATGCTAGATCGGGAAATCCGACATTTTGTTGGATCTATATGTTTCATCTGTGAAATCAAAGTGTATAGTCGGGAATATATTGGTGAAATATATGAATCTTACTCGGGGTTTGCCGAAGTTGGGAAATTTGATTGGTCTTATGGATCGCGATGCATTCGTCTCCTGGTAAGACTTTCGGCTCCACATATCTCTCCACCATCTGCACGTGGAGGGAGAGGCGTACTAAGTCTGTCGAAACTGAGAGGACTCGCTTTTCTTTTTGGGCATATAAGATGCTGTGCTTCCGGATTTCAAGCCTGAGCAGCTGGATGTACATATTTGGTTCGATATAGGGTATATGATCGGACTGTGATGGAGAATTGCCTTGGGTGATACTTCGCCCAAGAATACCCTGTTGGAAGCTGGGATGGTGCATGATGATGATGATGATGGGGAATAGGTGATTGTCCTCATGATGATGGGACTGGTGGAGGAGGAAAGAATCCTGTAACAGGCAGCTGGGAGATGGCTGCCTGTTACGGATGACCAAAGGATTTGATCTCTGGCTATATTAGCCACCGCGGGTGTATACACCCTCATCCCAGGGCCGATGGCTGGGCCCGGGATTCGGGGGCAGCCTGGTGTATACACTTCGGGCCGCGGAGGCCATATACATGTGAATTCCGCTACCAATTCACTTTGTGATCCTCTAGCTTCGCCGTCAACCTGTCCGCCTTGTCCTTCAACTTGTGCATCTCCTTCTTCATCTTCAGCCTGTCCGCCTTGTCTTAAGCCACCGGTATAAGCACGCTCGTAATTAAAGCGTAACTTAATAGACGGTGCCCGCAACCGCAAGAAAGAATGACCATCCGCCATATTTTCGGTCTGTGGGTATAAATGCAACCCCCAAAACAACCCAGGAATGGGCATGAGGAGCTACATCCCATGGGCTGAATTACCCGTCTCATTTAAAGACGATCCCCCAATGGAATGGGTATATGAAATTTAGCACCGCAGGAAGTTCCTCAAGCTCTTCTTGGAGGGCTCGAGATGGCCATGGCTTCAAGAGGTTTAGGCTGCGGGTCTGTGCCGCAGTGTCGGTCACATCTTCTGGCTCTGCTGGTGGGATTAGATGATAACGTCGGCTTTTCCACCGAGGCATGTATCGCAAACTCTTGCAACTCTCCCTGGGAATTGTATTGAGACCTTTCTGAGTATTTTCTTGACGAGATTGAGTGAGTTGGTGGGACGTTCCCGTACAACTATCGAACTGTCGACAAGAACATGCAGGTCGAACGATACGTCCGAAGTTCGACCCGTGTATCAGGTTTGGCGGGTCGGGGATTCTAGGGCGGCGGTGCTGCTATAATGGGTTTGTAGTGTCGTCCAGATATCAGCTGGAGTGATTTTATTCCGGGTCGTAGCTTTTCTGATAAGATCCACTTTAGATCTAGGCGAGCTATTGACTATACTATCACTCTTATCCCATCTTGCCTGAGCAGTCGCACCGTTTTGTGGGAGTCGAACTGTGCTTCCCACTCTCCCATCAACCCTTCCGAGATATTCGGCCAATTTTGCCTTGATATATGCCTCGATATCAATCGGTAATTCGCTAGGCACTAATATCTGGTCGGGTATTTGCAGGAATTCCGTGGACTATAATATGTTAAACCAAAAAGGCTGTCATAGTTACTATCCCTGAACCGATTTCCAATATATATCCTGACATAATATAATACAATTAGTTAGAAATTAGGTTTGAATATTAAAATAATATCACAATGTGAGTTGAGATTTGCGGATATGGGTACGAACATTTTGGTTTGTAGGTGATCATTGAGTCGGTTCATCTTGATGGTTAATCGATAGCTGGGGCTGTAAATGGTCTTAAGACCATCTTCAAGCTTCATGCAGATCTTGAATTCTTTTGTTGGATTTTGATTGGCTTGGGTTCTTTGGAGTTATTCGCCGAGTGGGTTTTATTATTCCGCAAGAGATCTGACAGGATGATTTCCACGGCTTGCCATTTAAGAATATGATATCTCTTCGGTCGTGGTGATTGTATTATTCGGCGTTTGCGTCAGATCCGCTTCATATCCTTTGTCGTCATAGGTCGCATCTATGTCTCGGTATCTCTTGGATATATTTCAAATCTTGATTGACAGCAAAGGCTTCATCCGTCAGAATATATTGGAGATCGGTTCAGGTATAGTAACTGTGACGGCCTTTTTGGTTTAACGTTGTCTAGGGGTTGGATGGTCTGCCGGTGTTTATAATATAAAAAAAAAATCCTGTACCTAGGTATATGCATAAGACGGCGAAAATATCCAATGGTAATTGTGTCTTATTTCATCCACAGGACGTAGGTTTTGTAGTTGTTGTGTTTTGTATCATGAATTGGATGAAGATAGGTTATTGGAAATAGAAAACTCATGACTTAGGGACTCCTCGGAATCGGTGGTGATATGTACTACTTGGTTAAGTAGACAGAAGAGAATGTCTTGGACGAGTGGCCTCGAGCCCATGGCTTAGCTGGAGCTGGAGCTGAGAGTCGCGAGGTCGAATTTGTCCTCCCATCCAAGTCGGAACTCCAAGACGGCACCCAAACGGGCACCCTAAGCTCGTCTTCATTCATATATCTTCTTGGGTGGCGTCGGGGACCGAACCAAATACATCCCCGATGGACTTTTGGGGCGTCATGATAGCACATGTTTATCCGGCTCGCCAGTTCATTCAGCATCCCACACCTCACTCCGTATCCAGAATAGGTATGCATTTTGGGAGTTCCGGAGGCGTTAAACAATGATGGGTAGGGCTCGCAGCATGGGGTTGCTGAGGATCTGGCGGTATAAACCCTCCTGAATGAGGCTAGGGTCCACCTTTTCCCTTTGCCAGTCCACATCATCAGCACCTTGAAAATCAGAATTTTCTATTTCGTAGATGCATTAGGTATAAGCTTCACACTTCATTCTAGTGGTTGGCTAGAGAACCTACCATTATGGCCTGATATGTGAACACGATGACCAGCGGGAGTACCTGATTTGGATCTGGTTGAGGAAGTACGGGCCCGTACCCGGGCCCGGGTACGGTTGGCAGCACGCTCAAAAATTGAGGTATCTATTTGGAAAATGTTTTAGATAGCGTTAGCAATGTTAGAGACGCGGATGCTTATATTGATAGAGCAATCAAGGACGTGCGTGCTACGGGGGGATTGGATACTTTACCTCCTGATGGTTTTCATTTCCATTTCTATTCGGATCCTCCCGTGTAACATATCCAGAACTACGTAGCAGCCCCGCAGACTACCACTTTGTCCTCTCCGAACGACCATTGTAGTAAACTTCCGAGGATAAGACCTACCACCCATCCTGGGGTATCGTAGTCGATGCAATCGGCATTTATCGAGCTTATCTATAAGCCCAGAGTCTGCCGCCTCGGTTTCTTAGGGTTAGACGAACAAAGTCGCTACTCTCGTAGTAGAAATCGTAGTGAGATATGCTCAAGTTTCTTCACTCTGAAGTTAGCCAGCATATCCTTTTCCAGTTCCAGAATTTCTCCACCCTGGCCAAAAACGAGTACTTATATCATCCACATGGCATAGTATATATATACCGGTCTCCGGATCCACCCAAAAGATGGTAATCCTGTGAGACGTCATCTTAGCCTCGGCATAGATGACTCTTAGTCGGGATTTAGGATTGAAGAGATGATGGACTAAAGCCAAGATGGGAGGTGGTGATGGAGAACTTGGGTGGATGGTCACGAGACCCGGTGGACGCGATGCCGCAGGATGGAACAGGAGTACCAGCTGCAGCCTCTGCTCTTGGAGGTCGAGATGGAGGAAATACTTACAAGTCAAAACACTGAAACTGGATCGGACGGTGAATCTAGGTGGATGAGAGTGGAGATAGTGATGGTTGAAACCTGATAAAAGTATATTTTCAGAAGATGGTGAGATGGATGATGATAAAAATTTTGATAGAATATAGAGTAATTAATAGTAGCTCCATCCACGGCGGTTCGATCAGCGACTGGTTTACGGGACAATTCGATACTGACATTCTGGGCGGTAGTAAAGGTTATTCACTAGGGCCGTACATGCCGAGTGCCTACCGTGTGGAATCGATACCGTCGTCAGGGGAGCAAATGTTTGTCAAAATTCTTACGGTGAAGGGTATATAAATTTTATAAATCCAGGTTTCTATCGATAGCGTCATCGGGAAGAAGAAAGCGGGAGCTCAGCCGATAGGCTTTATGTTTGATCATGAATCTATCGTCTCTGAATCACGTAAGCACCTATGTGAGATAACCGTATGTTCGTATGATGATTGATTGATGATTTCTATCTACATGAATTTTGTAATCTATTCTATGTTTGTTCTGATGGTATTGTTGTTCTCCTGTTGGTGGAGACTTCCGAGGCTCACAACCTGTTAAGCCAAAAAAGCCGTTATAGCTACTATCCCTCAACGTGACCATGAATATCATTGCTCGAAGAATTTTTGGTGGCGATACGACCAACTATCATCCCTCAAGGACCTCGGACTGTTCCAATCGTCTCAACCGGCAGTCAACAACGAGGAAGCTGGACCCTCCGCCATGAAAGTCACAGCACGGCCAATAGTCATTCAAAGTTCGAGAGAGTATTCTCCCAAATCATGTAGTTGGGCTGGTGCCAAGGATATATATAATCTCATTTTCTTCATCTCGAGATTCTCGATCCTCATCTACGAAGGTTTGCCGTCGAATATATGTGTGCTGTATCGACGTTATCATGGAGAGAAATCGCTCAGACGAGGGGGAAGGGTTTCCCGAAGTTGGGAAATTTGATTAGTCTTATGGGTCGCGATGTATTCGTCTCCTGGTAGAATTTTCGGCTTCAAACACCTCTCTACCGCCTGCAACTATCCGATCTCAAGTTCTCGACGTTTGGTGAGTTTGCTGGAGGCCGATTTTCTGGAGTCGAGTTTATATATATGAAGTCGCGGGATTCCCGGTGTTTACCAAGGGGGCCAGAACCGTAGATGTTGGAGGGAGAGGCGTATTGAGTTTATCGAAACTCAGAGGGCTCGCTCCTCTTTTTGGGCACAGAGGATGACTTAGTTGACGCCTTGGGGTCTGAACCGACGGACCACCCGTAGCCGTTGGCCTTGATCAGAACTTCGCCGCTTCGATCAGGCTCAAGGTTTGTTGGCCCAGGATGGAACGGTTTGAGTGGATGTTTTGCGTCTCCCAGGACCGGACATAGGAGGTAGGGAAGATTTGCGTCCGGTCTCTGTTGGGAGCTGGGGTTGGGCAGGTGTATCTGGATCGATGGATCCATATATACCATAACGATCGGTATGAGGTGAGATTGCAGCTCGAGATGTGCTGTCGATGGTATATGTAGAAGGTGAAACCATGTTTTTGATGAAGATTGTGATGTAGTGGTTGCGAATTCTGGATTGTAATAGTTCCGCCTCGTAGATTATAGTAAGCAACGAGGTTGTTTGCTGAGGTAAGTTTGGGAATAATATTGGTGACGAGCTGAAATAAATATATGGTCCCATAATTAGAAGATAATTGCTTGAGCATTTTGTTTTCTCGACGATACTGTCTCGGCAGCTTCTCCTAGGATACCGGATTAAGGGGACTACATTGCAAGTTTTTGTTTTGGGTTGCGGATGCATAAGGCGAGTAGAGAGTTACCTAAAAATATGTAACCACCTTTGCCTCCCGAAGGTTTGTGCCATCAAGACGAGTTTGACTTCGTAGTCGAGATATTTCAGGTGTACTATGATTTTCTTTAATGAAATGCTTATGCTGTTTCTCATCAAAGATGGATCCATAGATCGGTTTCGAATAATTCGGAAAATCATCCAGGAGTTTTTGTCTCCCCCTTCTATGGATCTTAATCCTAGAATAGTAGAACCCAAGCATCTGGCGGTAGTTTGATAACGGGATCTTTGTGATATAATAGAACTCCGTTCATCCTCGATTTGACGTTTGATATTGTCGCACATCGAGGTGGGCCGTAAACGCCTTCATGAATTCAGTGTCGCATTCGAGTTAACCTCCACTCAGAATCATACTTTGAATAATTTTGATGAAGCCATGCCTGGAGGATTATAATTATAGAGCCTCTTCAAGAGGGATCTCGATGAGATTTACGTAATTACCGCGATGTCGATATAAGTAGTTATATATAATCATATCCTGAGTTAAATATATTATCATAGAAGATAGCACAGTATACATTAACCTAGCCAGCTGGGCAGACTCGAGGTTGTTTCAGGTGAATGAGCCGATGCATGTGTGGGGTTGGCCGTATATGTGTGTTTGAAAGTCCGCCGTTAACGCATTGATCGTACTGTATACGCTGGTATTCATCCAAGATTATTCGCTGTCCGTTTATACAGTAGCCAAATGAGCAGAATTATATATATAATCACAAAGATGATTTGTGATCATAGACTAGGGGTGATACTATAGCTAGCCCAAGGTCCCGATGGATGTTGTAATTTGGGTTTAAGCACCTTCGCAAGGCCTTAAGGTGAACCCCAGTCTCGGCTAGCTATACCGGACATTCGAATATTCTCAGTCTAGCCGATGGAATAGTCTGGTTTCGGATAGAACCCACCACTATGCACGCTCATCTTTGTGGTAGTTACTCTGTGATATCCCCCCCCTGGGAGAGACCGAATGGCTCTCTGGAAATTTGATGGATTTCCATGTGCTAGGTATATAGTTGTAGGTATATGCACGCAATCTATAGCTAGGGAGAGTAAGAATGATCGTAGGACAGAAGCATCTTATCGTAGCTATTATATTGGCTCTGTTGCCAGTCTGATCGCATATATAGCTGTACGCGGGTACCCATTATCCACGCTTTTGCTTCTTTTCTAGCTGTTATAGATCTATAGATCGTAGAGCTAGCTAGCTGGGAAGCACATTCTTTGGTGATCGCCCCTGGTACCATAGTTGATTCCGGTTGAGTTGAAGATGATATATATATCTTGATCAATTGATAGCATCATGCCCAGTTTTGGGTACTTGTAGTATAATAGTATAGTCATTTCGCCCTTATGAACGACTTTAACTCATTATCTTGGGAGATTTGCCCTTAGAGTCTGGTCTAGACATATAGTAGCCCCCACTCCGCCCTCAAAGTTGGAGTCAATAGTATAATACCATGGAGTTCGACTTAAGCTTGAGCGTTCGCGATAGAGTATTATCTGGTGTTATTCATATATATCTGTATATAACCGGCTTCGTCGGCGTATCGGTGATGATTGATTGGAGTTATATCCATTATCATGTGGGTTGGATGGGTCTTTTATACCTCCCTTCAGGGAAATGGGAGGTGCTAGAACAGTAAATCGTGAAGCCCCTTCTGCACTAATCAACTCATCCACAAAACCTTACTATCGGGATTTCCAGAACCGTCTCGTTCACCCATCTTACATCCTTGATGTAGCACAAATCGGCTCCAGAAACCCCGCAGACCAAGTGTGGGGCCCTCATGCACCGTTGCTTGAGCGCCGACTGCGACTTTGACACGTATGGACGTTCGATTCGTTCGTTTACCTGAGAGCGGGGTATTTGCATATCGGATGGGTCCACAACGGCTGACAACGACAGTAACTTTTGTTAAGTATAAATCACCCCTCCTGGCGCCCTTTCCATCTGTGTAGATCCAAACCTCGTAACCGTTATTACCCAAATTTTTGCAAATTTGGAGCATCTTGGGCCACCCTGTAAAACTCCACGACCAGTATATTTAGATTCCTCTGCTAAAATATTACCCGTTCATGAAAGGAACCTCATCAACTTCAAGTCACAACCCTCACCATCTCGCGGGAAAATTTAAACTAGAAAGGGGGTAAGAGTATATAACAATTTCTCTCAACCCAAGAGTGTTAGAGCTCTGATCTTATAATTTCCTGGAACCTGACCTTAGTTTTCGAATTCCTCCACAATGTTTTCATGCGCCAACCATGACAGGGGCTGCCGCGGCAGGACCAACGTTCTAGGTAGCAAATGCATCGACTGCGTGCAGCTTGATCTTCGAAAACCCCATAAAACTGAGAGTGTTTTCAAATCATACCAGAAAAGGATCTTGGAGGTATGGAATCGTTATCGCTGGGTAGATAGGCTCGTACTAACCTCCCTCCGATGAGACAGGATCTACCAACGAATAAGTGACCGAGTTGGCGGGACTTTATGATTCTTTTCGTCGTAGTCAGTTATTTTTGTACTCCGAACCTCAAATACAAACTATTCTATTCTTACTAAGGTGGAAATTACGCCATTGAAAGTGACCGTCGAAGTCTATATGTATAATATATATTTAATACTATCAAAAACCAAAACATTCAATGAATGACAAAATCGCGATAAACAAAACAGGAAATGGTTGCTAGAAGCCTAAGCTCCTAAATTTCTATCGTCTTCACAGCCGAGGGTCCCCAAAACCCAACATTGTTTCACACGATATTTCATTCCTGAACATCTTCGACAGGCTCGGTACTAGCATCGTCGATATGGCTAACTGGTACGAACTCGAAGAGGGACTCTGGAAGGTACTGGACCGGAAGGCTTTCCATGACAGCCAAGACCTTAACAGCGATCTGAACGAATACCGATGCATTAGCGGTTATATCCCTTATATGTGGAACTAGACGGGGTACTTGCAAGAAAGTTGCTAGGCTCGCTGCCATGCTCGTCTGATTGAGCCCAACCCACGGCAGTATCCTCAGGAGAGGTCTTGACACTAGAATATAAACAATCTAAGTTAGGGCCTGCAATCGTGCTATACGTTTCCATTCAACTATCTAACAAAAGAAGGAAGGGACTGACGTGTATAGATTCTCGCCCTGGTGAAATTGCGCCTGAATGACCCATTTGGTAGGAGTCACATCCTCGCTCAAGATCGCAAAAAGCTTGCCATCGATATCGGCGGCGTGGCCTCCTCTGGTACGGAGGGTATATCCTTCTTCACATTTCTCGACATGCCAATGTGGGACTCCGCTGCGGGCACCGAGAACGTAGACGGTCTTTGGATTCAATGATCTGTCTTCGACCAATTGACGGCCAACGAAGTTACCGTTGAGCTTACACTTGATGGTGTAATCGCCTGCTTCGAGCTGGGGGACAATTGCGACAGACATTTTTGTGGAGTTGAGAAGTATTTGTGTTTGAGAAAAATTAGATTGTAGAGAAGATATTCAAGAGAAGTTGATATGGAAGAGTGGTGCTTTCTTGGTGATTTGATTGATCTTGAATTTGGACAGAATCCCGCTCCTTATATACACTTTGAAGGCGAGAGAATGTACAATATACCGTGAATAGACTAGATCTATAGACGTGATGAAATGATGTCATTCACCTGTGTATTGATGCCAAGGGTCTTGAGCGACCCTAGTATATCGCCGTCAGCTTATGAACCCACGGTACCATCGAGGGCGTCTAGGGCCGCCACGGGAACTAGCTCTAAACCTCAGCTCTAAATTGCGAAGGATACGCCGTGATGCTTGCTATAATTTTGGTTTCGTGCAAACATCGTATGATACCGTCTTGCTGACTGTCCGTTCTCAGAACCAAGCCGGGGTATCTTATAAGGCTGAATGCATGTCATCATCGTCCCGCCTGCCGAGGCTTAAGGCTGAAACAAGCTTTTTTCATGGATTATATTATCAAAATTGCGAGTCCCGGTGCACGGTGGTCAATCGATACGATATACCTCATTCATATTGAAGAGCTCGCTGTTTTAAGGTTTTGTGTAAGAAATTCTTACTAAGTTCCGATTGCGATATCTCCACATGTGACGGAACGCCAAGGTGGGAATTAACTATCACGGCCACGCCGAGGTTGTGCATATCGCCAACGTTGCAACGCAGGATCATTTGCAGCTTCTGGTGGTGAGACTGATTTTATTATTTATTCTAATTTTTATTTTATATTTATCTTATATTCTAATATGAGGCGACGAAGTTGAGCCAGGCTGCACTACAATACACTTTGAATTCTAAGACTATAATTCCGCAATCGATTGACTTCAACGACAGGTACTTACTTTGTAAGTACTCCAGTAGTTTAAATACATCCTTGTTTGCACCCTAGATCCATTTCTCTCCATCTACCCGTATCGAGTATCCCTGTTCCTCGGATAATAAGGTCTCACAATCACCCTCCTACTAGCGGACCCTTAGTCTGGGGGCGGACCCTGGCTCGATTGTCGAGCTCTTATGGTGTAGTATGGGGTCGCTGACTTAAGCCTTGGCTTATGGTGGTATCCGCAAGGATATAGGGTCGTACAACCGGCCGAGATGCATACGATTAAAATGGCCTTGTTCGATAGAGGGATTAAGATTGGTGAGAGTTGGTAAACCCAGCCGAGGTATAATTGTACCCTTCCGTGCCTTCTCCGCGGTAATTGTGGGACGGAGTTCGAGGCCGCGGATATATGACTTTGTTAAATGCAAGAGCACTCGTGACATGTTTTCGGAATTTAATAGTTTATATAAGCAGACATATAGATATAAACAATCTGTGATAAGTGGCAAAGCTACGCAAAACAGACGCATCCAGTCTGCGGATTGAGAGCTTTGAGCTGCATACATGACCCCGTCGAACAGGTTCCAACAAAGCATTAAGTTTTCAGACTCCTCAGCTTCTTTCTTGATCTTCGTACGGCTCCGACTCAGAACTATTATCGGTGTGATAAGGAATTTTCGAAATCCTGCGTAACCATTGCAAGTCGCCATTGCTTGTGGTGGTCCTCAAGAGTGACACCCGCTGCTTCCGAATGCCGGATCTGAGTTTTGGTTTCGGATATGTGTACTGATGTCGCCGTAGCCCTCATAGGTGTTTCCATTGGTGCACGCGCTGGCTAATTTGGGAGCTTCTTTTGTTATGCTGCAGTCAGATTGTAACACCAAGACCCTCACATCCTCGTCCATTCGTCCCTGATCATCGTCGCCATCGAACGTCAATAATCGGCTCTGTGTGGTTGCAATCTTACGGCGAGTCAAATCCCGGTTGTATCGCATACGAGTGTAGTAGGATAACATCTTTCGATCAAGGTGGGGGTGGTTTCTTTTGTTTGGACTCTCGAGATAGTGGCTTTCCTTTCGAGGGCGAACGGGCGGACGTAGTTTTCCCACTCTAACAGCGTGGTAGTAACTATAGTAGCCTTAATCTCTTCGAATCGAAGGTTTGGGTATTGCTTCAGGTATTCACGGGCTGCAGCACGCCTAGACAAAAGCTCTGGTAGCTCCTGTTCTCTGTTACGCTTCCGGACGTTGGAGTTGGTCATCAACATAGGCTCATGGAAGTTTTGAGATCTTAGGTATATTAGTCACAGGTGCTATAGCAGAGCTATACCCTTCTTGTGTCTAGGGGCTGGCTTGACCCAGCTGTAGTTCAGAAGTTCAGAACGAGAAGCTCTAACCTGGGATGGCTGGGATGGCTCACCACAGGCAGGCTGTTCTCAAATTGACGGTTTTACTATTATCCCAGCTCGCTGAAATGTACCGCTTACCGCGTATGGTCGACTTCGACGTGAAAATGGACATGGATCCAGCCCCAACATGCCCGGAATACCAAAATGTCTTCGAAGAAATATCAATAGAAGCTTCAAGGCCATATCCCCATGTTCCGATGAGGGTGGAGAAGCTTGTATTGTCCTGGAACACCCTTTTGGTAGGTCCTGGAATTCCCTCGGGGGAGACGATATTCCGGCATTCTCAGAGACGGTTTCTTCGCTGGGGCCGTCTTAATCTCCCAAAAATTGCTTCAGTATCCAGTTTGCGCCACTTCGCGTCTTCCATAGCGTGTTCGAGAAAATGCTCTAAGGAGCCTGCGTTTTATACCCTTCTATATCTCGATATCTCCCGGATGATGGGAGTTCCCTTTCAACCTTACATGCTTCAAGGTCAGATACAGTGATTTCGAGGGCACCGCTTGACCTTGCAAGTTTTCCGATGGTGGACCACAATAGTCGATCTACTTCCAGTAGAAGACTAGACTTGGTCCAGGATACGTTCGCATCCCTTCGCGATGGGATCCTTTTGGTTCAAGTCCTCACATAACTTGGCCGTAAACAGAGCGCTGCATAACTTGGTAAACAAAGCGCCCAAGAATTCGCTTGGGCCAGGTGCTGTTCACCCTTAGCTTTGCAGCTTTTCCGACGGCAGACCACATGCCAATGGTCGATCTGCTTCCAGTAGAAGCCTTGGTGCAGGATGTACTTGCACCCCCTCGCGATGAGGATCCTTCTGGTTAAAATTCTCATATAGCTTAGTAGATCTATAGATGAAGTGACCAGGAACCCCCTTCATCCACGTAGAATTCAATGACCCAAAAGCTCTATTGTTCACTATTAGCTGCTTTATGTTCCGTTATATGTGGGTGGTGGTGTACCAATTTAGATAGCGGGTTTGAAGGAGCTTACCAAGATTGGTGATAAAACCAGGAGCAACTAGCATATACGCCCAAGTAGCACGAACAGCTCCTAACAGCTTATGCGTGACATGACCGTCATCACCTTCCCCAGGCTAGGTTGATCTATTTCATAACAAGATACCCGATAACTGAACGCCCGCTCTATAGCCTCCAGCCTCCCAATGAGCCGGTTTTATCGATTCAACCTAATTCCGACTATTAGCCTTCGTAAAAATAGTTTAGGTGACATCTAAAGACTCACCGTACTCAAACCGCACATCCGATTGCGATACACCGGTTTCAACCCGCGGATCCGTGGCGGACCGTGTCGCAGGATACCTGCCAGTATGTCCCGGGCACATAGCCCACGTCGTGATGGAGACGCACTTGGTCCGCACCAACCGCCCCGCCGACATGCTCATGTAACCGGTTACATGAGCATGACCGACGGGGACGGTAGCCCTCCGAATGTGTAGCCCCAACGCCACGCCACAATGGTTCGGTATTGTACCTGCCGAAGCCGCACGTCGTGATGGAGACGCGCTTGGTCCGCACCAACCGCCCCGCCGGCTTACATGAGCATGGCCGACGGGGACGGTGGACCCTCCCAACGCCACGAGCACAATGGCTCGGTATTGCACCTGCCCAAGGTAGCCGCCGAGGAAGACCCACGTAAGCTCACCATGACTTCCGGACCATAAATCTAGTGAAATATGGCTTAGCGGGCGTACCTCGTGCAACCATATTATTCCCCCAGGAAGGTCACACGAGCCGCCGCTCCGCTCAACGTCTATCTAGAGCAAATATAAGATATACTCCAGGGGTATGTACGTCAAGTTGCACGAACCAGAGATCCAACAAATCCGATTCAACCTGCATATAAAATTGGTGCACCCGTATTTTGATGTAGTGCTCTCAGTCCCGAAATCCTCCAGAACCCATGATTCATCGGGTTCGGGGGTGTAAATAGCTTCTGGTCCTCGGTATGGAAGCTAGTTAGGTAGTTACTTAGTTAGCCGCAAGCTCTCCTCTTCCACAATTGAGCACCGCCTTAAGAAATATTTACCTTGGGGGTTAGGTAAACCCTACCCCGTGTGAACACCGCCTTCCTTCTCTTTCTTCACAAATTTTTTCCACCGTGTATGAGGTAAATATAATCGTTGGACCAAAGGCTATAATAATTACCATACCCGAACCGACCCCCAATATCCAAAGCTCCAACGAGGAGCTCAGGGAACCGAAATAAGTAATCGGAGCATATTGAAGAGCTAGCTCCTGAGCACTCGTGGGGGTGATCGGAGGAGCCCCTTGCAGAGCTAGGTCCCGAGCAATGGTTTCGATTTAAACGGCTGGACAAGGACATCGGATCTTACTCCCTCTCCGACAGGTTTGAACGAAAGACAAACTGTATCGACCGCCTCCAGACCAGCTGGGACAGAAAATTTCTGATCCCTAGAAGGCACGCGGCCGAAACCGTAACAAGTACTCTCTAGCAGACAGCACCCAAATGATCATGGGGGTGGCAGGGTATGGATAGGGTAGTCTCAACCCTTTGTAAGTCTAAGGGTTGAGACCAGTATCGGTGAGGGTATAAAGTAAGTAAGTAGGTATATAGGTAGACAGATAGATAGGTAAGTCCCTCAAAGAAGGTGTACAGATAAAGATCGAGGTTTTAATGATACAAACCCCGTCGATGTATACGCGTGGGATGAATTGCGAGGAAGGAGGAGATGATGTTTGTGAAAGAGAAGAGAGGAGAGAAGAGAGAAGATAGATGGGAGAGAGAGAAAAATAATTTATAAGAATTATTTTATCAAACGCCCAGCTTTATATTCGGTAAAGAGTAGTAAAAACATCAAAAAACCTCAGTGACCCCCTCCATAACCAGCACGCACACATCTACATCCAAACCACACCACACACCCCACCAACCCCACCGCCCAAATGTCATGACCACCCCACCCCTCCCATCCCTGGGCTCAAACCTCCTAAAGAAATCCTCACCCCCCTTAGGCACACTCCAAACCTCCTTCCCCTGCATAGACGCCGCAATAACTGGTATCCACTACGGCCGCATCACAAATCTTCAATGTGAGGTTGGCGGGTACGGAACTCTCGTATGTCCACTCTAGACATCCCATCCAGAATAGAACTATAGAAACTGATAGAAAATTATATAGCTAGCACACCACATAATAACCACCCACCTCCTCACCCCCTCAAACGATGCCTCTCAAGTAGCCTACGTGGACACAACGGGCGCCTTCTCCGCGGTGAATTTACTCAAAGTGTTGGAATTCAGATTACAACAGCTTACAACGCATCAAAATAAAGATGAAGAGGAGGATACCAGACAGCACGCGATCAAATTACTAGATCGGGTGCAGTACATGCGAACCTTTGATTTCGATGGAGTAATGGAAACTGTAGCTGAGGTGTTCGGTGGAATACCCAAGGATGAAGTGGAACAACTCGCTGCTGTAGCCGTTGTCGTCGATGAAGAGGAGAAGGGTATGAAACTCGACGGGGTAGCTGCAGCTGCTGAACTGCAAGGTGAGGTGGATATAGACCCCTCAAGGGTTGATGAAGAAATACCTGGATCAGGGATTACAACCCCAGAACGCCGTCAAGAACGTGTGCAGGCCCTTGAAGGCGAGGATGTGATGGAGGTAGAACCCGCGGGATCACCCGAGGACGACTTTGGCGAGCGAACTACAATCCCGGACTCCGACGCTGACTCGGACGAAGAAATATTCTGGCCTGTGCCATTGCTGCCTAAACACGATTCAGGGCTGCGAGGGAAAACAAAAAGAAGAAGGCAGCGAGACATCGAAGCTGAAGAAAAATCCGAAACAAACCCTATTCCCGACGAATACGCGGGGAAGTCTCGTGGAAGCCATCCGGAACCGCTTGGACCACATATCGTGGCAGAGGAGATTCCCGCGAAACCAAATCTAAAAAACGAAGAAAAAGAAAAGGAAGAAGAAGAAAAAGAAGGGCGAGATTTCGGCCTAATAGTATTCGACAATATCTCCCGACCCCTCTCGAATCTTCTAGAATCCGCCGAAGTGGAATCAAACTCCAAACTCTCCCTCCTCGCACGGGGTCTCAAATCCCTCGCCCAAGATAAAGGCATCGCAATCCTAGTATATCCCAAACCACCCGTTCACACATTCATTTTAAAAACCCCCCAAAAACTAACAAAAGAAACTTGAATGTATAGCTCCTCTCAACCCCTACCCCCGCTCCAACACTCAAAGACCAAAAAAAGGACATACACCTCAAAAACCCCAGTATATTCGCCAAAATCCACCCGACGGAGGGATTACCCCGAACGCTAGGATCCTGTCTCGACCACAGTATCATGCTGTCGCGATATCCCAAGGAGGATGGAACATCGCACCGCCGCCGGAGCGGTGGCCAAGACAAGTTCATCATCGAGGTTTTGAGCGAGAGACACGGCGGTGGCGGGGGCCAATGGGGTTGTTTTGCGGTGAAGGTGTGTATAGGTACTTTACAATTGATTCAAGTCGGATGGGCTAACAGCCGCAGGGTGATATCGAGTTCGTGGAGCTGTACAAAGAGGGAAAGAAAGAAGTCTAGACCACCTACTCACAGAGAACGAAAGAAGAGGCAAAGGGGCGTTTGGAAGACGGTCAAGAGACTAAAATACCACGCTATCTAAATATTCGCACCATGTACAAAAATCAGTAGCTAAGAAACAAAAACGAATAGAAAATCTCGAAACTATGCAATGCAATTGCAATGTCCGCACTTAACCCCCTGCCGGTTGACATCCTCATACCCCTCCGCATCCTGCGGTCCACCCCAATGCTGAAGCTGATACCCCTCGCCCATCAACCTCCCCGCCAGCGCATTAAAAAAAGGTTTCAAGAACATACTCTCAGCATACACGTTTTCCCGACGGCCAGATCTCGTAGAAGGCGTTCGCATCAACTCAGATACCGAAGCCAGGTCGATATGATCCGTCGGTCTATCCCCCAGATCATCCATGGTAAGCAAGAGAGGTTGTTCTTGTCCCTCCGAATCCCCCGTCTGGCCCTCTCCCACCTTCACCTTCGTATAATTCGTCGTCAACCCATCGCTGTGTAGATAATGAAACCTGATTTCCCTCAGACCGGTCTCCTTGTCCAAATCCCCCCAGATACGATGAGATCCCAAGTAATACCGGAATAAAGCTCTCACACAGCACGCATCCAGCGTCTCATCGTCCACGATAAAGCCCCCGTAAGGGAACGGAATCGATAGAATCCGTAGTTTGGTCAGGAGCCCGAGGTAATAGTATATATCCTGCAGTGTTTTAACGATTTAGTATCCGATAGAGTAAAAGTATACGTAAACAGCTGTAAATTTTGGGCGATATATAAAAAAAAGGGGGGGAATCGAGGCAAAATACGTACGGAATCAACTCCTACCCCGCAATCAAAGTACAGCTCCTCAGTATTCGGCCAGGAATCCGAAATAGCCGTCGCGAGGCCCTGACCAATCGGCCAGTTCTTATCCTCAATCCACACTCTTTTCATTTTTCTCGATCGTAAAGAACTAAAGTCCAATCGACCGAGAGGATCCTCGTGCGCCGAAATGTCGTAACACCTCCACCTTAACACGATCTTAATATCCTCCAGCCCGTTATACGCATCCTTGGCCCTTAACGGCTGGTCACGAGACGGATGCTGAGTAGTCTTCCCCAGGTATCCGACGTTGGCCAAGAAGGAATTCATCACCGTCCGCGCGCTGGTGGCCTTCACCCGTAGATCCAGCGATACAAGTCGTCGGTGTACCCGATTCTTTTCAAAGTGTAATCGAATCGCAGCCGTCGCCTCCCTCAACTTGACGACTACCAACGCCTCATCCACATCCGCAACTTCAACTCTAACACACAGTCTTCTAACCACGTTAAAATACTTACAAAACACCTCAATAAGCACTTTACAAAGTCCATCGATTGAACAAGTATCATCGATTGAATTGTAAATGTTGACATTGGCACTGGCTTGCTTTCCCTCCCGTTCTTTTAGAAAAGAGAGCAGGTGGTTGATGTGTGTGGGGTTCCAGGTCCTTTGGGAGATATCTATCGCCGCCGTACTTTATTTCCCGTATATAAAAGTCAGTCCCTCCTATTCTACCATCATGGTAGTTATAAAGTAAATGGTATATACTCAACAACCCCCCAACCCCCCTCCACCCTATGTCTATCCAATAATCCGGTCTTGACAGCATGGGGGAGACTAATCGGGAACCCATACTTCCTTGCCAAAACCCTGAAGGCGATTAAATAGCTCTCCCTGGAGGATTTTGCGAAGTTCCAGAGGGTGGGGAGAGGACAGTGGGAGAGGGTTTCGTGGATTAGTTCGATGGGGAGGGGAAGGGTGTTCCTCATTGTTCTTTCTTGGAGGTAGTGTTTTGGTTTGGAGGGTTGGTGTGCTGTGGGTGGAGTTGGGTCTTGGGGGGGTGGGGAGGTGGGATTATTGCACCCGAGATATATGCCCTAACTAAGACTTCACAACCGATCAATTAATCCCCTTTCATCAGTCAAAAGCCAGCCACCGTCGAACCTATTTCCCACTCCCCACTTCCCATCTTCCACCTGACGAAAACCCAAGACTAACGAAAACCCAGAAATACAATCTTCTGAGAAACCATGTATTGAGTTCCCCCGCAACGCCAACTCAGGAACTCCCACCACCGTCCCAAATCCAGCAGTTTATCTTCCCAATCAGGCAATTCGCTAACCCTCCCGTGTAACCGTCGACCAACACACCCTCCTCATTACCATCCACCGCACCGACGGGGTACCAATGCAATCCTCAAAGCCCGCTGGCCAGGTGAAGAAAAAGAAATAGAGGAAAGAACAGAGGAAAGAAGGGAGGAAAGAATGTGCAGACGCAGGTGAGGGAGCTCGGGAACTCTTCTCTTCTCTTCTCTTCTGCCATTGATACTTCCACCGCGGTAGAACGCAGGATGCAAAGACACGAAGTCGAGATTATACCAATGCAATGCTTCAGATCGATATCTTGGAACTGCATCCTCCAACGACGGATTGTAACACCGGCAGCATATCAGAAGTCTACGGTAGGCTGGTTTAAAAACCTTACTTGATACGCATTTGTCACGGAAACCAATTCAAGCATGGGCGGGTAACCAACGTGAACATGTAGATTTGTATGTGTATCAAATCGCATTCATGATCTAGAAAAAAACCTCGACATCGGTGTATGGGTAATCTGGTAACAACATCAAAAACAGGTCAAAAAGGACATCATCAAAACCCAAAACGACTGTTGAAAAGGGAAAAAAAAAGGAAACATGTATAATGCCAAATCGATTCTACTCCACAAATGCAACCGCTAAACGCCATAAACCCGCATAAAAAAAGGACAAATGCAGTTCAATCAGTACAGAACACCCCCTCTCAAAATCTAGGATTTATCGTCCCTGTATGGATATTCGCAATGCATATGCAAAAGGAGAATGCACAAACCCCTAACAAACCCGCAAAGAGAGTATCTAATACCCACTGGAAGAACTACTCCCCGCACTAGTCCCATAAACGCCATTCCCCAACCGGTTCAACAACGCCGTCTGCTCATCAAAATAACTCCTCTTCTCCTTCGACTTCCCATCCACCCGTCGAATCTTCACCGGACTTCTTTCTTCTTCTTCCTCCTCTTCATCATCACCATCTTCAACACCGATAATAACCTGCACAACCGGCTCCCCCAAAAACTCCTCTTCCTCATCATCCCGCCCACCCCACTTCCAGAATTGTAACCCAATATACCCATCCATAGCCAGCACCCCCGCAGAACCGAGTAAAAAAGGTAAGGTATTAGTCCACCACTCCCTCGTCAACGTTCCGTCTTCTCCAACCCATCCGCCTTCACCGAAGGATGGTATATCACGCCAAGCGCTGGGGTTTAATAATAAACTAGAGGAGTAGAAGAAATTCCCGCAGAAGGCGGCGAGGAAGAGGAGCGGTGAGAGACCGGATACTGAGCGGCGTTTGTGGTTTAGATAGATCTGGGGCAGACGGGAGGAGAGGTAGAGGAAGGTGGAGGACCAGCCGATGATTATGCCTAGGAGTCTGATCGTTGATTCGTCGAAGAAGACGAGTGTGGTTGCTGATGTGGTAATCGGTGCTGCGCGGGAGATGTTGAAGAACGTGGAGAACGCTAGCAGAATACTTGATGTCCTGCTGCTGTTCGTCGTGATAACAGACGGCGGCGGAGTAGCCGTCACAACCGCGATCCTCAACTCCTTATCCCTCCCACTACCACCCTCACTCGGCCGCCTAACATCATCAACGGGGACAGCTTCATACCCCGAATTCTTAGAATACTGAATCCACTGCCAAACCAACACCACATCAACCATAACATAATACGCCGCCACGACCTTCTGAAAAGTCATCTGATCCAGAAGTACAGCCCCGATCAAATTCGACGAGTCCCCGAAGCACCATATCAGGATGAACAGGAAACTCAGCGATTCCGAAGATTTCAACCTGTAATTCTTAATGATCTGGGGCAGTTGGGCGAACAGCCAGGAGGTGATGCTCAGGGCGCCGCAGAGGGAGGAGAGGAATGTCAGGGGAGTCGGCAGGCATGTTTGCAGCTGTTGGGAGACGAAGACCAGGAAGGCGTTCTGCGGGTGGCAGTACGGGAGGGATGGTAGTGGGACGGTTGCGTTCCCGGAGAGGATCGAGGAGTCCGTGAATCGGGGTTTTAGGAGAAGGGACTCCATGATGTCTGAAATGCAAAGTTAGTACCTAGGTATCCGTCTCCAATAAAATAAATAACCGTCGAAGCATTAAATAAATCGTCGGACCCGTTGAAGCCGTGCAATTGTGTTGCCGCCGTCTCCAACACAGCGCAACAGCATCACAAGACAGCTTCGTCCCTCACGAGCCACCCAAACAGGGGAGAAAGAAGAAGTCACTAACCGGTACCTCTACCTCCAATCTCTCAACCTCCGTTACCGCTGCTCCAACTCTTCACTCTGTCCTTTAAGCTTTTATCTCCGCTTCCGAGTTTTCCCTTTTTTCCCTTTCCCTTCCCAGAAAAATAGTCGGTCTGAGTCGATGGTGATATGAGATCTAAATATATCTCTCCCTCGGCCCTGAGTCGGTGATTCCCTCGTATCGAGAATATCCTTATCTCTGTCCTCCTTCGGTCCCGATATCCAGATAAGTAAGTAGGTAAAGATAATAAAACCCCAATAAACCTCAGAAAAGAAGTAAAAGAAATGGTTCAGAAGAAGTCAACAGCTTTAAAGGATCTAAAAGAATAAGTCACAAGAAGGAAGTCTATTAAGGAAGGGCCCTCCGAAGGAACGCCAGACCTCGCAGTTCTTATGACTTCCCGAAGCACTTCCCTATCAAAGAAAGGGGTGGCCGGCCGCGCCGCATCAAAACACCCACCTTCCAGCTTGACATCGCCCGTGACCGGTCCCTTATCTTTCATCTCACCAGTGTTTCCTTATGATCCTATCATTCCTTGACCATTTTGCTTTTTCAAGGGTGTTTTGCTTTTTGACGCACGCTTGCTCACACTACACAGCCTGAGGAGAAGGCTGCGGTCTCATCCGATATCTTGTTTTCGACGACTACATTTACATTTTACACAAGAAGAATATTAAGAGAAAAGAAGGTCTAGATTTAACAGTGACAACGACCTCATGCACCTTAAACCCCGAATCTCAAAATTAAACCCAAGATCGATAGATCTCATCTCAGCCCTTCCATTCCACCAAGAAGACCCTCTCCAGATCCAGCCCGATCGCATTCCCCAACCCCAAGCGAACAGGGTCTCCGCGAACCACCCAATAAAACCCCCCCAAAACTCTCCTGACCTACACTAGCCTCTGACGTCGGTCGGGATCTCAAAGTCTCTACTTTAAGTACCTGCTACGTTAAGTACTCTTTTTACGGTATAAGATCTAGTTATCGCATGGGATCTCGCATGATCAATCCTTACCATCCCACGGCTGTATCATGATATCAAACCAAACCTCCTCGGAGAAGTCAGCTAGAGATAGGTAAAGTAAAACCATCACAAAAGGTATCTCCAGCTGAATCCCTCGCAACTCGCACTCGCATTCCCGCAACCGAACACCCAACCCGACCACCCGAATAGTCCCTAAAACCCGGAGCTCAACCTCCTCCAAAAAAACAAGCCCTGCATAAACCAACCGCCCAAAGTAACCAGAAAATACCTTAACATCTCGTAACACAAATACCCTCCTAGATAACACTCTCCCATCAACCCTGTCGCCTCTTACCCAACGTTAACGAGCTCACGAACTAGTAAACTAAATTCAATAGAGCTCACACGACCGATAACTACCCCATCACGTTCCAACCTAATTTAATATTATACCAAGTATCTAAACTTCCTCGTAACTTAAGCTTAAACTTCACCACCCGTGCCGTCACTAATCAACTTAGTTGACGCCCATGTGTCAACCGAATCATCACCGTTACGCCTTATCGGAACTCACAAGATAGAATACACGTCGATACTTATCTACTATAGTATTAGTAAAATGAATGATATCAATAGCATCTGACTCGAACCCATCAAACGGCGCCCTTGCATTAGCCACCCTCTCTCGAAAAGAAATAGCCACTGTTCCAAAGTCGAGTAAACTATGAATTCATGAATCGGACTAGGTAAATACACAGCGGTGAACCTCCATCACCCACAAATATAAATAAAAATACAGTGCAAAGACATCGCAGCTACTAATAGCAGCAAGATTCTGATTTTTAATAGCTTCAAAAGAGGAGAGAAAAGAAAGAATGTCCAATTCCAAAAGAAAAGACCAAAAAAGTTTTAAATCCCACCGCCATACCCATCCTATCCTACCCATTTTGTTAAACCCCCATAGGAAGTAAAAAAAAAAATAAAGAAAAGAAAAAGAAAATCAAAATGATAAAACTACAAAAAACAACCAATGAACCACACTAAAAATCATCGCCGTGCTTCCGCTTCCAATAAAAAAAACCATATTACACAAGTAACTACTTTATGAATATAAAAAATCCCGTTCCAAACCAGGAACTAGAACCGAATCCCAACCGTCTTACCGCCTTAATTATAAAAGTCTCAAGGGAATAAAATATATAATAATGCTGATGATCGAAGAGAGAAGGTAATGAATGTTACCTCCCAACCTCCACAACCCTCCTCCCCGCCCCCGCCGTAGCCTCCGCCGCCTCCGCCATCCTCTCCTTCACAACCTCATACGTAGTCCGCACCACAATCCACGTCTTGCTCCCCCAGCTGGTAAGCATCGTGAACAGTACAAGAATGAATATCGGGAGCTGTTCATTAAAATATTAGCATATACCCACTAAATCAGTGATGGTGAAAAAGAAACATACCCAGAAGAATAAAAGTCTCCGATCTCCCTTAATCCTCTTCATCTTCTCGTGGTGTATTCTCAACGTCTCTTCCTCTTCGACCGTCAACCGTCTCGTTTTGCTCTTGATCAGGCTCTTCGATGACGATGATGATGAGGATATCGTCCGCCTCGTCGCGCTTTGAGTCGTTACCGCCGTCGCGGCTGCAACCTTGGCGTCCATGGCTTGGGCTATTGCCTCCCCGATAACGCGTAGCTTGGTATCCCCGTCACCGCGAGATGTACCATCCGGGTACAACTCCTCGTACGCAGGAGGTGCATTAGGAGGCGAAAACAGCTCCCACCATTTATAGTCCGAGTTGGGACTACCCGTCTCCTCCACATCCCGCGGTGGAGGTACAGGAGCAGCCGCGTTATCAGCCCCGACGACCCTCTGCCCCTGCAGCAGAGCATTAAACCTCGCCGTCTGACCTTGTAAGTTCTGCAAGTTAAGATGCATCTGATGCTGGAAGTTCTGCAGGTTCAAGTTCGGAAGGTTCCAGTTCATATTATGGAAATTCGGCAGATTCAACGTCAGATTCGCCAGCTGCTCTCGGATAGCCACCAACGCCGCTGCGGTCGCCGCCGCCGCAGGAGCAGCGTTGGCCTCATCGACCTGCATATCCGCTGTTAGCGGAGAAACCTCCGCTAGAGAAGCCAGGTTGCTCTTGCTAGCGCTGCGAGACAGCGGCTTATCCGTCGTCCGTGGTATCATCGTCAGCTTGCCCGACGCCAGATCCCTCAGATTACGCCCACTGAACGTCCTCTTAGGTCGGATCCACAGCTCCTCGTCCTCCGCTTCATCGTCATCCTCAGTAGCCTCATCCGACTCCTCATCATGAGTAGAGAACGGCTCCCAATTCGCCATAGCCGAAGCAATGCTTCCGCTACGGCTTCTGCGGCCGCCAGTGACCCTACCGGGAGCGCTGGAGACGCTGCTGACAGATGGGCGACGGCTCCTAGTCCGCCTGATACCCAACTCAGCACGAACATCCTCAGCCTCGGTAAGATCTTCGGGGGCGACACCGCTCAGGCTGACGATGCTGATATCGGCCTTGTTCAGTCTCAAGCGTCGTACGATGTCCTTGTGGCCCTTGAGCACCGCGAAGTGGGTCGGCGTGAAACCGCCCTTGTCCGCGGCATCGGGGTTGGCGCCGCGAGCCAGCAGGGCAGCGGTGAACCGGTTGTACCCGAGAGAACAAGAAAGATGCAGCAACGTCTGCCCTTGCCTGTTCCTCAGATTCAGCTTAGCCGGGAACGGCGAATCGTCCATATCAATGATATCCAGAAGCTTGAGCAGCTGAGCTTCCATATCCATCGAAGGCAGCGGCGACTGCAAGAACTGTAACGCCTGAGCATTATAGTTACCCCCAGAATGGGTTCGGCCTCCACCGATGGAGCCTCCGGCGTTTCCGGGGCTCTTCTCGTCCATCAGCAACCTCATCGCGATGTCCTTCGGCGGCTCGATCTTCCCACTCCATTTGGCATTGATCACTTGCAACGCCAGCGCCAGCATCTTCTGCTCCGTATCATCCGTGTAGATAAATCTGCCCGGACGACCCGGTAACGTCAGGTTCGCCTGAGCAGCGTACCTCATAACGACGGGCACGCTACCGGGTGTACTCGACGGTGGCAGCAAACAAACGATGGTGGTGTCGCTCCAGTACTCGGTCCGGGGGGACTGCTTGTCACCGAAGTAGACGGTATGAGATCGCTGGAAGCCGCTGCCGAGGATCGTAACCTCGATACCACCCTGGCAAGGACCCTCCGTGGGCACAATACGGGTGATATCGAAGGGAAGAAGCGCCTGCGAGAGCTGTCCGTTGGCGACGTTGAGAAGCTGGGACTGTACTTGTGCGAATTGAGCAGGGGTGAAGACCGGTCGCTGTCCCTGTGGAACACTAAACTGCTGTACGGGGCTCGCCACCCGTGACGGAACACGCGACCCCTGAGCGGACGTCGGCGCGGAGAATATCTGCAGTCCGTGAAGGCTGTCGATGCTCTGGTTACGGTTATGAAAGCCGAAGTAGTTGGGCGCCGCGCCATTCTCCAAAGGCGTGGAAGGTGTGAAGGGCACGGGCTGCGATTGATCAAACATGCCACCCATCGTGACGTTCTGACTCGAAGGGGTAAAGGGTTGCTGTGTGAACTGTGATTGCGACGCCGACGGCGCGGATGTGTCTATCTTGGTCATCGTGAGCTCGGATCTAGCCTTCGCCGATGGGTTGGCTTTCCGCTTCTTCGCAGACGGCCCGGCGGTGGCGGAATACGGGGGCGGCGATTGCATGGCCCCAACCGAAGACTGCCGCGAGTTCTGTCTCGAATGGTTTGTCTTGCCAGCCTTTGACGGCCCGCCGATTTGACCCATCGCTAGGAGATTCGTATCCGAAGCAGAGTAAGGAAGCGCATTGCTAGGCGGGGCTGGAGCGACCGGGACAGGTCCAGGAGCGATGGCGGAAGGGGACGTGGCGCCTTTCAAGGGAGGAGCAGCGGCCACGGCTTGTTGGGCGGCCGGCTGCGGGGGCGCGTTGGTCTTGTGGTCATCGGTGATGAGGATGGGAGGGGTGATGTTCTGAGCGACGAGGTTGTCGTTGTGATCCTTGATAGTGAGAATTATCCTGAACCCGCTCTTCTCGCTTTGATGTCTGCAGTAGCAAGCTATCCTCATCGGAAGCCATATCTCCGCGTTACCCTCGATAGATGAGACAAGCTCCCCATCATTGGCCTCCATCTCCGCCTTCTTCTGGGCCTCCGGTGGACCCCACTCGAGGACCTCCGAGCAATTGAACACAATGATCCGTTTATTCTCATCGCGTGCCCATGATTCCTCCTCCTCCACCTTCTTGATCTTTTTCCGCGCCGCACGTTTCCGTTCTCGGGTAATACAGCCGGAGCAGATCCGGACCTCGCCGCCGTTCAGCGGCTTGTCCTCTTCGGCGGTGTATCCTTCCTTCCCATCCTCGCCTACGGACTTTCCGGACCCGAAAATTCTCTCCTGCAGAGGATCATCGATCGCTCGCCGTAGCACCCTTTGTAATAGCTCCGGATTCCCCTCGACAGCGGAGGCGCATATCAGACTCGTGTACAGCTCCAAGGTATCCGTCGTTTTCTGGCGCGACGGTTTGGATAGTAACTTGGGTTTCGAAATCGTATGCGTCGGCAGGTGCAGTTTCGTCACCCCCGGCGGCAGCGGTGCCAAGTTCAAATTGACCCTGATCTGCGTCTCCACTCTCGATTTCTCGTTTATCCTCCCGCCGGACTGGTCACCTCTGAGTGTCAGTTTGTACCCGAAGTCGCCGTTGGCCGGTGTCGGTGTGTAGGCGAGCATGTTGGGCATCGGCGAAGCACTGGAGAACGAGGACGGGCTCCACATGTTGCTGATGCTGAACGCCTTCGTCGGACGGAACCCTGTAGATTTTAATAATGTCGACGCCTCCTCCTCACCTGATGTGCTCGTCGAGTTGTGTCGTTTCCCGTTTCGCTGCTGGGGAACTCCGTTCGTGGCGGAACTCGCGGGCGAAGGGTGGCCGTGTGTGTCGAATGTGAAGGAGGCGAGTGCCTCCGTAGAATTCGGCGACAGCGTAACGGAGGACCGTCTCTTCTTGCGGTTGTTGTACGCGGGCGTCGAGACGGGAGGTGGCGCGTTGTCCGGGTTGAAGCTGACCTGCGGATTCAGCGTCGACGGGTTATCCGTGAAGTACCTGGGCACGCTGGACTGTCGCTGGGCCTCGATTTTCACGGCTAACGGCGAGCTGGCGGCGCTCTCGAAGTCGAAGAATTTGGCGGTGTCGTCGACGGCCATCTTGTCCATCCCCAGCGAGGCACCCAGGTGCGTCGTCGCGGGTCCCAGCGGGGTAAAATTGCTGCCGAAGAACCCATTCGACGAGGAGGATAGCGGGAATGTGATGGTGCCGCTGGTCTCGTCGAGCATGGGGAAGTCGTCCTCGACATCGTTCATCATCGTGAGTCCGTCGGGACCTTTGACGCCGGGGATCTGAGGCGGGGAAGATTCGGATGAGTTTGGGGAGGTATTGACCGATTTCGGCGACTGCTCCTGTGACTCGGGAGGAGACGGCGAGCCTACGAAGTCTATCGTGTCAGTGAGGGTCTTGAGCTTTCCGGGTCGGTACCCGAGTGGTGCCGTACCAGCGCCACCGCGAAAGGCGAAGATGTCGTTCCCGCTCTCGAACGGGGCGAGCAGGTAGTCGTTGTCGAGCCCCAACAAGTAGGAGGAGTCGGGACCGTTTATCGAAGCGGCGGCGGCGGCAGCAGCAGCAGCATTGTGTGCATCTCCACCCAAAGATTGAAGAAGGTCGTCCTGATTTGTGAAATCTGCAAAGTTGAAGTCTCTTCCGTCGGTCATGTGTGAGGGTTCCGACTTCATGCTGCGGTCTTATACCCGAGTGCGTGTGTATACGCCCGTGTCGTGGGAAAAGAAACGCTGAGCCCTGAATATCACTTCCAAGACGGTTCCCCTCCTCGAAGACACGCAGCTATCGGATCGAGTATATATCCCCCCTCCTTCTTGGAAAGTCGGTAAAATGTAATGCGCCTTTGACGGCGGATGGGATCGGGGGGCGTTGAGTCAAAAGGGACAAAAAGGTTGTGGACTATCGAGAACCTGGAAATTCGAGGAGGTTAACGTCAGCAAAGCCGCATCCTCAACAAAAAAGAGGACCCTGCAGGCACCACCACCACTTGACCAGAACGTACCGAGGCAAGTTACGTTTTATGTCCAGGAAAGTCCGGTCGACAGGGCTGCTAGCGTGGGTGCGATATATGCAAAGTACTTGAGTAGGTATACACGGTCAGGGTATAATGCCAAAAAGCTACGGATGACGACAGAATATTATAGCAGTTCGAGACGGGAATATATTGGCGAGACAGCCACGAGGGGGGTGCAAGATGACAGGCTGGCCCTCCAACGAAGGATGCGAACGATCGAATGGACGAGAAGAAACGAAGGGAGTGAATTGGTTGATTAGCGGTGATGAATAGATGGATGGTGGAGGTCGGGATATTAAAGTGCGGACGGCGCTCCGACGTGCAAAAGGCTCCGAGAGTTTTTCGGTGCGAGTGGGTGGGTGAACGTGACTTAGGTTGACGTGCGTAATGTGACTGGGTCGATAGGACTGTGGTATCGGGAGAGCCAGTATCAGGAGGAGGTGAGAGGTAGCGGGTAGAGGGAGGGGAGACCGGCCAGCGTCGCAGCTGATGTCGATGGTCGTCGTCGTCGTCGTCTTCCCCGATGGCCTCGAGAAGGAGGAGAGGAGGAAGTTGGAGTTGGTTGCGATGTCGGCGTAGTTCTGGGCGGCCGGCTGCGTAGTCTTCAGCACTGGCTGGAATTTGCCTGAATCGAGAAAACTCTGCACAGGAATTAAAACCTCAGTCCCGATCAATCATATCCTGTCGACGGGCGTATTATAGGGATAGATGAAATGAGAGAGAGATATAACATACCGGAGACGGTGTACTGTCAGAACGGTCCCCTTCCGGCTTTCTCACCGTCGTTCTTACTCAGCTGTCTCTCCTCGACGTCAGGTTCTTCCTGCGAATTCCGGCGGGACGAGGACACTCGAAGCGGACGTATAAAAATGCCTGTCACGACGCAATTAATTGGCCGGTACGCAAGGTAAATATGATATAACGATGAAGAAACGAATACAAAGCATCTACATCTCCTGTCTTTCCGAATCCAATAAACCCAATATCAGAACCAACGGGGCCCTCCAGGCTGATATAGAGGCTCCTTCCGTTCGATACCTTCTATCGATTCTTCTTCCTTCCTCTGACAAGGGCTATCGATACTAGTCCGAATCGATCACGCTCGACTCCGACCCTGTCAAATGTCAAAGAAAGAAGATTCGTAGGTAAATGCCGCTTGCCTGTTCGATACCCTCACACATCGAACCCGGTCCCGGCAGCTGCTGTTCCTGACGGCACGGCCTATACGCATCATGTAATTAAGTGCGAGATGTCTGCATGCACGGCACGATAACCAGCATCCTGAATCGAAACAGCTAAGCTCGGTTCACTCTTTGCTTCAGGCTTTTTCCAACCACGTTCCGTAAGTATCTCGACATCTCGACTAGCAGGGAATGCTGACGGTCTGCATGCTTCTGGTCTGGAAGAACCGTGGCCGGGAGGTACCGCCTGTGATTCCAAGCCAGGATTGCCCAGCGAGGCCGGATTCCTGCCTTCATTTTGGCTTGTGCCGTCGACAGAGCATCCGCACGACTCGCTTCTCTCTTTCAACGGGACGGCCAGTTTTTTATTGTCTCTTGTCTCTTCCACCTGAACATGATTGGATAGTTCTTTGTATCCCGTCTGTGCCAAAAAAAACGTTGTAACGTCTTTTTATTTCTGGATCACAGTCAATTAATATCAGCCAGTGCTCGGACGCCACCTCGGTCCGGCGTATTCTCGTCCAAGTCGCAATCGAGCGTTATTTTCCTCATTACGCCTTCTTTCCTCTTTTATCCCCATCTTGGCCGAGTACCCATCCGGTGGTACATACACACTTACATCCATTGCAAGATACCAGTATACTCAGTACAGTACCGTATAACCCAAAAAGAAGATTTGTTTATCAGTGGCTTAGCTAGAGATGGCCATTAGCAAATGCACAAAAAAATCCGATAAAAAAAATACGCATCCCGTTAGCCTCCTCACTATACGAGCCATTCCCGTATCGGCTGAGCTTAGCTGATACGCTTGATACCGATATGATATGATGTGATACGAGCGTATACAATGTTATCAGCTAGAATATCTAAGGATTCACTCAATCGGGTATCTTGCCAGCAGCCACTTCGGAAAGACTCAACCGAGCCGTCTCGTCTCGGACCAAAGGCAAAGTCTATACCGATTCGCCATCAAACGTAATCATAACCCATAGGTCGCGATCGATAGAGTATTAGAAGAATACAAAAACCTTCAAGTCGATACTTTCCACTAAGAATCAAAGGTTAAACCATCTCCACCAATAACCCACCACCCAATCTTCACGAGCAAACTCAATACCCCTAGCTAAACAGATACGAACCCAAAAAGAAACACCATCTCCACTCCCATGCATATGCAGTGTCACGGCTAACGATACGCCCACATCTGCACCTCCACCTCACGAACAAGGAGCTCCAAATGCACCGTACATACTACATACATACACTAACTCCTCCAAAAAACAAATACCCAGCCTTATCACATCCTCAATGCATACCTATAACTTATAACGATATCATATATCGATATCATACCACTCAATCATCCCCTCTACCATTCCTACACTAATTATAATCCTCCCAAAACCTAAACTTCACCTCCCAACTAGCCTTCTATTAATAATCACCAAAAACCCGTCCCTGACCCTCCCGTCTCCCGTCCCCCCCTCCTCTAACCGTATCCAACCCCAACCCCCCTGCTAGACCACTCCAAAGACATCCACCGCCCACGGGTAGATCCCTCATCTACGCCTGACCTGACCTGACTTCCCGTAGACGTTTCCTTTCGACGCATGTGATAGCGACCTAAACCAATTTACCTAATATCTGCAGAACATAGGGGTTACATGCACATCAAATATTCACCCTAGGTCGACGATGTAGACGAGCCATATGCATGCATCATACTCTATAATACACCACATAATCTTAACACTAATTGAGATCAAAGTGCAATACATTCGAATAAACTGTAAATACCCAGAAGTTACAAATAACATGCAACAACGTATAACATACCGTCTAAGAAAAATCTCTATCACAGGTCCCTCCAAAATATACACACCGAAAGAGCTAAAAAAAACTTACATTCAAAGACCGAATAATTATAAAGAAATGAATGCATGTTACAATAATATCAACAAAAACAAAGAACGATCGCGATCCCCCCAGTTTATGCTTATTACAATCCATCCCACCCCCCGCGTAGACCATACCATCCACCCATCACATCGTAGAATTCGAACCTCACTTACAACTTTTGTTATAAAAAAACCATACGAACCCGATGAGTATGCTCAATGGGGAGTTTCAAAAAAGAAAGAAAGAAAGAAAAACTTAAACATGCATATGTATTCCATCTACTCATCATCATCATCTCCTCCCCTATTCTTACCCTCGCTGTTCAAGTTCCTGAGCCGAATACTCCCCCCCTGCCCCGACGACGTAGAATTCCCACTCGAAAACGCGTGCGCGTTCTGATGCCCGGGAACCTCCAGGAACTCTCGAAGTTTTTCCTAAAACCAGATTGTAAAGATTAGCTCTCATACTTTTGTATCCGAATGAAAAGAATATAATAAACCTACCTTCCCAACCTCCAACGCCTGTCTCCCCGTAGCCCCTCCCACCGTCATGATAGGTCCCCACAGGTTCAACGTATGCGCCACATACGCCCCAACCGCCGCAAGTATCAGCATGACAAAGTACAGCGGGTTCCGGATAACCGCCCAGAACTCGTTCCAACCTAGCACCACCAGCAGACCGTAGAACCACACGGGGATCTGAGAAACGCTCGAGATCGTGCCTCGCTTGGCATCGACGAAGGCTTGGTCCGCCTGCCTGTTGAAGCTCTCGGTCAGCGATGTGATCCTGCCCGGTGTCAGGATGGTGAAGGTCTTCGTTGACGTCGGGGATGCGATGTCTTCTTCCTCTTCGTCTTCGATGCTAGCGTTGGCCTCTTCGGCGCCCTCGGGGGTATCCCCGATGAAAGCTGCAAGTGGCGGTTTGCTACCATCCTCGAGTTGGAAGGTGGCCAGGTCCGGGATCAACTTCATCACCGTCTCCTTGCTCTTCGCGAACGTCCCCTCGATATCCTCGCCCGCCTTCCACACCCTCGGCACCCCCTGGTCATCATATCGGAAATCCTTGTCGAAGTACCCCATCAACCGCGTGATCAAACTCTGTTCTTTAGTTTCCTCATCCAGTATAGTCCTCAACACTTTCCACGCCCGCTTCTTCAGCTTATAAACGGCCTGCTCGTTCTCCTCAGAAGTAGCGTTCAGTGCCGTCGATCTCTGGGTGAAGATGGCGATTTGATCGGTCACCCCGGTCGTGAAAAGCGTCCAGATACGCGGGTACAACGTCGGTGAAATAGTCTTGAACATATACGCGACACCGTCGTCCTCAGAGGTAAACTTGGTCCTCAAGCTCTTCTCCATACGGGCCAGCAATCGGGTCATCTCCTCCCCACGCAAACGAGTGGCACCCTCATCGAGTTCCTTTTCTACCGCGTGCAGCTCGTCGGTATAGCTGAAACCACCATCCAAGCTACACGCCTCAGCTTCGGCGGTGAACTCCGCGAGAACGGCCGCCCGGGTCTCAGTGACAAGGGACGCAAAGTCAGCACCGGACCTCTTGATACCCTTTTGAATGGTATCGGCGAACACGGCAATGGCGTTCTTGTGCGCCGCGGTAAGCTGAGCCACGTAGAGAACCTTCAACCTAGCCTGCAGCTTCTTTTCAAGATCCTCAAGTTTGCGCTTATACACAACTTTGTGGTAACGACCCGCCTCTTCCTTGAACTTGGTGAGCGCGGTATCCAACGCAGACTTCATCGCCGGCCCCAGGCCCGCTTGTACGACCTTTTGATTAAGTGCCGCCTCGAAGGGAGTGACTCCTTCGTCGAAGAGCTCAACGCAGACCACCGAGATCTCGTCGCAACGGTACTGAGCGAGAAGCTCCTGCTGTGTGGGGAGATCAAGGTCCTTGTTTTCGGTAATCATCCGCCAGATGTTACCGGCGTAATGCGGCAGACCGTCAGCGGGGATACGACGGTGATAGGCGGGTAGGAAAACACCGGATTTGGTGGTATCCAGAACACCGTCCGTGGAGTAATTCGCATTCGTTGGGCTTTCCTCGCGGAACCTGAGCTTGAGTTTCTGTGTTTCCGACTTGAACTGTTCCGGTTGCAGGAGCTTATGTGGTAGAGTAGTGAAAGTGAAGTCGAAGAAATCACTGATCGATGACGATTCGAGACCCGGGGGTTTGGACAGGCCATGCCAGATGCCGTTCAAATCCGCGAGCAACGTGTTCTTGAGATTCTCGAGCGGAGTATGACCGATATGGTCACGAATAACGAAGAACAGAAGCGACCGGTGAACGGTAGACTTGTCCTTCTGGAAGAGCTGCAAGTTGACCTCGAAGACGGTCTTCAGCAGACCCATATTCGCACCCTGGTAGAGACCGACCTGGTGCTCCCATATGTTCACGATGAGAACCTCAGAGGTGGCAAGGGCGAACAAAGCGGACTTTCGTTCGAAGTCCTGGTCCTCCCCGCGTTCTCTACCATCGGTTCCCTCGACGTCCATCACCAAGATGTTTTTCCCCAAGTGGGGCTGATTGGGATCTGACGAGGCGTCCGGATCCGTTGCTAACGACATCCAGATACCCTTTGTCGTCTGCTGTCGCTTTGATTCCGACATGACCGGGAATGATGTATTGAACAGGTGGTTCAGCAGTGTCGATTTCCCTGTGGACTGTGAACCGAAAACAGAGATCAAGTGATACGAGAACCCGGCCTGGAGAACATTGGTAGCGGTGAGATACTCCGGCATCGTCGAACTTTAATAAAGAAAAACGTAAGCTATACCGGCCTTCCACAGTGCTCAAGAAGACCGAATACATCGGCAGAAAGGGACGCACGTAAACTCCTTGTTCTCGTCGATAACCTGGATTCCGTGGCCAAACTCGCCCTCATCGTGGTCACCATTGGCGGCGGACCCGTTGATGCCGTTAGTCGTCATATTCGTGAGATGGAAGCTCTACAGCCCTGAGCGAGGGGTCTTGGTGGGGGGTTCTGAACGATGTCGATGTTAACGAAGGGCCGGTCGAAGCTATCTTAGCTGCCGTAATCCGAGAACCCGAAAGCTGCAGCTGTAATAAGCGGTGATACCTCGGTCTGGACCCGAAAATGTGGCTTCGAATCGAATTCGAATGTTCGGAGGA
This sequence comes from Arthrobotrys sphaeroides, assembly GCA_036971245.1. Taxonomy (NCBI): domain Eukaryota; kingdom Fungi; phylum Ascomycota; class Orbiliomycetes; order Orbiliales; family Orbiliaceae; genus Arthrobotrys; species Arthrobotrys sphaeroides. The sequence continues at coordinate 445,407 of JAJTTW010000019.1, forward strand.
ATGTGCTGTTGTGCCCTTTCGGTGTGAAATGGTTTCCGCAAACTGTTGGGCTGGCTTGCAGATAAAAGGAAATCTGGGAAACAAAGGGAGGTCAGGAGAGTGCCTTGGCCCGTCCATGTGCCCGTTTTGGCGCGGTGTTGAGGAATGGCAACTTGTCGTCACGCCGGAAGAAGCAAATACGGCCGGACGTCAACTCCAACAATACCAACACACCGCGCATATCTGACAGCACTCTCGCGCGCCATCCCTGCGGACGTCAGGTTATTTTCGTATTCGAGGCGATGGTTAGTGCGATTGGGAGGTGATATCAATTATTTATTGACGTCTACAAATATTCATGGCCCCTCTCTCAAAAAAATAAAAAAATAAAAAAAGAAGAAGAAGAAGCAAGCGGTTAGACCAGTTTACATGTGTACATGTCCGGAAAATGTCCGAGAGCCAAGGGGTACTTATGCATACGGGATCAATGATGGTTCGGGAGCTCTGACAGACGCCACCTTGCTGGGCTGCGGGGTAGTCTTATTTCCGGGGTAGCATCACACGATCAGGTTTCATTAACAGATCAAATACTAATGCACTAGGCTGGCGACTGAGCTGGTCGACCCGGAGTGGCTGATACCCCTCCTCCTCGACAAATACTAGTTCATTCGCGGGAGTATATCATGTATATTGACTTATCATAGCCCGTGGACCCATATAATATGATTAAAATATCGTAGATACAACTTTGAATGTAAGCTAAACCCATAACCATATGTACAGAAAGAAACCTCGTGGAACCTCAAGTTAAAAATAGTACTCTGCAGGACCCCAAACTCCCGCACGTTAACATATATAATCAAACAACCAAAGAAAAATGAAAACTTATGATGCCGTCTGTGCCGGCGTGCCAACCTGTCCCTGCCACCACTCCACCTTCTCCGCCATCCTCTGCCCGAGCAAGTACATCCTCGTCTTCAACGCCTCATTCGTCTTCTCCAACGCTGCAATCTTGGTATCCTTCTCCGTCACCTGCGCCTCCACCTTCGATAACGCCGTTCCAAGTCTAGCTTTAGCCACCATGGACGCCTTCAGTTTGTCCTTCAGCATATCCTTCTCATCATTCGCCATCTGCAGGAACTTCTCCATGCTCGCCTCTGTCTCCTTCATCCGTTCCATCGCGCTCCTAGCCTCTCCCAGCTGTTCGCCGTTCGATTGAGCTTCCTCTAGCAACCGTTTCGTCTTATCGCACTGCGCTGTAACATTCTCCAGTCTGATCTTAACAGTCTTCAGCTCATTTGCAACCGATTGCTTCGCGGCACCCGCCTCCTGGAGTTGCTGCTTCAACTCCTCCTTATCGGCTCTAGCCTCTGCGATCTCACCCTGGAGTCTTCTCCGTGTAGCGTCGAGCTCCATCAACTTAGGCACCAGCTCCCTATTTTGCTGATCCATCGCCGTCAATTGTCCCATGAGCTCCGATTTCTGCTGCTCGTACTCGCTTCGAGCGGAATCGTTCGCAAGGTTAAGCCTGTTCCTCTCTGATGAATACTCCGCCTTGACACGTTCCATCTCCGTAGCATGGCCTATCTGGAGGTTCGCCACATATGCAGCGTGATCTGCGCGGAACCGGTCCATCTCCGTTGCGTGTGCTGCTTTATACCGATTAACCTCATCGTTATGCGCGATCTCCATGGCTTGTATATTCGCCAGATTGTCCGATTTCTCTCGTTCGATGAGCCCGGTTAGCCGTTTGGCGGTTTCGGTCTTATCCGCTTCCAGTCTTTGCGAGTAGTTTTGCCAATCGACCATCGTCTGCTTCATTTGGTTCGCCGTGGTGGCGAGTTCGTTGAACTGTCTTTCCTTTTCGGCGATAACTGTGGAGTGGGCTTGCGCTGAGTTTTGAAGTTTATCGATGAGACCTTGGCGGTCTTGCGCTGTCTTTTCGACGTAGATGTCGATGTTGGCTTTGTAGGTTTCCCATTCGTTGATTCGGTCGAGTGAGCTGGCGTGTAACTTTTCTACCTCTGCTAAGCGAGTACGGAGGTCTGACAGATCGGATAGAAGAGCCGTGTGCTCTGAGGTGGAGAGGAATACCCCATCTGTCATCCTAGGCTGCGCATCGCTCGGGTTTCTATAGCATGGATTGTTAGGAGACTAGCGATAAGAAATCGTAGGGATGGGGGTACGTACGAGAAAACCGAGTCGTGCCGGTTGGTACTTGTTTCTGAAGGGGTGGCTACAACCGGGAATAAAGACATGCCCTCCGGAAGTATGACTTTGCTGGCTTCCCTCTTGTCCTCTGCGGCCTTCATCTGCTCATCGTGAGACGGACTCACAACATCGAGTTCTTGGCGTTGGAAGCTCGGGTTCCCTGATGGTGGTTCTGGGAATGTCGGTATGCCGTCTAATTCAGCGACAAACGAGGGGTTCCCGCCATAATAGCCAGTCAGGTCTGGTATGAAGTCTTCATAGGTCATGCTCCGTTGCGATGCTGTGGCGGACGGCGGCTCTGGGAAGTTGCTTAGGCTGTCGTTGCGGAAATGCGGGTTCGAGGTAGGGCTGACGGCGGAATCTCTGTTCGACTGAGGCGGGAAGGCAGGCCCAGCGGACGAAGGCCCTGCCGGGTCTGGGGCCACAGCGGGCGGAGGCGGAGGCGGAGGAACCGGGAGGTTTGGTAAGTTGGGATTTGGTGATACACGCCCTGAAAGTGTCCGTTTATGCTTGACAAACGCACTGGGCGGGGGCATCCCTCTGCTAGGAGTTCGCTGCAGTTTAGCAGGCGCCGTTGGAGGCGGCGGCGGCGGTGGGGGAGGCCGTGAAGGACTCGTTGGTTCGGTATTTTCGTGATACGACACCGGGGTCTCCGTACGAAACGGGTTGGCCAAAGGACCCATCGGGGGAATCATGACAGGCTGCTGCGGCTGATTAGGCATGCCTATTGGCGGTGGAGGCAGTGGTCCAGCCGGAGGGGGTTTAGGAGGCAAAGTTGGGGGAGTAACATAAACTGACGGGCTCGGAGGGACCATCAGTGAGCTTCGACTGGACGTGGGAAGCCCGGCCGATGGAACTAAAGCAATCGGAGAAAGTGAGCCCACAGGAGACCGATTGCGCCTCGGTGAAGCCATAGCAGAGGGTACATCGGGAGGAGGATATGAAGGAGAAGGGGGCGGGTTCGAAGCCTCTGTATTCGTCACGCTTATCGGGACTGTGCTAGCGATGCTAGCTGGGACGCTCTCGGTACTCTGCGCCGCCGACTTGATAGTCCCCTCGAATTGTTTTTTCGCCCTGGGTTTCGGCTTCGTGGTCGTCATAACGGAGTGCGACATCGGACTCATAGCCATCCACGGTCCCAACTGCGGTTGCTGTTGGCTCTGAGCAGCCACTCTCGCGCGCATTGATTCTTTCTTTTTTGAATCAGTAGTAGACGTGCTATCGACAGTTTCCGCTACACTTGATCTTCGATTCATCTGCGGCGAACTAGAGCCTTCCGCTTCCTGCGGCGCACCCTCGTTCGAGTGCTGGCTTTGGGTTTCATTGTCTTGGATCGAAGGAAGGCTGCTGCCGAATTTTGCGTTGTTTTTGTTGGGTTTTTCGTCGACCGTCGACTTGGACGACATTCGCCGGAGAAAGTGCTTCATTGCGGGCGGATTTTGGTCGAACGATGCGGTTGAGAATCTGTTTTCCCACGGACAATACGCCGAGGGCGCGAGTTATATGGTTTTTCTACAATTGATGGACTAGAATCCCGTTAAGGGGTATCCGTAGCGGCGAAAAAGAGCTCGAGCGGTCGTCATATACAGCGGGGAAACGGAAATGTCGAATGCATACAGCCGTAATTCGTTGTGCGACAGCCTTCTCGTTCAGCTCGTTTTTCGGGGGGGTTCGAGAGCGTGTGATATCGTCGGAATTAAGCCAATGGCGAAGAGTCGTCGCAAGCCGGACGTCGCACCCCTTTCCTCTGCATTCGCTCCGCTCGCGCTTCGGTATTGACTTTTGTGCTTCGTTCCGGAAAGAAATACTCTGAAGAGAACCGATCGATCTAGGATCCTCCGTTATGAAATCGATAATGAAAAAGGCGTGCGTATGTGGTGTGTATATAAGTCGTCTTGACCCAAAATGCGACGCCGCCTCTTAATGAAGAGCTATCCAGATCCTTGGAATTGCAAGGGTTCGGGAACAGCCCGCCTGGGACCTGTGCATCCGAGTCTTCTGACTAAAGTAACGACCTTGCCCGCAATCTTAAACGGACCACGTTTGGTCAACCGCTCTGCTGTAAATAGCCAGATAACAATAGCGTCGCTATTGAGAACTTTCTGTATGGTACTTTCGTATGGATCGCCCCGTCTGGTTTTCTCAACAGGCCGCCGCGCCACCGTGGAGGGGGTCGTGGGTGCGTTTGATAGTGGAGCACATGGGTGCACTGGAGGACACCATTTGTTTCGGCCTTGTCAACCCTGCTGGGCCCCCATTTGCCCAGGCTCTTGTCTCTCTTCTTCACGGTTTTGAGCCGCACCGTCGACGGGGGGAAGGATTCAAGCAAGGCTCCCAAATATGAAAACCGGCAACCAGGCAGTCGGACTAAAAGACTCACAGACCCGCCTTGCACTGGTTGGCCCATTAGGCGTCCGCTTCGACGCCCAATCGATGCACTCCAAGGACTCCATCAATAGGCCAGCAGTCCTCAGAGGGCTATGTCGAAACATGACAAATTAAGGCTGTCGCTAAGTGTGCCGTCGGGAGAAACAGGGAATGTGGAGGGAAAACCCATGTTCTTTTGGTGCGATAGCAGGTGCTTCAGCCAAGCGTTCGTTAGGAGAGGGAGACGATAAAGACCTCCACGACCCATCATGCAGCCGGAGCCTCTTCTGCGGTCACATCATTGCTGTATACATATTCTTTGGTATCCTCTGCAGAGTATTATTCAGCATTCGCGATTTTTCTTTCAACTGCAGCGCCGACGGGCAAGGGGGGACATACATACATATTTGAGGAGGGTACCGATTAATTCATAGTCCGGCTTTAATTCGCCCAACACGTCTGGTGAAATTACACGACGAATGAGCTGAACTTCACGAACGAGGCTTCAGGATTTCGTATAAAACCGGGACGGCGAAATCCCCCGGCACAGGAACACCGACGAGGGGACAACATGTTTGTGCTCTATCCCAAGCCCATTCCCAGCACTTCCACTGCTGCTAAACCCAGCCCCAAGTACGTTTCCTCCCTGTTTTCTGCTCTGCTCTGTTCTGTCCTGTCCTTCTCCTCCCACTGTCACCGTATCTTCACCATATCCTTACCGAAGCCCTCCGCCTTCCAAGGAGGCTTCCTTAGTTAGTCCGTAATTGCCTTCACAGTACTTATACGCGTATACGCAAGGCTTTTCTTAAATATCCCATTCGAGGCTGACCGGTTTTCTCAACATTTAAAAGACCGACACGGCCTGCAGGCGTGCTAGGTTTCCAAGCCGGCGGTGGTTCTTCAGCCTCAGGTTCAAACTCCAATGCAAAGAAGAATAGCGAGACTAGTCTCGACGACTACAGTTGGGCTTTAGAAATGTGAGTTAACACCGCTTCGCAATTGGAAAAGTACATAAAACGTAGTCTCGTCCGGTTCCGTGCATTTTACTCATCTTCGGTTTGATACTGCAGACCAGACGTCGATATCGCTCCTACGGAGAATCCTTGGAAATCCGAATTCAGTCCCCGAGCCCGGACGTCAGATGAAACTACCGTAGATAGATCTAAGGGCACAACGGACAGTAACGATCCCAAAGGAAAAAAGAAAGTAATAATGCCGACCTTCGGGTTCTTCAAGGAAGCCGCGAAACTGAAAGCCGCGGTGAGCCCGCCGACAAAACCAAAATATGCCGACCCCGCCAAAGCCGCTATAATAAAATCGTTAGAAGACAATGCGACATACGACGCGCTGTGGACATTATGCTGGGAGGTCAATCTGTCGTTCATGACCAGCGCCTCTGTGAACCGGAGTCGCTGCGTCAAATGTAATTCGGCACTCGCCGATTCAAACGGGAAATTCCATAGCGGCTTCGTGTCAACCGCGACGTATGTCAACTGTGGCCACACAACAAGGGGAGGTTTCTGCGTATGCAAAAAATGCGACGAGGATTTAGTTTTCGACATTACGACCGTTGGGGTCCCTTGTTTCGAGAAGGGGTGTAAGGAAGAACTCAAAGTCGACCGAACTATCGTTTCCGAAAAACTAGCGAACGAAAGGACCGGATTACTAGATGAGTAAGAAACGCTTCACACACTATCACTCTGCCTGCCATACTAACGCCTGATTCTTAGATATTTCGCTTTATTAAATACCTATCACAACGACAGCTTCGAATGCGCCATCTGTCTATGCGAAGTAGATAAACGGTTCCAGCCATCGGGCAAGGTTGCTCCAGGTTGCAAGCACCCGGAGTCATCCTGTTGCATGGAGTGCATCAAGTCCATGATCGACTCCGCCGTCCGTAACGCCATGTGGGGAGACCTCAAATGCCCCGAACTCGATTGTCAGGCGGCATTAGACACCGCAGCTGTAAAGAAATACGCGTCTGAAGCAGCCTATGCAAAGTAACTACCCAAACCTCACACTTTCCGCCAAACCAGATTAACTAACCCATACCTTTTTAGATTCGAAAAATTCCAACTAATGAAAGCCCTCGAAGGCGACGAGGAGTTCCGATGGTGTCCCGGCGAAAACTTTACATGCGGTCACGGGCAACTCCACCCGGAACGTGACTCACAGCCCCGTATCATCTGTTCTGAATGCGACACCCACCACTGCTACAGCTGCCGCGTAATCTGGCACCGCGGCCAAACTTGCGTACAATACCAATCGAGCCTAGCAACATCCCAGTCCGAAGCGCTTATCCTGAAAACCACCAAACGATGCCCAGCTCGCGGCTGCGGTGTCCCCATCGAGAAACGAGAAGCATGTCTAGAAGTATCCCACAGAGGCGGCTGCGGTACAAACTTCTGCTGGGATTGCAAAGCAATCGTCGGAAACGATATCCCCCACAGCGAACGTGTTGCCAATCGACATTTTAGCACCTGCAAGGCCATGGAAGTACGGCATTGCGACGGTGTAGTCTTCGTGGATAAACCACCAAAGGAAGGAAACGATAAATACCGAGACGGGTGGGCGGAGGACCCGAGCTACGAACGAAACGACAGACGGGACGGTGAACATATGTACTGCAGAGGCTGCACCAGGAACAGGTGCAAGGAAATCACGAGTGGTAATACCCCAACGAACATCGCGACAGTCACAGAGACAGTGGCTGCTGTTGCTTGAGTCATGGCAAATTGAGTCTTTGATGGTCTTGCATTATATCTGTTTAATGAGTATTGTCGGGTTTCATGATTTCCTTTTCTCTTGGATGGACACACTGCGAATTTTGGGAGGCGTTGGGCCCTTGAGCTCCGGTCAGGCTGGCATTTTCAGCGGGAGACCGACTGTCAGTATATTTTCTTTTACCATATACCGTAAAGCACTTTAATGCTCTTGCAATTTCTTCTTTTTCATTTCTTTACATTTTTTTTTTTTCTTGGACATGCTTCTATTTTCATGCCATTTGAAAGGAGGCTGACTTTGCCCCCTTTCTACTGTATATAGGCGTCTCAGGTAGTCAACAAAATAGTGCCAGTACTAGTACTCCTCTAAACCGTACTCTCCCTGCTCGAAGAAACGCCATCAGGGACCGTGGAGTGAACCGTGCTCGCCCTGCGACCCGTGAGCGCGTCCAGTTCCGTCAGCGCAATACCGAGAGCCAGGTTTCACGAAACCGATACTGGGCGCTTGGCTTGCTTGTCGTCCTGGTAATCCTTTATCCCTTCATCGCAAAGCGATTTGGCGCCCCTGGAGTACTCCTTGCGACGATTGTCTATGTCATCTGGGCGGCGAAGACCCTTTGATCGAGTTTGGAACTTCGTCTAGAATCAATCATACGGGACTATACAGAAGAGGTCATATATAAGATAAAAGCAGGAGCATATACTATATTTCAGGTTACACCGATTCGGGCGCTATATTTACACTGCATTTCACGGCGTTCTTGTATTTCTTTTTGGCATTTGGTCTGTTTTAAACTCTCCATTTCTTTTGGGCGACTCCGGACACATTTGTTTTTGTTCTTAAGGCGGAGGCGGATGACCTCCCAGGCTATTTGCTTTTCTCTCTCTATAGGTCTGCCGATAGAGTTAGCGGGCGTCTCTCGCAGCATCTTTGTACGACATCATCATGGTTATACACAGTAATCCTACAAGGATCATGCGTAGCTCTCCGGTTCCCGACCTCTCCAGATGGGAAGGGTTTATAGAGGCCCCTCTGTTACACACCAGAGTTATCGTCCGGGTGCTATGATATCACGAGGTCTCGTAACCGCTGTTATCTCTTCCAGAACGATAACCCGTATCGATAATGCCCACATCACTCCCCGCCCCCAATAAATCGAACCCAGATTTTTTTTCATCTCATTCCGAAATCTAGAATATAGCCAAATGTAGGAACCAAACCTGACGAGGCGCCCCATCTCCGGCGGCGCATATCGTCTGACCTGAATTTGATCATTTTGAGAAAGTCATCCGCAAGCCGCCTGATGGCGTTTCCATTAGTCTGCGGAACTTGCTCCTTTCTCAATGTGGTCCAGGTCAACGGAAGCCTTCTCTGCCAAAACCAGACGTTTTGAAGCGCATGGTACCTTATTTCATCGTCAGCCGTCCCGGGGTTTCAAATCATCGAGGCTGCGAAGGAGATCTTGGTGCCGTCTATCGGAGCCCTGTTTCGAAATGCGAAGCATGGCAGCATGGCATTTGTTGCATTTTGCTTAGCCCAACGCATATTCGCCACGTAGAACCACTCCTCCGAACAGCCATCCCAACTCTTCCTCGGAGCCCCTCAAAACTAGGCCTCAACCAAAGAGAAAGGGGATCGAAAGCATCAGGCACGACTTCCATCAGCCTCCTCTCAATTGGTCCCACTTCCGACGCTGAACTCACCGTGCATGCGAGCCCCAGGATCTCACGCCTCCCACGTGACTCCGTAAACCCAATGTGGTATCTGGAGTAGAATAGCTCCGTCTCACAACGGAATCTGCACGCACGGCATGTCTGTCTCTTACATATCGCGTCCATTACGCCTCTGCTTTTCAAAGCATTAGAACAAAAAAAAAAAAAAAAAAGTTAGGACGGCGCAGTGGTCTGTAATCTATTTTTTCCCTTATTCCCGTGGCTGGCGAAAGGGAACCGAAGCGAGGGTGATAAAAGGTACGGGGTTCACGGGTCGGTATAAGATGTAGCTCGAGGTACCAGAGTCAAAGCACGGAGAGTCCGTTAACGTGTACTTAATTGTATACTTTTCTTATCCTTATCCACTCGAGCCCAAATCGTCTTTCCCTCTCAAAGGTCGAAAATCTCCCAGCCAACCAATAAACTCGCCTCTCCAGCCCGTAATTTTTAGTTTATATTCCCACAAGCTCCTGCACCCGCTACTCGTCCACCCTCAAAAAAAACAGACACGGCGGAGAGAAGTCCCAGGTATCCAATCAACAATGCAGCTGCTGAGATCGCTACTGTGCCTCAAAGCCCACCCGCCTGCCGCGTCGTCAGAAACCGCAGAAAGCGAGAGGGTTAGTATCCTCGATCTCCTACGATTTCGAAATAGACCCGCGTTTAACCTGAACATTTGGAAGCCGCCGCAACCGGTTCCTAGATCCCTCCGAGCGAGCATATTCACAAAACGTTCTCCACCGTCTCAAATCGATCCGATTGAACCGATACCCGAACACGCGCCACCTGCGCCAACACCGTCGAGAGTATCGGAAAAGGACCATAACGTCGATCGGAATGAGACTTATGTTCTTGCGCATCCATTCGTGGGGACGAGTCAGGATGAGTTACTAGTGTTCAATTTGGGGGATTGCCACCTTCTCGATGTAAACCACCCGGACTACCTCACAATATCGTTGCTCGATAACCGAAATCTGGCGGAGCTCGAAATCAGCATCAGTCGATATAGCCGAAAAGTCACATTTAACCAGCAAAACCCAAACGAAACATGGAAGAAGGAACATGCTTTCCAACTAGAAGAGATGTTTATCGATGGACAAGTTAACGAAATCCAGATCTGGACGGAACAGAGATTGACGAGCGATAATTACGTGTGGTACGAGTATATCGTACGGACACCGCGGCAGGTTGTCTCGACAGAGATCATGTGTTTTTCGAGAAGTCCGAAGGTTCGGTTTTTGCAGATATTCGAAAAGTCGGATCCTCCCATGTTGAAGCAGTCCCACATTGAGGTATCACATTATAACCATCTCGAGGAATGACAACGAAGGGAGTCCAGATCGTTGTGTAGTATCAGGAGCCTTCCTAAGAAGCGCAGGTGGATTTGCTTTTGACATAACGTGCTGGACATTTTTCTCCTACTTTTATTTTTCTAATACTAATGATCCACGAGGAATGATACTGATACCATGTGGGGGGTTATCTCTGTATAATATAGCCATTTCATTTGAGAGAACAATTTCTATCATAGCTTGACCAATTCACTTAGCCGCTCATATATCCTATAAATCGGATGCCCAGTCTCTACAAGATCCACCTACAGACGGAAAGGGTCTGGGCCGTCTCATAGTTGGGATAGACGGGCCTGGTTAGACTCCACTCGACTCCGAGATTTGCCCTACCCCGCTTTTTCAGGAACAATTCGGACCTTACGTCTAGACTAACATGCATTCAGAGCTACCGCTGGCCTAGTCCTCCTTCAATCACTTAAGTAATCAAAGATTCTAGACTGCTCGATCTAGTTACAGAAGCTCTATCCAGCATGTGTTCCAGCAACAACGCAAAAAATGCAACAAGCTGTAGCAATCCCAGCGACGTTCGAAGATGGCGCCACCAGATCGAGGCGTGGACGCACAAAGCAAAGAAGTTACCCAAGCCGACCGCCACATAAAATAGAGACCCATATATGCACACAGCACCCGCATAAGCAAGCTAAAGCCACCTACACCCAAGATAACTTACAACCTGTCACCCAAAACAGCTAACAAGTACGGATACCCAGGATCCAGATCATGACCTCGCTTTCCCTGCGTGCTAACCACATTGCCCTTCACCTCTAAGCTTCTCGTCGCGCCGAGCAAGGTCGCTGTCCCATTATCCGTTTGACCCAACTCATATGTAAACTCCTCGATGTCGGCATCATTGATGCGAAGGTCGATCCGTAACCCGTAAGCGAATAAGAACCTGCAGGGTCGAACGATGGGTGAGGTAAATTTAATCGGTGCGTCGGCACGGAGCTTCGGAAAAGTCGATTTAAAGTCCGGTTTATCCCTTTTCGCACGTTAGGTCAAAATATATTCCATCTCTAATTCAAGGGAGGGTGTGATTACCAGCCAGCTCGATCAACGCTGAACGTCTGCAAATTAGCTGCAGAGATAACAATCTCATCCACCTGGGGTGTTAAGGTTTTTGTTTTCGTTTGCAACGATAGTATGGTATCCTTCGGTGATAAGCCCTCAGCGCGTCCTCCATCAATGTTTGGAAACCCGAGGCTGGCCCAATCAAATTCGACGTTCTCCAAATCATCAAGAGAATAGGCGAAAACCGGCGTATATTCAGCCTTATCAGGAAAATTAGCCCTCCAGGATTCCACTACCTCAATATAATCGACGTTTAAACCATATTTTGGTTTATAAAATAGATCTCCGGGAGTTTTTGTGTCGGACTTCTTCCCAGTTCGAGCTTCTTCCAGACGCTCTGCCCAGCTTTGAGAAACACTAGTACATGGCATATTAAAATCACTACCCAAATTAATCGCTCGCATACTGGTCAGAATCATCCAGCATTCCTTTGGTAGGAAAATGGGTATCTTACCCTTCGACGGGTTTCAGGTACTCCTTCGCCAACGCCACCTTCGCGAGCAGCTCACCCACCTCTTGAACCCCAGGTCCATAATACTCCGTTCGAGCGCTATTATACAGCTGGGTGATATGATTGAGATTATCCTGGTTCACCCGATACGTAGCATTTTCCTCGAGCCATACTGTAAAATTCTGCAACTCCGGGGGCAAGGTGCCTCCCGAATTTGTATTTTGTAGCACAAGCTGTCTGTACGTGGCCATTGCGTCTGCTTTCGCTTTATCAACCTCCTTAGCTGCGTCTTTCAATTGGCCGAAGAGGTGTAGCATGGTGTTCCGCAAGCTTGGGTTAGGCTCCTGCAGTGTCGAAAAGTTTTTTAGCTTTTCGCATGCGTATGAAAAGTTAAGCTTGATTGACCTAGCATACCGAGGATCCATTGACAGATGCATAGCTCAAGTACCTTATCAATTCACCATGGTCAGTCGGGGTACCCCTATACAATCGGTAGCACCAAAAACCCTCCAGAAAAGGTTAACGAAAGGGTGCGCGCGTACTCGCCATAAAAGTCAAAGTAACTCCCACCAGCATGGTCCCACACCGGTGAATCCAATGGGAGCAGGCCGTCCGCAAACTGCCAGACCTGGTAGTTCACCAAGGGTACAGGATTTGGCTCCTCGACTGTAATACCTGGATAAAATGGCGGTGTGACGTACAATGCCTTCTGCGAGTCGCTGATTCCCATACCTGGAGCAATGTGATTTGCTAGGGCCTGCGCATAGACGAACAGCAGTGCGGAGTTTCCATTGAAAGGGTCTCCTTGTTTATGCTTGGGCTTGGTTTCAAGGGTGATGTTATCCAAGTTACACAAGCACTGTTCTTGTTGTTCAGGAGCGTGGCCCATGGTGGTCACTACTCCAATATCAGTAGCTATTGGAAGTGCGGTAAACCCCGTTAGAGCGGGGAATACAGATACTCCAGCATCAGAGGACTGTCAGGGGGCGGGTTAGCAACAGCAGCGTGCCATATACGAATAAATAAACCGACGATTGAGACATACGGCAAAGGTATGCGAGGCGAGCACCCGCAGAATGAACGAAAGAGCGGGGAAGAGCAAGACAAGTCGGACTCGCAGAGGTCGAGCGGCAGGAGTGACGCCAGCCCCGACGTCATATTGATATTTTGGGGCGAGAGTTCTTCGAAAATCTCCTTGGATTTCGCTCATTTCAACTGGCTATGAGTTCGAGGTGCAGAGATGTGCCGTTCGGTTCCTCTCCGACGTCCTTTGGCCGTTCCCAGTAGTTATCTGAATTGGAATAAATTTTGAAATGATATTTGCTTGAAAAATAGTTGTTAATGGCCCATCTCGATTGGTATACTCGTAGGTAATCTATACACCATCCATTCTCAGTGGCTCAAGTTTATATCCCGCGGGGCTCCAGCATCTTGATATTCACGATCTAGCCATGCGAGATGCCGTCCCGCATCAAAACTTATTCTATCGGGCTATTCCAAAACCACAATCGATCAGCTGCATATGCATGGCCCATCACACGAACCAGCTGCTACTCCTGTGTGTGCGGAGATAACGCATCTTAAGATTAGCCAATCAATCAAATCCCAGACACAACTCTCAAAGTCCTCTATAGAAGAAGCGTCTTCTCGAACTGAACTAGAGGAAACTTCAATGCACGCTGCAATAGCAGGAATGCTCTAACAGCGGGCCGCACCCCTTCCGTCTCCCCGCACTGCACTGCGCCGGAACTCGCTAAATTCCCGGAGTCGGAATGGTTTGTGACACCACATCTTCGCGCTCGTACCATGATACCACAAACTGCAACAAAACTCGCACTCGCAATGCGAATATCCAGAAGCACCAGGATTTCTCGATATCTACCCCAACCTTCTCTTAAAATGCACTCAGCAAGCTTAGGCTTTTAGACTCAGCAGCCGACCAATTGAGAATAGTCGGATATGCCGGCGCGAGATTTCGAAATCAAGGATATCGCGGTCAATCTGACCAGGTCAATAGAGCTGTGATAGCTATGGAGCTATTCTTGTATACCTGGGCCATGAATACTTTTGACAATCAACCTACGAATTAGCGATCAAATGTAAAATCCAAGGATATTTCATCGATTCTCGAAGTCTATAAAAGGGCCCCTTTCCCCAGGCTTGGTTTTAATATTTCTAATATCTAGCATCCAAGCAGCTCGAATATTCAGTTGACTCTCTTATCAAGTTCTCACTTCCAAACTTTTATTATCCACATCCAATCCTATAATCATGACGGCAAGATTGATGAAAAACTTGGCAAAAGCTCCATTTCGAGCCGCCGCAGCCCCAAAAGATGAAGACCAGCTCACTCCCGACCAGGAGACCTTCTGGAAGACATACGTCTTCAGCCTTCAGGAGGCGGTTATTCCAGAGCCAAATCCGGAGCAAATGTTCTTCCCTGCTCTCCAAAACACCGTGGGGGTACTCGCTGGTGATAATGTGCCCAAAGAGGTTACCAACTACGGCATCTACAAATGGGCCGACGGCGTTCTGTCTCCCGACCAGCCTCTCTATGTAGCTGGGGGAGAAGGCAGCTACATTTTAAATTTGCAGAAGTAAGAATAAGTGGCCTTTGTATATCTATGACCGGTAGCTCGTAATATCAGACTTACTAACCGTTATCGATAACTATCACGCTAGATATTTGACCTACGTAGACGTCGTGAGTATATCCGCGGATTACATAGAACACTTCGTTTATCTCTATATCTTACCATGACTAGGGCTCCGACCCCGACCCAGGCCTATACGAAACCTACCTGAAAGCCGTCAAACAGTCAGAGGAAGCGAAGCAAGACTACTTGAAGGAATACAAGGCGGCTCTTGATCTTTACAAATCAGACCCCGGTTCCTACACCACGATCGATGAATGGGCAGAGTCCAACTATCCTTCCTTCAATGAGACAAAGCAGGCCTGGCAGGATGCTGTCGGTCAGGAAGCTGACCTTCGCATCCGGGTTTACGGCCCAAACGCTGGGAAGAAGAATAAAGATCTCCAGAACATCGTGCAAGCGCTTGCGACGACGTCGGAGCCTGGGTACGTTCATAATATAGCCTCATTCCCGAGTTAAACGTCTTGAAGGGGTCGAAAACGTTGACAACAAGATAAATGTATTCTAACCGATACCGCGGGAGTAGCTTCAACATGCCGACCACGGCCGACGAGGTCAAACTCGACGACGCAGAGTCCCTCGCCGCCGCTAGAGGCGAGAAGATCGACTATCCACCTTATGTCAAGATCTTCTCACCCTCCTATTCAATCGGTGGCGACTACAAAGGCCAGATTTCAACATGGGCCGCGGAAATGTCGGATGGTAAACTGCAGCCGTTGACTATAGAGCTCGACACGCAGAAGTATATACATGCCAACTGGAAAGAGAGGGGGTTCGACCATGTGACAGGCGAAGGGTTGGTGGGGTTCTTCATCGGTGCATTCGCCGATTACGACCGCAAAGACGAGTTTGAGAAAACTTTCAACTCTATGACGGTCAATGACTACCAAGCAACCTTGGAAATCTACGGCAAGGAGGTTTTCTCTTTGGAAACCGGGGAATGGTAAGGATGATACCGATCCCCACCCATATGGAGTGTTTTCCCTAACATATAGCTATCATAAACAGGGACGTTCCCAATGTCGTCCAAGTCTTCCCAGTCCTCGAAAAGGATGCCCCAGCGGATATGATGAACTTCGTCCAGCCCAAAGCTGTGGTTGTAGCGTACACCACCGGTCTGAAAGTCCAATTCAAGGACCAGTATGCCACCGAGTTTAATTCCCACTTCAAGTCAATTGAACAGGAGTCCGGTGGTCTCATCATCTTTGGCATCGAAATCGAGCTCGGCGGCAACCGTGAGAAGACGGATGAGAAGACGACGCACAAGGCGACCTACGATGAATCGAGCGGAACCCTTACCGTCCTTCCCAACAATGACGGGCGCGCCGTTCTTTTGGGTATGGTTGGGCAGAGGGTAGATCATACTTAGTAACTTGAGTCCTGTGCATAGGTAACTACCTAGGAGCCCCGATTGGAGAGGCTAGGCTCGCGAGTCTTGGTTATTGTTTTCTGTCATTCATTGAGGTTTCTAAAGGGAACTTTTCTGCTTATTGCAAGACTCGATTCATCAACTCTCTTTCAGAGTTACTTGTGCCTGGCGCTGCAGCTAGGAGAAATCTCGTCGAATATGTATCGTATTTATCGAAAGTATGTGACTTCGAAATCCATATTAATTCGTCACAACCGCCACGGGTGCGTGGTACCCGATCTCATTTCTTTTCTCAACCCCCATTTTATGCCGGTTCATCCAGAGCTATCGTCTTCATGCTTCATGACAAATTGAGGACAACGAAATCTTCGATATTTCATTTAACGAGGCAGATTCTAATTATATTTCCAACGTATCTACATCCGGGTCAGAATTCAAGTACAAAGATTTTCCACTTTACAAGTTTTCATTAGGGTCCTCTTTCTTAACAGTCTCCACTTCAAAGGAGACTATAGGATCCGGCTCCGGCTCAACTATAGGCTCCGGATTCTGCGCAACCTTGTAATAATCTTGTGTAATGATAGACGGATCGATACCACCTTGAATCTGCACATCCGGAGCACCGATGAGATCCTCCGGGTTCGCCGGTCCCGGGCCCTCAACGAAAAGGCCTCTAAGAAACCGAAGCTTATCAGCCATATCCGGTGGTTCCTTCCCTTCCGCCACCCTCTGCTCAGCAATTTTCAGAAAATGCTCGGTAAGATCTTTCTCCTCCTGCGAAGAGGTCTGATAGAGTAGGGTCGCTAGACGTGATAGATCCCTGAACATGTTAAGAGACTTTTCCGCCTCCTGGGCACCGGCTAGATCCATACTCTCGTCACTTTCACTCTTGCCATCTTCCTCGCTACTTTTACTTCGGTTCTCGCGATCCTCTTCTTGTTTCTCTTCTTCGTCGTATCTTCCTCCTCCCCATGTATCTTCTTTTAGGCCGTGAATGTGCATTCTCGGGTTATTTCCCGAGATCTTTGACAATCCGCTTTCAAGAGCCCCCGTGAACTTACCCTTCGCACCCGATGCCACGTTCTTGACCTTATCCTTCGCACCCACTGCCGCGTCCTTGATACCGCGTCCTATTCCCCCAAGGAAGCTTCCGAAACCCCCCGATTTCTTAGCCGGGGGGCTATCCTTCTTAGGCGGGCTGCCAAAGAAGCTATACTGTTTAGACGGGGAGCTATCCTTTTTAGCAGCCAGCATTGTTCGCTCCAACTCGCCAATGCGCCGCGGGCTCGAGACCCGGAAGAATACCCTGGGAGCCATCTCATCCTTTTCCGAGTTCGATTCGCTGCGGAAGATGGCTTTTCGACCGTAATTCACATTGCCGCTGTGGAAGTCTCCATCGGTTGGGACGAGGTCGACTTTATACATTGCATGCCAAGGAGGGGGTATAGAAGTTGAATGTTAGTTACAGAAGTAATTCATAGAGGAAACTGAAGTTTTGTTTCTTATGAAAGGGTGGGGGGTTAGAACATACGCTGCAGGACCGTCTCATCAGGGCTGACATCCCCCCCGGCCACGAGTCTTAACAGATCACCGACTTCTGGTCTCGTACCTCCTAGCTCGTTTACCGGTCCTCTCGCTTTAAATCTATGTTATAATCAAAGGTAGTTCAGAAACGGGCAAAGGTACCTTATAATAGAATATATTAATAAAACGAGGAAGAACGAGGGGGCGACATACTGCGGGATAATCACGGTGTCCCCATTCGCAGCCCTATCCGAAAACTTGATGGCAACGTTAATCTGCTTCTCGGTTGCAATACGGGGTCGCCTATCCGGATCCTTCGGCATCCCCCCTTGATTCCACGGGTACCCCTCTCCGGTGCCGATGTGGTAGAGATCGGTTTGGGGGTTATCGGGATCAATGGGATTGAGGTAGAAAGAAGGTTCTCCGCCTGTTTTTTCACACGTCGTCATGGAAAGATCGACGGCCCAGACACTTAGTTCGTATGTAATCAGCGCATCCCCGTAGGGGATATGGCAGACTGGTAGCCGGTAGCGTATTAGTATGTGATGATAGAGCCAAGTGAGAATGGGCAGGAATATATTAATACTTACGATGCCATGGTCCTGCGTCTGGAAAGTCAGAGGAAACTACTTCGAGGTACGTCGCTGAAGCTAGGCTCCCGAAGAGCGGGGCCAAAAGTAAGAAGATCATGGTTTTTCTTTCCGATATACTCATATATACGGGTTCCCTCCACAATCTGTGTAGTTCGTAGTCGGATGTGATCGAGATGCGTGGACGCCATGTGGACTATTAAGGGCCCTAAAGGGTCCCATTGAGGCAATTGAGCTTGTTATCTCCAGAAACCATGCATGCGAGGCCTGGAAGTTTTTCCATATCATAATAGCTCAAATATACTAGCTCCTACGGAGAGGGATTTGGCAGCGAGACCACCTCGAGTTGGTTATTAAGTTCGGGGAAATTCCCGGTCTGTGTCAGGTGTTCTCTTGTCGTGCATCTTGAATATCAATCTAATACCGATCAATAGAAATTTATCGTTCTGAATACCATTTTAGTGCGTATTAAGCGTTAAAATATGGCTACGTACTAATACGGTAGCACTACGAAAAATCGTATTGATATTTATCTCGTGAACCAGCTGCGTACTTGAATGCGTACTTGAATTAACTCTCGGACTGCTACCGTAATAATATCCCCACTCCTCCCAGAACAATAGATGGACCTTCACCGCAGTTCAGAAACAAAGTGCTATCCATCGGTGCGACTTCAAATAAAGAACGAAAACCGATGTTTCCTTCTCTCGTAAACCAGACTATGATTTACGATAAATCTATGATATAATGTGTTTCCCGCCCATGATCACTGTACCGCCTTATACGCACCAATGTAGTATCAGAAAAAAGTAGAGTATTCATATTATACACAGTCATTCCAAAAAGCCAAAAGCGCCATCCAAAAAGACATAAAAGAAAAGTATACACATCAAAACCAGACGCAAAGCAAGCCTTCCAAATTAACCAATACGCAATCTATCGGTAATGCTTTTTTTGATTCAAAGAAAAGGAAACCCCAGAGCCAGCTCTTCGGAAGTTCGCAGGCTCCAGTCCTTTCTTTTCCTTTCCCCTATTCACTTCCACCTAATATGATATAATGCATCCGTGTAAAAGAGCCTCCTGAGCCTCCTGCTTCTAATTCTCCGAGGACCTAGCAGCCTCCTCCTTCCTCCTCTTAATCCTCTCCTCCTCACCCTTAACCATATCCATCCACAAATCCTGCCCCTCATACTGCTCATGATGCACCTTCTTCTCAATCATCTTCTTCCCAGAGGGATCACTGGGATCAGGAACCATAACAATATCCCTCCTCTTCCCGCTCCTCGCATCTGAAATCTCAAACGCAGCGGATGCCAAAAGAACCATCAACGTGAGCCCCTGGGCGTACACACGGGCTTGAACTAGCTTTTGCGCGCGAGTGAGGTATTTATCGCGGTATACTAGTGCTAAAGAGCCAGCCATAGACGCTACCCATGACGCTCCAACGATCTTGTAACGGTTCTCACGGCCCCAATCTATAAATTTCTCCTGCGTGGACATGCGTGCCCGGTTTTCGGCTAGGATCTGGGCGGTACGGTCTTGGTAGGTGATGTTTGCTTTTAAGCGGTTGATTTCGAATTGGCGGGAGGTGTTTTCGGCGGCGACGATGAGGGCGAATGTCGCGGATGAGGAGACGAGGAAAGCTTTTAGAGGGAGGGTGAGGCTGCGGAACCAGGGGGAGCGGCCGTTGAGGACGAAGGCGGAGGCTAGGCCGATTCCGAGACCGTAGGCACCGCCTTTGAGGCCGCCCTTGATGGTGGCAGCGTAGTGGGCTGGTACATAACAATTAGCTTCTGTTTACAGGTGCAGAGTGGTGCAGAATGGAGAGGGGGAGCATACCATCTTCCTCTTCTTTTGTGAGAATCTTCATGGTGGATGTTTTTGCGGGGTGTTTTAGCGAGTGGATTGAAGTTGAAGTTGAAGTTGAAGTTGAAGTTGAAGTTGAATTCTCAAGATACCCTCACAGGCAAGGCAATTAAACTAGAAAAGCACAAATCTTGGCCGAATCCTCAAGAAACGATGGCGAATCCAAGCCTCATATTTATACAATCCAGCAGCCCCTCGACGAGGATACTATATAAAAATAACTTCCGCCCTTAGCAAAAAAGTTCTCTGCACACAAGCCGGGAATGTCCGACAAGGAACTAATTTATTATGTAACGTCACTCGGAAGAGCCTTTTCCTCCTCTCCGTCAGACCACACTCGTCCGAACCTTACCGAAAGAAGCCTAGCCTCGCAATCTCCCACGCTTTTTCAGCTTCGGCCCGGCTAACTGTATAGCATTCAAGCATTTTTTATTCTAGAAAATTGCCGCTTTGAGGGATCCTTTCGGTCGGGTGAGCCGGATATGAAGAGCGGATGCACGTTTGACGCTGGCTGCAGGATGACATCGCTTTTTTCCGCCGTCATTTCCTTCCGTGGAGATGTGGATGGTCGCATGGGCTGCTGGTGTCGTCTGACTATTGAGGCATCTAGGCCGGTCCTTTGGCCTTGATTACTAAAGACCCGCACGAGAGGGCCATGCCTTATCAAATCAAGACATGGACGGATGGAACCAACATACACAGTCGAACGTGGCCGTGGACCCTGCGTAGGTGCTCTTTTCGACGTATTGAAGGAGTCTGCGTGCTTAGGTAATGAGGCACGCTAGAGGGGGATTCCGCCGCAAAAGCTACAAAGTTAGAATCCGGGGTCGGCTATATGCGAGAAATACATGGGCCCTCGGGCTCCGGCAGACGCCCAGATACACCGTCTTATTGAATGCTCGATGTCGATGCAGTGAAGTAGATATTCCAATTCTCTTGATTCTTCATATCGTCCCAAGCTTAATTATTAATAAACCCATCCAGCACATTCCTTTCGTACAAATTCTCCCCCACTACCTCCACCTTACACAGCTCCTTTATTTCCAACCTGTACAAAATATAAAGGTTTGTATACGGAACCGTCAAAAACACCACCGTGGAGCATGATCCCGTATCGTTAACCCCCATCAAATCGATCTTGAATTCGTCTCGCAGTCGGTAGAGCCATTTGATGACGGTTTTGGTGGACTGGTCGTTTATGCCGGTTGGTAGGTGGACCCTGAGGGCTACCAGATGCTCCTTGGCCCCCCAGGAGTCCGAAGAGAGTGAATGTGGACCAATGTTTGGAAGTGAAGCAACCGGGAGGAGAATGGGCGTATCTCCGTATACCATTCTATACACCGGTGGCGGTATAGCCGGATCCAATCTCTGATACTGCATTCTCTTCAGAATTTCTGCGATGCTAACAGACCGCTTTCCCTCAGCAGCGGCAGCTATCAGGCGCATTTCGGAAATGAGCCTTTGTGTAAAGCTTGCCTTGCGGGTATCTTCCTTCCGTGGATGGGGTGTAGACTTCTCATCCGTCGCTGCCAGAACTTCGACTGTCTTATGCTTCCCAGGTGGTGCATAGGGGGTGGTAAATGCCCCCGAGTAGTAGCAGTCCAGGACGCACACCACATCGGTTTCACCGTAGGGTGCCTTCTCTCTGGGATGGAGTAAGATCCTTGAAACAAATTCCCAAGAGAGCTCTTGGCCGAATAAGGTCGGGGTTCCTTCGAGTATTAGCTCATTAGAGCCATCAACCGATGCATGGCCAGCGAAATGCAACAGTAAAAGCTTTCGTCCATCGCAAGAACGTTCCACTCGATCAATCTTGTCCACGACTTTAATTGGCCAATACCTGCATGCATCCATATCCTCCGGGAAAACAAATTCAAAGATGTTGGCGTCGTGGAGACCAAGGATCTCCTTCATTCCTGCAGCGAAGGCCCTGGAATCCGCCTTGGCGTCTGCATCGCCGCTTTCAAAGGCCATGGTTATCAGGAAAACTAGCTTGTAGTCGACATCTCTTTGTTTGATTGCTTCTCCTAATTTCCTGCGTAGCTCGGTTTCGGCTTCGGTTTCGGTCCGTTGGCCTGATGTGGCCGGTGTGCTGGAGTCGGATTGTGATTCCATCTTTTGGGCTGGTTGGGATCGCGGTTATGAACTTTGGATATCAATGTAGAAGAAGAAGAGAAGTGGAGAGTGTTTGCTGTGGAATTCATTCTCATAAAGGTAGCAACAGCTTCTGCCATGCTTCACTCTGCTCTATTATCACGCCCACGTGTGGCATAGCTTATAAACAAACCAAAGCTGGAACCAAAACCACAAGGCCAACCAAAACCCACCAGATAGATCGCTATATGCCTACTACAACCCTCTAGCTAGATATACCCATACACCATACATACCAGGTATTTCCAGACAGGCTGGCTACGAATAAATATTACTTCTTCTTCTTCAACTTATTATCAACCACCACATCCCCCTTCCTCACCCCCGCCTTCCCAAGCAACTTCTCAACCTCCCCGCTCTTATCCCCCTGCACCAGAACCTCCACCATCCCCTCCGCCGCCTTCCCTCCACCCTCAATGGGTCCCTTAGTAACACTGCTAGCCGCCACACTCTTCAATTCATCCATGAACTTGCCCACATCGACACCAAACACCTCCATACCTTTTATCCTCGTCACTACTTTTTTACCCTGTCTACTTTCCAGGGTAACTGTGATCTTGGGGGGTTGGCCGGACTTTGGTTTGGATTCTTCGCCCGAGGGGGAGATGATGGTGTAGTACTGCTGGTGCAGACGTAAGAACCTCTCAGCTAAAAGATCCCGTGTGGCGGTTCCGGACTTCAGGAGCTTCGCGTCCTTGGGGTCGTCGGTTAGTAGGAGGTTGGCGAGTAATGGGTTGAGGGTTATCATCCGCGCGTTTGAGGAGGATACCAGAGTTTCTGATGCATCGGAGGGGACTGGGGTTACGAAGTACTGGTACAGTGTGTCTCTGACTTGCGAAGCTGTGTAGAATGCCTTGTTGGATACACCTGTGGCTTCGTAGATGGGGTTTAGCTTGGCGGGTGGTTTGTACAGTTCCACCACCTTGATAGCTATAGCCGATGACCCTCCGCTAGACGACGATGGACCCGCAGCGGATTCGTCGACGGGCTTCTTCTTCGGTTTCGGAGTAACGATCGGATACGGCGTGAAGTTAGCCAATCGATTAGATTCCCAGTTCACAGCGTACACGAGCACGTCCCCGCCGCGTTCCTTGATCTTGAGAAGTTCCTCCTTGTCCATTTGCTTTAACATCCTCTGGATTTTCTTCCAGCTGGTCTTCTGGATCGAGTAGTTCGGGTTTTGGAGGTTCGGGAGTTTGGGGATTATGAGATTAGCTAGGACGTATGATGACGGGAGAGGGAAGTTGAGGGCGTGGTGGGCGTTCGAGGCCCGGTCGGGAGATGTTAGCACGGTATGAAGTGAATAGATCAATGCATCGCGGAATGCACTGTCGATTTCTATAATCCGTCCCGCCCACGTTAGTCTCATAAACCTCATAAATCATATAATTCGTAGACATACCACCGGTCGTCATATCCGGAAACTGCGGCTCCTCATCACTCTCCTCCTTCTCCACCGCCTTCCCAGCAGCAACAGCAGACCTCGAACTCTCCCCAACCTCCTCCTCAATCCTAAGCCCCTCCAACGAAACCCCTCCATCCTCCCCTCCCCCCTCCACCGTATCCCCCCCAACCTCCAACTCCTCCGGCGGGCCCACCCCACCCCCACCAAGCCCCCAAAGCTCATCACCAACCCAATGCAAAACCCTCACCGCCTTCCCCTTCCCACCTAACCCCCCACTCCCCTCAATATCCACCTCCGCAACCCCAACAGCAAGCACCACATTCTCCCTCTTATAATCCGCCACCCCGACAATCTCCCCTTTCCTCACCCCCTCACCATCGGATCTAACAACCCCCACAACCCCAGGAACCATCAAATCCGCGCCTCCGAACACCTTTTCTATAACCCCGGCGTGGGTATACACCACCGGTACAACGCCGTACTTAACCCCCTCCCAGCAGGTGTACACGCTCGGAAACCATCCTTCGTCGGTTTTGACCCATAACGGTCTTATCTTCGAATCATTCGCTAGAACGGGGATGGTGGAGTCCACGTGGGTTCCGGAGTAGATAATCCCGTTTACGGGGTGTAGGTCCGGTCCTAGCGTTGTAGTGAACTTCGCAGCGACCGTGGATTCCGGGAGAAGCGTGTTTCGGAGGGCAGTGAGGAATGGGTCTGGGGTGTTTGTGGTTGTAGCCGCGGAGGTGGACGGTTCGGATGGTGGGATTGGGTCTGTGGGTAGTGTTGATGGCGATGGGTCTGGTGGCGGCGGGGCTTCTGTGGTGGGAAGTGGGATGTTGAAGTCGGAGATGATGGCGGTGACCAGCTTTCGGCGGTCGGAGGACCGGATTGGAGCTGCCGGTTTTACCTAGCGATAGCGTTAGCCGAGTACTACTATAGGGAATGGGAGGCCGAGGGAGATACGATACCGTTGGCTTCTTCTTGAACATTGTGAATGATGTTTCGTGATTGTGCTGATATGACGTCGGACCGAAATCGCTGAGCTCATGCAACTGTAGCTGGCAGCTATCTCTAACCCCGCCAGCTAGAAGACAAAAACGCTCAGAAGACAGACGGCTTTATAACACCCACGAAAGAAGCAAAGAAGGAACGGAAGAGAGCGAAAAAAGTAAAGAGAAGAGCGAAAGACGTGACTCAACTGATGAAATCAGAATGAATCTGGTTCAAGCAGCCAAGACGCGGTGGGGACCTTAAATTACCGTAACCGGATAACTTCCCAATTTAGTAATTACATCAATTCAAGTATTCCCTAATCGGGCGAGGTGTGGTGTAACAACGACAAGAGAAGCTTCGACGTAGCAAGAGAAGCTTGGACTCTACAATACCAATAATATTATCATAGACACGAACTAGTAGCTAAGAGGACTGGGAAATAGAGTAACGAGTCCATTCGAGATATCACGAAATGCATGCTTCATCATATTAAAGCTCAGTCAGTTTGGAAAGCACGCCGTATCACATATGTTCCTCGCTGCATTCGTAAACTCAAAGGCCGACTAGAGATTCTACTAGTTACTCTGGCCCGGGTGCTATGCTAGATTCCTCTGCTTCCCGCTCCCGATAGAATGGTATAGCCGTTGAATCTATCCTTTACCATCTATAGTGCCAATTATGCCATGGGACTCTGGCACTTGGATTCACGAAGGGACAAGGCTACCAAAGACCAAAGCTCCGTAGGAGGACACCCAGCAGCTTGGAAACGGCCTGACCCAAACCCCCGGTTGCCGTGCTAAGCCAATGCCGCCGAGTTGTTAAGTCGACACTTTGTTTGGATGTTTACCGGTTGACAAGATAGAGTCGCGTCCCCGTTGCCGAGACCAACGCACAAAATACCACATATTCCCCGTTGCTAGTCTCGAGGGCAGACCCCGTTGCAAAGGTGAACCAATGTTTATTTACACCATATCTCCAGGAGACCACCCACCTCGGAGGATACAGACTCACTCCCGCGGGAGTCTCATTCCCGGAGGAGACACTCACTCCCGACCTACTTAAGCACTGAGGAACTCGATGATGATGATGATGATGATGATGATGATGATGATGATGATGATGATGATATTGGAGAGAAGGCAAACGCTGGTGCATTGCTCCTATCTAACTAGCTAAGGACATGATGGGAAGAACAGGAGGGGGAGCTATCTACCTAACTAAGGACAGGAAGGGAATAACAGGAAGGGGAACTACCTATAGCTAACTAAGGACAAGAAGGTGTGAACAAGACAAAGGGGGACCTACTTACCTACCTAAGGCTCTACTTACACGGGTGGATGACTATGTACATGTTAGCTTGAAGGTATGTCGCTGTGATTGCTACCAGGGAAAGGCTTGAGGAGCTCGAAGGCCAGTCCCGGTGGTGAGCCACAGCTTTTGTTCTATGCTACCTGGGCATTGTCCCTGGTAACCAGTGCCAGAAACCGCTGCCCTGTGTAGCCGAGCGAGTAAACAAACCTCGCCCCGCATATGCATTCGGGTCAACCGGGCGGAACCCGGGCTTGCTGGGAGAGAACCTAGAGGAAGAAAGTGTAGTGGAAACATTAGCAGTATTTGCAACGGCCGAGACCGTTGACCCCCCAACAGAGTTTTTTTTAAAATATAAATAAGGAAATAAACAAAAGGAAAAAAAGGAAAACCATTTTTTTTGGGGTTTTTTACATTTTAAAATTTTTTTGTGATTGTTTTTTGATAGTTTCCACGTACCTTTTGTCCAGCCCAGCAACGGCCCCACCAGGTACCTAGTTTGGTAATAGTCCCTGTTCTACCGCTTCTACCTCTTGTTAGTAGCCCCCGAAGATAAAATTTGTTAGTGGTACCCGGTGACCGACCGCGCCTTGTTGGCATTGTTTACCTAAACCACGAATCCGCCCCAGTTTTTTAACGCTGGAGCATCTCCATGGCCAAGTACCCAATGAAAGGGAGGACCACCTTGGCGAGCGGCACGAACGGGCGAGCGGCCTCAAGGATCCGCCCGACGACACTGCTCTGCTTCTCCTCCCAGCAGCCAGCAAGGTCGTCGAGCTCTGTACGAACCTTTTCCCTGAGGCGTTCGTCCCGCCTGCGTTGCTCGGCCTCTCTCTTGGCCGCCTTCTTTGCCATGTACTCCTTGGCAACCCTTCTGTTATGGAACCATTTCTGGCCCACAACATTGTGGCTGCGGCGTTTCCATGGCCTCAGCGGGGACGGGGAGCGAGCTACGCGATTGTCAGCCGGCGGAGTAAGGGGAAGCATGTACTTAGCCGGCAACAATTCGAAGCTGAGACGCTTCTTCCTCCTCTTGTTGTCCATGAAGCCCATCTGCTCCATGAAATCCTCTCGTTCCCGGGCTGGATCGACCGGGCGAGGAGCCTCCGGCTTAGGCTTGTTGATTCTTGTTGCCTTCATCTCCATTGTTGGTGGAGGAGCGGCAATAACAAGAGCCGGACGGGAGGGAACGATGGGGGCCACGACAGGGGGAGGAGGACAAAAGGGGGCGGGGGAAGGAAGAGAGAAGGGAGCGGAGGGGAGAGAAGGGAGGGGGAAAGTAAATGTGAATGCCATGACAGCTCGGTCTATGGCAGGAAGTTCGCGTGTTTGTGCTTGTGCTTACTGTTTGGGGATGCTTGTCACAGGGGAACTCAGGTGAGAAGCGGTGGAGGAAGAAGAGGAAAGGAAGAAGGAAAGGAAAGGGAGGCCGAGAGGAGGTCCTTTATATAGTAATTTTTTGGACGGCCGAGATCAACTCCAAAATCAATTAATTTTTTCGTTGCAACGCCGAGTTGGCATCGAGATCACTCCCAAATCAATTAATGATTGGCTGCAACGGCCGAGTATTATGGGAAATCACTCCGGAGCAGCGCACCTACCCCCCATTCTCGAGGAAATCCTCCTCCATCTCCTCTACATCTTACAGGGAGGGAATGGCTTCATCGAGATACACCCCCACCCCGTGATAGGGACATCGAGTTACCATCTATAATCACTGTATTCTGTATCTACTCATCGATCACGAAGAATCGGATCGTTTACTGCTCTCTCCGTTGCAGCCGTATCGTTGCTCCATTTGGTGTAGGAAATCGTCGATCCAGGCCGTTGCACGAGAGGCGTAGTTGTGAGGAACCAGCTTCAACGAGCGTATCACATCCAGATACACCTTCAATGCCAGCTGAATACTCTCATTATACGCCAGATACCATCTATTCCTAGCTACTTAGGTATCTTACAGATGCTCCTACAGGTCGTTCTACGGACGGCATCACTTGTACGGTGGTTACGCTGTGGGTTCTGAGCTAGCTTCAATACTAGCCTAAAGACCAAATTCACCCAAGGACGGTTCGAGCTTTCCCTCCTACTTCACACATTCCTCAGATTCCAGATGCTAATCATTGGATATCTAATAGGTCTTCGATATATACATCTCCTCCCAAACGCTACCATACATTCCCATTACCACGATATCGATATTAGCTCCGAAGTTCTCCAGCTACGACATACTCGAGCCGTACCGAGACCCAATTCGAACGGAATAAAGCAACACTATTCCCCTTCCCTCCCGTCACCTCTCCCTCCAAATTATTTACGAAAACATTAGCTAACCACCTACCTCATCATAACAGGCTCACAATCGACAACCCTCCGATCGTTATACACGTCCGATACAGCAAATGTCGCTGCATTTCCTTCGTCTTTCGATCGACGACTCGAAAGTGGATTTGCTGTGGTATTTTTCGCGTTGCCAGGACGTCGCGACTTTCTCGAAAGGGAATGTGTTGCAAGGATGCTGCTGTCTGATTGGATGGCTTGAGGTGTCGGCTAGGCCAAATCTGGCAAGGATTACAAAATCACACACCCGAGCACGTCGATCCCAGACCAGGGCATCCACGTCGGTTCTGTATTCTTGAGGGAAGTGAGATACCGGTATACGTACTCTCGAAGCCATATTCCATGGAATCATCAATCGCGATCACTGATGCCAGCATTCGTTGTTACTACGGTTTCTAGACATGGCTCTCTAAGCTAAGATTTCCAGCGGTCTACGTTGGCTTATCCTGCGGTAGTCTGGCCAACCCGATCCTACGGGTCGACACTGGAGCACTCTGCTCCGGAACAGATCAATGCTGATGAAAGCCGTACATACTACCTACTAAGTAGGCACCGTCGGAGAAATCGCGTGCTTTTGAGACGGAAAATCTGTCCGAGGATTGAATTAAGACGGCTTAATGGTGATACACGACACCTTGGAGTCCTCAAAGTGTCCTCAAAAACCAACCAAAAACCCATACGGTAGCTAGCTGCACTCAATTGCACGAATTTACTAGGGATCGGATGTGTATCATAGACCGCTCGCACGGTGGAGATCGGATGGCAGGTGAGAGTACAGGAACTCGGCTAGCTCTATTTACACCTCAGAGGGTGTCGCAGTTTGGGTCCTACCTGCATCGGTCTAGCAACGGGATAGTGCTGGCATATGATCCCCATAGAAACCCCCGAGCTCCCCTACAGTCAAACAGCCCGGAGTTGAACCACACAAAGCCTCAAGGAGCTATGTTCGCTTTATAATCCATATGGTTCTAGGGTATTCTACAAAGCCATCCAAAAGCTCGGGTATCAATAGCAGAGAGAGAAAGAGAGAGGACAAAACAAATACAATAATTGTCTGGCTGCTAGACCTAAACCCCCGATGCTATAATCTCCATTGAGTACCGTGTGCACCAACACCCTCGGAGGTTTGCCACGATACCTCCGTGACGTACCAATCAAATCAATGAATTATTAAACTGGCCGAGAGCGGCTTGGGAGATACCAAGGTCGCTTCTCGAGGGCTGAAGGTTCTGTTGAATGTAGTTTTGCGAGATTCACGAGTGAATTTGGCTTATAGAGCTCAGAACAGACTATCCTAGTCCTGATTCTGTTCTGCTACACGTTACCCTAGGGTTTGGTTACAAGGAAGGTTCAAGACTACACGATAGCGGTAGACACACTACAGCACCTCTCAACATGGCTTCTGACCACATACCGGTAAATTTGTAAACTCTACTAGCGTGCATTGATGTCTCTAACATCATTTTTTGACGTCACAGCTATCACGCATTGTACATGGTACACTCCACTCTTCGAGCTCCTAGGGATTATGTACCCAATAATGCCTTCGTGATAAATGAAAGCTTTATTAACCACAATACTTTATCCCGCCTC
This sequence comes from Arthrobotrys sphaeroides, assembly GCA_036971245.1. Lineage (NCBI taxonomy): Eukaryota > Fungi > Ascomycota > Orbiliomycetes > Orbiliales > Orbiliaceae > Arthrobotrys > Arthrobotrys sphaeroides. The sequence continues at coordinate 475,067 of JAJTTW010000019.1, forward strand.
ATCTCCTCCACCATGATGTATCGGTTTCGCTTCATGTGTGCCGGTTCTCTCGAACCAAACTCACAACCTTGACCACCCACGTACGTGCCTAGCCGTCTTCCTCACTCCTAGTTCTTCTCACAATGCCTTAAGCGAACCCAGCTTTATGTCTAGGTATATATCACTCCCGTCTTTGGTATAGAGATCGAGCAATATATAGATTCATCTCTCGTTGCAATTTTTGTTCTGGCAACCCAACAGGTACCCCTCCTAGGTGTAGCACGTAGTTCTGCCATTTCTTTTCTTCATATTGTTGCGTGTGTGGTAAACCGTCACTTTCAAGATCGCTCGAAGAGCCGGCTTCGTGACGCCTCTGGATATAGGTATTTGGGCGTTGCAGATTATGTTAACGTTCCTACCACGGATACTTATGTATACACCGCTTGAATATTCTCGAGCTCATATTTATCCACCCTTTGATAAGCCTTCCAGAATAACGTAAAGACCCTGTCGGGAACCTCACCTGGGATGGTAAAGAGAGACGCTATCACTCTTCTTGCCTGTTTGGTACAAAAGTACATATGTGTGAAGGAACATGCCTTCGACCTTAAGGCCTTATAGTACTAATCCGGAAGACCAGTGAGTGACTGAACGTGGTTTACCCGCCGATACCTAATCACGAAAACTCTGGTGTAGGCTGTTTGTCGGCTAGAATATGCCCGTGCGAGAGGAGGTAATTCTGTGACTTAAAGGCTCTTCAATCACGGAGCTTCATGTAATCGATCGATAACAAGCTTGCAAATAACCTGTATCTAGCCTCATTGGTTATGGGAATTTGACCCAATCGTTATCGGTCTCTTGTAGTGCAACCTCATGGACTATTATGTATCTGAAATCTCTCGAATATATCCATGACCAGAAGGGATCGATCATGACTTGCGAGGATGTGTAGTCCTTGGCTAGACTATCGCCAACGGAAAGCTAGCAGAACACGACGGCATGTCCGATAACCTCGCCGAATTTCCATGAAATTTGGTAGTTGATCTCCATCGAATTAAAATTGATAGAGAACTGACTATGATGTCATGCCCTTCATCAATCATATTTCACGAATTTTCTGTCTTATTTCGCAGCCGCTTAGGGATATTCGGAGTTCTTAGTACATTGCAATACTGGCATGAGCTATTACATCAGTTTTTGCCTGGCTTTAGATGGTAGGAAATAATTGTATACATCACGAGATATTCAAACATAAAGTCGAAATTCACGCGCGAAAGTGGTTATTCATCGGTGTCCTCCGGTTGCTAGGGTAAATTTAGTGATGATTTTCTAACCAACGACCGACAACTGATCTTATTTGCAACCGACGAGATCTGTCGGTTACGAGCTTCATAATCTAGTTTTCTACGAATTATTTATATCAAATTAATATACAAATTTATAATCAATTTGTGATTGTTATTGAAGCATATATTATTGTTTGACACTATGGAGAGTCACATGTTTAGAACGGCCTAGTAACAGAGTATCTACCCAATTTTATGAACAACCGTCACTGACAACTGACAACCAGAACCACTGACGGGATTTCTTTTACTAAGTTCGAATATCTCATTGTATCGTAGGGGGAATCGTGCGTTTTTTAGGATGGTGAATCCGTCTGACGACTGAATTAAGACGCTTTAAAGGTGATATAAATCGTCTTGAGCACTCAGAGCTATTCCGGAAAACCTACCAAAAACCCGTACGGTATATGCTAGGAACCAGTCGATTCATATTTTGACCTATTAAGCCCCAATCGCATATGGCAAGTTAATATCACCGGGGTACTCCCGTTCAACCTTGTAAGGCTGGTAACATCTCGAACTCCGAATCAGTGATTTTCGTCCTCGAGCTTCCAAACTATTATGGAAGTGAATCCTAAACTCTGAAGTCGCATTCAAGAATTCCATTAGAGGAAGGATTTATCCACATATAAATTCTTGGAGCTCGCTGGGCCTTGCGGTACCGGCACGTGGCGGGTAGCGTATTGGACTTTTCTACAATGTCGGTTTGTATATTACACCGTACGTATATAGTTCTAGCTCTTAAGTTTTCATAACTGTATACTATTATGATACCTCCTAAAAAAAATGGGATAATCAAGAAGCTTATTATTAAATGTGCCTGTATACATTGGTATCTGTTTGTAGATTCGCTAAAGAAGCTACACAATCAATCGACCAGATCAAACCGGACAAAATTGTCCTCTTCCTCCTCACCAGGCATGCCTTGAGGGCTGCCTCGTCGCTGGCCCTCGTAGGGCGCTGTGCAGACCGGCCATCCAGGATGAACTAGCCCACTGGCTGGGTTTGGACAACCATACTCGAAGGAGAGATTGGTCTGCTTTCCCTTCGCAGTTTCCGACGACAATCCTCACGCACGGTTTCCTCGTCGTATGGAATTCCTCGTGTAGATTTATTGGCAGGCACTGGGCGGGTTCCAACTGAATACCAATTCTCCCTACACCCGGCCGGCCGAGGCTTTGATCTCTGTATTGAGTCTATCGCCACATCCATTGCGGTCTCGTAACCGACAGTCCGTCCCAGCACGCTCTCCATGTTAATCAACCTGGAAGTACCTACGCAATACGCAGATACTAGCAGGGATATACACGAAGAACGTGCTGAGACCACCATATCAGACCAATCCCAAGGCTACAGCCATCCCGGTTTCGGTGGAACCCAAATACCAAGCACACGAATTCTACCTATGTTTATCAACCTAGCAACGTCTACATGATATAGATGCTGGTGGGGACAAACATCGGAAGCACTCTTGCCGGGACTAACCCTCGATCTCGCCACGCCGTAATCAATCCCGAAACCTCATCTTGACGGTCGAGTCCCTTGAAATCCAAAGTACTCCGGGGCTTAAGCTTGTCTGCTCGGGCGCCCACCTACCATGCTCGTCAACCTAGCAGTGCCTACGTACGTAGGTACTAGTAGGGACAAACATGGAGAGTGTGCGGAATTAATCCCGAAGCCACGGCCATGATATTTCTCCCGAAGCCAAGAGCTTCCAGGCATACTCTTCGTGTTCGTCAACCTGTCAGTCCCTACTTGATAGGTAGGTACCGAGAGGACAAACACGAAGAGTATGCTATGACTGTACTTGAAGGTGGAGTATACATGAAAGTTCCATCGACCCTGAGGTCCTAGCTCCGGTGTCCGCATACGAACGCCCCCCATGTCCATCAACCCAGCAGTACTTAAGTACCGGTAGGGACGAACACAGAGGGCGCCTGGGGACTACCCCACCAAGTCTCCCTTTCGTCCAACTCATCGTATCAGAATCGATCCCCGGAGGTTCTCGAAGCTAAACCCTTGGTCAGAATAGAAGCTATTTTTCACTAGAGCGGATACGGCGGGCTCCATTCTGTGATTTGTTTGAAGAAGTGCCACGGGCTACCCTGATCCCTTGAGTCTCTGAAACAAACTTATGGCCATGTCACCGTTGTTTGATTCACTATAGGCGGGTACGTACGCCATGCCAATTCCTTTGAAATTCAAGGCCCCCCAGGGTCCGTAACACGTTCTCCAAGTTCATCGACCCAGCGATACCTACGAAATGTAGATACCGGTAGGGATGAACAAGAAGAGCGCGCCAGGACACACTTTGGGTGGGCCAGAGATCGCCCTCGTTAGTGGCTATTTCGGTATTGAGACGGACCACGCCCCGACATCTACGAGGGCCATTAGGTCGTGGCCCAAATTATCGGTGTCCGGGGCCGCGTGAAATGGGCCTTTGGTGCGCAGACGCGACACCATAATTTCGACGTTCGAGAGCTTCTATATATAAACGGCGCTTAGCCGTCGGACGACCAAAATATGCCATTTTCGACGTCTCCATGGTACCTAAGGTCTTCAAATCCGCATAGGCGTCCGTTTAGATCTCCGCAAGAGTCATGTGGCAGGCAGCAGGATCGGTGCACGCTCCCATGTTTATCAACCTGGCAGTAGCTACGTGATGTAGCTACTGTAGGGATAAACATGGTGAGCGTGCCAGGACATCCGTTCAAATATGCCAGAATAGTCATCGATCTGGAAGTGCTAGTCAGGGTCCATGAACGCTCCCTATATTTATCGACCCAGCATACAGTTGACGAATGTAATCTCCTGCACTACCCCGCTGTTTTTGAGGAACATTGTGGTTTCACCTGGCCACGTAGGCCGCTGCAGCTGGGTCGATAAATCATAAACTTAGGGAGCGTGCTTGTGCTTCCCCCTAGCCCGTGTAGCCTAAGATAGGCTCGATCTTGCTTTAGACCACATATCTCGTTCGTGTAACCAGTCTGGTCAATCATCCGGTTCCTGTAACTAGCCTATATATCTCCCGGGAACAGTAGTGTTCCACGGGAGTCGCAGCTGCGTGCAGCAAGTTTAATTTTGACAGATAAGTCATAAAACAATTGCACGCTGTGCTTATATATTCTCAAGCCGCTTAGGGCCGGCCACCTTATTGGCTATTCGTGATAGTTAGCCTTCATCCCTTCGTAGTGCGAGTTTCTTTAAGTCCACTTACTGTAAGCCAGGCCCCGAGACACAACCTAGCAACGAGGTCTGCATTCGCTCAATTCCAATCGATGCTAGTGTTTTTTATAGGCTTGGAGCATCTTCTTTCTCGCGCCTTGTGCGAAGTGGTGTATATAACTATTTGCCGGACGCACGCCACATTAGACGACAGGCATGGCCTTTTCGGCCAGCCATGTACTTTGTGGGGGTCCAGCAGCTGAACTCGAAGAACATGTTCCTCGAAGTCCCCTTTTCGTAACGTCTCTTTATATATAGATGTGCTTTCGATAACATGTCGTATTCATTATCAAGCAGCTCTTCCGGTTGTCGAGACCCAAGGGCATGTTCCTCTGGTGACAATTCACGCAGGGAAATTCAAAGATTAAAGCTAGTGGAGATCTTTTCTTGCCCATGGGGTTGTACGTATCGTTTGCGTTCGCTCTGAGCAGTACAGTCAGACCATCTGAAATGGGTGGGGTAACTTCATAAATAATTACGTACCTAAAATTTTTGTGGCCTGACGGGCACTCTGGGAACGAGACTAGTACCTAAATACGCAATACTCATAAAGCTACCGGTGTAAAAGATGAGGTATGCGGCCTGGATACGCCCCGGAACATGACAACGGAGTATATCTCCGGGGAATGTCATGTTCCTTCGCTAGCTTTTGGCCGGCCTCTCCTAAGATTGACTAGTCTTAGGAGTTCTTTCTTCGAAGTACAATCTTCTAGAGAATACAACAGTCATCAGTAAATAGGTATAGCCGCGCCGTTGCATTTCCATACGTACATAAGTCTATCCGAACACGGCACTTTATGTACCGGCTCGCTGCGCCACACCGGAACATGATTCGCAGTGAATTCAAGTCGGGTGGATGCGCCAGCGAGCCAGCTTCTTGTGCCTGTAAAGCAGTAACAGTTTTTCCATTGGTCGCGACGGTACATGAAAAGTCGCTTCCAACCCCAGAGACATGATCTCAACCGACTGTTGCTGGAAGCTCCTGACCCTCCTTCCTCGAGGCCGGGCTCACGCGAGGCTCATATATAATTAAGTATCCCCATCGAGAAATAAAACTCTCTGGGGAGTGGTTTCTGGGTAATATATATGGGTATAGGTAATTAGATTGTTCGCTCCAGTCTATAGACCTAGGGCTGCAGCTGGGTTGGCTTAGCATGTGATCTCCGGAACCTCATTTTGTCCATTTTCTTATTGTTCTTCATCGCCTCGGCGACGTCATTCTCAAGGAAAAATAAATTTTCTAATCAGCTCGTGGCTGTCTATCTCTTTCTCGCAGCCAGCCCAAGATCAAAGAGGTAGCAGGTAAGTATATATATATATATATAGGTAAGTGGGTAATGTTCCATCAGGTAGATGGGAACACAGCTTCGACCCCTAGTCGCCCACAAAGACACCTTGCATTGGGCGACCGGCACGGAGCCACGGTGCTCCGGCCGATATCTTTAGAAGAGCTAGTAGTTAGTTTAGAGTCCTCGAAACCTTTTCACACCAGCTGGAGGGTTTGATAAACTTACCCGTTATGTCGGATTCAGCTGGGGTTTCGGACAGGGTTTCCGGGTTTCCGATATATATCGACATCGATCGCGCCTTTGACTGCGAGCCTCCAGATATGGACGGTTTTCTTTTGGCCTTATCGCCGTGGACTTCGAAATTCGCATGGAACGTGGAATCGGGTTGAGCCCGCACGTGACGGGGTTCTCCCGTTCGTTATATATTTCAACGTCGATGGTACCGTGAACTGCGAGCCTCCATATATGTACCGTCTTCCCCCGACCATGCGTATCTCAGCAGCGGCGCCTCGGTACACGGGACCATTCACTGGTCCCGTACCAACTCCCAATTGGGAGGCATAAATAATTCGCCCTACATAAGGGTCGGTATGAGAGGCTATAGATACCGAGGTATAAATAATTAATCTCAGATGTAGGGGATGGGAGGTACAACCAGCAAATTCAAGACCGCTGGAATCGTCTCTCCTATAGATGGGGGAGTACTCACGGGGAGGGACACCCCGAGTCGATGACTCGAGGGTGTTTTGAAATGATAGGGGGTAAACAAAGAAAGTATCGAAACGAGGACATTCCCTCATTGCCAACGTTTCATCGGCAATTATCTCGGAGTCAATCTTCCCGGACTCTTCGAAACAATGGTGTCATCGTTCTTCGTTAGGAAACATATTTCGAAACGAAGAGAGACACCATTGAATCAAAGTATCCGGGAAGCGACCCCCTTAAATGAAGATTGGCTTCACCGCATGTGGGAGAGGTGGTCGCCATCCCCTATGGGGAGGCGATACATACCATGATGAAGGACCTGATAGTGATGGGGCGGGACTCGATTTGGTGATAACACCAAATGAACGAGCTTGGATGAGTGGGAGAGGAAGGTTGAAAAGAGGAAAGGAAATTTTTTTGGAGAATCCGGGGGAGAGGGAGTATTTATACCTCAGCAGGAGTGCCGTGTATCACTTGGAAACCTGTAGGGGTCATATTTTTTTTCCCTCCACGTCATGACTTCACTCCTCGGCGTCTGGACAAACGGACAAATCCCCCGTTGCTCCCATAACAAATACAGGGCTTGATTCTATACTAGGGTCGTGTGCACGGTCATTGAGAATCATTGCCTAGTATCAATTGCACATCTCTTCAGGGTCGTGCCGTGACCGGACGTGCTCCCGGAAAACCATTGTAATTGCCAGGTTATACACCACTACACCATGCTGGATACTCGTAGACAGCATGTTGAGAGACATTCGATATCTATAATATACATCCTGCGTTACCGGTTACCTCTATCATGCATATCCATGAAGCTAGTGTCATTTTCAGTGACCTACTGACGCAGCTTTCGAATTTGATGCTTTGCGGGAACGATACACAGTCGATCAAGACCCCACAGCCCAGATACCCATGATCCTATGTAAAGTTATTCCAATCTCTCATGGATATGGTTTTATTGTACCGTTCGTAGCCTTCCCATTCAAATTCAACTTTAAACTATTATCGAGTACTAGTTTATGTATTTTAACACACATCGGGTTGGAAGTACTGGGCATACTTAAAATAAGTGACTAAATTAAACGTAGAGAGTTTCCCGTATGTACTTCTGCTATAATTATACTCAGATAAGAATCACTAACCATATTGCAAGGGCAATGCACAGGATGATCGCCCATAGGAAAGAAAGAAAAGTCGGAAAGGATATAAGGCTAGTCGTACTAGTATTCCGTGAACAAAGGCAACAGCAAAAACGAACAGCAAACAAATCGCAATATTACCGCTCGAATAACATATAGAAAGCGAAGAGAAAAGGAAAAGAAGTAAATAAACGGTGGGCAAGTGCAGAGATATCTGTACCCTCCATCGAAAGAAGCTTTTGAAGAGGAAATAAAAGGAAAGACGAAGAAGAGATACCATATCGACACAGAGTTTTCCGGAATTCCAAGCCAGGGTTCCTATACACACTTCTCGTGTCGTTTTCTTCCGATCATAGAACAAACTATGGTGAAAAAGAAACCGCCCCTCAAAAAATACGCCAGTAGACAGCCTTTGTACATTCATTTTTAGATATTTCAATACACCGCAGCTCTAAGCGGCTGTATCCCGAATAGCCCCGTCTCTCGCTAGTTTGTCCGCCATCTCGTTACCTACTACTCCCTTGTGGCCGTTCACCCACTCGAACTTTGTTTTCGCCCCTTCTTGGGTCTCACGTTCCTCAATAAGATGCAAGATCTCTTCGATGATATCCTGATTCTCGACTGGTTTCCCGGCAGCGGTCTGCCAACCATTTGAACGCCACTTCTGGAACCACTCAGTGACACACTGGATAGCGTATTTACTGTCTGTGAAAATAAGAATTTCTCGATGTTTGGGCGCAATCTCAATGGCGCGGAGGATGGCTGAGAGCTCAGCTCTGTTGTTCGTGGCACGCGAGTCACCAAGGGGCTCTGAGACATTCCTGTAGACGGACGCGCAGTTAGTCTTTCGTGTAACCGACAAAAATATGGACCACGGCAGAGCTCACCTCTTATCACCTGGTCCAAACCAGATACCCACACCCGCTCGAGCACTGGCACTGCCGTTCATGAGCGAGCTCCCATCAGTGTATATCTTAAGTACGGCGGTTTTCTTCGGCACCAGAACATTCCTCATCAGCTTTGGCGAGGTTCGCTTGGTGACATTCCCCGAAGTTTCAATCTCCACTTCTTCCAAGATATTATCGTCCAAGATCTCGGTCTGTTCCTTGCCAGCGTCATCGAGCAGACCAGACTCTCTGAGTTCTGAATTAGGATCCTCATTATCATCGAGAATGCTCTCGATAGCGGTGCTACTCCTTCTGCTGCCGGCGGTTCCAGCGCCCGACATCTTGCGACGCGTGTTTCTGATATCTTCATCCTCCCTCGTGTCACCCCCAGCGGCTGCTGCAGCGGCGGCGGCGGCATTGGCAGCGCTCACGCTCTCCGCGAGGCCGCTATGCTCTCCGACGCCCCTTACAAAAGCCTCAGCTTCCTCTCTTGTAGAGAACTGCCTGAACTTTGGGTTTTTCACGCCCACGACGTGTTTTTGACATTCCTCCCAACTCGTATAGACGCCGGGTGTACCGCCGCTTCTGACTCCGTAGAACTTGGGAACGTAGGAAGGACTGTTGGGATCATTGCTCGGATCCTTTCCGGAAAGGTATTGTTCGGCCTCCTGTTGAGTGGTGAACGATTTGAACTCTGCCTTCTTGAACCCGGTGACTTGCGCGAGGCAGTCTTGGTAGGTTTTATAGATACCGGGTGTGAAACCGGTACGGACGGCGTAGAACTTGGTGGTCTCGGAAGCTGGGCGCTTTCGTTTGAGCATTCTTGCGAGGGCTACGTTGTAGCAGCGGAGAAGGAAGATGAGGGGTCTTTGACGCGGGATGGCAGGCAGGTGATAATCCACTAAATTTTCTCAGTGGATGGAGAGACGGGCAGTCGGAGATATGAAGAAATAAACCCGGAGGATTAAAAAGCGCGAAGGATAAACTCGAAGGAAAGGAGATTTCGATGCAGCGACGGAGACTGTGATATAGGCCGGGGAAATGAATAGATGGTCAAGGTAATGCGGTGTCGGAGCTACGAGGAGTCGAATTAGTGGTCGGTACTCATCGCAAGGCTGCCAAAACGGTGCACGCCTCACCTTATTTGAATAATAACGGCTGGAACGACGAACAGATCTGATATAATGGTAGTATGATATGCCTTCAATTGATAGATGTGGCTTGGTTTAGGGACACCGATCGGGTCGCGTTCGACAGCAGGCAAACAATGGCAGTCGAGACCTGCGATGGGGTTCTGTGGCAGGGAGGCGATGAGGATGAGGTTGGTTGGCGGCGAGGAAGAGAGGAGAAGAGGCCGGCAGGAGGAGACTGAGCCCTGCACTCCGCTGCCACCAAAACAACACATTCTGCCGCCCCCAGGTTACGGGACGGGAGGTCTGAACCCCGTCAACAAGGCCCCATGGGAGGTCTGCAACCTTCACAATGTTTACGGGACTACTTGGGTGACAGCTCGGTAGTCAGGGAGATGAAAATCACCGGCGGTCGTGCAGACACAAGAAAAAGAGGTATTGTATTATGTACAAAGGAACACAGAAAGACGACGCTTCATCGTGGAAAAGCATGCAAGGAAAAGGTATTCTAATAATCGCCCCACCATATAATATCCTATCATGGCCTCTATCATGGCCTCTATCAAACAGGCGGTCGGTGATAACTTGATTAAAGGTTAACGGCCGACTCTTTCAAGTAGGAAAGAAAAATAAGGAAAAACAGAAACTGTAATGGTAGTATATTCCATTGTACATATCTTCTGACATCGTTTTTTTTTTCGGCCGTGCATTATCATTCATATCAAACGGTTGCATCCTTCAATAGAACAGAACCGCAATCTAGAGGGTTGGCAAGAGAGGGGTCATAATACTTTATTCATCAGCTCCGACGATGATCTCCTTCTTCAAGTCCTCCTCCTTGCGCGGTGCGACACCGAGTCCGTTCCTGTTCCTAAAGAACAAGACACCGCTACCCTCCGCACCGATGGGCTCCTCAACGAAGTGGCACCATCTAGCCGAATGCCACAGAGCGGCGAGGAAGCCCCAGCTGCCACCCTCGGTGTTGGAACGGTAGTGTTCTCCCATGACTCCCTTGATGGCCTCGGTGGCCTCGTCGGCGTTGTAGAATGGGATGGAGGAAACATAGTGGTGGGCAACGTGGGTTTCGATGATACCGTGGAGGAGATGACGACCAATAAAGCCGAATTCACGGTCAATAGTAGCAGCAGCACCGCGGGTGAAGTTCCACGCAGATGGCTCATAGTGAGGCAGAGTTGGGTCAGTATGCTGGAGATAGGTGATAGCGACTAAACGATCGAATATTAGTTTTTATCCATAACAGCCTTAGGTACTCCCAAGATTCCGACTTACCAAGCCAGTGGTTAACCCAGAGATATGGGATACCATACCAAACAAAAACGTTAGCGGCACCCCACCTTTGGCAGGCAGAATACAAGATGAAACTCGTGATTGCCAAGCCCAAGTCGCTCAACAAGATCAATTTGCTATGCTTGTTCTCATAGAGAGGGGACGAAGGGTTGAAGTGATTGACACCGGTGAACCAACCGTTCTTCTTGCCCTTACCACGACCCTCGGATTGCTTCTCATGGAAATTGTGTCCGGTAACGTTGGTGATGAGGTACAATGGCCATCCGATAAGCTGTTGACCGATCATGTGGCCAGCGGTGTAAATTGGAGTTTCTTCCATCAATTCACCAACCTTGGCGCCGAACTTAAGGGCGTATTCGGCTCTTGTACGTGGAACGAAGACCATATCGCGCTGCATATGGCCGGTTGCCTTGTGGTGCTTGTGGTGGGAGATTTGCCATGAGAAGTACGGGACCAAGAGGGAGGAGTGAAGAATCCAGCCGACGGTGTTATTGAGAAGTTTGTAATCCGAGAAAGCGCCATGGCCACACTCGTGAGCCATAACCCAGAGACCAGTGCCAAAGAGTCCCTGAAGGACAGTGTAAACGGCCCAGGCGGCAGCCCGGCCATAAACATTGGGGATAGCTGGGATGATGTGGTTGTTGAATGCAATGAATGTGACGGTCAACAGAACAAAATCACGGAAAACGTATCCCAGTGATCTCAAAGCACTACGCTTGAAGCAGTGCTTGGGAATGGCATCGTGGATGTCTTTGATGGTGTAGTCCGGGAGCTTGAACTCTTCACCGTAGGTATTGATGAGCTTGGGATGGCTGGCGGTTTTGACATCGAGGTCGCTGAGGGAGGTATTGGAGGAATGAGGGGACGGGTTGATGGATGGAGACTCAGAGGGAGAGACCGAATTCGAGGTCGAATAGGCCGCCTTCTCCGAAGCGCTGACCCGATTAACGGCAGCTGGTCGAACCGTCGCCGGCATCTTTTCTCTCTTTGGATTCTGTGTCCTGGGCTTTGAAGCCGATTCGATTCTTCTGCCGATAATCGGAATCTGTGTTGTGCGTCAAAGCTACAACAAAGAGAGCCCTGCCAGAACAGCTACGACGGCCTGAGCGAAAAAGAAGGAGAGCGTTAGACCATTGACCAAGAAAAACGATTCTGTGATGGAGAGAAGGGGTACGGGACGAGCTTACCAAAATTCAAGGGCTGTCGACCAGAAAGCGGTGCTGATGGAGGAGGGAGAATAAGAGAAGGACGAGCTGAAAAGGTTCGTGAAAAGGGACTCAAATGTGGGACCGCTTTGGACTGTCCTCAACAAAATTCAGCCAAGCAGACGACTCCAATGCAAAGCTTCTGCAGCACCGACAACTATAACCGTCTCAAAAGTCGAGACAGCTTGCTTCCCTGGTTTCTGTCTCGTGTCTTTCTCGTCGACCGTGGCCTGACTATCGACTGAACTTCAAGAGTAATTAATTTCTCTCGTTCTCCAGGTTTCGCGGGAGCGTGGAGGGTTTTATACCGCCTCCCACACCCCCCAGCAGTGCACGTTATAACAGCAAGGACTTATCAATTGCCCACGTCTCAGTGGACCAACCTCGAAACAACAGCTATCCCTCTTTCATGATTAATGCATTGTCGATAGCTTTCACAAGACACGAGTCTGAATGGGCCCGACCCTCAACGGCAAAATTTACCATGCATGGCGTTGAATTTCTTGAACACCAAGTCCTGTCACAAGCTTGGGGAGCAGGGAGACCCGGACGAACCAAGCGAATGGCAAAGGACATGGGCTCTCCTCCTCCCCTTCGTTTCTTATTGTCCGTCTATGGATTACATGAGTAGAATGGCCAGACTATGGTAGCTTACTGTGCGAGCTAGCTTACGAGAATGCGAATGCGAACGCGAAAGGGAAGATCTGAAAGTCTACATGGGGGTCGAAAACCGCACACACCCACACCATATACTACCCTCAGTATATACGTCGAATGTTGAAAAGGTTTCAGATGCGAAGGAGAAAAAAAAAGTCAAAACTGCTTGCGATTGACCCTTCCATTGGCCCGTAGGAAATTCAACCGAGCTTCGAAAGCGAATGTTATGTTGCAGCATTTCTTGCATAAGCTGCATGCCGTCTCATATGACGAAGCTGTCGCCCAAATTCTCACTCTTAAAAATTATCTTTAGACAGTCTTGCCTCAGCTGGTCAGCCATCTTCCCGGATTTTTCTCCGCATTTTCGCGATCGAAAGGAGAAGTTGCGTTAAGGTTGTCAGAAGAAAAAAGCTTGACACTGCCAACTATCGATGTCCCGTCCACTATCGATATCAGATGGAAAACTCCTGAGAAGGGAACGAAAAAGCCCTCACCGTGCAATTGTCGGCTTTCTATTCAAAACTGGCATGTGAAAGGGATCCCTTAGCTATGGATCGAGCTCTGTCAGCCAATCACATACCTTGCCGTCTTCATGCAGGGTCGCCTAGATCTTTCCTCGATCAGTTAGCGTCGGCGGCCAAATGCATTTTTCTATTATTTGCGTTGAGCCCTCCAGAGTTTTTTTTTCCATTTTTTGTTGGGGATGAAATCGATATTTTCCGGGAGGCTGCCCAGTTGAGGCAGTCGTCCCGGACAAACGAAAAGTCTATGTTAACCGGCTGTCGCACGAATCATTTCCCATTGCATGATTGAGTGCTCGAGTCTATGGCGGGTGTGGCTACAGACTAGCCACCTGTAGATATTGAATGGATATTGGATGCATGGAGGGGGAAAAAGTGAATCTTGGGACGTGCGGAGGCCAAGCAAGACCTGTCGGATCTGTGCGTAACCCTCGAAATCGCGATACTCGTCGCTCCTGCCCGTACTGGTACTTACGCTATCAAAAGCATGGAATGTAAAGGAATAAATCTGATTCGCTGCATGCTCTAGCTAGCATTCCTTGGATGCGGGACGGCACCACCTAGCTCCACGACCCCTCAGCTCCGATCGATCACAGAGCTCGAAAGTCCGGTGCGCACCCCACCTAGCCTTTTCTAGGCTGGGAATAAATATGATGCACTGTTTTTACTTTTATATCATTATAATCGGAAGATTCCGGACTATCGCAGCTGTTTTATAGCACCACGAGGGCTATGAGTTACCCTGGATGTTGTCAAGTCGCGCGACGGCAGCCGGAGTCTACAATGAACCAGCGCGACATATTAAATGCATATGATTTTGGTAGAACCATGGTTTACATAATAAGCCCTAAGCAAGCTCACTCTAGTAGCGAGTAAAATAAATTTATAAACCGACGGTAAATTCTATACCGACAAGCCACCTCCTGTCGACACATTCCACCACGATAATTTTTCCCTCTAACCTCATATATAACCATAATTCTCCCCATCTATCTAGGTAGCTTTCACCCAGCTCGTCGCCACATCGGTACCGTTGCCTTCAACCCCTCAGCCCCATCGATGCCGCAGCACATGACCTGAAGGGGGATTTCTGTTCCGATTTGACCGTTGATCGACGAGCAACGAACTCCTCCATGGGTCCGTTCATAGTCGAGGCCCCTTCCACGAGACTGTTGGTATGAGGTATGCTATGATTCAAAGCCAATCAAAACCGTGTATCGGAGTAGTTCGCCGAAGCCTCAGCTTAGTATGCAGCGAGAATCCCTCGACAGATGGGCATGAGACACAAGCCTCTCCAGCAGCTTCCCCCTCGATAACGGCGATGAATGATGTAAGTACGTAGGAGTAACCAGGTTTTCCAGTTGGAGCAGCCACTGGGATACATTTCCCCTCTCATCTCGTGGCTACCAGGTGGGGTCTATTTATACCGCTGTGACCTGCACACCGATGCATCCGCGCTCAAATCACGGTAACTGTTGCATTTTGGAGCCCATCCGCGTTGTGTAACCCCAACCAACACGCAATTTTATCTCTTCCTACTTCGCGGTTACATCTCGTCACCGGTTGGTGCTATTAAAAGAGAAGAAAGGATAAAAGTGGGATATCTCGGAGATTGGATAATATCGAATGCACAGAGCAAGAAGGATAACAAGAACACGAAGAATAACGTAAGTCAAATGTGCTTCCCCAACCGGCAGATTTACCCCATTCGAACCAAATCCTCTTCGCAATGACGTTGGGAAGAACCGTTTGCTCTCCACTTTTATGCAATTTCATAGAGGTGCGCGACGCTCAAAGTCTTGTCCCTCGGCATCTTTTCACTGACTAAGCCGGCCTTCAAGGCTCTTATTTCCCCCACGCTAGTTAAGGCGGGCTCACCTTCGTCCGATCTGTTCATTGCTGACTATCTTCCTTTGGTTTCCATCAGAAACAGAAAAAGTCGCATGTGCTTTTAATTAAAATATTAGACACCGGTATATTGCAGTCAGGTTCAAGTTTTGTGGGGACCACGTCAATATAGAACGGAGCTTATACGCGGCCGACCCGTTGGCGGATTCAACCGGAGATACCGCCGAAGGAATATAAACGATTATTCTCCTTCCCTTTAAATTCTTTCCCCTCGATATTATTCTTCTCTTTCCGTCCTCCCGTCTACTGTTCTCGTCGTAGCCTCTCTCTCGATCCGGATAAACTGCCCCCTTTTTGCTAGCCGCCCCTGCAGCTCTGCTCCCGCGTTGTTGTGTTGGCCGTGACGTTTAGAGCAAACTGTCGACAACCTCAACATTCGACGCCAACTTCCATACCCTTCCGGCCGTCACCTTTGTTAATCTGTATCGCTTTCTTTTCTATCAGGTCGTATATCCGGGTCGCTGGAGCTCGAGGGAATAACCACGATGCCGCTCATCAGCACAATCACCACCCCGCTCGTGAACAATCTTCGTTCGCTGCTGCTAGCCAGCGCGACATATGCCAACCCGCGAAGCATGACATTCAGTAAGCTCGGACGCATCCTAGGCGTCCTTATCGTTCTTGCGAATCTCAAGGTCCTCCCTTTCTTCTGGCATGTAAGTTCTGACCAATCTCTCCTTCTATTCCTTGTGTATAAGATTACCTAATAATAAATTTAAAAAAATGGCAGTCCCGCTTCTGGTACGCCCTCTACATCCACATGCTATCCCGCCGTCGAATCCTCCCAAACCCCACGCAGCTCTTCGCGCCTATCAAAATCGTCGCCAGAGCACCCCTCTACGAATGCGATTTCAACTACCACAAGTCAAACTCCACGTACTTCTCCGACCTCGATATTGCGCGTACCCACCTCGTCGCGCATCTAATCAAGAAATCTCTCCGATTGCGACGGCAGAGGGGTGATAAACCGCTCTATGTGGCGTTGGGCGGTGTTATGTCCTTGTTTAGACGGGAGATTAAGCCTTATGAGAAGTATGAAGTGTGGAGTCGGGTGCTTGGGTGGGATAGCAAGTGGTTCTTCGTCGTCAGTCACTTTGTGAGCGCGAAGGGGGATCCGAATCACGGTGGGAAGAGGAAGATTTTTGCAAGCTCGTTGAGCAAGTACGTGTTTAAGGTTGAGAGGAAGACGATACCGCCTAATGAGGTTCTGGAGGAATCTGGTCTGCTGCCGAAGAAGCCCGAGGCTCCTGTTGTAGCTGAGGACGCGAGGATGAAGATGCCGGCGGGGTTGATGGAGAGTGCGGATTTGATAGTTAAGACGGAGGTGTTGCATCCGCACCTGCAACATTTGGACACCGAGTCGAACGCTGGTAGCGATGCGGGTACAAGTACGCCGGCGGTAATTAACCAGTCGGCCTCGGACGATAATCTTGTTGACGAGGAAGAGCAGCTGGAGTTATTGGATAAGATCACCAAGTGGGATTGGGAGACGATCGAGCGGTTGAGGAAGCAGGGTCTTAAAACGGCGCATCATATGCTTGGGCTTGATGCTTTGGAAGAGGAGTTCGAGAAAGGTAATGAAAGGGTTGGCAATAGGGTTTCTACCTACCCGGCTTCTATCCTCGGACTCTCTTGGGCGTAAATACGAAGGAAAATTGGGGCGTTCGCTTGCTTATTAGACTTATATCATTCGTCAGGATTGGGAAACTCGGGTTTAGAAGAGGTGGAATAGATATTATTCCGTGTATCCTTTCCGCTATTCTTCTTATCTGTAGGTGCTTTTTGGTTTTGCTGCATCGGATGCGGAACATCTGACTTTTAGCCTTCTTCGTTCGTTAGCAGGATAGCCGGCTTATCGCTTTTTCGGAGGACTTAATGGCTTTTTTTGTTTTCACGGTTGTAACCTATATATTTGTAGTAATAGTGGTAGATTGGAAGCTATGGTTCTTGTTTATACTTATCAGGAGGACTGGACTCATCGAAATATATCATTATATATGCCGTTATATTAAAATCATGGAGATGTACGTATCAATAGCCAACCGTAATCCCAACTCTTATCGTACACCGTCTTTCTAAATCCACCCCGATCCACCCGGGTTGATTAATAACCTAAAGTTTCGCCTTCAACTTATACTCTAATATGTCGTCCTCCGGCCGCCAGAGAAGCGGGTCGAGTGCCCGGGTGTTAACGTATTGCATCCCAAGATCATTGATACACCCCGCACCGAGTAGTCTAATGCATGTGGCCATTTCCTCGTGGAGGACTATTGAATTCAAGTTAGTAGTGCCCCGGCGGAGATATTCGCGAAGGAACTTACTATCAATGACTCGTTCTACACCCTCGGTCCCACCGACACTGAGTCCAAATAGCGCGGCACGTCCGATACCAACTGCCTTTGCGCCAAGGCAAAGGGCCTTGACTACATCGGTTCCTCTCTTAATCCCCCCGTCCACCCACACTTCAATCTTGTTGAATACTTCGGGACAATACCGTCTCATTTCTAAGAGGGTATATACCGATGGTGGTGCGGTATCCAGCCCTCTTCCGCCGTGGTTCGATAGAATTATACCCGCCACATTCGGTTCCTCGCTTGCTAGTTTCGCGTCCTCCCATGTTTGCAGGCCTTTGAGGATGATAGGTAACTTGGTCGCGCCTCTCAACCAGGGCAGTGTAGTTTTCCAGGTCAGGTCCGCAGCGGTCCCCGCGAAGAGCGCTTTCCCAAGTCCCCCACCCCCCGCCGCGGCCGTCCCAGTACCCACTCCAGATGTTAACGCCAAATTCCCCGAGTTCTTCGCTCGCTCGTCGTGCTCCCGTTTGCCTGGTACAGGCGCATCGAGGGTTAAGACCACAAACTTATATCCCCCTGTTGCATCGATTCTGCGGAGTATATCTATCGACTTCTCCCGTTTGTCTTGAATGTATAGCTGGAAACCCCAGGATTGCTCCGGCGTAGCTGGGGAATCGACGATTTCTTCGACAGACATGGACGCATTATTCGAAACAACTTGGATGATACCCTTTCTTCCGCACGCGATTGCGATACCCCGTTCGCCGTCCGTGTGTCCTAGTCTCGCCATTGCCGCTGGCGCGACGTATAGGGGTGACGAGGCTTTGATGCCCATTAGTGTAGTTGAGAGATCGCATTTTGTCACATCAATGAAGACACGCGGCCGAAATAGGATTTGGGAGAACGCGGTGGTATTCAGTTCTTTGGATAATAGATCGTCTGCACCGGAGTAATAGTATGCCCACGCTTTCTCCGATAGTTTCTTCTTAGCTTCGGCCTCGAAGTCGTTAAGGTTTAGGAGGTTGGCGATTGGGATATTCTCGACCACGAGATCTGGGCTGTTGGCTACAGTGGGTTCTGCTTTGGTCAACGTGGACTCGTCTATAGGGCCCAGATTTGCAGAAAGCGGTAAAGACGACTTGAGTGTTCCTCGCGGGTGCACGGGGTCATAATCTTCCGTAGCATCTTTACCGGCTAGTTGAAGGATTATTTTAGCGCCACCTGGATGTGACGAGAGGAAGTCGGTTACATCGTAGACGTTTCCGTAGAGGATGACCCAGCAGCTTTCTGGGGTGTTATGCTTTGCAACTGTAGTGTGATAAGGAAATAGAGATAAGCATTAGATCGTAGTTTCTATAATTCATTTTTTTATTTCTTACGATATTTGTATCGGGGGAAAAGGGGGCGTTTTTCAACCTTCCTTTGCATCCCACTTCCTGAGCTCCGACATCTTGAATATCTATCTTCTTATGTCGCTAGCGTGTTGACTCTGTTGTATCTTGGAACCCCGATCTAATCCCTTCTCTCTTCGGCCTTCCGACTTCGCTGCTATCCCTTGCACTCTCAAGATCCTTGGCTAATCTTGTGAAGTGTGAAAAGATATCGACGAGGTGCAGGAAACACTATCTGCACGTTTACGAATTCCCGATACTGCAGCAGTGTTCTTTATGTAACGAAGAAGAACCCGGAATTTACGGAATCAATGACGTCCAAATTAGCTAACGCGGGCTGTGGTATCTGTACCCGGTGTGCGACGTGGTACTCTGTCCTTCGTTTCTTTTGCTCGAGCTGCCCTCGTGCACTTCTTCCGCTTTTGACAGATGCTGGGCAACGTTTTCGGGGATTTTTTTGCAGTCAGATGGTCAATCGAGGTGATATTTGCATTGGAGTCAGAAAACGGGTTCAGATCCGGGGAAGAATGGAGCGTGCAATACCACCGCTCTTTATCATTCGGCTTCCCGTTGAAATGATTCTCCGGCTGCCGTGGAACTTTCGGCTTCTGAGCTTCTGGCTCACAGTATTAGAAACCGGTAGTCGACTCGAGCCGGATGTTCGGAGTTCCACCACTATCCATCGGCAAGCTGGCTCGCTTCCGGCCCATTGAGCCGGCTAGACCTCTTGTAGACCCCTGGAGATCTCGCCCTATTTATCCCTCCAATCAAGGTGGGTCTATTTGCTAATCGGATGTGTGATGTATGGATACCCAATGGACGAACAACATTGGAAATCGAGATTCCGAGTTTTCTTCGTTATCGTCAATTGCCTTGCCACAGTCACCTTGGTCTTCGTTTGTTTTTTTATTTTCGTTTCCTTCTTTGGGAGCTCTTGTTTCGTTTTAGTATGTGTCTTCCCGAGGGCGTCGCATTCGGTGTATCTTGTAGTCAGAGATATTGATGCTTGACCGAAAACTTGGACGGTTGAAGGCTGCACTAGTGTCGAGACTTCTCTTCGGTATTCCACAGGGCTGTTGCCACGAAGTTTTGGTTTTCTCCACTTCTTCTTCATGCCGCGCAATGGCTGCGACTTTTTTGAAACCGGTACCCAATCTTATACGCGTAAACGGTAACCCCAATGCCTTCTTTGCATTCCATCGACTTCGAGCTAGGAATGCAATGTATGATATCGAAAAAGTATACCCGGGGTCGAGAGACAGGGGTCCCCAAAAGGTTGTTACTTTTCTCCCCGGTTTTCGTGCGAATCGGATGAACAAGCGGTTGACGGCTCGGGATTGCGGTTTTTGGGTGCAAATCCGTATCCCCTCCCCCGGTCAAGGCCTGGATTTTTCTGCAGAACCCGAGTATCGTATCTCTTCATACAACTGTTTGCTCGTTCGCTTGAACGCATGAAGGTATCCCTTATCTTGCTCGAACAAGGGGGGGTTGTTTGGCCGTTTTTCTTTACCTCCAAGGACTGTGCATTGATATAGCATTAACAAGGCGGTTCTATCGATATCGACAAACTGCCGAGAGGGTTAGGTAGGTTGTCGTCGTGAAGGTAAATAAGCGGTTGGTCAATGGAGTTAAAGCCTCATGCTTTCCACACGTACATATACTACTGCAATGCAGACAAGCATCATCGCCAAAGCCTGGCCTAGCAAGCAAGCTAGCTTGCCAGCTGGAAGGTTAAAAGGCGGGCTGGGGTGAGGGGTGCTTGTTGTTCGTGAACCCCACAAATCGGGTCCCCAAGTTGCATTCTACCGCCAGTTTTTACATGTGTAGTGGTTCTTATCCCAAATGGAACAAGGGAAGTAGAGTTCGAGACCTGGATCTGAATTGCTGGTCCTCGCCTGAAAGCTAAGCTTATCCCTGATCTTGTGAAGGGGGTGATGATAGCCACGCTTAGGTGCATTGGAGAATTAAAAGAAGCACGGATCTGTTCGCCCCGCGAGTCGTCGACATGTCGACGCCAGTCCGTTTTTTTCGCTTTGTGACCGCACAGACCCTTCTGAGACCCTTGTCGGTCGGAATTATTATTTGACCCCCCTTCTTTGGATCGAATATATGAGATATCAGATTTTTGAGATTTTATATGGGGGATTAGTTGAGGTGTTTTTTTTTGGTCGGTGGTATTGCGCAATGATGGAAGCGGGTTCACGATCGTACGATTATACGAGATGATACGACAAAAGCACGCAAGAATAGCTGCATCGATTCCGCGGATACCTGAGAGTATTGTGGAAACCTGTGAATTAATTTTTGATTTGGTATCAAGATGGATCGGAAGCGCAGATGCCCTCCTAGCACTATATCACGCTCGCGCATTGCGATTTATATGTACAGCAACCGTATCCACCACTGGAGCCTCGTGCTCAAGGAAAGATACTGTTTCAATTTCTCTTTCCCCGCCTGTGCAGTAGACCGCTAAACCTAAGATTTGATAAAGCGAGAAAAAAAAAAAAAGTTAAGAAAATAAAGAAACGGTATACCTGCCTGGCCACATTCGAAGCCTGTGAAACTCCCCTTCGTGACCATTTCCCCCTCGTTTGCTATTCATATCCATTCCAAGGAAAAGTGACGAAAAAATGCGACTAGCAGTGAGGACCCCAAGATTAAACAATATAACTTAAATGATAAGAAAAAAGTCAGTTGAACGCCAATTCGTTATGCACCAGTTGCAAAAATGATAATGAGACGGAATAAATGCAAAAGGGCTCCGAGCAAGGAAATATAAGATGAAAAAGGGAACGATGGCGTCTTTTTGGTGACCAAAGGAAAGGATAGGATGAGAAATTAAATCTTGCACCGCCACTTCCATCCGCTCGCGTTGATTCTAGCCGCGATGATGAGGGCTGCACTGAACAACATAATGCACCCGCTCCAGATCCTTGCACCGTCGAGGCTTCCGCCTTGGGCGTGGATTAGAGCGCCGGAGATCGGAGTTCCAGTCAAACTTCCAACGGAGGCGATGCTGAACATCATACCCATCCGTACCCCAAAATATGTTACATCGGGTGTGATAGAGGCGATCGAGGCCGGCGGAAGAGATATGAATACTCCTGAGAAGAAGCCGTAAAGAACGACGAAGAGGATGAGTTCGTTGAATGTCGTCATGGGTAACCAGCAGAGGATGAGGATGCCAGATATTATCATGGCAGGGATTTGCATGTTTATTGAGCCAACCCTATAAAACGAGTTAGAACTTGTTAAAAAGCAGGCAGAATCAGCGGAAATCTTACCTATCAGCGATGAAATTGGGGAGCACCCTTCCAAAGGTGCTTGCCCCGTTAAGAATGCTGACGAGATAGAACGTCTCAAGGCCATGCTTATCCAAGCCCGCCCTCTTAGCCCAGAATTCGACATAAAAGAATGGCATATAGAGACCGGAGTACGCTGCTAGCATTCCGAAAACAAAGAGCATATACGTAGGGTCTTTGAACGACTTAAAGTCGATCAAGGGACCCTTTATCCTAGGTGGGATGTCCTTTCGAGGTTGAAGGATGAGATTGCTGAGAATGAGGAGGGAGAGAACGATGAATGAGTTCGCGATCATGGCGTATCTGAATCCGAGGGCGGGGATCAATTTTCGGGTGAGGATGGGAAAGATAATGCCGCCGACCGAACTACCAGACGCGACAAATCCATTCGCCAGTGCTCTCCTCTTATAAAAGTATGTCGATACAATGGCGACTGAAGGTGTGAACAGAAAGCCCATTCCCGTGCCGGTTATTATGCCCTGGCAGAGGAGGATCTTCCAGTAAACTTCGCCGCAGAAACCGGTAGTGAACAATCCTAGCCACATGAGAATGCTTCCAGTCGACATGATGGCTCTGAAATGCCCACCGTCATAAAGACGACCGGTGAAGAAACCAACGAATAGCAGGAGAAATGCCTGGATCGATCCTATCAGGGATGTTCCAGCAGAATTCGCCAGTGGTTTCTCCAACCCGGTGCTATAGTAGGTCTCAAACACACCGTAGGACACGACGATGCCCCATCCGGTGCATAGGAGCAGGAAGGCAGCGAATACCTGAACCCAGGCGTGGAACCCACCATCAGGGTAATGGAATTCGCCCTTCTCAGCCTGCGCTTCGGTATCCACCACGCTCCCCTCCGGCTTATGAGGAGGCCGAGAGGACTGACCATCGTCGTCTCCGGTCATTG
Source organism: Arthrobotrys sphaeroides (assembly GCA_036971245.1). Lineage (NCBI taxonomy): Eukaryota > Fungi > Ascomycota > Orbiliomycetes > Orbiliales > Orbiliaceae > Arthrobotrys > Arthrobotrys sphaeroides. Next base: position 498,260 of record JAJTTW010000019.1, read on the forward strand.
TTGAGGACTTAGATGTCAGATTGAAAAGGCTTCTTGAAGACGAGCTTATCGTTTTCAGGGCCGCCAAATCGATATGCTGGGAAGGATGCCTATCCCGGTGCCTTCTGGAGTAGTAGTCGACGGATTCCGTTCTTCCCGAAAATGTCATAGCACGAGAAACTCTTTTCAGAGACGAGCTGACGATCGAGTTTCGGCAGCCAGGGGACGACAGCTGGCCCGCTGAAGAGACGCTTCGTACCCGACGTTGCTGCTGAAACCTCAAGGGTGCTTCCGAATCCCCTCCCAGGGTCGAAGCAACCGAATCCTGTCTTCCTCGCGGGAAGTCTTCCTGTGTGTTATCTTGGTGCAGGTACTCCTGGCGGTTATCAGGGACCTGACTGATGGTGCTTAATCTGTGGCTTCCGTCGAGCTCCTTTTGATACTCTCTCATCCTTTGGATTTCTTGTTCTCTCCGCGTGTGCTCGTCGTCGTCCTCTCTCTGACGAGCTCTTCGTTCTCTCTCCAAAACTTCAGGCAGGTATTGACTACGCTGCTCCCTCGTGTGAAGGGGGCTTCCAACGTGGGAATCATAGCTCGTGAGCTCTAAGGAAGGAGCCGATGAAGCGAATGAACACGCAGAATACGGTCTCTTTTCGAGGTCTGGATGTAACGACAGACTCGAAGCACCCTGGGTTGGGAGGGTAAGGGGACTGCTAATCCTTCTCTCCGGAGTGGGAACTCGAATAGTATCGGACGAAGATGCCTTCGCAATGTGTCGGTCCGCTCTCATTCTCGAAAGAATGGCGGATATGGCGGTCCAATTGGTGGCGGTATGGCGGGCGAGGAGGATGGAAGGATATAAGGATACAGAGTCTCTCTCTCTCCCTCTCTACTGGATCAATTCAATTGATACGAATCTAACGATGAGGCTCACAAAACTCTCCACTCTGCAGACTCTCAGCCTCGTCTTCTACTACTACTATCGCAAAGGAACGAAGAAGATGTCCTCACGACCAGGCATGAGAGGAGTGCTGGCGATGTGGAATTGTGTTGGCGTGTTGTTGAAGGCGGCCAATTGGCTCGAAGAAAGACGACGGATGAAGATGAAGATTTCAAGCCCGATCTTAACGGAATCGAATTGGAGAAAAAGACTTGACGTCGGTGTCCACAGCACACGGAAACGAACAAAAGAAACACCCGGAAGGGAAAAACGGTGCCTCCTCGGATGGGATCTTGTTATATGTCCAGAGACACCGAAGGGAAAAAGAAAAGATGGGGAGGAAGGAACGAGAGAGAGAACCCTATATCAGCAAGGACCGGGCAATAAGACCAAGGGTGATTGAAATCTTCCCTAACCACCGTCCAAGCCTTTGGTCGTCGTTCCCTCTCTAAGCGACAACGATAGGGCGGTCCCGGTGCAGCAAAGGGGAATGGAAGGGGAGGCGAATGAACAATGGCTCCGCTCTTGTGCAGCAGGAAATATGCACAGCAGAGTTCACCAACGGCGTGGCAGAGGGGAAAGAACGAAAAGAAAGAAAGAAAGAAAGAAAGAAAGAAAGAAAGAAAGAAAGAAAGAAAGAAAGAAAGAAAGAAAGAAAGAAAGGGAAGGGGAATCGTATCGGTCAATTCTTGCAGGGGAGCTGCGGATTGATAATATACGGCCTACTTTATCTTGCTTCTTGCCTCTTCCATCCGTTTTTTTCACACCGGCCGTGCGTGGTGCCGGTAAACCCGACAAGGAAAGAAGGAGAGACGAACTCCCAAGAGATAGAAAGCCTTTGACGAGAGCCCGCAACCAAGAAACTGGGGCAGAGATCGTGCATGGGAAGAGGGAGACGGACAGTGCAGAGCACTCCGACGTCGAGAAAGGGAGCTAAGCCAGCCACACTGGCTTTTTCTTCTTTTGAGGGAGTCCGGGCTAGCTCTATCACTTGACAAGAAAACATGTCGACGCTACCAGCTAGCTCGATAGGCTAGGCCGAGAATCGTTCTTGGTTCTGGAGACATCAATGGTATCGCGGCCTTTTTTCCTTAGCGGCCTGGCACTATCGATTCTCGGGAACAAGGTTTCAATTACGTTCCCTTTGGCTAATATTTAGCTTGTTCACTTCGGCTTCTGCTCAGGCGAGCGGTAGCTGTGGAAGCCGGTGAGAAGGCCAGCCGCCAATATCTCTGTCCCTCGTTCGCCGCCCTTTGTCTTCGAACGCTGACCGTCTGTGGCAGACGTTGGGAAGGCGAATGGCCCCATTATCAGGTGTCCTCGCCGTCCCAATTGTTACAATCCAGTCCATTCTCTCAAGGGAAGAAAATTCTGCATACCACCCGAACGATTCGTTGGATTATAAGTACTTCGGCGGTATATATTAAGACAGCTGTGGCTCAATAACGTCAAACTTTCCGGCGCATGATTTCGCTATCGTCTCAAACCAGAGAGGAGCTCGAGTTAAAGAGCACTCCAAAATTTTTCTCGCTGGATGTCTGTTGAGATATTTTGCTGCTTCGGATAGCAAACAACCCTGTGAATGTTTCATATTCGCCATTCGACGGGCTGCCATTCACTCGCATCTCCTATGCTACAAAAACATGCATCGTCGCTCGCCCTCAACTTCTTTTTCGTGCTTAGTTTGGGCTCTAATGCAGCAACGGCGGATATTCATAGAAACGCTTCCCTTTGCCGAACCCTTTTTCTCGATACAACGCCCTTCCCAGAATTCCGTCTCAGACCTGCATCGAACTGTCCGCAATTCCTGTTTTGACCCCCAAATTTCCTTGCCTTGGACTGGGTAAGAAGTACCTAAATAGCTCTTACCGATGCAGCATGTCAATACATGTCAAGTTTGAGGCCGGCAGCGTGCTGCAGAAATCCTCGTCCACATCGATAATCCTCGAGCATGTCGGCCGGAGAGCACCTCGAGCATTGGAAAATAACGCTCGTAATGGCCAGGCCCAGTCCGTTCTGACTAGCGTATGTCCTGCAGTCGTGAACGTATTTCCGGTCCCAATGTTCTCCCGCGCATACTTTTTTAGCATCACCTCGAAACGATGACTTCCTATACATGATGCATCGACCGGCTTTTTGTTCACACAGCCAACAGCTATTAGCTGCTCCGTCTTAACATATCCGACGTTTGTATGCAATCCAATCGCAGGCTAAAGTCTGATCGACGTATGTGCGTATAAAAGCCATCTTTATAGATGCAAGAAAAACCCGCAAGGATGTGGAGCACAGCAGCTTTCTCAAAGTCTCCCGGTCCCATACTCAGCTGAATCTGAAAGGCCAGAAATGGCACTTGCTGAGTTCACAGGCCGGGATCAAGCAAAAAGCTAAAAGAGGGGGGAACCCTTGGAGGTACCTTTGGATCTCGTCGTGAGTGGAGTTCCAAGTGTATCTTAACTGTACCTGCACTCGCCTTGGGTTTGACGTTTTTAAAGTTATCGAGCTCCGCGCCATGGATGTTTCTTTTTCAGGCAACTTCCCCACACACTTTCACAGAAACAGCCCCACACCGTCGACGCTGCATCTGCGCATGATATCTGTCGAGGCCTGCGGGTGCGCGATTCGCTGGACATCTGCCCTTTCCGCCCCTTCGCAAACCGAAAAAAAAACCCAGACCGGACGGGTCTCCCTAGGTGCCGTGCTGTATATGCATGAAGCCTGCGAACGGGCATGTGGAGTTATTCCGTCGACATCTGTCCCATCGGGGCGAAGCAGCGTTCTCGTTTGACGCTAAATGAGCTTTCGTCCTAGCTTGATTGGGGATCTATAGTCGCCCCGGATTCGGAAACCGAGTAGTTGGCACCGAAGTTGCTTATTGATTGGGCACATGGAATGGAGAATTAAATCGAAGAAATTATAATACAAAAGAGAAGGTTGGATATCAGGAACTCCCTTCATCGTTGTGTGAAGTGCTGCTTCGCTCGTGCATGTGCCGTGGAAAACCACGGAACCCGCAGATGATTTCACCCCAACCTCTTGCTTGACGTATTCCCCGACATGCACATACGCTGACGAAAGAGCGAGGCGGCTGTGGCGACAAGTCGAGTGAAATAACGATATTGCATCTCGTAAAACGTTAAATCTCGGATTCGACCCGACAAGGCAAGCCCTGCCCTTTTCCTGACACGTTCGGTACCAGCGAGTTTTTCCCTGGGCCACGATCCAAAGTGAGCTTGACCCTCCCCACGTCGCAGATAGATTGCTTGCGAATTAAGGCTCGGAGCCGCGTGGGGATTTGCTTCTGCGATTCGATAGTCTGGAACACGAGATTTAAATTGCTGGATCTCAGAGGTTTTGACCTCCACTCCCCGCGAGAACCGACATGAGGAGAGGACTGTGCATGACTTGTGAACCCCCAAATTTCGGCACGAAGCCTCGGCAACATTGCCGTTTATATTTGGGAATTCTCACTCTCTCGACCGAATGGATTGTCGCGGAAGCGGTGGAACAGCATTCCCTCGGTGCATCTTTAGCGACGACCGTACATTACTGGCTACGGGGACCCTCATCGCAATTCCTAAGCATGAGCTCGAATGCATGATGCTGATTTCTCGTCCAACATCGAGTTGCGGCAAGCGGCCATCGATCATGCAAACCAAGTTTCAGCTTTCATGTCAGTCAGCTGTGCACAACCTATGCACAAACCGATGACAACAGCGGCATCCGAAAACTGTGTTGGACAGCTCTTCGATCCATCTGATTTTGGACGTCGAGGTTGAGTTTGGTGCATGGGGTTGGCCTTCCCGTCCCTCTTATGATTACTCGACATACCAACGTCTGCAAGTTGGCGGACTTTGGCTAATGCCCACTTTACCTTACAAGTATCTATTTGTGGTATACCCGCGTACCCTGGGGTATATCGTTCTTCCAGGGAATTTTGTTAATTTTCGTCATATCGTCGCATTAGCTCGTCTCCCTGCATGGTATCTAGACCGGCAAATTGGCGAAATGAACACCTTCGGCCGGCCGCGCCTATATACAGCAGTTCACATGCCCTGTCCATCATCCCGCATCGGGATCAGGCTCTTCTACAACACCGATTTATGCAGGATGAGGAAATCTGATTACTTAAATTTACCGTCGAGCCTACCGTGAAACGGACCTTTCTGGCATTCTCTATCGATATCGCCTAGATTAAGTTTCCCGGCCAGTTTACTATACCATGGCTTTGCGTGAATTAGACGCACGCTTTATGCATTAAGCAGCTCTCTAAAGTACAGAAGTACGTACACTGCTGTTCATGTTACCCAGCATGATCTTCCTGATTCCTGCTAGTCGAACAGCATTGCTTGCAGCAGACGTTATCCAATAATTACGCAATTATCAGGTTCTCGTCGAACGATAATAGATCTAGAGCAAGGAAAAAGCCCTCAATTAATGCAGTATATGCAGCGGATTGCAGTTGATTGCAGTCGATTGCATATTCGTTTTGATAGCTCTTTTCGCGACAAATAAGAAATACCTTTCATGCAGTTTACCCCTCCTTCGGTTTAGCCCCTCCTCGCTGCTCTCCTTTTTCCCGACAGATTCCTAGCCTAGCGTGCGCCTATCATTCTGATTACACACATTTTGCGGGGAAACCTGCAGGACCCGCTGCCGTTGATTGAGGAATGATAGATCAACAGGGAGATTGGCGGGTTCTGATAGATGATGGCACCTGTGGCCGGCTGAACTGACACATGGACCTCCTTTGGGGATCTTTGGAATGTACGGACATCGTCGGTTCTTTCATTCGCTCTCGTCATCTGGATTGGAGCTAACCCAGAGTGATTTTTTCTGGCAATTGAATGAGATATGGCGCTTAGATACTTGCTGGGCGGCCAGGTACTGTAACCTTAGCTCGTATTCGATATCTGAGGGAGCCGTTGTCTCGTGCACAGATGTCTCGCTGCCTTGGGTGACAATGATATGAGACCCGGCCGTCATTTCCCTCGGCTTCCATTGTTCGGTTTCCACGATCGCGATCAGGGAGCCAGGTTTGCCTCCTTGAAAGGTAATGGACGGAATGCCGCCCAAACTTCGATCGGCGGTTGCGAAAGAAGGAGACGAACTCCTCCCTGACACGGTTTTTTTCGGCCGGACCAGTTTTTTTTTTTTTTGTTTGCGCTCGTGGGTTTAGCGTCTCACGGCAATATAAGGCTGAAGTGGGCTTACATGTCTTTGAATTCGGAGCGGCGCAGTTGGGCACGAGGAAGCATGATGACGCCAATACCAAACCGTCTTTCATTTGATAGAAGCCTTGGAGTCTCCAGATGTTAGCGCTATAGCTAGTTGAAAAGGACGGGTCATATGACCGAAATCGAGTCCAAGGGAGAGTTCTAGACTTGAAATCATCACAGCGGACGGCAGGAAGAGGGATTTGGCGTTTCCCCGTTATCTCCACCAATCGTAGGTACTCGTCTGCCATGCACCAAGCTAAGGAACTGTCGGTGCTGAGGAACTGCCAGGCGAGACCAACGGGCGTCGGTAACACAACGCACATTGGACAGCTGGTGTCCATACTTTGGTAAAACGCAGGTATGTGCGCTAGGAAAACCACTTCGTGGATGGTATCTCATGGCGCCGGGACTACGTTGACATAAGGGGCAGATCGATCTTGTAGCGGTCTGTCCTTCCACATGGCATCGTTTTTGTACAACCGTGCGATTGGGGAATAACCGTGGCGTAGGTACGTACGTGAAGAGGAGGGGGAAAGGGTACCTGCAGCTTTTGTGCGCCGAATCGGAGCAAAAAAAAGGCACACGACATGAAATATTGCCAGGGATGAAGGATTAAGGTGTCTGGAGGATTTGGATTGGCTTGTTGTATGCAAGGTACCATTGGGAGCGTGGAGGTTACATGTTACAGTATTCATGAATTGAAGATACGATCGATTGAGTGTGAGACGTATTATTGGAGGTTGCAGTTGAGATATGTCGCGGTAGGCCGAGGTATATCTATCGTAGAGAGGAATCATCGGTTTCATCCGAGGCGTCGCACGGACTTTGTCGCATCTATTGTGGAAAACGTCCATGCATTTGGATCCCGCGAGCCGGTTTGTTGGAACCGTGCATGTGATGTGTGTGTATGTGTGGACGAGCTTTCGTGAGCTAATTTTCACACTTGGTTCGTACTGTAGCAGCTAATGACACCAAACACTCAGGCGGCCCTCTAACTCCGGATTTGCTACTCCAAAGGGTGTATGGTAGTATGCTTTTACTGGTGGGTGATTGTTTCCAATATGTCTATGCTCATGCGAAGCCACCACATTGTGCCGGGCTAAAACACTACTCACGTAATAACCTCACTAGTCTCGCGAATCACTTCCAAGTCCACCAGACGGCTTAGACGATCTATTCTCAAGGTTTCCTTCAGGCCCAAATGTATAGCGAATCGGAATGCGGAATCACATCCTATGTAGGGTCCCCAAGTGACCATAAGAAACCGTATGTGTGTGGGCATCTGTCTGAGATTTGAAACGTCGGTAGAGGTATAAAGGACCCGGGGCACATTGATCTATATAGGCGGGACCGAGTGTAAAGATTCCAATAGGGATCTGGATTGGATGGTGTTCGGTGAATCGCGGCCTTCCAAGAATGAACTACACATAATGTAAATCAATGCAAATGGTATTACTCGTTCGCAGGGTCAGAGCGCTACGGTGTCACTCTTTTAGTTAGAAAGGTCCACAGGCAGGATCAGAAAAAAACCAAAGAATTATATCGGCGAACCTTGACAGCCAGTTTCGGATCCCACGAGCCTAATACATCTAAGCTGCACAGGCACAACTGATGTTTGCCTCCTACTCAGGCCTAGTACAAGACCAACACAAGACTAGTACAAGACTAACTCAGGCCTTGAGTTTGAAGTAGAGAGATATACCGGGTTCCCCGTCTCCTATAGTCTCCGTACGTACTAGCTCGTAGCCGGAGCTGCACGCTGTGACACAAGAATTCTAAGGTTGAACGCTAGTCGCGTAGGCAAGCTTCGTACGTTTTATAGCCTACCAAAGGGCATATCAAGCTCTTGGGTACCCTTACATGTTACACAGCGTTCTCCGTGCTCTCGGATCATTTTCTTTGACTGGAGAACGCTCACAATGGCTGTGGTATGACATATCCTACAAGAGGGAGGCTACCTGCGTGTAACCAGATGTGTTGCAATCTTACCGGTATCTGTGGGGTCAAGTTCTGGGCGCATTGATACTGCTATCCACCGTTACTATAACAATATATCAGTCGTTTCTAAGCAAATCTAGGTCGTAGAGAGCTTGGGACCCGTCCATCAAGCGTGTGGGCTGGGTAGGATGCCGGATCGACTTCGTTGAGCTCAGAGGTGTGGAAGCTAGTAGTAATGCCGGAACTCTCCGGAGCCCTCGATTAGTGTGTTCAGATTAAGAAATATTTGAATCAGGCTTAACTTCATAACAGAAGCCAAGGAAGACGATAACAAATGGGACGAGGGGCAGAAACAGTCCCGTGAAGGGTGTTGGGTGTGGCATTTTGTTATCTAAGGTTATCAATCGGCTCGCTTAAGCTGGACCCTGCAGCAGCCAAGAACGCCCGTGATGAGGTCACTCCAGGCGGAATCGGCTTGAAATGAAGCAGGTCCGTCGGCGTATTCGAGCTAATTTCTGAAGCAGTGAGCAGATGAGGTTGATTCGGCGGTACCAAAGCAGCGCCGAGTCAATTCAAAGCAGGGAGGATAATGACATCAGCAAATTGTGTCAGGGGAGAGACCTTGTCCTTCAATGTGTTGTGCGTTGCGGGACCTGCGGCTGTCGACCCAAATTTAAAAAAAAAAAATTTATGAGGTTCCGTTGACCTTCAGCAACGTCTTTGCTAATCCTCCCACCCACCACACAAACCCATCACAAACCTCTTCCGAATCATCAACATCCTTCTCTCATCCTCCAACCTCCTCTACTCTGTGAACAATTGCTCTTCAGCATCAAGCAACCTCTTGTCGGCTGTTCGTTATCATTTTTGATTTCGATCGTCACCCGGTCTTTCATTAATTACGTGATTAGCTCCATCGTCTACGGCGTTGAGTCACGTTGCTCTTGCTCTCATTTACGTGAAGAACAGCCGTTCAGCTCCGTTCTCCGCTCCATTCGCAAGCATCCTAGAGTAACAAGCCTCGTGTACGTGTCACCTCCCTCTGGGCTCTACCTGAGTTGCTTCCCTGGACCCTGGAAACCGACTCTGACCTTCCTTAACCTTCTAGTTCCTTATCCACCTCTCCATCTTCTCCAACCCTCTCCTGTCGACTCCACCACCTTAGGAAGCTCCAGAAGGATCGGGACCTCTGGAAAGTCAACACATATCATCCCGATCAAGCTCAAACCCACCTTTCCTTCTCTCCGTCATTGACGCTCGGTCCTTCCTACACTCCCGACGCAACAACTTGCATCTTCATTTACGTCCTCAAAGTCGTATCGCCTGATAAACTCTCGCAAAGATAAGTTCATTTATCAGGTACACCGGTACTAGCCACTTCATTCTGAAACAAAAACCTCCCGACAACCGTCAAAGAAGGCCCGGCTATCTTCTGTAGCCGCGGTTCTTGTCTTCTACTTTCCGATATCATCTATTCTCTTTGATCTTCAAGCGGCTTCACCATGTCAACCGTCCAAGATCCTAAGCCTGCACAGGCAGAAGTTGCACAAACGGCCGTCGCCAGCCGTCAAGACCCTCCTATGAATGCTCCCACGGGTCCACGAAGCCAGTCTCGCGGTGGATATTCAGGAAATAATGCCCGACCAGATTCAAGAAGCCCCCATAGCGACCATCGTAGAAATAGGTCGTCTTCACGAGGCAACGATCGGGGCTATTATCGCGGAAACGGTCGTGGAAACTACCGTGGTGACTATCGTGGTGGCGGCAATAATAATCGCAACCCCGATAATGGGAGTAAGTACCGATCCTCTTCAGGGGGTAGTCCCTACCCTGGCGGATATAGTAGCTCCGGAGGAAGCAGATCGGCCTCTCGAGGACCAAACGAAATTGGTTTCAGCGATTTCAACGGCCGCGGCAGGGGTGGAGGCAGAGGAGGCCGTGGCGGTGGTGGTAGAGGAGGCCGCGGCGATTATAGAGGCGATAGAGGCGGTCGTGGCCAGAGCCGCGGTGGCGGCAATAGGTCTCAAAGCAATGGCCCCAAGGGTTCCTCTAGATCACCTCTATCGAAAGACCCCAGCGCCTCAGCGGGGCATAAACCAAACGGCACTCCAGACATCAATAAACCGAACAATGTCTCGGAAGCCAATAAACCAGCCAACGCTCCAGAGGCGAATAACCCAAGCGGCGTTTCGGGAGAGCCTAAGCCGGGCCAGGACAGCCAAATAAATGCGATACAGCCTGTTAAGGTCGCTCGGAATAATCCTAGAACGGTTGAGAATTCACAGAATAACCCACCGGCGCCTTTATCCGCGGATTCTGAAATCGATAAAAAGGCAACCGATACAGTTTCCCAACCCAAAACCGCTCCGACCCCCCCAGCCCCCAGCTCATCGCCTTCGAAACCAGAGCTTACCATCAACACAGGTGTCCAAGACGCACCAGCCGGCACCGGGGATCCTCCCACTAAGAAGGGAAAAAGGGCCCGACTTAAGAAGAAGAACCGAGGTAAACGGGAGGAGCCAGATGCCAATGGAGAGGATGCCGACAATGAAGGAACTAGCGGTTCCGAGGAAGCGTCGGCGTCGCCAGTGGCTATCCGGTTCGGTACCGACCTGGTAACGGCTTCTATGACTACGCCCCAAACCACGGTTACAATGATCCCCGTGCCTGGAGGCCCAACAAGCGATATAGCAACCGAACAAGTTGATGCGGAGGAGCTGAAAGCAACAGGAGGGGCCGGTAAGGAGGCCACCCGCCCAATGCTAGAGGAATATCGAAGGAAGGATAGCCGATTCAGTCTTCTTCCTACCCGCCGAGAACTAACGACGGCGATCGAGCAGAGTAAGCGCTCCTACGTTCCCTTGAATGATAAGTCCTAACCCTTTTGTTTAGTGGAGGTTTACACCGTTGTCGTTCATAGTAGAGCTGCGAACGAGGTCGTGAAGTAAGTTTTTTTTCTATTTGTGATCTTTTTGTAATATCGCCAACTGACAAATGGCAACAGCACCATCAAGAAGATCACCGACAATCTCAAGGAAGGAGTGCCAGACTGTCAGCATCTACGACGCCTTGTTAAACCGGAGAATCTCCCACCTTCTCTCACTGGGCTACCAGATAGCTTATTCGTCGATTACTCCACGGAAAATCAATCCCCCTCTGTTAAGGTCAATCCGGATGGTACCGTGGAAACTGTTCCGCGATCTCGCGGAGCATCACGAGCGCAACGGCGTCGTCGGAACGCCTCGTATCGAAAGGGTGAGAAACCTCTGTATGTTTTGCTGTGCCCAGTCGTTGCGATGACGATCCGCGAGTTGTACGAGATCTTATCGCCACATCCCCTCTTCGCCGGCGTCGACCTCGACTGCGAAGTTCCGTTCGACTCTCAGGAGATTCCTCAAGTGATCAAGCATACAGTTCCACAATGGGCGCCCTGTAATCTCAGGCAGTCTAATCATTGGACTGAGAAATACTGGCCGACTATATACAGACGGACAAACCCATATGGACCGCATCCATTTCTCACAAATAAGTGGGAGGATAAGTTGCATGCCCCCTACCCAGTCCATGAAATGGACTATGTCGAATTTGACGGCAAAGAGCTTACAATGGGCGAATATTACATGCGACTAGCCCGTAAGGTTGCTGAGGAGGGTGAGAGAAGGGGCGCCGGGCTCCGAATCGGTTGTGTCGTCGTCGAACTCAAAGAGAGAGACGGCCCTAAACACGGAAGAGTAATGACGGTCGCTCATGACGCCCGCATTCAAGCGAACAATCCTCTCGCCCACGCATGTTACCGTGCTATCTCGCTCGTTGGCAGAAAGAGAGTGGAAGTAACTGCTCGCCACAAGCCTAAAGTCAATATGTTCGCTCTCAACGGGCCGAACTCTCCAATGGAAGACGACTACTATGGCAGAATCCCCGGTGACCCAGATGGGTATCTCATGAACGATCTCGTCGTCTTCATGACCCATGAGCCGTGTGTCATGTGCTCAATGGCAATGGTGCACAGCAGAATTGGTTGTCTTGTTTATGACGAACCGATGGTCAGTGGCGGCCTCCATGCTGATCTCGCCCCCCCAGAGGGTCATTGTCTTCCCTTCAGAGGTGTTACGGATGATGACGTCGCAGAATATCGCGCCCGCCACAACATTGCCGAACCAGATACCCGTCAAAAACGCACCGTAGACGGCCTGTTTGGGGGTGGAGACGAGGAGGCTAGCACTGAACCTGTTGTTCGTGTGAAGTTGCCAACGGTGAAGGGCAAAGGCCGACATACCGACGCCCAAACAAAAGAGGAGTTTATGAAGGAAACAGTCGCGAGGTTGAAGCAGGAATGGGCACCAATCGACCCCTCCCTCAAGACTGACGAGGCAATCATCGAAGCCTGTAAGGAGAAGGCATTCCATAAAGAGAAACGGGAGACCGACAGATCGTTTTACGAAGCACTTAGAACGGCTTTGATACACGAGCTTGACCAGGAAGAAAAAGAAGCAAAGGCTCAAGCGAGGATGGCGGCTGCCAAAGAAGTACAGCGCAAGGAGAAAAAGATGGATAAAGCGACCCAGACTGCCAAAATCTTCGATCCAATTAATGACGGCGAAGATTACCTTGGCGCTGCTTCGAACGTCAAACTTGGAGCCTCGGGCCCAAGCAAGGCGGCCACCCCGCAAGCAGAGTCGTCGCTCACCAAAGAGAACACAAGGAATCCGTTGGAAAACGCCCATGATCAAGCATCACAGATCCCAGACACTAATGTCTACGTCAATGACCCTGCTGATGGCGGAAAGTTCGCTCAAACACGTGCTGTCTTTGATAACCTTGCTAAGAGCATGGTTGATGGGAACATTCCCGTAAAGATCGCTCACAGAGTTAACTCAGACACGCAAGGGCTCTTGGTCGAAGGAGAGTCGACCCTTATTAAGGGCGAGGGTGGGAAAGGAGAATCCTCAAGAGAGCAAAGTTTGGAAGGGTTTGGGGGTTTAGGCAAGATCGACATCGTCGGAGTAAATGAAGATAGCATACTCATTACTACCGTCCAGAAAAAGGAGGATCAAGGAAACGGTTTGGCTGTCGACATCGCGACCGAAGGAGCTGAACGTGGCAGGAGTAGAACTCCCGCTCCGTTTAAGCCCGGTACGGGTGACTTCGTGGCTGTTAATGTCAGCTATGGTTCACCAGATCCACAACCATCCGGGTCACCAACCGACAACAACCTAACCACTAGCGGTGGCGAGGAAACTGCCGGAACCGGATGTGAAGAGGATAGTGACCTCGATCTCGGTGCAGCGTTCGACCTTATGACTGTTGAGGCGCCAGATACCGCTGAGGTTGAGGGCGAAAAGAAAAAAAAGAAGAAGAAGAAGAAGCGTTCCCGTGCGAAGAAGAAGGCTCTTCCGGAGGAGAACGCGGCTTCTGGCAATACCGAGGGATTCGAAATGGTCAACTCTAACGAAGGCAAAGAGTCTAACGAAGGCAAAGAGGTCCCTTCCAAAGAAGAGGTGGCTAACAACTCGACTACTCACGGAAGTTCCACGACCGCTCCGTCCGTTCCATCCTTGGATGTCAATGAAGACGAGAAGACTGGAACCAGCTTGGCCCAATCACGCCCAGAATCCCCCAGTGGTGGCGTTCAAGGTGACAACGAAAACAAGGAGGATCAGGAGAAGGAGGCTACCGAAGCCCCCGAAGTCAAGAAGGAAACTGAGGAAGACCTTACGCCCGATGAACTTGTCAGACCAACCCGCCCATTCCGTCTGCTCACTGACAAGACGAACGTCGGTGTACCAAAGTACGACCATAACCCGGGCGACGGCTACGGCTTGTTTTGGCGCGAGAAACTTAACTGGAAGTTCCTCTGCTTCCGCTACAACCCCAAAGATGATGAAGATCAATGGGACGGAAATGTCGAGTGGGAAGGAGCCACCAATGACCGTCTCCACGCTTGAGACCCCAACACCACACGCTCCACTTCCTTCTTTCCTAGTCTCTAATTTGATTCCTCTGTTATTCCTTTCTAGTACACGCCCGACTTACGAATTATGGCTTTCCTACTTTCTTTTCTCGATAATTATGATGGAAAGGCGCAATTCACTTACGAAACACGATGGCCTGTCCGTCTTTGTTCTTACATGTTTTTCCTTGTTTACGCTCCTTTGTAATGACACGAGATAGAAAAAGTATTCTGGAATAGGAGGGAAATGGATAGAATATCTCTGTCGGCTAAGTCCCACTCAGTGCAAGTGGGTTTGCATGCTTGCATATGGCTTTTTTTTGCTTTCCGTTCGTTCCACTTTGCATTTCCCTTTCGATCTTTGTTTTCATCGTTCCGACTTCGCAAGAAATTCCCTTAGATCAAAAGTAGATTTGAGCTGCACTTCACGAGCCAACAACCCCCCTTAGTATAGCGAGTGGCGTTCTTCTGTGTTTTATTCCTTTCATCTGCATTTCTCCTTTTCTTTCTAACCTTTCCTTTATCGACGTTTGAATTTAGCATGGAGTCTAGGAGTTCCAGTATTTTTTTATTCTCTCTCTTTTTTCTTCCCTTTTCTTACTTAATCTTCGATTCCGTTCCAGATACCCCCTTCCTCATAGATAAATCTCAGTTTAGATCTTGGATGACAGATCAGAGATTCCTTCCCGATTTAGAGGGTTTAAGAAATTTCATCATTCTTGATCTTATTCCGTTATTTGTTCGTTGTAATCGTACGGACTTGGGATATAGGGCTGCTGCCGCCCTTCTCACTGTCATTCCTTCATTGCATTGTTCACTTCGTGTCTATCATTTATCACCGTAAACGAATGATGAAAATCCTCCCGGAATGTTGAAATTTAGGAGGAGAAAGTGATCACGGTGTAAGCTCTGTACAAGTCAAGTGTTTCTTTGCTCTTACCGAGGATGTGGCCTGGAGCAGACGGGCTCAACAGGCCTACCACGTCACTATAACTTATAGACGGGCTCGAGGCAGAGGCAGAGGCATAGACGGTAATGACTGTAGACGGTACGTCTGGTGGTTGGTTGATGACTAATGAAGATATATACACGGTGGCTCTTATATATATATGCAACAACACACGGTTGACAGAGGAACCCGCTGATACCCCGTCGATATCACGATTGACCAAGATCCAACTCCCAAGGCCCCACAAAAGGTTTCCTCCGCCATCGTTACACCGCAGTGATATGCACCATACCATACCATACTTAGTAGTCACGTCCCAATCCGGTCAAGTAGAAGCTCCAAGACTACCAGTCAGGATTCGTGTTCTTTTACAAGGATCCTTATTTAGGAAAGAAAAAAAAAAATTCTTTTGAATTTTTCGGAATTTTATTGTTGGTTTTTTTGTGACCGTGGTGGCCTTTGCAACACAGCCCTTCTTCATTGGGGTTATGTGCTGCTATATAACATAATGTAAGGGGTGGTGATGGGGTATAGATATACTGGGGGCTATGTTACATGGAAAGGAAAGAGCTAACGCCGTAGCCTATCCGAACCTCATGTCGAAGTGCATCATTAGTCCTTTTCTTGGGGTTTGGGATCCCACCCGCTCTCCCGAGCCGTCCTCCACTTCATTAGAAACTACTGCTTCAGCAGCGACTTTGTACAAGGCCGGTCGTAGAGAAGGCGACGGCGCTAGCAGAACAAGAAGAAGAAAAATTAAGCTTTGATAGCGAACTATCCATTATAAGTCATTAAAAAAAAAAACAACGTAATTCAGAACGACAGGAACGAAACAAAGGGCAGAGGCCCCTGCAGTGAAAAGA
The DNA here is from genome assembly GCA_036971245.1 of Arthrobotrys sphaeroides. Classification (NCBI taxonomy): domain Eukaryota; kingdom Fungi; phylum Ascomycota; class Orbiliomycetes; order Orbiliales; family Orbiliaceae; genus Arthrobotrys; species Arthrobotrys sphaeroides. The sequence goes on from JAJTTW010000019.1 coordinate 514,095, forward strand.
AACGGTTGTTTGCAAAGGGGTATTTTCGTGCAGATGAGCTCGTATATGGACCCTCTCGAGGGTATTACCACCGACCTTCGTGATCAGATGGCTCTCCTGATTTCTCTTTTTTTGCCATTTCTCTTTAATTTTTCACTCCGCCGGTCCCTCTGTTAGATATCGTGAACACATAGAACCCGATATCGTCAGAGCTATACCTACCCCCTAATGGGCATGTTGATGACCATATTGATGGCCATGTTGGTGACCATTTTGATGGCCATGTTGGTGACCATTTTGATGACCATGTTGGTGACTATGTTGATGACCATGTTGGTGACCATTTTGGCCATGATGGGGACAGAAGCCCGGATTATGTGGGATTAACTGTGCGAAAACTCGGCCGTAGTGATCGGGTAGAGATTTTGGTTGGTTTCCCTACATTTCGGAAGTTAGTATCACGGAGCAGTGCAGTGGATTCGGCAATGGGCAATTATGGGACCAAACTTACGTCTTCTTTCCACACAGGACCGGTGGTTCTCATCAAGTAAGGATAGATGAAAGCGGCAAATCTATCGGGCGTAAAGTAGCCCAACAGCTTCCCTTCATGATACAGGAAACATCCACCATCAGTAGGCAGCTTGATGTACCCAGCGCGGTAGTCCTTAGTTACAACCCGGAGATTGTTCGCGGATTCCACCTCGCCCTTTTTCATAAAATCTCGAGTATCCCATTCAAGGGACTCGACCCTGTCGGCGAGGCCACTGAGACCATGCACTCGCATCGCCATGCATTGGACCCTGTCTAATTCTCTGTACAGGAAGTATTTGAGAGGGGGTGTAAGTTGGGATTTGTGGATTTGTTTGATGACAGCGGAGTATTCCCACCTGTATAGAGACCATGATAAGTCAGCTCGCCCTATGGGCCGGGATAAGGACGATTTCGTGGTTGCTTACGGTTTAACACATTTGTCGCCAGTGGGGTCCAGCTTTTCGACTTGGAAGATTTCAGGCGGGACGGTGCGAAAAATGTACCCCCGGTCTTCGTCGAGGGCCCGCTCCCTCTCCTCCCATTCGTCAAGCTGAGGGTTGTCGACGGTTTCGGTCCGCTTGCTAAATCCGCTGCCGGTATCGTCGTCGGCGCCGGTTCTGGCACCGTCAGCTTCGTTCTTATTGTCCTCCTTGATGTCGTCGTTAACATCATCGGAAGGCTGATCGGCTTCCGGGGTCCCATCGGCAGCTAACCCCGCTGTGAACGCCGTCTCGATGAATTTCCCAACGAAGTCGTCATTCAGGAATCCGAAATCGGTTTCCTCGGGAACTTCCTGTGGGGGATTGTTCTCCGCCTTGGCCAAGGTCTCCCCAAGATCTCGGAACCCCTTCAGATCCGTCTCGAAATCTAGAGTATACCAAGGGTTGTTCGGGTCGTCGAACCCAGAGTTGCGGCAGTCGTTCCTGATCTCCTGAGCGCGGTACATGAATTCCCGTTCCTCGAATGCTTCATTCATGATCTTCCTTTCCATCATCTGACGCCTCTTTATTCTGTTCTCCATCTGGCGGCGTTTCTGGACGTTCTTCTGCTCGGCATCCTCGCGTGACTGACGCCGTTGGCGCGTACCGCGTACGGTTCCCTTGGACTGTGCAGACGCCGGAGTTCTCGGCACTTCGCCATCGTTGCCTTCATCGCCAGATCCCTCGGTCTCGGAACCTCCTTGAAGCATCGTGAAATCGATCGGAGCGGTGTAGTTGTTCGGGATCAGATCGGGCGGGAACCTTGCTGCTGTCTCCATTGTCTTGATATAAGTGAAATTCGCGTGGGAAGTTCTCAGCTCCGAATACCGGGCTAAACTGTCCATCGATGATGTTCCTCCTGTATCAATCGGTTGTTCCGGCGGCAAGTTTTCAACTATCGGTGTTGGCATGGGTTGGATTCCGTTGAGAGGTTCATTATTAAATATATCCAGTAATCCGGACGATCCCTCCGCTGCATCACTTGTGAGTTGCACACAATCGGCCGAGGCATCCTCGAGCGGCAATCCGAGGATGTCATCCAGGCCGAATTCATTCGGGTTCTGTAGGTCGACTGGGGATACAAAATTCGAACCAAAGCCGTCTGGAAAGACGATTGATGTTACGGGCGTTATGGGCGTTATCGGATTAATAGTTAAAGAAGGGTGTGTCGTAGGAACGGCCGCGGTTTCCGGATCATTGCGATCCTCTGCGAGACTAGGAAGATGGCTTGAAGTCGGCGTACTCGGTGTAATGGGGTACATGGACGGAACCGCACGGTTATTAAAGGAGCCCATGAGATTCTGGAGATTATCCAACAAAAAATCTGGCAGAGACAACGGCTTTTCGGTCGAGCAGCACTGAAGAAGGCACACTCGTGTAAAGGAAAGTAGTAGCACGGTACGCATTAATCCTCCATAAACATCCGCCAGATCAGATGTAGATTTCTAACGATGTTTGGTGACCGGTCGGGATAAACTCGTGACGTCGCGTGTGCTAAAATGATGAACTGAGTGATTCAGGTAGGATGACCTGGGGATTGGTGTCATTGGTACGGGGAATTCGGCAGTATTTGTGAGAAGGGGGTCGGAGCGAGCGTTTGAGCCAGCCTGTCGAGTGCATTTTTCTGTTCCCACATGTGCTGCGACTCACGGCGATCCAACGACAGCTCCGGCAATCAGGACCGTCGATAGCCGCTACGAGCCCCGTTATCACAGTTGTATAGTCACCTTGTTAGATGATACCGTGGCGGACCGATGACGATTTCTGTGGGGTGGTATCGTTTCCTTCTTTCTTAAGCGCGATAACGTGGATCGGCGATCAATAATTGTCGACACCAATGCCACTCGGTGCGTATATGTGGCTACTACACTGCAGTATTTCCCACTTAAAAGTACCTGAGTATCCAGGTTGGCAGTCACGGATAGCCACCTACTCTCCTCACAACCCTCGATCCGGATAGCCATCCGTTCCGGACTTCAAAGCCACTATAATAACAATCTGGATATTATTATCCATATTTATTCTTACAGCCAAAAACACGCACTCCACTATCTATCCATCTATATTACCAGCTATGGCGTTTGCACACGCCATGGATATACTCAGAGTCAAACTATTTGAACTCTCCTGCTTGTTAGGCCGCCCAACCAGTAAGTCATCATGCAAAAAAAAAAAAAAGTGTTTCGCCGCCCAAAAATGCAACAAACAGACGGTTACACAGAGCTAATATGCATGAAATATAACAAGACATACCGGCTACACCTTACAACCTGCACACCTATCTCGCCAAACGGACCCGCCTGATCGTCTACCGCGCAATCCACCTAACATCGCTCTTCATCGCCATCGGCGTCTTCGTCCCATTCTTCCTGATAAGAGGAGATAAGACCAAAACCGGTAAAACCAAAACTTTGGCAACCGTCTTCACAATTTTCGCTATAACTTCACTCATTTGGTCCATTATCTGCACTTCTGCAACATCCCTAAGCAGATATATGCGTCCGTCGCTGATCAGGGAAGGTGTGGTGAGTGACCGGAACTGGCAGATAGACAACCTCTGGATCAATTTCGTTTTCTTGGGGATCTCCGTGGCGGGCACAACCTTTAGCTTTTTGCACTTGTTCAAGAATAACAGGTAAACCTGGATACGATGTTATACGGTTAGTAATAGTCTAAGGATCACCTTACGTCACCAAGCATTTGTATTCTACCGGAATATACCAGAATATCACATCATTTCACTTCCATTCATCGTCTTGCTGGTCGTATCGCACAGCTCTCCTCGCGGTATATACATGTACCCAACTAATATATGTACATCCTCCGCATAAACACCACATGATCCCCTTCTGACCTAGAATTTGCGAAAAAAGAAGCAATCCCCATTTGACACGTAATGTTTGAAAGAAGAACCAGCAAGTCTTTGATACTGAACTGAAAGGGAAAAGAGTAACTGAGTTTCCCTATGCAAAACAAAACGCCATCGTCACCTAAAGTACTAAAAGACGGAAAAGACAACGTGATAGCGGTAGTAAGACAGCGTTCCTCGAAAGAAGTCGCAGAATCAGTAATGATAATGATAATGTGTATCAAAACAAGCATTCTATCGAAAAAAGCCCCTTTCTCTCAAGGCTTCTGTTTCTCGCCTCTCCATTGGGTTTCATCTTGTCCAATTCGTCATGTCATAAAAGGTAAAACGACACGAAAACAAGAGTATAAGGATAATAGAAAAAGAAGAAAGGTTAGAATAAGTTGTAGAAGGCCCCCCTCGTAAACAAAACAAGAGTGACAGCACAAAGGAAGAAAGGAAACGATAATGTCGAACGCCGTTGAGAATAAAAGCATAAAGACACCTTGATGAACGAAGAGAGTAAAAGGATAGGATTGATTCAAGGACCATCCTTTGGAAAGAACAAGCAATCCTTGTGCGCCACTTAAGCAAAATAGAAATAAGAGAAAAGCGAAAGAAAGAAAGAATAGGCTAGTCAATAATCCAGAGCGAGGAAAGACTGCGAAGCCAGTAGCAAAAAAGGAAAAAAGAAGAAAATAGATCGCATATCGAATGACAAGTATGGACAAGAAAGGAAGATTCATCGAATCGAGGCGGATCATTATAAAAGTGGATCTTGCTGATAGGGTAGGTCTTTTCCCGAAGACAAAAGCGAACCGGAAGAAAACAAGTCGAGTCTCAAAAAAAAGTTTTTCCAGCTGACTATCAGATCAGCGGGCCCAAAAGGAATAAGATCGAAAAGAGAAGAAAGAAAAAAAAAAAGGTGACGATTCGGTAACACCACATCGTTTCACTCCATGGCTTCACGCTCGCTTTTCTCCGGCGTCGTGGTGCGGAGCTCAAAATCTGGAATGTGGTAGAATTTGTCCGTGGCAAGGTCGTACTTAAAAGCCTTAAGTTCAACACCGTATGGTCCTGAAAAATTCAATTAGTGTATCGCTCGAGGTATAAAACAGAATGGAATAAAAACCTACTTGGCTCAAGTCCGAATACCATGCCGAGAGGTACATCGAGGTTGGCAACCTTATCGCGAGGTTGTCCAGTGTAATATCCGAGAAGAACACGAGCAACGACCCTGTGCGCGACTATGAGCACATGGTCAGTCGTTCTTTCGACTTCGATAATGATTTCCTTGAGTCGATGAATAACATCCAAATACGACTCTCCTCCGGCGCCAGGATATCTGTAGCGGAGCTTATCCGCGATGCGATTCTCGTATTCACCAGGGAGGTCGCGACGAATCTCGTCGTAAGTCTTGCCCTCAGCCAGCCCAGCGTTCAATTCGTCAAGCATCCTCCACTGCTTTAGGTCGTACTCTTCGTCATTAAAGTATTTGGCTGTTTCCACACTACGGTTGAGCATACTCGTCCAGACGCAGAACGGCTTTTCGGCGGGGAAGTAATCGTCATCTCCAGCAAAATGCATCGAAGCATCCGGGTTTGGCGGCGTAATATTTCCGGCGCGAGGAGGAAGCTGAGCAGCATGATGCTTTTCTATTTCGTGTACATGGAACAACTTCCTCTGTTCCTGAATGAAGCTAGCCAATGCCTTTGCGTATTTGTCGCCTTTACCGCTCAGGCTTGAATTACCCCCGATTCTGCCTTGGACGTTATCCATCGACTCACCGTGACGAGTAATCCAGATTTGTCGGGACGCCAAGTTGAAATTCATGAGGTAGTAAGCCGAATGATTGGCTAAGAACCCACGAATGCCATGAGCAACAAACTTTCGCCCAACGTCGATGAGCTTGAGGTAAGCCCATCCTTTCTTTTCTTCATACTCGCCGATGGGGACGTAGGCACCCTCGTACATCTTGACACGCTTCTTGAAGTCTTCATACGATTTTTCGGGGTCCAAGCCTTTGTAGTCAGGACCGGAAAGCTTCAAGCGCATGTTAGCTTCGAGGACCTGTTCGTCCTCGCAGATGGATTCGATGAAGAGGATTCCGAGGTCCTTTCCGGCAACCTCACGGATGTGGTCGACGATGGCCGTGCGCCTCTCGATTGTGCTGTTCGTCGCGTCAAGAATGGCGATACTACCTTCTCCATGCATGACGTAGTCGAGAGCTTCATCGAGGGTCTCCATGGCGACTCTCTCACGTAACCTTTTGGCCTTAGCGTTGTTAGGGTCAAAGAACTCAGCCGACTGGGAGATACCCTCATCTTTATCATTAGAGTCTTCCTGAGGACCTTCAAGGTTCGTGGTTTGGAAGGCGACATTTCCGGTGTCGAGGCTGAACTTAGGAGGGGAGCCGGACTTGATATCAAGAGATCCCAGGAGTCCCGTACCACGGAACGGTTGCTTAACCGTACCATCATGGTCCAACTGGACATCCTTGAGGACTTGAACGGCTCGGTGAACGACGTCATGAGAACCATGCTCTGGAGGTGTGGGTGGCTGCGGCTGGTTGGCTGCAATTCGTCGTCGATTACCGACATTGAAGACCTTAACGTCATATTGGAGCCATCCGAGGTAACGAGCCAGTTTCTTAGTAATGTAACTTTTGCCTCGAGCGGGCAAACCAACCATGACTATGACTAGTTTGGATCCGATATCGCGAGCCGGGATTCGTCCATCTTCTGAGACTTTACTTTTGGTAAGACCGGGAATGTTGAGAGTTGTTGCATGAAGTCGTGGCGAACTCGGGGTGCTAGCCATAGGGGTGTCGGAAGACTTCATGGGACTGAGACTGCCAGTGCCATTGGTTGGAACGCTGTTCTGAATGCTGGCTGGGAGGAGCATATCCTTGTTGCCTGAGCTCGCGGCCACAGCCTGAGTAGAGGCAATGGTGGCGGCTTTGGCAATCTCGGAGTGCTTCCCGGTCGGCTTCGAGGTAACATTCTTGCCGGCGACGACAGGAGAAGATGGCTGGCTATTGCCATTGGCGACCTTGGCTACTTTGATAGACGGGACAGGAACATTGTTGGTGGTGGACGGGACGGTGGCGGGACGCGGTGGAAGCTCAGGAGAGCCGATGGATTTGACGGAAACGGTGGATTCGGTAGGAGAAGAAGGAGGAGAGTCGGACCGGGCACGGTTTACAACGGGTGGGCCGGTCGCGACAATGGGTGGGACCTTGGAGAGGTCGGAGGGAGTCTGTTGGTCTGCGCTCTTATTACCACAAGAGGCCTTGTGGCTCATCGCAGCAAGGAACCTGGAGAAAATCGAGGTGAACGTTTTGACAGAGAGAAAAGGAATCACAGCCGTTTTCCCGGGCGGATTCCAGTTAACTACGGCGAGGCCGTATGGTTAGCAAGCCTGTAGATGCCAAAGGTTTGCAAAGAAGCAGGTGAAGCGGATGAAAGCGTCGATGAAGTTTGGGGTGAAGGTTGAGGTGAGGACGTGGTGGATTGGAGTTTTATCAAAAGGGAGGGCGCAGCCAACGCAAACAGCTTGAACCAGCTCCAAGCAAATATCAACAACAAGCGACAGTTCAACAGAGCCGGCGACAAGGGCAGACAGGAAAGAGCAAGCGATCACGGCCGAGCAAGGGATTGGGTTCAATCGAGCGTGATGGCCTGGGAGAATACCTGGGATCTGTGACGGTGCAGTGTGGGTTTTGAGCGGGTTCTAGGTGGTTTTTACCTTTACAACTATTTCCTATGTTCAAAAGATCTTTGCGGCCACGCAAAGTTTATATCCACCGGACAAGGCAGGTGAATATGGTGTTTGAGGGTGTCGACTGGACTGGGTCGAGTGTGAGTGCGGCGACTCGATGGAGGGGCTCGTCTATATTTCCCGTGGTACTTATTACTTAACAGATGGGTCGGGTTCAACTGTTCTTCTGTGGCCCAGCCAATGAATTTTTCTATCGATTCGACTATTCAAGAAGAAGACCTCGCGGTCAAACGGTGGCAAGTCGTATATAATTTCCTTCAGGTCGTTATTTATCCTTTTATTTGCCGGATGATAATGGTTTATGCTGATGATGAATAGATCAGAAGTCCCTTTCAGAGTAATCTCTGATATTTGGTAGGACACCTCCTGGCTTATATATCAGGCCCAAAAAGGGTTGACGTCGTTATGCCTTGAATCAAGACTATCCTCGCCGTCAACAGGCCAGGCGAAGAGAGGCAACCAAGGCAGGCTGGTGGCTGCCGGATGTTGCTGCGTAATGCAACCGCTAAATAAAGGGTCCAACGGGACCACTCTCACTCTACCTGACTCCCACTCCGGCCAAAGAGAAGGAGCGAACGGGGGGAACACACAAGCGGAGAAGAAGGATCTCTTGGGGGGAAAGGTTCAGAGAATGGGCCTGCTATGCGACTGGACGCAACCGGGCCCACGTTCTTTCTTCTCCCCTTCGAGGTGGCCGGCCGTTGGATTAATCCGCTGCTGATTTGATTTGATGTCGCGGCACCGGACAGCGGCGGCTAGTTCGAATAGGACAGGACTGACTGAATCGGCAGGGCTGGTGAGACTGACTCTTACTTCGTCTGGCAGTCCTTCCTTCTTCCTTGTCAGGTTGTGTGGTTGGGTTCAATCGTTAATTAGGCCCGAACCAGCGCAACCAGCGATATCTGCCTGGGAGCCAAACGGGTGTCTTAGTAGCCAAAATAAAATAATCTTAACAGCACACCACTATCGCTGGATGGTGACCTGTTCCTGAGGTCGCACTTCTTTTTATCCTGTTTTATTTCGAAATAACAACAAGGCAGAGCTAACAATCTTCCTGGCGCAGCTTGCCGGGTAATACGTGGAGGAATGAAATTGATTTTTCCGACAAAAGAGTACTTCAGTTACTTGAGAAGTATTTTGATATTTGTTTATTTTCTTTCAGGGCTGACGGCACCGACGGGGGAAACGTTGATATAGAGTACTGTTGTACGGATTACTGCTGGGCACGGGCTGGGCGGTCACACTGGCATCTACCTGTGATGAATTCGGCCGGTGGAAGCTGTCTCCGTCTAATTGGATCGTCCGGCGTACAACTTGGCTCTTTGGGTCGGGTTCCACAGCTTTACGGTTTGTATCTCCACAGGCAGCTGACGTTGGTGCGTATCGTATTTTGTATTTTTGTATTTGGTGTGTGTGTGTATGGAATGAATTAAAGACTGGCCATGTTTTCCAGCGGAGGGAGGGGCCCATTATCATCAATTCCAACCCCCCAGCCATCGCTCTCACACTCCTCTACAGTTTCTTCTGTTTCTGTTAAATCCCACCGTATTCAACGGCGGCGTATGGGTAAAAGCAACGAACCAAACTGGCCGTGGCGGCGGAGGGCGGGGACATCTCTTCCTGCGTAATCTGCATCCAGCACACATCCCCATCCAGGGAAATAGGCGAGTTCGGTTTGCAACATCCACTCGTTACTTTTTTGTCTGCGATTTAAACTTTTCTTTTCTTTTCTATCACGGCGAATATTTTCCACCGCCGACTTTCCTTGTCCATGGTTTTCCTTTTCTTTGTCATGGATGGATGTCTTGAGCCTTCCATGAACCGTTGGGAGAACTCCGGCGTGGAATGTCGCGGTTATAATTATAAATGGCCGCCAAAATGTCACCTCATTGCTGAACACGTACCGAAAGGTTCACTTGATTTCGATATTCACATGTTCGGCAGCCTCAACCTTGAACAGAGATGGCACTATATGAGTCTGACAGATCTGGCGCGGCTGCGACCTCCCAGGTGCGATTCCGCCACGCATCAGGGGAGGACAGATTCGATTCGTCGTCCATGGGGGTCATGGCCATTTGGTTGGCTACGAATCGCTTCGCAGCGACGTCGGCCGCTAAACCAAAAACCGCGTCCAAGCTTCCCATCCAAAGGCCCTTGACCATGCTCGCAACTTGCCTCGCAGCTGCAAATGCAAGTGCACCTTGGAAATGCAGACTTTCCATCTGGCTGATGATACAACCAGGCCAGACCGCCTCTTTGTGTTGCCAACTGGCTGACATCGCTGATATCAGCTGGGAAGTAAGGCGCATGGTGGTGCGTATTTCATCAGCGTTCGTCACTTGATATCATGATGATACGTCGGTGTACCCATAAGAAAAAAAGGATCCGATCTCGATCCTGCTCCTGTAAGCTGTCCAAGAAAACTTAGCCGTCGCTCATTCAACATCAAGAATGGGCATCCGTCTTGGCCGTCTGTGAACATGTAAATCAAATTCTCCGAACAGGCCTCGGCTTTCTCTTTCTTCGCCCGCGCCTATCAAAGCACAGGTATCCCCAAGAGTATATGCAGAATCCTCGAGTGTATATGCCAGGGAGCTTAGGCAGAAATCCAAGTCCTGCGCAACCAGCAAAGCCTTCTTGCTAGCTTGGTGTGAAAGGTGCGAGGACGGCGTTAAGCAGTGAAGACCGATTCGCCGTTCGCTTCTTCTGGAGGTAATTCCGATTGGTAATTTCACGACAGACTTCACGGATCCATCGTCCATCCTCGCCGTCCAGCCTCGTTTCTCTCTCTGTCTGTCTCCCTTCCTATCTACTATCTCGATGTAGCATAGACTAGACTGTGCCCAAATGCCCGTGATCCCGACCAATCCAAATTCACCCCCCCCAACGCATGGGCTCCTCCAGCCTCCAGCACCTCCAAATCACAATCACAAAGGTTACTACCGTTTTATCCACCTCTTGGATCTGGATAAGTGCTATAAAACGACGGTGGTAACAGCGGCAGAAGTAACCTGCATATCAGAATCCTACCATCGACCAATTGCTACCTTGCTTGCTTGGACCTGTAGAATCCGTTGCTCCCCCACAGCTTCGCTCCGTATATTTCAGGCTGATGATCGGGGACAGCGACGACTTTTATATTGGCAGATAAACCGTTTCTGGCAGTCACTTACACACTTAATTGACATAAGGACTAATCTAAAAAGGAACAGAAACTGTAACGGTTGCCATGTCCGATCTTGACTGCTCGCGATCTCGCAGCTTCTATTATCTGGCCTGTGCTCACGATTTTTTAGGCTCTTTGAATTCGATTGTCTCATCCGATAACGTACTTTTGATATCGATTAGAATAGAATCTCGCCCCTCCTTATGAATACGGCAGGTCTTACCCAGCCATCTCAGAGTCTCTCGGTCCTCACTCGCGACCTCCTTTCTGCTACCCCGCACCCGCGTGATCAACCACTTCCTGCATATGCAAATAACCCAAACTGGGTTTTATTCCCAAGCTTGCAGTTGTATATATATAAAAAAATCAAGGTTCGACCGCCGTAGACGCTTGGTGTGGAATTAATCAAAAAAAGTACACCGGAATCTATCACTTTTTTTTCTCCCCCCTCCAGCCTGCAGTTCCCCACCCGCTCGCTCACTCGCTCGCTTTCCCAGGGCAAGCAAGCAAGCCATGAGATCTCATGCAGGAATTCAAATCTCTGGAAAAGCGAACCGATTGAAATTAACTGCGAGGACGAGGGAGGGGTCAACAGCGGGGGCCAAACCAGTAGATGCACCCCACGTCCGTCAACGACATGTCTCGCCTCAATATACCGAGCTTTCTTTCGATCGCTCTGCCGTGGACTGCCATCTTACCCCCTTCTGCCCTTTTCTGCACATCTTTTCCATCACGGCTGTAGACTAGGACTCGTGAGCATTGGCTTTGCCCCCTTATGCATACGTCGACGTATTATATCCCCTGTCTGATATGAAAGGAAAGAACCCCCCCAAAAAAAAATCAACTAGGGCCCTCCCTTGACCGTCGACCAGTGGGATGGTCTTCCATCTCTCATGAAGCTGAGCCTACCTAGATATCGCAAATGACCTACAATGCGCGTAGTTCCCGTGATCAAAGGCTACGAATCGCCTTGGTTCGACGACCGGCTGGACCTTACGCTTGAAAGGCAAATATATTTTGCCAAATCTTCATATGATCATTCGATCTCTCCATTACCACGATACAGGCAATCAAGCCGCTGGTCTCTTGCGCCGCGATACGATATATATATCGAAGACGGTCTGATATATCAACACAACGAACGCCCGTGCACTCTACTACCAATACTAGCCACCGATCCAGACGAAAGAGAGCGCTTCGTGCCCAAAAGAGGAAACTAGCAACGTGCCCGGTTTCCCGATATCGGTACCTCTAAACTATAGAATCCAGCCAGACGGGCTGGCTGCTGTGGAACAAACTAAGCTTTTCAATTACGTACAGTCAATGTCCAATATATATCACAAGCTTAATGATTCAACTTTGGCGATTGTTCCACAGCAGATGAGCTTGATATTAGGGGTGCAGGCAATTATTGCGATCGATCCTTGTAGACGGGCACAATTGCAATTGCAATCGAAGCGAATACCCAGTGGCTTTCTCGCACCAACCCCCCCTGAAACTCTACGATTTCGCCAGACCTAATCAAAGCCCTAAATACCCAGTGTGATTTCAAATGGTGGGGAAAGCGCTGCACGATGTTTTACCCGGTTTCGTCAGACGGAGCTCGATTGGTTCCCCTACCGCGAAGGTTCAACAAAATTATAACCTGCGATGGTCGGTCCTCGCGAGCCGGTCGTGCATTTCGAAATCATGCGTACGCGTACATACTTACACAGATTTACCCCGCCAAATCGCAGATCGGTGATTCACTCGCGATGAAAACAAAGAGGAGGGATTGTAATAGTTGGTGGTTGGTTGGTTTTTTTCTGATTTGTTGGTTGGGAAGGGAAGGAAAGTGGTGAGCTCCTAGGATTCTGATAGTGGAAACAGCTTAGCAAGCAGGAGAACATTCAAAAACGTTCAGGTCCTTGCAAAAAAACAGTCCTACGCACGATACAAAAGATATGTACAAGTTCGTAACGCACATGTTAGCTACATGGCAATCCCCACTTTCCGCTGTTCCCCAGAAGTAGGGGCTTTCGCGACGGAACAATATTCGGATGTATCTTCTCGATGTGTAGGTTTGTTATCAGCAGTCGATCGAGCTCCCTTGTCAAAGCTTCCAAGGATGTTGAAACGTTTCTATGCTAAACCGAATACGAAAAAGACTTCCGTTTTCCTTCTATTCTTTTTGCTTTTCGAAGTTTTTCCCAGAAAGCTAGAAGGAAATCGATTCATGAGCTCCTCTGCACGTGGGCCTGGATTTGGTGATAGAGGTGAGGAAATCTGCGTAACCGAAAACAAAAATGCAACATAATCAACGCACAACTCTCCAAACTCGAACTGTCGAGTCGGTGAGTCGGATGCGCCACCATGGCCGAAATATAAGGTATAAAGCCACAAATTATGTAAAAACGATATCCCCTAGTAGCCTGCCCAGCTCTTATACTAGTCTCGAAACCAAACGGTGTGTTTCCTCTTATACCACAAAATCAATGTGCCACATGCCATGCTCATACCATACTACCACCACCTCTACGACACAGTACAGGATATCTCGCATATACTTTAAGACTATACGAAAATATGGTCCATAAATTCAACTATATTAAAATATTAAATAAAAATGAATAACTCCGTTCTTTTGCATTAAGTACGTATACTCGTAACCTTACAGCCTTGTGTACTTTTCAAACATATCAAACAGGAGAAGATTTTCTGTGAAAGGCAAAAATTAACAGCAACAAATTGCGTGAACACCGGTCCATTTTGAAGATCCGTAGCGATGTAGCCCCCAAAAGAACTGCTTCAAATCAATGGGAGCGGGTGAAAGAGTAGTGATACTAATAGTTAAGGGGGAGGGCGAAGGAGATCCGTCCGAGAAACAGCAAAAAGTCTGACAACATCTCTAGGAAGGATAACCGAATAAAGCAATCCCACAAACAAAGTCGGTAGGTGAAATAAGAGGAGGGGGGTATTAAGGGATACCAACTAAAGAAAAACAACAAAACACTGCTCTCCACTCTCGGTTCCTGCAGCCTACACAGTAGACCCAGGTTTTTCTCCGTCTCAGTCGCCACCGCTTCCACACTTCAGCCATTATACAGAACACTTCTCCTACGCCCTCCCTTCTTCCATATTGGCCGTCGGGCTCTTCCTCGCCGCAAGCTGCACCTCATCTTCCTGGGTATTTGGCATAGTCTTCCCCTTCTTCGGTTTCTTCCCCGCGATCGTAAGCACCGCGCTCTTAAGCCCCTCGATAATCCCCTCGAAGTCGTACGGATCAGCGAGCTTCTTCCATAGCGGTCGGTTATCGTGGAATCCCTCGCCCTCAGCCTCGGTGACACCGTCTTCCAACAAATAGATGTTAGACCGGCGAGGCAGCCACCTGCTGATGTGCATGCAATTCATGTACAGGGTGTTGATAGCCATGGGTACGCACTCCAAGGCGTAGAAGTACGATTCGTGAAGCAGGAGATGGCCGGGAATTGGCTCGAAGAACTCGACGAGACGGTAGATACACCGGATCATGATGAAGGCGCCGCAGACCCAGAGTGTGTATAGTGAATTCTTCCATTTTCCTTGGAGACCCAACCGGCGGGCGTTGATTTGAAGCTTGATGGTGAAGTAGGCGAAGGCGACGAAGAGAAGGACCTGAAGGACCAAAGCGGCGCGGAGGAGACCTTGGCCGATCTTTTGGCGCTCGGGGGCTTGGGTGTTGACGAACATTCCCGTGCCAGCACCGACGAAGAGTTCGCAGAGACCATCGAGGGAGATGAATGTTCTAACAATACGGTATGGGGTAATTGGGGCGGCGTGGGGGACATAATAGCAGATTCTAGCAAATACAAAAAAGAGCGCCGCGGAAAAAACCGGTGGGCCAGAGTAGACGAAGACCTGAGAGGGGATGAGCAACCCTAAGCTTTGAAGATCTCGGGAACGTGCAGTGTAGGCGCGGATTGCAAGCCCCGCGGTGACCAACAGGCAGCCGATGGAATAGATTGGCATATACTTGTTTCTATAATGCCTGTTCTAGGTTAGTATCGCTACACTGCAAGTGATAAGATCGAAACGTGCGACATACCATGCCTGCCACCCATGAACGACGCCAGAAGTGAAAAAGATAGCAGCAAATACAATTGGAAGTGTATCGTCCGGGCAGTACAACCAGTACGACCACTTGTCGGGTTCGTACTCGCCTAAGTTCAGATAGTCAGTAGGTAGTCCGATGTTCCTTGCGCACATCACCGATAACTTACAAAATCCTGAGCCGAGTTTAACCATTTTTCTTGTTTCTTTTCAATAATAATATAATATATATTTATAAATATGTTCAGGTCGATTCAACCCTAGGTTCTTCGATGTTGTTGGGAGCTCCTTCTAGATGGACCACTCGGATTGGCACTTCTAACTCTAACGTGCCCGGTTTCTCCGTCGACCTCTATAATAGAACCGTCAATGGTGACAGTGGTTGCCGCTGAAGAGGAAGAGTGCAAAGAGCTCGAAGAGACGGTGGTCGTCGGGGTACTTATAGTACTAGCCGCGGCAGGAGAAGCGTGCGATCTCGGTTGACTAGTTTGATACTGCGCCTGACCAGGCTGCTGCCCCTGCTGCGCCCTCAAACGTTCGGCGTGAAGCTGGAAGGCCCTGTAATATAACTGCTGTAGGTTTTCGTACTGCTCGTCGTCGAGTTCGATGTACTCTACCATATAACCAAGGTTGAGTTCTACAATATGCATTTATCAGGATTTATGATGGTTAGACTGGGAGTCTTCTGATTTTATGTATGCGCTCCGGGAGGTGTGCAAACGGTGGATGCTATCACGAACTCCAATCCGGACGTAGGTATTTGGTATCGATGGGTTTTGGGGAAGTAAAAACAATAGTGTAAGGAGATGTTCTACAATGTCGCGTTCGATTGTAGTTGAGGCTCTATGAGGAATGGTCTTGATTGTTGATGTCTCTCGCTTCGATCTAGATGATGATGGATGGTTCGATGATGTGGCAGAGGTTATGAAGCACTTATATACATCATCAAATCATCTATCATGTAATCCCAAGATCGAAAGACCAACAGCCGAATTGTACTCGAATAGACAAAAAAACAATAACGGTGGAAGATTGTCTCACGAGGCATGAGGCTTCACTTACCAGGTTCATAAGGCGGCTTAGCGATTGGATGAAGTCAAGTGAAATGAGAAGGTTCACTTTGCCTTCTTTCGATGTTAGAGAGGTCGTTATGATCTTCTCGAAAGGTCTTAGCGAGGTAGATGGTTCGGATGGAACGAGCCGCCGCAGCGCAAAACGCACACGCCCTTCTTTCGAATGCGGAGTCGCCGCTCCAACCAGGGTTTAGATATGGGAAGCTAGTGATGTGATAGGTCGAAAGGAGCTCGTCACAGGAAGCAGGGGGGGTAGGGGTGTAGGTGCGACCCCGAGCAATATGGAGATTGTACTGTGTGAGCAATAGAATATTGATTGACAATCGACTCGACGAATGCAATGCGATGGCGGGAGATTGCAATTCGGCTATCACGAGGTTGGGTGTATAGCCCAGTGACAAGCCACAAAGGGAGAGAATCGAAAGAGATATGAGATATCAAGAGGGTACAAATGTATGAGGGATAATGGAATCAATGCGACCAAACAGCCCTATGATGTCGCAGTTCGCTTCCGCCGTCTGGTAAGGCTAAGAGATGGGTTAGATGCCTAGAGTCTGGGTGCGCTAAATAGTGTGAAGAATGAGGCTTTGCAGACTCGTGGAGGGAATGGTGGTAGATATAAGAGCCAAAACACCAGGTTACGAGCGTTATAGCCTCCTGTTAGGGTCAATTTCACTATAAGGTTGCTGTGGAAGTGCGAAACGGATAAACTGTTTGAGGGTACAAGTGTTTCCACAAAGACAGTTGTGGGTTATATTGCCGCAAAAGAAAACAATAGTAGACGAAACAATAAGAAGAAAAAGAAAGCAGACGGGGGAGTTCCGTGATCGAGAAGGCCTGTTGGATATGTCGAGGTTCGATTAAATGATGGAGAGAATGGGGCTTTGCAAGAACCAAGCAGCGCCCGCGTGGATCTTATAAACCTTGCCCGGCTCTGGCTGTTACACATTCAAGCTTTCTTATGGGGCCTCGCAGATTATGCGGATACTAACCCGTATTCGTACGTACAAGGCATCTTAAAGGAAGGCCAAGAGGAGTAGCGTCAAGAGGAATGAAGCGAGCAAATGGGGGGCGTTCCAGCGCGGAGGGTTCGAGTGGGAAGCTTGTCACGACCGGGCCTCAGAAGCTTTGATGGTCGGTTTCAACAAGGTTTTGTGCTGGAGAGCTGTCCGATTCTTCGGCCCAGACAGCCTCCAAAACCGCCTGTGCTGCGATATAGCGTCATCTGATGGTAACCTAATTTCATTGCCACTTCCAATCCCATCGAGCGTCACCGTCATCATCATAGTCGGCCCGTTACTTGTGTTGGTTCTGCAGGGCCGGGCAGTGCACGAGGTCGGGAGGTTATCAGAGCGACATGAGCCTCGAATGCAAGTGCGTTTGTCGCAGGTTGGTTGGAGATTGCGTGCATGGGTGACCCAGCCCTCTGGGACATACCCGCTAGGAAGGCCGACTTTCGAACGACTCTGATATCTGGCCGTTGTGATGTTTAATATCAGCCCTGACATCGCCAGGAATGCTCTGACACGATCCTTCAGCAACATGAAATGGCATCTTCAGACGATTATTATCAAATCGAAATAAACCCGCCTCAGCAGACGCTGGGAAACAGCCCATCCGGAATCTCCCTCATCCAGATCACTTAGATTGCTTCCTTTCCTACATCTCCCTCGCTTTCCATTGTGAATCTACGTCGACGTTCGCCGCCAAGTCCGCGGTGGGTCCGCAACCAACCACAGTCCTGACTCAGCCACCATCGGCCTTGCTAACCACCGGTCTAAGCACAAAACCCCAAGCAACGTGACTTTTATGTAATCCACCAATGAAGGCCTGAGCAGCATCATATGCAACGATCTCCTTGCTTTCTCTAACGTTAGGGTCGGATCGGGCTGTGGTCTGGCTTCAATTTCCGATATTCCACTCAAGCGAGTTGGCGTATGGGCCTGCTGCGGATTCCACAGATTTAGGCAAGCTTCGGTGCTTCATACATTGTGCACTATCATGCTTTACTTTAAACGTCCCTCACATATATATTAGCCTCTGTATATATGCCCAATCGCCTCCCCACCGTCCGTTTATTCGCTCGGCTGGTTTGTCATCCAGTTTACGGAAGCAATAAAGATCAAACCGTCCAAGCAATAATACACGGTCAACTCCCGTTCGGACAACGTGTTTGAGGAAAGTCCTGCAAGTAGCCTGTGGGGCGACCCGTCCATGCATGGCTTAGACCGCCATCTACGATACGATACCCGAAAGAGTGTGTTTCCTGCATCCTCTCGCGTTGTTCGTACGACGCCTTCTAGAATCCGCCGGCCTAGGATCCACCTCCGCAGAGCTCGCTTGCTTGAGGGACTTAACCTCCCACCGCCCCATTCATTGCTACTTGTGATATGTAGGATCATGTTCGCCATGTTCAGGTGCCCTTGAGATACTAGGTACTGTTAATTATCTACTTAAGCATAAACTTTCGAAGAGCTTGCGTCACAGGTGAATGAAGTCCACTGGGCTGAAGGAGAGATGTCGTCGAGAGGAAGAAATCAAAAAAAAAAAAAGGAAGAAGAAAAAAGTGAGGCCATCGGAGACACAATCAAAAAACAAAACCACCAGTGCTTTTTAGAGCCTCGAGGAGATAAACTCAAATACTCTCACTGCTTCTCCTTTGTAAGGCGTTCTTGATTACGAGAAGCAAAGATTAGATCAAAAGTTTCATGCATTCAGCGCAAAACGGCCCAAGGTTCCTCAGCCCTTCCAGTGTCAGGTATTGTCCTCTTTAGCGCCTCTTCGACTTCTTCGGCTTCTCCTCGTCACTCATGTCTCTCTCTTTGTCCTTCTTCTTTGCTTTCTCCTCCATTTCATCCCAGGATTCTAAATTACCAGGAACAAACATTGTTAGCGCAAATCCCAAAGATATGTAGAAGAAAGAGCTGGGGTTACTGCGACTTACCGCCTTCAGAGAAGTCGCTGGCGTCACTTCCTTCGTCCTCACTTGCATCATCATCCTCACTGCCGTAGCTGTCCTCGCTATCTTCGCCGTCACTGAATTCACTCTCAGACTCTTCATACTCGCTCTCCTCTTCCTCTTCCTCCTCCTCTTCATCATCAGTATCGGTACTCAAAAACTTCCAACCTCCATCGAAGAAGAATTGATGGGGATCTCCGGTGACCGTCTTCATGATTTGCATCCAGTTTAGATTCAAAGGTCCCTCGGTGAAGGCAATGTTGACACTATCAAGCCAGTCCTTCACACTCTCCAATGATTCCATCGGGATCGAGTTAACATGGACGACGGGTCGAGAAAAGTCCTTGAAGATAAATGCCATATCAAAATTCTTCAGGCCGAACTGAACACGTTCCAAGTGGGCGACCTCGATCTCGTCAAGCGTGATGACCAAGAATGGGGGATCGGTAAGTTGAACGAGACACTCTGTAGTTGGCTGACAGAGTACGTTCGCACGGAATGGGACACCATAGAATCCGAGTTCACGGAAGGGAATATCAACATCGAGACCTTCGTCTTTCGTGGCCTCAGAAATCTTCTCCGCGAAAGCTCTGAAATCTTTGTCGAGCTGAGCCCTTCGTCGCCGTTCTTCCTGTTCGGCCTCAAATTCTTCGTCGTCACCATACCTATACTTTCGCTTGCGGTTCCCCGTTTCATCGAACTGCATGTCCATGGCTTCCCTGTAGAACTGAACGTCCTTGGTCTTTTTCTTGCCAACCATGATAGGGGTTTTCAAGTGGACGTGTATTATAACGATCAGTTCGTGCTCGCAAGGCTGGAAGAATAAGTGCTTGACATTTGAGAACAAAATGTCAATCCTCTCCGACCGAGCGGGGGAAACGTATCGAAGACCATTCTGATGGATCTCAATTTCACCCGCGACACGCTTTCCGTCGAGGGCTGGGCGAACGTATACATCTTGCAACCGTTGGGGTCGTCGGTCTGATGGCAATGCGTTAGAATCTCGTAGTTGTAAGTTACTTTAGTAGTAGAAGATTAGAAGCGCTTACTCTTGATTTCAATCAGGTTATCCTGAATAATGACGTCCTCCATCTCCTTCTTCTCTTGTTCGCGCTTGAGCGCTTGCTTCTTCATATCCTGGATAGCTTGACTTATGTCAGCCATCCTAACACGATCCGTACTGCGATAAGATAAACTGCGGACGAAGTGCGCGCTAGGCTCTTCGAGGGGCAGTTCATCTTTCTTGCCAACACCCTGGCCGGGGCTGACAAGGTTGATACGCAAGTGTGTGAAAGGATCTTCTTCGTTTTTGCTGACGTTCTTGATGGTAGAAATATGGAATGGTACCGGTCTGCCAAAGATAGGCAGAATGATAGTCTGCGCCTTGACATCCACCATAATCTTCAAATCACCAACGCCGTTCGGAAACTGATTTTCACGCTTGTAAGACTCAAACTTCTTGATCTGCTTCTTCTCGACACCGTTGCTGGCGGTCCCTCCAGCCGGAAATCTTTCAAGACCCTCGGCCTGTTTCTTCGCAGCTAGCTGCTTTTGATTGTCCTTCCGGCGTTGCTCCTTGCCATCATCAGCCTCCTCGCGCTTCCCACGCAACTTGGTTTTCATGATTGCCGTGTTCTTTGAAGACGCAGTGGGCTTTGGGGCAGGTTTGGCCTGCTTGGCCTTCTGCTCTGGAGGGTTCTCATCTTTGAAATAGAACGCTACCTCGTCTTTGGCGACGGGAGCATTTCGAGTCAGAACGATAGCCTCTGTGCTCTTCCCTCCAACCTCCACGGTATCCGTGAGAGCAAGTGCGTAAACCTTGCCCCGCTTATCATCCGCCTTCGGATTTTCAAGATCGTGGAATCCGACATGGACGACCAACGTCATACCCTCCTGAAGAGTACGCCCATTCTTGCCGTTGAGAATAAGAGTGCTATCACGACTCTCCATGTTGATGCCATATCCCACGTTTCGGAAAAAATGCTTTTCAAGTTCGGGATGTTGAGACTTGACAAGCGCAAGGGCCTTGGAATAGACATCTTTGCATGTTACACCATCTCGAAGGCTTCCGATGATAAGCGTATGCAGCTTGATGAGGAAGTTATAGTAAGTCTCCTGGGTCTTATTCGGATCGATCATGTATGTTCTTCCAACCACACTGCAATAGTTCTTATATCGGAATCCCATAGAGGCTATGATCACGCCGCTGTGGAGGTTACTCTTATCGTTTTCCGTCTCACCAGGGACTTTGAGATCATATTTGCCGCCGCTCTGAATGGAGGGCCCATAAGCCCAGTCGAGCTGAGATGGTGCGAAATCCGCCCCTAACTTGTGATCCTTCTTCTTAAAGAACTCCTCATTATCGATCTGCATTTCAACTTTCTTGCCCAAAGTATCGTGCGTTACTTTCTTCTCCTCGTCGATGATCTGGGACATTTCCTCGGAGAAATATTTATGGATGATGGCGACAGAGGCTTTGGCCGCCTGGCGTATGCTTTTCTGTAGTAGATAGTTAGTCAAATCGGATTCGAAATCGAGAGAGACCGGGCCGGAAACATACCAATCCCGCCTCATCGTATGTTTGAAGAGCGGTGCTAGCCCCAATAGCGAAATCTTGTTCTTCGATATCACCAGCTTCAACAACCGGCTTGTAGATGCTGTTCCAATCCGTAATTAATGGACCCTGTGCAACGCTGTAATCTTTCTGCAAAATGCCAATTTTTTTCTATTGCACAAAAAAACACCATTGTATTAGCATCTTGAATCCAGACCAGAACTCTCCCAAAAAGGGGGAATCCTGAAAAAATTTCCATGCAACGCGGAAACATACGCCAGCGGTTTTGATGTGATCGACGATCGTTTGGAGTTGTTTCTTGTTTTCAGCCTCATCTTTGCCGCGGACGAGGACTTCCACGGGGTATTTGGGTGTTGAAAGCGGGTGCAATAATTTTGCTAGGCAAGAGCAAAGTTAGCAGTCTCGAATTTTATGATGTGGAGACGGTCCAACTCACCTTTTTTGGCCGTTGTGACAACATAGATCTTCTCGAACGTCAGAAGCATCAACGTAGCCGGAAATTCATACCCAAGCAGCCAGTACTAAAATTCACATCGGGTGACAGTTAGCATCCCTTCTGCATTCTAACAAATCTAGTTGGGCCGAACTCTGAATTGCGAGAAGAGTTTGTTCCGGAGACTTACGAACAGGGATAAGGTCTTCGTGTATCCACTGGAATCTGATTTTCCTAGCAAGAGCAGCAAAGAGCTGGCACCTCCGAACTGTTCGTTACGCTGCGACTTCCATGCCGAAATAAGAGTCGCGATGCGGGTTGAGAAATTTTGCTTGTCGATGACGATTTCGTCCGACATGGTGGGCGAAGATGATCGATTTTCGTGACGACGACTCTTGCGATGAGGATGAGGGATGAGGGAGCGACCGGTAGAGGAATCGAGAGGGGGGTTGTGAATGTTGTGGTGAGAAGGAAGAAGTGGGTAGGGATTGAGAGTTTAAGAAAGGTTTGGAGATGATGTCGGAGCAGGAGCTTGGACGCGTTGAGTGCCCAAATACCCAGCAAAGAGCTACTGACTTAGTCAGCAGGTCGCAGAATTCAGCGCAGCAATTGGGAAATCATCGCTTCATGTCGGGAAGTCGCAGTCTCTTTATCAGACCTCGGGGAATCGGTGGTGGCGATGTCTTTGAAAGGATTCGGGGAGTTTAACGGTGTCATTTGCATCCGCGTTGGCATCCGTTCCTGCTTCGCGTCTACAGCCACAGAGTCGTGCTCACCAGCCACAGCACCAGCCACATACAAAAATGAAAATACAACAGGCTTAGGTTATCAGAATCGGTCTACGTGATAGCCTCGAATCCAGGCACTCGAGGCAGGGTCTACGTGATAGCTTATGTGAAGCAGCTCGCAAGTTATCAATAGAATCACTATTCCCGCTCGAAGATTGCAAAGACGATATGTTACATCGCGAGATGCACCCGTGCATCTGTCCGTAGAACACAATACAGTGAAACTGATATTTTCAGCTAGACGACTCACAGGAATGCAAATGTAACATCGGTAAACACTGGGGAACATCATGTCATAGTCGCTCTCAAGAATGCACCAGAGCTAAACGAAAAGAGGATGAACCAAGATGAAGGACAAAGCGCGAAGATGGGTATTGATTTTGGAAATGAAGTAATCATGACTTCGTGGCTCTTTTCGGGCACAAACAGCTGCAGAACAGGCGAATAACAAGATAGAACCCGCCGCCGGTGAGATTGCTACCCGGGCGGGCGGTGGGTTTGGGAAATAAGAAGCATATTAAAAAAATATTAGATGTTCGCTGCAAGTCATTCAATAAGCGTAGAAGGCGAAATTCGTTGGGGATGACAAGTATAAGGGAAGTGTGCGATAAACTCTTGGGATTTTGAGGAGGATTTAAATCCCCATAGCAGAAGGGGGTCTTGTATTCGTGGAATGGGATGTTGTTTGTAGGAAGCGGGAGGGGAGTAGGGTGGGTGAATCGGAAGACAAAAAGGACCGCGTAAGCGGAAGGGGTCGACATGAAATCATGTCGGCCGTGATCTAAACAGCGATGAGCTCATCAGGCGAGTCGTTCCTGTTCTTCGAGGCAGCTTTCCCGCCCCTCGCTCCTCCCCGAGCACCACCGCCCCTCCCCCTCGTACTAGGGGAAGACTTCTTGATCTTTCCACTCTCGTTGACAGAGTGAAGATTTCCCGAGTCCTTGGCCTTCTTCGTGCCAATATTAAGAAGCTTCTTCAGAGGCGACAGAGAACGATTTCGGGCTGGCAGAGCCGCAGTCGGTTCAGGAGCTCCCATGATGCTCTCTACAATCTTATCCGCCTCATCTTCTTCCTCCCGGGCGCCGCCATCTTCATGAATAAGGATGGTATCCTCTCCAGTGACTTGCTTTTTTGCCGTCGTCGGCTTTGGCGCAGGAGTAGAGGTTGCCAACGGTTCATGTCCAAGAACCTGTGACAAATCTAATTCTGCTTCAGCAAGCTTTTTCTTCAGATCCTCCATCTTCTTTTCGAGCCGCTCTTTCTTCTTTTGCTCGGCTTTTGTGAGAAGCTTGCTAGGCGTCGGAATAGGGGATCTGCTCCTACTCCGGAACCCTTCGGTGTCTAGGTCTGTGGTGTCTGTCGTTAGGGGCGTGCCGTCTCGCAGACTTGTATCTCTGTATTGATGAAACCCACCGATAGCCGCATGAGAGCTCCTAGGCATATTCGCGAATCCGCCTGGTCCCGCCGATTCGGTAGAGGTGCGGGGAGTTGGTCCCTGTAGAGTGGTTGGCCGAATGGTCGCCACACTCATCGTCGATTCATTCAGTTTCGGGGCCGCGTAGACCTCGTCCGTGGTGTAAGCGACCCCGATTTCGCCCGGGCGGTCCAGAAGTTGTGAAACCTGCTCCTCGGTAACCAGAGGTTCCTGCTCAATCCGTTGGTCCAGCATCCTAGGCTGGTTGATACCCTTGAGCTTATTCTCCGCATACAACTTCTCAGCTCTTGCTTTCCTGTCCAGGAGCGTCCTAACATGTTTCTGGAGCTCAACCTCTTCCTCTTTCTTCCGCTCGCGTTCTTCATATTCTTGTGTGGCCTTTTGCCATCTCTTGGAGAACCAATTGCTGATCGGAGCAAAAAATGTAAATTTACTCTTCGGCGGGGGTGGGGTGGACTGGGGTAGTTGGCTAGCCTTGGGCACAGGGCGTGGTGGTGGTGGCATAGCTGCTGAGCTTGATGATACTAGCATTCCAAAGCTATTATAGCCCCCGGCTCCAGAGTCCGCGTCTTCAGTTGGTTCATAGTTTTTAAACGGAGGAACCCCCCCTTTCCTGGTGAGTCTATCGTTCATGCTCCCTTCGTAAAACCGGCTTTTTCGGATCTTGTTCGGTTCCGGCGTGTCCTCCGGTCTGAGGTTTGGGGTGCTCTTGCTCTTATTCCTCACCAGCCCGTTAGGAGGTGCGGCTGGCTTCCTAGAGCTGCCGCCGGCAACTTTGCTGATACTCTTCCGCTTCCCACGTTTCTTCTCGGGTGTTACTTCAGCCAAATTAAGGTCTGAGTCGTCCGAGTCAGCTCCAGGAGAAGGTCTGTAAATATCTTCCCGCCACTTTTGTGCTGCCCGACGCTTGGTTTTGGCGCTTCCTCCAAGTGGTGTGTTATTTGTGTCGCCGTCGCCGTCTTCGCCGTCTTCGTCGTCGTCATCTTCTCCCCGACCACCAGCTTTCGCACGTTTTCGCTGGGGTTCTTGGTCCTCTGAGAACTCGGCTTCGGATTCCATCTCAAAATCGCCATCGGAATCCCTTTTTTTGTTTCTGGGTGTTTCAAGGGTGTCTTCGTCACCGTTATGGGGCTCTGCGGAAAGCCGGTTGTCACCTCGGGTTGGTACGTCCTGCTCGTCATCGCTTGGGTAAACGATATAATTTGCATCTTCGTCATCGATTATTTGTTCTGGGGAAGTAGCGAAGTTGTTATTCCCACTCCGCTGGCGCTTACGGCCGAACGATGGTGGGGGAGGTGGGGGGGGTAGAAAGGACGGTGGTGGTGGTATTGCCATCCCGTCCGGCAGAGTGGCTATTTTATTCAATTGCGAAGTGCGGAGTATCTATCTATCGCCCATCGGCAAGAGGAGCCGTAAGAAATTAGATTTGTGTTTGGTGATGGAGCTGAAGTCGCGTCGCAATGACCGGCAAAAAAAATCAGAAGCAAACTAGCAGCAGTAAACCTCGCCTGCGCCCAAATTCCAGTCGCCCGTTACTGCATCACAGGTAACCCGGCGCACGGAATGTTGGGAACTGGATCCGAAAAGCGACGGAGGTATGGGCGAAACTTACACGCTGGGGTGTAGATAGATGATCGGAACTGGGCATAGGACGTGCTGACTACTGGCGCACGCCCACCAGAAAGGAAACCGCCTTATATTCGAGTCGATGAGGGGGATAGGTGAGACCGTGCTAGTAAGGCTTCGCGCGAAATCACAGGTGCGGGAAAAGGTGTGTTGCTAGCTCGTAGGCGTGATGACTGTGATCCTTGGGATTGGAGAGGCCACTGGGAAGGTCAATTATCGAGTGATCGTAGGTGGGTATTGGACAAGCGGGTACCCGTCAGGAGGAGGTTTGTGGTGACGGTGAGCTGCAAGCGAAGTAGATGGTGCAGGTGGAGGTGAAGTTGGTGAAGTTGGTGAAGTTGGTGGAGGAAAAGTGGGCGCGGACTGCAGCGAAACGGGAGCGCGGGAAGTTGTTGTGTTTTGCTTTGTTTTGGTTTGGCTGGCAGATTTAGCTGGACGACGCCTCGACCAAGCACTTTGGAGAATTCACAATCCGGCCTTGATAAAAGTTCTCTTTACAGGTATTGTACTGGTCTGTTTGGTAGTTTTGGTAGTATTGATATATTTTACTTGATAATGCATTATATGGTCTCGAAAAGATAGCGAAAGCGACGGTGAACGGGACAATTTACGACAAGCATGCAGAGTTATACCAAACTGGAATTGCATCCTGACATATGAGATAAAGTGCTGGATTCGACAGGGAAAAGGACTCTGAAAGGGGAATAAAACTTCTAAGCTAATGAACACGATGAGAAGAAGCTAAAAGAAGAGACCGACATGAAGGAATGTAAGAGGGTATGAGGCTAAAAACTGGAAATGGATGATATTTATCAGAAGACGGATAGGAAAGGACAGGTAGGAAATGAGAGTCTGCGAACGGGCCAGTCGACCATTCAGAGGGGTATATATGTATATCAGGCTTGGGGTCATGAGGGTGAAGGAGTCAAGGAGTGTATATACTACTGCTGTTGCGAAAGAAATCACCCCGATCGCTTGCCAAATTACTTCCAAGGACCAAAGATAGAAGAAAAACGAAATCAAAAACCGGAACCGTTCAGTAAATCTGTGATCGCAATTACAAAGGAAGACGCAAGGAAAAAGATATTTTGAAACCCGCCCTCCAGCAAAGGTCGGGCCGGGTATATACTCCGTGAAGAGTTGAGGGAGACACCACTCCCGTATATATTGATTGTATCGACGACAAACAACTGAGAACCGACAATTGCCACACCAAACCCTGATGTTTCTTTTTGGTGGAAAGAAATTTATAAATAAAACATTCCAAGAAGATGAAGAGAGATGAAAGGAAAGAACGTAAAATGAAGAAAAAATATTGGGAGCAATCAATGCGCCAGAAACGCCTTTCTGTGACCCAAGGAAACAAAGCATAATGATGCCCGTAAAACCATAACTCCGTCTTGCACACACCTTCCCCCGGCCGGAATCCTTGCGCGGGGAGGTAGGGTGAGAAGAGAACCGGTACCAGAGGAATCATATGTTTTTTTGCTGTCATGAAAGCAAAGAGACGGTGAATCGGAGAGGTGAGGGCCTCCGGAGAAACGAAGGGTGTGGGAACAAGGGTATAAGAGAGTATGAAAATGATGAGGTGCCCCCAACAGGTTTATTCGATGTCATCAGGAAGCGCCCGAGTAATCTGCACACCGTCGGCTCTCCTATAGCTCATCCTCATCTTTGTGAAGTCAATCTCATCATCGTCTTCCTCATCAACATCGAGGCCGTAGTTGTTTTGAGTAGGTCGCGAACCATTGGTGAGGCGCTCACGCGAATGCTGATCGCTGCTGAAGACACGATCCCAGGATCTCTTCTGACCAGCATGGCGTGGTGCTGGCTCTGAAGGCTTGATCATCGAGTAACCCCAACCATTCTGGGAAGATGGGGCCGATCCATGGGCGCCATCTGTAGATTGTGGGTAATGGTAGGAAGAACCTTGCGATGGTGGAGCGTAAGAAGTTGGCGAAGGAAGAGCGCCTTGCGACGTCGATGACCTCGGGGGGATATAGCCCGAGTTTGGAGTTGCACTCGATGGGGAGTTCAAGCTTGGAAGTCTCGGTTCGAGAGCAGTGAGTTTCAGAGGCGGCAAATCCTCCCGCGTTGGACGGTGGGGCTTTGGCTGTGGAGTAGGAGTGTGAGTTTGAGGTGGCTGTTGGTACGAGCTGGTGTGGTTGTATTGAGGGGTTGATTGTGTGTAGCTGGATGGATAACTGCGGTCGCTGGCAGGAGTTTGAGAGCGTTGAGGGTACTGTGATTGAGGATAGTAGTTGTTGTTATTATTATAATCAACAGAATCACGACGATGCTCAGGAGCCTGTGGAGGCTGATAGTTGACATCGTGGGGCTGATAACCCTGGTTCCATGGCTGGGATGGTGGTGGGTTGGAGGGTGCGACCATGGGTGCCTGTGGAACCGCTTGTCCACCAAAGTTCAGGTAGTTTCCGGCAGCTGGCATTGCCGGGGCAGGCGGAGGTGGAGGCGCAGACGGTTGATTGAAGTTAGGCCTCTCAGGATATCCAGGGTTCATCCGGTTATAATCAGGTCGAGAGGCCGTCGAAACATCGGAGTCGCTTCGGGTCCTCTTATCTGACTGGCCGTTGGGTGTAGCAGCAGAGGAGCGGTGCGGAACCTCCAGCGGAGGCATAGACTCCGATGGGGGTGGAGGATACGCACGAGAGACCTCAGGAGTCTCCCTCCTCTGGTTACGAACATAATGCCCACCGTCCTGGTACATGTCATCGTCACCGCCCGGCTTGTCAGAGCGTCTTCTCATACGAACATCACGGCGGATGCGGACACGGCATCCTTGCTCAGCGACGATTCGCGAGAGCGAAGTGCTTTCGGCAAGACCGGGAAACTTCTTCGCAGAGAAGACAGTGAATGGCTTGGACTTGACTTCAACCCTGAAATGGGTAACATCCTGCCCGTTCATGGCGATGCGATCGTCCTCTTCTTTGCACTCTTCATAGAGAGCGAAGTGAAGACGATACTTGCCCTCATGTCTGACCGAAAGGTCTGGGAAGATGAAGTACCCGGCGGGTGCTGGCCTGTCAAGGTATGCCATTCCCGAGACAGGGACACCAGTCAAGACTGGTTGGAGGGCTGGGGGTGGCTGCACCCGGCCGTTGGCAATCGGGCGAGCACTCTCCAAAGTGGCAAACAGGAAGAAGTTTGAGTTGAAAGAGAAAGTGCTGCAGGTTGTTAGCCAGACGGTCGCGAAAGCAGAGTCGTACAACGGATATTGACTTACACATCAGTGTTATCATCGCCCTGGAACAATTTCAACTCCACAACTGGAGGAGGGTCCACGGGCCGTCTGTCGGCGTGAGCTTTTGTTGATGGGAAAGTCAGCGTCCCGCATGATTTACTTTGACATAGAGTTTGGCATGATGGTGTCTTACATTTGGCACCCTGACCACAGGCTCGGGCCCGCTCCGGCTGTTGGAGCACAGTCAATTTATATTTGAGCATCGATCCATCGCGGAGACGACGTTCGGCGAAGGCAACCGTTTCCGGCACCAGAGATTTGTCGGCTGTCGACATGTTGCGAGTGCAATACGATCCTCCCTTGATGTCGGAACGATAGGAATGTAAGATAGATTATGATTTATATTAAGGTTGATGTTGGTGAATGTCGAAAAGGTCCACTCTTCGTCCAAATACGGTCGGCCGTCTGCTTTCCTGACTTCGAATAGGTCGGGGAGAAGCAGGAATGATTCGAAAGAACGTATAACCACCGGAAACCTCGGAGGGGATATAGGAGAGAGAAAGAAAGGAAAGGAAATAAAGCAGGAACCGAATCCCCTCAAACAAAAAATCGCTACCCCCAAGAAACGAACCCAGATACTATTTTAACCTTTTTCAGTCGATGCTTTCTTTCCTCGCCTGTTGATAGTGATATGTCCCCGAGCCTCAAGGGTGTCTTCGGCTCTCCCAAAAGATCCTATCGTCGTCTCGACCCTTAGAAAAACTTGTCGATTCCTGGTCGGCGGGCGAGAGTCGAAAGGTCGTCGTCGTTTAGTGCAAAAAGTCCCAAGCGGAAGAAAGAGGGAGAGGGAGGAGTGAAATGGAGGTGGTTCAGCAGGACGAGCCCTGGGTAAAAAGGAAGGCCCAGTTGGTTTCCCAAGCCAGAAGAGCGGACCCATCCCAGCCCAAAGCCCAGTCTCAAATTCCTGCTGAGTCGAGCGACTGGAAATCGGCCTGATTTCCTCGTTCCCACCCCTCCCACTCGGACGAGGTAATGCCCAATCCTGGCCCTTGTCCTTTCTTAGCCCTGGTCTCTTCGTTTCCCAAGCCAAATTGCAGTGGGAAGAGAGGAAGAAGAAATTCCGGTGTGGAAAAAGCAACTGGCCGGGGGACAAGGAAGGCCTCTTGCGGGTGGGTCTGGTGTTTTTTCTGCTGTTTGGCGTGGACGGACCTTGCTTTTGCAGGAGCAGAAGAAGTACCTTAGTATCCACCCAACCCTTTTAGACTTTCTTGGAGGCACTTTCTTTTTTCATTTAGCCTGAGGACGAATCATCGAGCGTCCAACCAGCTGTGATCCCACGGTCGCAGAGCGTCTGGCAATTAAGGTTGATTGATCGAGAAAATAACATTGTTTGGAAGGCAGGCGTACCGCTTCAAGGGGAGGAGGACTGTGCAAGTGAAGTGAGACTTGGGTATCTCCAATGCTGTTTGCCCCTCACTTCTTCATGCCTGAACCATGCTCCCACACCTGCATGTCCCGGACGTCGGACGCTGTGGATGTCCTCGCTTTCTCACACAAATCTTGTCAATGATGGTTCTGGTCGATATGAAATGGTACAAATCTCTGACATAACCAGATTCCGCCCCCGGTGTGCCCTTCGAAATAACAGCCGGTACAGTCTTCCGATCATTGCCCTACTTCAATCAATCGCACAGATCCGGCTGCTAACTCCTCTTATCCCTTGTGTCTATAAAAGGCGTATGAAATTTTACACCTAGCGCCGTTCCAAAGTGAGTATTCGACACGGAATATGCCTAATACCACTTTTTTTTTTTTTATTTTTGCCCCGTGCTCGATACGCATGAGCGTCCCCGGACAGATCCCCATCATGGATTCTCTCCCCGGGGACGGCTTGTGGTGTCATCTTGGAGTAAAATCCTCTCAGGACTAAACCAACGAAGGCAGGAAAGATGTCTGACAAAATGAAGGCGTAGGTAACCCCCAGACTGGACAAAATACAATTGGATAACCTCAACTTCCCATCAGCAGTCTCAGAACCCGACCCAAAAGACATCAGAAGCGAGCGAGAGAGAATCTCACTATCCGATTTGCCATGTGCTCTCTGTCTCGTGTTTGTGCATGACCTTCTCGTATGCAAAACACGCCTTGGTACAGAATTGATGAGATTGGTTCAACCAGATGTCCATGTTTCTTCCCTTCTCTGCGCAACCTATGAGAACGTGGTATCTCAGACAGTGGCTGATAGTGTGCATGCTTGATTGATCGAAGGCGGCCTTTCTGCTGTGGTAGTCCCCACAGCGCGACACCCAAGTTCCTTAATTGGCTGGGCTTACGGGAGGCCAGCGGGAACCTCCACCAGCAGGTGCTTCCTCTCGAAGGAGAGGGGACAATTTCGTGGACAGGTTTGCTCGATAGTTGGCGCATTTTAAGAAACGGCACCACTCTCCTAGCTCAGGACCAAGGGTCATTACATAAACCAGGACTGATCACGAATGCACGGCGAGAGCAGATGCATCACATCGGGCCGGCTGGTGAGAACAGAACGCTGTCCTGCTTAAGCGACGTCTGTCGGAGAAACAAAGAACCTGGGATCGATCCTTCCACTGGACAGCGACACTATCACGAGCGGAGGCGGAGGAACAACCAAGCACAATTGTGGACACGGCTACTGAAAAGTGGCAGCCTGCAGAGGGATTCAGCGACTTGGACCTGCCCTTTTCCCGGCAGTCCCAGCGAAATGAGCATGAATTTCTCAGCTCGGCCCTTGAACCCAGGCAAACCAGACTCTCGGGGCGAGAACCGGCTCCCAAACAAGATAGGAGATCCGGTTCCGCGCAAACTTTCTCTGCACGGTGTTTCATGCCTCAAGCACACGGCCCAGCCGTTTCACGCTGTCTTTTCTCGGACTCTGCCCTAGTGCAGTCCCATACGCCGGCCAATCGGTCAAAAGTTGGAGCGAGAGCAAGCAGCCCGCACCCCTTTTTCGCCCACGCATTCCTGAATTTAACCTTAAATTTAAGAATGTGTTGCTCTATCCACCGTCCTGTGGTAATGACGGCAAGGTTCGCTAGCTTACGGTCTCAGGACGGCAGAGGCTTCCCGGTGCCTTGCTCAAACCAAAGGGGGCCGCTCACAAAACTTCTGCCTTTCACCTCTGAGAATGGATCTTCTATCTCCTACATGCGACCTTCGAGACGCATTCGCTGAGATTGTATCGCACACGTGTGCAAAAGACATATTGATTAGCGAGATCCGCTTGTCGGGGAAGTTGCTGCCCGAGATGAGTGCCATCGACTCCGCCGTGGTGGTTTACGGCGAAGATCTTCAGGGCATCGTGTGATAGCGTCCCGCATGAAGGCGTTTCAAAGAATCCCATTCCGCCGTCTCGCTGCCAATATCTGATCATTGTGGAGTGGTCCCAAGCAGCCGTTCCTTAACAGCGATCTGCCAGTGCCGAAGAACAGATACTTTGGTCCGTGGAATCCGGAACAGCCGTTTTCCAGCTCTGATATCCTCTACCCTCAAAGTGTCAGATATCTACATCTACACCATGGGGGTGTTTCAATGTGGCTAGATTCTAGCAGCCTGCGGACTGAACCTGATTTTGCGGTCTGGATCCCTCTAAAAAAGCCCACGGCCAATGCAGAGATGCTTGTTCCCTGTTTTTCCAGTCGTGGCGCTCAGCCATCATGCAAAAATCTTCCCGACTCGATCACAGCATTTCATTCCTACAAATTCCGCTACCACTCTACCCACCATGACCATGGCCTTTGCAGTAAGTACTGGCACCACCGGTTGCTCAAAATTCGATACATTTTCATGAAGCTCAGAACTCCTCTAATGTGCCTTTTGCCTCCAACGGTGACAGGGGAACACCCCTAACAACCTCCCAGCCATCCTGAACGCTCCCTGGGGTCCGATGACGAATCCGGGCCGCCAAAAGACCTGGTCAGATTAGCGTGAAAGCAAAATTCATGACACTGCGCTGGTTGGAGACTAGTGGCTCGCGAGTGGGGCTGTGGACGAGGGAGCGGGAAGTCCATTCCTTCGTTCGACACCCCAGGCGGTACGGCTGGTTATCACCCACCAAGCACCGTTTTCTTTCAAAACTTCATCAGACACAAAAACATTTTCACTCGTCGACCGGCCTTGGGAGGGTTTTTGGGCCGTCGGGTAGGTCCGTGGCAGCTGCAATGACATGATCATGATGCTAACCGGCAGGTTTCGAGAAGAATTCCGTTGTGGGAACTGTCGACTCGACTCTTTCTAACCTCCTGAGATCCTGGCAATACCAATTGCTAGTGCCCCTCAAGACATCATCTGCACTTCAAGAACCCGCTTCATCAGAATATCATTCACTGACTCGAGCCAAAGGAGGAAACATCCCATCCGGACTCTTTCAAAATGCCGAGTGGAAGCCCGTTTGTGAAAGGGTGCTGAATAACCGGCATCTGCAGCGCTAGCCCGCGTTACCACAGAATTTCCCAAGTATTCTGATCGGGACAAATTAATTAAGGCTACGAAATATTGCACGCTCCACTGTTTGTCATGTGCCCTTCTGTGGCGGCGGGAGTTGCGTCGTCCCTTCGCAGACTTCTGATGCATCGCGCCTATCAGAGCCATTGCCCAACCCCCCACCTTGACCGTCCCCAACATTAATAGGTATCTGTATACGCTGTGCGGTTATCGGTTTCGCAAATGAAATCATCTCCAGCCAAACACATCTCCATGAGTGGGTGTGGTGCTGTGCCTCAGATTGAAATCCCAAGAACCAGACTCCAATCAACACGAGAACAACAAGGGAAGGCAGCAAGAGTGGAAACAGTCTGCATTTTCCGTTTCCTACCGGGCGGTTCCCACTGTGACCTTTCCCAACATTCGGTTCGGGTCCCCTATTGTTCGTTTTCTCGGCTTTGCTTTCTCGGTTCTCTCTCAAGACAATGAACCCAGTCCATCGGTCCTTCCCCTCGGATCGAGGCGCAGGAAAATTCTTCCTGTCAGATGCCAGAGATTCATATCTTACCAGCCTTATTAGGCAGGCTTCTTCGGCGCACGCGTATATACCGTGATTGAAGCATCAGCAAATCTTCTAGCACGATCCCAATTCGAGAAGTTGGAAGTATCAACAAATTAATTAATCGATGGCATGAATACCTTGAGGGTTCGCCCAGCCGTGGTGTATCAGGCTCCCAATACCAGCCCTCGGTTAGATGCTAGCCTACGACCTAACGAGGAACTAACGAAGACATCTAACCCCAGATTGACACATCCAACTGCCTAACTTCCCGACCCCTGGGGACTGGGTACAACTATCCGTATCGATACGCTCAGCCTTTTTCGGCTCAAGATCTTCGCCTCGAGCATCGAAGCGGTTTCAAGAATTTAGTGGATTGCGCAAGAGTAGCTCGTCTATACGGCCAGTTTGCTAGCTCGTTGACGACGTACAGTCCCACTCTTCCGAGATACATGGTTTTCTCGAAGTATCAGTATCAGACTTCTTTTTTTTTTTTTTCTTCTCTTTTTCTTCCCAATCGGCCATTTCCATACTCATCCTTACGAAGCTAACGTTGAACCATGTAGAATAGCTAAACATAGGCACTTAGGAATCTCAGTCTGTTACATTCTACCAACATATGTGTCGACACCCTATGAGGCTCGCTTTAGCTAAGCATTCCTACAGAGGCCTGTTACAGATACCTTGATCTTACCCCCGAAGCTCTAGATGTAATAAATCTAAGCAGCGACTCCGGGAACCTGCTGAGCTCGAATCGGCGTCCCAGTGTTGGAATGAAATCGAAATCCTATTCCACCCCAAGAACCCAGGTTGATCTCGACAACTACAGGACCGCAAACCTATCACAAATTCTAGGTTTTAGAGGCAACACAGGTCTCGAGCAAGATAACCTCGTGGTCTTTACCAGTCGGATCCAGCCCTAGCTTCAACTTGTATTACCGGAAGAATCCGCCTAAGCCCTAGATGGATAAGCATCAGAATATGCTGATCCATGACAATTGCTGAAGGAGCACGTCTTAGATTGCGTATCTTGACGACGGATCAAATGGCGTACTAACCTCGACCAAAAGTCACCGGCTAGATCCGTCTATCACGGAGGATCCTGTCAAGCGGAAGGCGTCAGCTCGCAGGGCGCTTCCCGTTACGACGGAGGCGGGTGGTGAAAGAAATTTTCTACTTTAGCAACAAAGACCCTGACTCCAGGAAACTAGAAATATCTAACCTTTACCTGCATGTAGGTAGCCCTTCCAACGAAGTGGTAAATTAACGCCGGAGATGGAAAGACGCTGTCCATTCGACTTTTGCTACCTAGCAATTGTCTCCCAACTGGAGATCATAGGTTGCAATTCGGTGGATCCTCAGATGTCTCCGTCGTCGCCGACGTGCCTTACCACCGACGAGAAGACGGCGTGTTCATTTCCGAGCTGGCGAGCTCTTGATACCAACTATCAAAAAGAGAATGTTCTTTTCTTTCCTTTTTTTCAACATATACTACAAAGCTCACTAGTTACTAGTCAGGCCTTAGGTGAGCTATCTGCGATATTTTGAGCTCTGGCGGTGCAATATCTGGGACCTTGCGATGTCGACGGCATGGATATTTAGACCAGAGTTACACCCCAGGGCAAACCTTCCATGACGGCGATTTTAACGCACATTCACGGACTGCTTCGTACCACGAGTGTATTCTGATTTTTCGTCCTTTCCCCCTCACCCTCTATCTTCCGTATGTCTTTCTTCTTCCATTCCTCCGCCTTCCTACACCCCTTGCTCTTACCACTGCCCCTCCGCTGGGCTTACCCAAGCTTCTCGTGCAACCTCCGCCTATCACAGTCACCCACTAGTTGACACGGAACAGGAAAAGGTGTGAGTGGACATTTCATTTTAGTTTTCATCATCAGTAATAAAAAAAAAAAAACTTTGGGCATTCGAAGCCAAACCTCAAAAGCAAAGTATTGCATCCTGTGTAGCAGCGCACGTGCCGTAGTTCTATAAAAGGTTCTCCCGATCGCCGCCCCTCACAGCCATTGGTTCCCATCCATAATTTGTCTGTCCTCCCGTTGATACGCACGCCGATATGATCTAGAGCAGTCGTACACACGGGGGAGATGTAGAACAACGAGTGGAGCGTAGAGGTACAAGCACCGAAGGCTAAAGTCCCTGTACGTCGTTATGCTAAAAACATGAGGCGGTCGGGTATCCTCCGTCCGTTTCGCCCCCCCAGCTCGCCTTGGGCAGGAGGGCCGATTCATGGAACTGTTGCACAAGCGGTCCTGTTCTAAAAGCTGATATTCGTCCTATTGTGGTATACAAAGTTCCGTTTTTGCCATCCATGTAGTTTCATGTCACCAATTTCCGCTCCCTTCGTGTGTAATAATAATAACTACTATCGTCTTGAGACGGAGAAAACGCCCACGGGCAGGGAAGCTGGTTTCGAAGAGAGTCCGTCACGGCGAGAGAATGGTCCGATTTCTATCTCCAGTTCTACTGAGGATACCTTGAAATATCAGTGAAAGAGGCAAGTCCTAGGGAAATGTTGGAAACAATCCAACAAAATCCAACACGTCCGAAGTAGCATGCCTGCATGATGCTGCTACCTTCGGTACCTACTAAGTAGAAACTGGAGAGAGCTCCGAAAGGAAGCCAATCGTGCAGGGCTGTCCCTTCTTAAGTAAGTTGTTTTTGAGACTAATGTAGGTAATGGCGGAGGATATTTTGCAGATGCCTGACCCGAATGACAAGTATCTGGGAACTGCCTTGTAGGCGGCACACTCACATCCAACATGATTCACACTAGCTGCAGTCTGCATTGCATATTGCATTGGCTCATGCTGTAAGATCCTGAGATGAGCTATGTGATCTCTAGATGATGGTTTTGGGACACTACGCTTCCTTTGAGCTACGACGCTCAATATCAATGGAGGCTCTCCGGCCACGCGAGACTGACATGTTCAACTCGGGGCTGTACTGCGGGTTTGACTGTGTCTTATAGATAGTGACACTGTTTCCGTAGGTCAATGAGACATTGCGGGTACAGCACATGGTGTATATGGGCCTGTCAAATATAGCATCAGAAAGCGCCCAAATGAACCAACTCTGAACCACAGGCGGATAGGTGAATGTTTCTTGTCTAAACATTCCAAAGCCGAAAGAGGGGGTTGGGAATCGATTTTCTCTCCGTGAATCTTTGATTTTATTGTGGGATCATGTGAAAAAAAAAAGCTCCCCAACCGTCTACGGCGCGCGATCGAAGGGCTCCGTTGTTCCTTCGTGTGAATGCTAGTTCGCATTACGTACACCTTTCCCACTGCTCCCGTAGCTGGCGGCTATAGCCCTGAGACATTGGGATCCTCCAACGCCAGACACGTCGGCGGCTGCAGTAGCACAGTCAATCCAAAACGGCGGCGTGTACGTGGTTTGTCTTGGTAAGAGTACGCCCGCGTGCGTAGGTACCATAGCTCCACTTGAGCCTGATATCAGTTTGACAGCTGCAATTGAACGGATATCGAGCCGGGCCCAAAGTTAGTCCCTTGGACTATCGCGCCGCCCGTGAACTCAAGGTTAATCCTGACCCGCTCGATAAACTCCGGTTCCCATTACCCCGCTCGTATCCATTATAAAGCAAAACCGTATGGGTAGACCCAAAGTTTTCCAGAATCGCAAATAGCTCTTGATGGAGTCTAGTGGCGAATTGGGACAAAAAGTCCGCTCGGACACCAACGGATGAGAGTCTCAGACCGAGAGGCAAGGGAACATGGGCACAGCATATGCATGAACGGCACACCGCATCACGAGCACACACTTCCTCGACGATCCAGAGCATCGAAGTGGGCACCTGCATCGGTCACCGATGGGAGAGAGGTGCAAGAAACCAGTCGAAGACACGTCTTACAAATCTAGGAGTCAAGGGGTAAAGTAACAATCGCCCGCACCGGAGGACGCAGTTGCTCCACTCATGACCGCAGCTCTTTTTCTCTTTCGGACGTTACATATCCGCTGTTTCAGACCTGCTGGCACATGCAATCGAGTTTGTGAGCGCTTCTGGAAATTGAGCCCTAGTGGGAGGTCGGAGATACACATGGTTCGGTTGAAACATCGCAAATTATCTGCTCACAGGAGATGATGGCGGGGGCGGTACCACGGCCATATTCTGTCAGATAAGTTGGTATCCTTAAACTAGACTATGACTACTATCATGCGTTTTTCTGTCGCTTGCATCATTGTCTTCTGTGACAGTTCTTTCGTGTAACCCTGTGACAGTGAACCGCTCTCGGGTATCGTACAAGAGCGTGAATGGAATGATCGATGAAACAAGCATGCATGCATCCACGCCGGCGCCGAAGAGAACCTCTCTGAAACGAGGTAATTACCACGTGTGTGGTTACTTGAGTACGTATACTTAAGTAATTGTCGATCTATCACGATCTTGAAACGCCTGCCATTTATACAAGTCAAGATAGAAAATTGCGTGATCTGTCTCAGGACGGTAAAATCCGGCATCCGCTAGCTCTTACTCCGGCGATGTTGCGTGTTCAGACAATTGAGGCCAAAAGTGCCGTTTATAGTGGTGATTTCGGACAACCGGCCATGATATTCTCACCTGGCGCCTTAGTGGATGGGGCTTTGGAATTCGCAGGACATGCTATGATCGATATGGGGATTAAAGACTGTATATATCGCTTGAGCACATGCACAAGTATTACATCCGTACTTGTGAATCAATTCGCGATACTGGGTGCTGATTGGCATCGTACGGGAGCTCATATCCAAAAGTGATCACAAAACCTACGAGACTAGTGAAATGCATGCGTATTTGAAACAGCCAATATAGATCTACTGTGCGTACTTTATGAGCAGCTTTAACCCGAATCGTGATCGGTAAATAACCATCGACCCTACGACTTTCGTGGGCAATTTCTAATATTGGTTGCTCCGAAGCTTACCTAGGCTGCACTGGTCATCGTTATAGCGTTATGTTAAATTATGAATCTAAGGTGTCGGGCTCTCGAAATTCTTGGACCACCGGAGAACTGGGTATTGGGCCTGGCCTACACTCAAGAGTTCAATATAGCGGTTATACATCCGAAGGCTACGTTCTAGCTGATATCTTTGAGATTTTGTGTATATGGATGGTTTGATAAGAGCCACGAAACCGGGCAGCCGGCTGATTTACGGTCTATAGAGTTATTTGAACACGATTTGCCGTCCTGGAACGTGAACGCACTATAAATATCGAAGTACCTACTCGTGTGAGTGCTTATGTAAGCGTTTATTATTCAATCGTTTTATACAAATTCGAAATAGACACTCACAAGGATGGCTGTCGATTACTTGTCACATGCGCGTAGGAGATATCGATAACTAGCTGTTAGGAATGCCCATACCTTTAACGCCGCCAACAAATCAAGTCGGTCAGCTGGACCGAGAACGCGGGAATTGGGGCGTCTTTGTATGCGATTGGGCGAATAGAACCGTGGTGGCCTCTGCTTATGTGTAATCGCGGCAGTTGGTTCGCAGTCAACGACAGGAGGGGGAATACCATACAGTATAAACAAGATAGAATCTATACGTGACTAAGCTAACAGCTAGCATATATATAGATTAGGGTGGCTAGTTTAACTTACGGCTTGCGCATGTACGAAGGATAGAATAATATCCTAGACTCGCTTTGCGAAATCTCAATGACTTCCACGGTCTTGTTAGAGCTTTATGCTGCGTTGAGGTTGTTGGATTCTTTGTCAGCAAAGACGCCAAATCTTGTGTTCCGGTCATGAGGCTCGAAGGGACGTGCTCCACCACCATGCACCGGACCCCCATATCATTCCGACGACAGGCTTCAAAACCGACGGATCCTCCAACCCCGACCGAATACTAGACTATGAAAGACTGCTGATGGTAAATGATGAAGGCCTCTTCACAGTCATCGCTACTCTACTCTTCTCTCAGCCCTTTTGACTCCCTCCAGCTTATACCGCTGCGGCTTCCGGCATGACAGGCGACAAGCGCCCCACCGATGAGCCGTCACAAAATGCGAAACCTCGAGAACAAGAGGATGAGCCGCACAACCGACATGGCACGCCGCATCACCACGAAAACCCGTCCCTGAGAACGCTTGCTCACGATCTATCGACTGATCCGACTGACTTCGAGGGTCAGGCCGTTTTGTGGGATGGTGAAGGATTCGAAGATCCGAAGAGGAAGAGTAAAGGTTCCAATGCCGTACAGGGCGCTTCGGCTGCTGGCACTGTAAGATTTCCTGCAACTTGAGTTGGCTTTGAGGACCGGATCCTAATATGGGGGCATAACTAGCGCGCGATTACCATGCAACTCGTCTCGTTTTACTTTCGGTATCCTGTTAAGGCTTTTATGAGACTGCGTATTGAGTACGTTTACCAAAGTATAGATTTTAGGTGGGTGGGTTGCTAATGTTGAACGAGTGTAGCTACATGGCAGTTGCTCGCGCAATAAACCCACAGATACAAGCGAATGCTGCTTGGACGATACATCAGTCAACTCTCGGAGTTTTGGCATATGCAGTTAGGACGCATGGTTGGCGTTTCATCCCGAACC
The DNA here is from genome assembly GCA_036971245.1 of Arthrobotrys sphaeroides. Lineage (NCBI taxonomy): Eukaryota > Fungi > Ascomycota > Orbiliomycetes > Orbiliales > Orbiliaceae > Arthrobotrys > Arthrobotrys sphaeroides. Next base: position 554,618 of record JAJTTW010000019.1, read on the forward strand.
AAGGTAAGGTTCTCGATTAGTTTGTCAGGCGAAGGACGTCTTTCCTAAGCTATCCGCAGTTCTACCGCCGTTGCTGGCAAATACTTCGATGGGAGTTATTCTATATACATCATATCTACAAATCTTACAACATCAATATCCACCTGCTGGCCATGCGACGAAGCGTGCCTATCCTCCACCTCCCTACTGGGCGACATTTACGGCTGGAGCGGCCGCCGGTGCTCTTCAGTCTCTATTCGCGGCCCCCTTAGATGCTATTAGTTATCGTTTCGATGTTAACGTATGCATCCGGTTTCTATGTTGTATCTGTGATTGGGATATGGGCTGAAGCTAGTATTATAGGAACTTACCAAGCATGAAAACATATCATTCTGGAAATATGGTCACCGGATTCTCGGTGAAATCGGACTCCACGGTGTATTTGCGGGTTACAGCTTAAGCCTTGCGAAGGAGTGTCTTGGATACGGGCTGTTCTTCTCGACATTCGAGTACTTTAAGCAGCAGATGTATTACAGGTGGCTTAGTCATTATTACGGCCACAGGCACCGATACTTACATCCGTTTGGGACGAAACCATCGGACCCGATCACGATCATCCGGCCACATTGGACCCTAGAGCCGATGTTTCTTCTAGGCGCTGGGGCGTCGGCGTCGTTCGCATCCCATGCGATATTTTACCCTCTGAACCAAATACAAAATGCCCATTTGAAGCAGTTGGAGTTTATAGATAGGTCAAACGCGCTGGTAGCAGCGGGGGTAGAAAAACACTCTCACGGCTGGTGGACACGATATTCGCACGCGTACGAGAAAACCTATGACGATTGTCGGAAGCTCGCGATCGAGCACGGTAGCTGGAGACGGTGGCTTTACAAAGGGTATCTAATGAACACGATGAAAAGCACACCGAGCACGGCAGCTGCTTTGATTGTTTTCGAGCTCGTGCGGCGGAAGTTCGGTGAGGAGGTTGGATTGGCGTCCATACAGCACGATGGATTTGAGATTGTATTGTAGGAGAGGACATCCCCGCTCGCGTGAACTAACGATTGGTTATATTATATTTCTGAAAGAGATAGAGAGATGAAGAGTATATACTACGCAAGTATGATGCATATTTCCTTGTATTTCCCGATACCCACTCGACCCTTGTTCCTGTATATCGAGATACCCATGTTTACAAATTTTACGCCTATCTGCGCCGCATACTTTTTCGCTTCCTTCCCGCGTCTCTTCTCACCCTGTGTCTCATTGTCGCAGCGTCGACATGTTAACATCGTCAGGAATGTTTCACGGGCCAGGCCTGTACAGTGTTCGGCGCCCGGAATCGCAACCCCGCTGATTGGCCAGGTTTCGTCCGAAAGATGTCTGTTCGGGCTCGCTTGTTTTGGTTTGTGATAATTTACGAATTCCAATTTCCGCGCAGACCGCGGGCCGAGGAATGCCCCCTTAACTGCCACCACAGCTGTCCACCCTGGTAAATAATCATAGCACCATCCCGTTCTCTCTCCTCTTCTTCTCCATCTTTTTTCTCTCTATCGGAGGTGAAAGGTGGCTTTTCCTCTCAAAGTTTCAAGATTTGACTTTCAACACTCATTTTTCATCTGGCGCATCATCGGCTTCCAGAGCCCCGGACATTTTAATCTTGGCCGAAAATGACTTCACGGGTCACTCGCTCGCAGACGGGCAATACACCACGGTACGGAAGCTTCCACCCTGTCTCGTGTGATGATTTGATTGACGTGTGCGCAATCACTTGTGTGATCGGATTGACTGAGTGGATATATATCACGCTTCTGCTACTTACAGAAGGCCTGAGAAGCCAGGTTTCGTGCCAACCCCTAGTCGCCGTCGTTCAATGTCGCCTGTGAAGAGGGTTAAGAAGGTTTACGACAGCGATGAATCTTATGAGAAGCCAACTGGCCCAGATTCCGGCCATTGGCATCACAATGAGGCTATCGAGGATGTCATCAGCGACATCCCGCCAGGAATCAACGACAGGATTACTCCGATCCCTTCAACTAGTTTTGACATGAAGGCGGCCGGTAGCGTAGAGGCCGTCCATCCGCACAGCGACGATAGCATCGATCATGTTGACTTTGGCGGCGCCCCAGGCGTTACGGCCATGATGATCGGATTTCCACTTCTCATGTGGTATATGTGGGTCGGCCAGGAGTACTATGGTGGGAAGTTCCCGACTCCCGACAAGGGACAGTCTCTCGTTGACTTTGGCAAACACATGTTTGAACTTGTGAAGCAGGTGCGTACTCCGATGGCCTCCAGCGCTGGGCTGGGAAATCGGCGCGTTAAAAGTTGGTTCATGCATGCTGATTTTTATCAATCGCATAGGGTGCGTATCCAAGCGCCAAAGCTTTCGCCATCTATTGGGTCTTTTTGATTGCCCAGGCTATTCTCTATGTCACCTTACCAGGTGTTTACGCTCAAGGAAACGCCGTCCCATCTCTTGGGGGTCAGCGATTGACCTACTTCTGCAATGCCTACCTCACCTTTTGGTTTACCTGCGCAACTTTCGCCTTCCTCCACTACTTTGATATCTTCCCCTTGCAGACCTTTATCGAGGAGATCGGCCCTATCACATCCGTTGCCATTATCTCAGGCTTCCTGGTTTCAATTGTAGCTTATGTTTCGGCTCTCGCCAGAGGCGTTCAGCACCGTATGACTGGATCGTTCTTGTACGACTTCTTCATGGGCGCTGAACTGAACCCGCGCATCGGAATCATTGATATGAAGATGTTCTTTGAGGTCCGCCTGCCATGGTTCTTCTTGTTCTTGACCACCGCTAGTACAGCTGTCAAGCAACATCAAGAATACGGCTATGTTAGCCCTCAAGTCTGGTTCATCCTTCTTGCTCACTTCTTATACACCAACGCTTGTGCCAAGGGTGAGGAGTGCATCGTTACCACCTGGTAGGCGACCCTCTGTTAAGTTATTATTGCCAACGGCCGACTGACCAATTTCAGGGATATGTTCTACGAGAAGTGGGGATTCATGTTGATCTTCTGGAATATGGCTGGTGTACCCTTCACCTATCACCACTGCACTCTCTGGTTGGCCAAGCATAGCCCGGCGGAATACAACTGGTCTACTGGATTCCAGGCCACCCTCTTCACCACCCTCGTCTGCGCTTACTATATTTGGGATACTTGCAACAGTCAAAAAAATAACTTCCGCAGACAGCAAGCTGGAACGTTTGTTGACTACAAACGCTTCCCAGCTCTTCCATGGAGATACATCGAGAACCCGACCTTTATCAAGTGCAAGAACGGAGGAACCCTCTTGACTAGCGGATGGTGTACGACTCCACTCTATACTTCTGTATTTTCTCGGCTGCTAACGATAGTATTTTGTAGACCGATGGGCCCGTAAGATCCACTATACCGTTGATATCATCATGGCTCTTACTTGGGGATTCAACACGGGCTTTTCATCGCCATACCCATACTTCTTCCCGGTCTTCTTCGTGTAGGTTTCCCCTCGCCCCTAGCAGCACGAGTTTTGCTAACGAAAGCCATTAGTTGCGTCAACATCCACCGGGCCACCCGTGACATCCAAAGATGCAAGGCAAAATACGGACAAGTAAGTGGCACAAACGAGCCAATGCCGTGGAGCCTCCGGCGTATGCTAACCTATTTGGTGACACAGGACTGGATTGAATACAGCAAACAGTGCCCCTACCTCTTCATCCCATACGTTTGGTAAATTGAGTGTGGAATAGAGACCGCCATATGGAAGTATTGCGTTTCTAGAGAAAAGATAGACAGACAATCATCTCGTGCACCCGGCTGTTAACTCAAGCGATGCGGTCGGACCTTACACCCGAATTACTTTCATTGTACAATAATTTCAGGAGTGATCCCTTTAATAATGGTTTTGCCGGTGGATAGGATTTGGGGTGGGAATGGTAATGTCGACACGGTGGTAATGATGGACGGCGAAATGTAGCATCCGAATATTATTCTTAATAACACAAGCTTAAGCAGCCAGCCATGCAATATACTTTATAACCGTGTCGGTACGTAGCCCATCGCCACGTGCGACCAAGGCGATGTTGTATTTTCAGGCGGCCTTGTGTTGTGGTGACGTCTGTCGATCTGATTGCATGATTCCGATACATGTACCACTTCTTTCGCGATTTGATAAGCTTTGCGTGCGTCCATCTCTATCAATTCCGGGTTTTTCCAGTATGTCAAGGGCAAGAGACGAGGCTTTAGCAGCGGCCCTTGGCCTTGATCCATCACAGATCGTTGTCTCGTCGATTGGAGGGGGTTCCGGCTTTGCATCCACTTTAAAGGTTCAATCCGATGATAAGCAGTTCTTCGTTAAGACGGGCGCCGGAGAAAGCTCCAAAGTTATGTTTGAAGGTCAGATAACCATCCTCATCCTAAAGATTATCTCGTAGACCGACAGCCACTGATATCTCTCAAATCTATATTATCGCGGAGCAGGCGAGTATGAATCGCTGAATGCTATACATACTGCTGTTCCGGAACTTTGTCCCCGTCCGATTGCCCAAGGGAAATTGCAGAGTGGCACCTATTTTCTCGCTACGGAGTTCCTTGAGCTTGGAGGCGGCGGCTTTTCACGGCGACGGAGCGGTGGCGGCGGGGACACGCTTGCTCTAAAGCTTGGGAAGTTGCATTCGAAGCCGGCTCCGTCCGACGGTAGATACGGGTTTCCCGTAACGACTTGCTGGTAAGCATAGGATTTCGCCATGATATGTTTTATAATTTTATTCTACGTATACCTCTGTTGATGCATCATCCTGCTGAGACTTTTGCGGTATGCGTATAGTGGAAGTACTCCACAAGATAATACATATGAAGACACATGGTCGTCGTTTTTTATAAACCGTCGCCTGCTACCGATCGTCAAAGCTTGTGTCGAGTCCAACGGCTCACAGCCGGATCTTACGAACTACGTCAATCGTACGATCCCTATTGCCGATTACTTACTCTCTCGTTTATCGACCCCGTCGTCCCAGCCCGTTGTCGTACATGGTGACCTCTGGTCTGGCAATCAATCCCACGGCTCGATTCCTCCGCGGATTTCAAATCCGACTCCTGTTATTTTCGACCCGTCGGGTTGCTATGCTCCTGCCGAATACGACCATGGCATCATGACCATGTTTGGGGGATTCGATAGAAACTTTTGGATGGAGTATGAAACTGTGGTGCCTCGAGGGGAACCCCGTGATGAATATGAGGATCGGGTCGGCTTATATCGTCTATATCATACTCTAAATCACTTTGCTTTATTCGGGGGGGGTTACAAAGGAAGTGCGGTTGGAATAATGAAGGGACTTCAAAGTAAGTATGGGGATATGGTCCACGATTCTGAGCAAGCGGATACAATCGGGTAGTTCCAGTATTTCGGGTCGAAGGTCAAGGGCTGGGCCCAGCCCCGTGGATCCGAATTCTACGGATCGATCTCCCGTTATCTTCAACAAACCGGGATAGCATAGCGCCGGCAGTTGCTCATTAGAAGGGACATGGGAATATGGAGCTGGCCCATGTTAGCATGCTGTAATGAGATGGCCGAATAAGAGGCACGTAGTTAAACGCACCCGTCTACAGCCGGAAAATATTAGTATTAGAGAGAGTTCCACGGCGTCTTGCCCCGCATTCTATCGGTTCCACCCGATATGATGCGGTGTAACTTGGGTCGCTCATCCAACGACAATGTCAAATCAACACAACGGGTAATTGGTAAGTGTAGATGTAAGTAAGTAGTTTCGACGAAATGAAATGTTCGTTATTATATTTTATACTGAGGAGGAAAGGTCGTAATATGGTATCTCGCGCTCAAATACAAAAATGGAAGCAAACGCCGGCGCACCAACGGAGAAAGGGAGTGAAGATCAATGTAGCTTCTAGGCATATTTTAGACGTGATACACTGTCCAAAGCTTGGGAACAGAGCTACTATGCATCTCCGGTACCCGGCCCGGCCGTTTCGCCCAGGGCATCCCCACCTTAGTCCCCAGAGTTGGTGGTATCTTGTGACCGAAGGAGGGTTCGCGATGACATATTCGGTGATTCCCTTGAGCCTTCGGACTCGGATATATTGTTCGATCCCATACCACTGCTGCTCTCGTCCAGTAGTTCGTCTGCAGAGCCTTCGGATTCGGGGCCTTCTTCGAATCCCCAGCCATCTCCCATTCTTCTAACAAGACTCAGATAGTATTCCCTCAATACTTCAGCCCGAGGAACTATCCTCCACCCGACTCTATTCAAAAATTCTAGTTCGAGAACGTTCAACTCTCGCAAGCTGATACCTCCGACTCTAGCATAGAAGGTGTTTGTACAGAAGCTGTCGCATAGTCCTTTCGAGGAAACTGTCGCGGCTGTGATAAGGAATCGATGGACGGTTAAAGATGAGATGGTGAAGGCGGTATAATGGTTGGAAAGTAGATCAATATAATAGACCATGCTAAGAAGGGTTGAGGGTTCTAAGGTAGTGTGGAGCGCAATTCTGTGAAGATAATCTGTAATTGTAATGGTGGGGGGCGCACTGAATAACCTTTACCGTCAGTCCTAATTCGTATCGGTTTTCAGACACACCAACGAGGGACCGTTTGTTTAGAGGACGGGAAGTGAAAGATACATACCGACTGTGGAAGCGGGTTAATCCGCCTTGCGTCAGCGGAATTCCATCGTTCAAAGACACTAGTTGGTTTAGCATGTCACTTATAAGGATCACTAGATCATTCATGGCACAAAGCTGATAGTCTCTAGGGACTAGCTTTTTTGGCGGTTGCGTGGGTTTTACCCGCTTTGAAGGCGATCCGAGAGTTAAGTGGTCTAGGGACGTTTCATTTGGATTTGCACTGCTAGATGAAGGGTTCTGAGCCTGGCTCTGAGGCGTTCGTATTGACGATTCTGCAGCCCTCCGCAAGAGGGGTGACTGGCGCACCCGTGGCGATGATGTTGGCAATTGACTCGATCGACCCGCCCCCCTCGACGAACGAGCTTCTGATGTTTGAACGCTCTGTGGAGATGCTGCAGAAGCCGTAGGGTTAGAGCCGAGTGCCTCAGAACTCAATGGCCGCTTTAATCGAGGACTTGTAACGACTGGAGCACCCGGGTTGGAAACCGAGGTACTCGGTGAAGGGACAGGAGGAGGTCCCATTGGCGCCGCATTCGGAGAAGCCTGTCCTGAGTTCGACGGGTTGCTTCGCCCGGGAACGGATCTTTGAGGTCGTGGAGACATGTGCTGGGATTGGGGGACGCGAACTTGTTGAGGGGATGGAGGTGGTGATGAAGCAGTTGAAAATGGGCTGGGGGGTGGTGACATAACCGTTGACATGCTTGAGGACGGAGCTGGCGGTTGCGGCAGCAGCAGAGCATGCAGCGAGACAGGGGTTGCTATGTGAGTCTATATTATATACAATCTGTATGTGTTATATTGTGCGTATCGGAAGGTATATGTGGGGCCACCAGTAGGGTATTGGGATGGGCTAGATGAAGCGGAAAGAAGAAGAATCTAACTGGCTAAGGTTCAAGCCTGTAGCATAAATATTCCGGGAAATGCATAAAGTGGGTTTGCTTTGCCTGAAGCCTTTGTATATACCACTTAGGCAGCGGGAGAATTTGACTTTGTGTGCAACAGGTGTATGTCATAGAGGGAGGTGCGCTCAACAAAGGTTGAAAGGTGACCGGGACATGTAGGCATCCAAAGCCTGCGGGCACAATGCAGTTTTCTGAGGAAGCTCTCGCTGCTATCGAAAGAAATCAGTGAAAGACGAGCTGTAAGCCACCCTTGGCTGCTACCGCTCACATAGTATGACGGAGAGGGCCCTGAGTGACCTGCTTGATCCGCAGGCGTTCACCGGATCTCCCCCGATTGGTGCGGCTGCAATCCTAGTGGATCACATATAAACGAGCATTGGTAACGAAGGGGGCCTGTGAGGGGTATCGTGTGTCGAGGCCACCCGGTGGGCAGAGCGATAGCGGCGGGTAACGGTTTGGGATGGTTGCGTTGTTTGTGTGTCAACAGCAGTGTTCGTCTTCTCGATGGAATTGACGATTGTGGGAGCTGGCCGCTGTAAGTCTTTGAATCGGTTCGGCTGTGATGCGGACGACTCTTAGTCAGGTGGCGGAGAGGGCTATCTGGCGGAGAGGGGCAAGCGAGATATTTATATGCTTTGAGTGTGCTGATATTTAAGATGTCGTCGGAGCAGTAGAGCTCCTGACGGTCCTGTGGATGGGTTGAAATTTTGTGCTAGGACAGGTTTTACCGGGATGCTCTGGCGAGGGTTGAGTGCACCCGGGCAATAGTAGACAGTCTGGGTGGGTTTATATGTTCAGCAAGAAGGCAGCAGCACCGAGCTGGAGATTGTGGAGAAGAAGACGCTTAAATGAAACTTGTCGGTCACGCAACGGTCCTGATGGCGAGGACAAGCTCTTAGACGAGCGAGGTGGAGGGGTGATACATGCAATGAAGCCCGGAATTTCAAAAAATAGATGAATCGAATAGAAAAACGAGAGAGAGGAAAAAAGAAAAACAAGAAACAGAGTTCGACTGACGTGCTAACATCAAACAGGAAGAAACCATCGAAGCGGGCTTGCGACAGTTCACTCCTTTATTCTTGGGCATGTTAAGCCGAATGGATACAGCCAACGACGGTGGTCCAGCAAAGGGCACCGTGGCTGCATGCTCGAGAGCACGCTCTGCGGTTGCTTTGTCACTGACTTTCCAGGCCAAGGTATGTATCCCCTCGACGAGATCGAGTATCTGGATCAGGCATCCTCGACGGGCAAAAATTTTTTCAGCAGAGTTGTGCGCTAGTCCGAAGAGATTTCCTGGTGTCAAGGCGGAGCCCGTAGCCACCACCTGTGAGCTGTGGAGGGACCAGCCAATATCCCTGCGAGCCATGCACATATGCACCTGTCGCCAGCATCACTTTACTTAATATCGGGGAGATGCTGTTAGATAACATGGTGATGATAGTGCGCAGAGAACATCTTCCATTTGCGCGAATCGGTGTGATTTCGCATTCTGGTTTACGTTTGTGCATCTGTGAGTGTTCAAATTCGATTCGGTTGAGGAGGCTCCCAGCCAATCGGCGGCCCTGGATGGAAAACGTTGCCGGCCAACACGCCGGAAAGCGGAATGGAACCCTGGTGAAACCGCTGGAGGATAGGCTAGACAGGGACGGTCGAAGGCACGGGGCTGAGAGCAGACGCGGACTCGAGGAGCACCATTTCCAGCGATCTTGGAAGTACCAGATCGGTTTGGTAATTTTGCCTGGATCATCCTCTGTGGAATCCGTCGTAAACCGGCAAAAGTTTAAATATCTCTCGCTGTCGAAGACTCAGTTGTGGAATTATAATAACAGCAGCCCGTGGTCGGATAACGGCAATTGACTGGACGGATTCACTGAGTGTCGGTTTGAGGGTGCCGATTGCAGTGAGGTATAATCGCAGCATTACTTATTGCATACGAAGATTGGTATATATTCGGTTGGAGATATCTTGGATTCCTTGAAGCAGGGTGCCGCATCGAGGCTGCCAGCCAAGTTTCACCAGAACAAGCTGGACAGCAATATGTAGAGCCGTCTGGAGATTTTGGTATATGCGCACTGGAGAGGTGTTTTTAGATACACCGTAAGTTTGCTGCTGCCGAGGGAGCGAGGTCGTCTCCGACCTGGTGGGTCTTGGAGCTTATCTGATGAATCAGGCAGGCTTAGACTTTGGTGTCGCATGGTCACCCGGTGGAGGGGAAACGCCGTATGCATGGCCTGTGCATATATCCACTTCATCCATAGACGTGGATTGAGTATTGTGGAGTTCAGATCACGGCCGTATGGCAGCCTTGAAGACTAATGCAGCAGCTTCGCTTGTCGGATTTGGCTCGTTGACTGCCTGGGCTCAAAACCGTCTGCCTGGGAACCACTGGCAGATTTGTACACACATCAGACGAGCACGAGCACGGTGCACAGAGGACCGTGGTTCTTGTCAACGGGTGATTGGGCTCTGGATTGATGTCGTTTCTGTCAGTCATCAGCACGGGGTAGATAATATTATGCATGTCATGCACTTACCAGGCACGGTACTCTGAAATTGAAAGCACCGTAATCGGTCAATTCCACGTAGGAGCATGTAAGATGCAATGACAGCTTGGACATGGATGGACGGATCTCTATCGATATCGAAATCATGTCGGGCTCGTGTGAGGGATGCGGCGCCGCGTGAAGAGTGGTTCAAACGTGGAGCTAGCAAGCGACCGCTGCCCGACTTCATGTTAGCCGGCTCCTCCTACACGCACGCTTCCACCTTCCGAATCGTGAGGCTCCGAAGCCATCACCATCACTGAACCCAATCCCGTCGAACGTTCGACCAGCTCTTAGGAATCCGAAGCCTCGTTGTGAGGTGCAATCCACCGGTGCATATCTCATACATGCATATCCCGCAAGTCGGCTGGGCAAAGCAGTAACTGCACTTTTTTTTTTTTTTTTTTTTACTCCCTTAACACCCGAATCGCTGGATCCCTTGACCGAGAGTATTCGACGGACCTCGTCCTTCCATCCACCCATCCCAGAACAGGCTTCCTTCGTAGTTCGCCGATTCCAAAATGGCTCTGGGCTCCCAAACCGACAGCTCACGGGTTCTTGACGCCATTCGGGCCCCAGGTACCAGGCAAGAAACCCTTCATGCCCTGAAACATATCATCCTCGGCCACGACGAGCAGAAGCTGGACTACGTCCGAGCCGGCCTTGTCGACCTTTTACTACAAATCCTAGAGGAGGAGCCAGGTTACCGCCAGACGAGGACGAAGCAAACCCCCGTGGTTGAGACTGACGTGGTCATCATACTTGGAAGCCTCGCTCGAGGTAGTAACCATCTCGATCAACTTCCATTGGATACGCGGAAGACTGACATAGCATCGTAGGCGGCTCTGTTTTCCTAACCACGAGCCAACTTGAAAGACTCATACCATTGCTCCTTGACCTTCTGGAATCGCAGACGCCCCATACTTCACTACTCGAAGCATCTCTCCGAACCCTCAACTGCATCTTATCGCTCCCGGCTGCCAGCCAAAGTTCCGAAATCGTTTCCATAGTCCAAAACCATCCATCCACCTTACGTTCTCTTTCCAATGTCCTCAACAACTCTACTCCCGGGCGCGACTTCGCTTCTTATCAGGCTACCCTCCTCATACCTAAGACTTGCACAGCAAGCGATGGCCGATGGCAGGACTCTCTCGTTGAGTCCGGTATCTTTGGCGCCTTGATCAAAAGGTTGGAGGGCCTCGTCAAGGCCGTCGAGTTCTCACGTATAGGGAAAGGGAGCGGGCTTCTTAAAACCGAGACCAAGACCTATATAGAACGAAATCAACTCTCTAAAAGTTCGAGCACGGTCTCGTTGCGGTACCGGCGAGATCTAGGACGAAACTTTGAACGGCCTCCTGCTTCAGATCGCGCCTCTATGCCTCCCTCCTCACATGTCGCGGGTCTTTTGGGTGCGATTGCATTTATCATCCGAGGAAGCAAGTTTCGCGCAGACCAATGCTTATTCGCCAGCTGTATCACGGATATACTAGGCGAGGAAGCGCCACCTGAAGTGCATCGGCCGCCACCAGTATGGAGGGACTCTAAACTGTCAGAAGATTCTCAAAGCGGAGGAAATACGGGATATCATTACGCTGGCCAGGACTTTCCGCCTCTGTCGCCGAGTTCAGAGAGGCACACCCAAAATCGAACCTCTTCGTCTGGGAATGCCTTACAATTTGCCCACGGCGCCGCAGAACACTCCCTCGACCACGAAAGAATCAAGATTCCTCAGATATCCCACCTTCGCTTCGTTGGCGAGAGAGAAAATGATCCCGAGTCGCCGTTCATCCAATGGTTGCTTACCTATATCAGGCACGAGAAGGATTCCCTTGCCAGGCTCACCGCGATCAGCCTCCTCACGGATTTCGTACAAACAGGCTGCGTTTCAAAGCGTAGAGTTAAAAGGTTGGGCTCGCTCATCGTTCCAATCCTCGTCCGGTATCTGGATGAGGTCGACACTAGCACCGTGGCCAACACGAAGGTGTACGAGCAAGGCTTCCAAGCCCAGGAGATGGAATGGCTGATCCGGGAGCAAGCTCCCGCGATCCTGGCTACCTTGCTCACTGACAACCAACGCCTGCAAACTGCTGCTGTGGAGGCTGGTGCTGTCAAACGACTCACCGGCATGCTAAAACGAGCGTTCGATGCTGTCCCTGGCTCAGACGAGAGTGAGGGCTTGGAAAGCCACGAGATTCTCTGGAGAGAGAAAGTGCGAGCTCACCAGATCAAGGTGAGGGAAGGCACTCTTAGAGCTCTAGCGGCTATAGCACTCTTCGAGGACGACCATCGGAAAAAGATCATCGAAAGCGGTGCCCTGGGCTTTGTTGTCGGGAGCCTTACACCAGAGAAGACACCGGAAACCGCTGGTGACGAAAGTGATCTCGTCATGAGCGGCACCCAGGATGTAGCTCCGTCCGGTGCTCAACTCCCAACCATAGCTGAGAACGACACCAGCTCGTCGTTTACAGTGCCAGAGACGTCAAGGATAGGGAATCCTGTCTCCGTGCTTATAGCCGCAACGAACGTCGTCAGGTCACTCTCCAGGTCTGTGAATGTGCTCAGCACATCCCTCATAGACTGGCATGTGTCAGAGCCATTGTTCGGCCTCCTATCTCACCAATCTATTCAAGTCCAAATTGCGGCTACCGCTGCTCTCTGCAACCTTGTCATGGAGTTCAGTCCATTGCGGAAGAAGTTGGAGGAGAAAGGTATCGTCAAGGCATTGGGGGACCTAGTGAAGTACGATAGGGGGAATGTGTGCGCCTATGGTCAGAACGGTGGCACGAATGGGGAGTTCGATGCTAACAGAGAGGCGTTACGTTTGAACGCGATCTGGGCCTTGAAGCATCTTGTTTTGAAACAGGACGAGTCAGTGATTCTGAACTGTTTGGCGGCGTTTGGGACAACCTGGCTGCTTGAGCAATTGGCAATCGAGGATCATACCCCAGCTCAGGGCGCGGAGGCTGCATTAGAGGAAAATTTAGAAGAAGGACGGCATATGCTTGAATCTCACAACATCCGGTTTTCCCCTAAGGTTATTGACCGGTTGGCTCTCAACTACGCGACGCCCAAACCCGAGGACCAGCGTAGGAAGGCGCTTGTTGAGTTCCAAGAACAGGCTCTCGACTTCTTCCGCAACATTATGGCTGGTCCAAACGCTAGCTCTACGTTCAGATTCATCCTTAGGGAAACCGAGTACATGCAAGTCCGTACTACCCCTAGCGGCTCTCACTTGCCCAGGACTCCGGACTTTCATAGGAGACCGTTCTATGACGTTCTTACCGAGAAACTCAAGTCCAAACCCGGTGAGAAGATCGTTTTGGCGATTATATACGTGCTCGTTCACATTGGCGCCTGCGCAGAACATCGAACGACGCTTATTGAGCAATCCTCCTTGTTCCACGAGCTCATCAAATTGTTTGAAGTCCAGGCCGACCAGATTAGGATCGGGCTGAGTTGGTTAGCCATCAACTTGACTTGGAAGGAGAACGGCGGGAGCAATGCGGATTTCACCCACCGGGTCCTGAAGCTTAAGGAGTACAATTATGTTGCGAAGTTGGAGTGGTTGAAGAGAGGGGCAGCGGGGGAGTCCGATGATAGTAGCAGGAGAAGCGGTCCTAGCAGGGGGTTTGGTGAGGGCTCCGCTGTTGGCATGGGGGAGATCAGTAACGTTAGGAACTCGGACGGTGAAATCGTTCGAACCGGGCCTCCTCCAGTTAACATGAGTCTTGATCTCAGGGAACGATGTAGGCAGGCTCTGGCACAGATAAATGATGTTTAGAAGGAGGTGGTGAAAAGTGAGTTTCTATCGAGACCATCTTCCGGGATGGTTGCATGCATATCAAGGCAATTGGAAGCGGTCGTTTTGTTTTGTTTGTTTTAGCGGTTATTTGGATACCTATCGAGTTTGCTCCGTCTCCTCAGTGTTTTTACACCTTTGGTGCTGTTTGTTCATGGTGATATGGAGGAGGGTGGATCCCTTTCGTAGACATTGTTTTTTACCTAACGAGCAAGAAGGCAAGACAGAGAGAGCTCAATGGGATTACGAAGTTTTTTTCCTTTACGCGTAGTTTTGACCACTCATGGTATTTCTTTATCGTACACGCCTTGTTCACTAGGTCGAAAGACATCAATATGGCACCTCCCCCTATGAGAAATCGTAAACGCGCAAGTTAACCGCTACGTTATCATCAGAATCCTCGACCTTCTCCACGACGACGACATCCTCCTCCCCAAAGCCAACAGCACACCTCTCCGTTAAGAAAATCTGAGCTCCACCAATGTTCAACGAGAGGGGGTCACCGGAACCCACAAGTCTCGTACTCCGGTCCTTGAGGTGCGGTCTTTCGGATCTGCCCTGTAAATCCCAAAACCTGACCTCGCCTCGCCGGTCCACGCTCACGGCCTTTCTGAGGCCGACTTCGACGGACATGACGGACGCATTGTGGCCCCAGAGGCGATGTCCGGATAGTATCTCGATCTTTCCCTCTTCGTTGGTAAACATGTTGTAGAGTACCAGGGTGTTATCCGCATGGGAGGTCATGATGTATGGGTAGCGGTAAGAGACACAAGTAGGGGCCGTGAAGGCCAGCTGGGCGGCTCTGCCGAAGAAGACGTAGTCAAGGGCGTCATGCAAGGGCGGGTTGGTAACCTGCATCTCTAGCAGTTTTGGTTCTTCCGCTGATAGGTGGAATTCTTGGACCACGATGGATGTGCCGATGATAACGCTTCTGACGGAGCATACGCCGGCCCCGATGATTGTGTTTGAAACTGGATCCTTGCGGAAGGAAAGACAGCTGGGAATCCAAGATGGTTCTACGGATAGTTCGGCCACCATATCGGGAGAGCTGTATGGTAGGCTAGGATGCGGTAGTCTACTTTCCAGGGCCGAGGAGCCCTCTTCTTTGCTCATGGAGCTGTGGAAGCTGAGAATTGAGAGCTCATTAAGTCTCGTTATGATCAGCAGGTAGGGGAAGTATAGGGCGATAAGTTCGACCCTATGGGTTTCACTGGATCTCTTCTTTTTATATCTCAACTTCAGATCGCGTGAGACCGGGTCGAAGTGGTAGATGGCATAGCTACCATTATGGTAGCCGACTACAAAATCGATGCCTTTGGTCTCGTGCCTCTTCTTGGTCGTGTCATTCAGGAGGCTCTCCTCGATACTAATGCAGACGGGGTCGCCCAATGCAACAGACTTTCGGGCGAGTTCAACCCGCCCAACGGATGAAGCAGAATGGCCAAACGCACGGACCCCATTTTGAGAGTCGGCGGAGAAGAAATAGCCCTAAATCATAATTAGATACTTATTTCCTACACATTCGAATACAGGCATACAATGCTTACCTCGTAAAATTTCCCAATGATTGGGGGGCCTTTCATGTCCCTCTTAGTAACTGGGCTTAAGAGCCTCAGTTCACTGGGTTGGGCGACGCCCCGCTGCCAGTTGGATCGCAATCGAAACTTTGCCTTCCAGTCGAGGGTATCTTGCTTTATTGGCGATAGCGAAGGGCCAACGGCCGGACCCTGTTGCTTGGATGGAGCCGACGGGGTGGCTGGGGGAATAAGGGCGGCCAAATCCCTCTCCTCCTGTATCAAAACGTGATCTTCTAGCCACATCCTCCAATCAGTTACTATTCCGGGTTCCGGGTCCCTGCTCCCGTGGGCGTCCGGCAAACTAAGCCGGGCCCGTCGTTGCAGTCTTGGGAGGATGAATCTGGCCCAAAATTTGGCCTTCCATAATTGCTGATCCGACGCCATTGCGTGGAGCTTCCGTGATGTCCGAGAGACGGTCAGCAGCGACTGGACCGGGAGGAAATGGAGAACGCGAAGAATGAGTTCTTGGGGGAGGGCGAGGAGATGTGATTTGCCAAAGAATCGGCGTTTAGGGGCGGGTTCTCGTGGGTGCGCCGGCTTCGGCGACCCGTCATCGTTCTCTTCTACTCGACGGCGCTTCACCATCTCTTCTTCTCGTTGTTTTTATCTGTTGTAGTGATGTTAGTTGATGGGGATGTTCGAATTGAGGAGGGATAAAGAGGTGTGAGACCGTGGGAGGATATGACATGAAGTTGCGACGGGAATACTTTCTGAAGATGTGTTGAGCGATGTGGTGTTTGCCGTTGTTTCCCAATCCGGTATTCGTCGAAACAGGCATCGGTCAACGCGGCAACACAAAGCTGCACTCTGTACCTCCTCCAACCTGGTCACCCAATTAACGCGTCGCTCCAACAACAACAAACCACAGGTTCACCGCGTCAGTCACAGCGAAACCATTCAGTACCGAAGTTCTATATACCGACGATAAATAAACCTACCATCTACACTCCTTACCAGGACCTATCACCTTTACCAATACTCCAGCATATACCCACGATGGCATTACCCATCGACCAAGATCCCATCTTCAGCCAACTCCTCAAAGATTCAGAAGCATTTCAGCAGCAATTGTCGACAGCAATATGTAAGCCCAAAGTTCTAAAGACTTTTAGGCTCCAATTAGAATCTAATCATAAACCCCTGGTACAGCGGCGGCTGCATTAAGGAATGCAGAATTAGAATCTCGGTATCAGAGTAAAATAACCTCCCTCGAAAGGGAACTCGAACGATCCAATGTTGAGAATGAAAAGTTCAAGACTACCAAGGGCTCCTTCCCGACCAGTACACCTGCGCCGAAGCATTCTCGTATCATAGATGGCGTAGAATACGTGGGCAAGGATGATTACGACAAACTGTTCAAAGCCTTACAACATACCGGCAAGAAAGACGGCCCTGGATCAGGGAGGGGGACTCCTCAGGTCCAAATGCAGACAAAGCGCGGGTTATCGGAGCTGGAGATGGAAAAACTAAAGGTCGATGCATTCGAAAAGAATTTTGAAAAGCTCATACAGCTTTTGGACGTTACCCAGACTGTCGTCAAAGCATTCTTGGACATGAATGCCGATGCTGCAAAGAGGCATAAAGCGTATATAAAAGAGGATGAAATCTGGAAAGCTGAGATGCTGGGGAAGGGGACTATCACGGCGTCCGATTTTGACCGGCGACCTTCCCATTATCCGTGGCCAAACTTCGCCGTGCACTTGAAAGGGTTGTCTAACTCGATCAGTGAAAATAATATCATGCGTGCGAGAGGGCACTCCACCCATCCGCCCAGCTCGGCAGCTCCGGTATCTACGCCTTGTCCGTCCTCCAAAGCCCCACCCCCACCGCCTACAAGAGCAAAACGAGCAGCTCCCCCGCCCCCAATCCACACGCCCACACAGGACGTCGATGCCACTTGTGAGGAGGAACAAGAAGAGGAGGAACCAGAGAGCGCATTACTAAAATTCTCACCGACCTCGAAAGCAATCATGAGAAAACCAGGCTCAGAAACCCTAGCCGTTCTACATCCCGAACCGCTCTCCCCAATCGAAGATCACGACGACGACGACGCGGACTGGGAAATAACAGAGGAAGCCCTGGTCAATATCAAATCAGAGCCGATGTCCGGATCCGATTGGTACTCGAAATACGGTTACAGCCGCTTGGTTGACGGTGATCAAGAAACCTTCGATCTGGATAACATTACAGTCCCGAAACCGGGTTCAGCGCCCCCAAAAACATTCGGTCAAGTGATTACCACGCCCGAGAAGAACAGTATCAGGAGTTCTTTCTTGGGGCAGTTGTCTCAGCAGACGAGTACTTCGAATATAACAAAGCAGGGCGTACCCATCAAACCGACAGGGTCGCATACTACCCCGGGACGGGAGGAAACTATATCTCTCACAGACGAATCGGAAGGGGATACATCTACCCCGTCGCAACCACAGGCGGATGCAGAGAAACTGAAAGACAAGTCAACCAGCGCGCCGGAAGCGGAGGCGGTCTCTAAACCTAGTCTCCCCGCAGGACCTGCAGCTGCAGCTGAGGCGCCTACCACCCCTCCGCCTCGAAATCCTCTAGGCGAAATCCCGGACCCCAACTATACGGTAGGACTCGGTACAGGATGCTCGATCGGGAACGTAGCTGCAGATGGAGCAAAGCAAGACAAAGAGAACCCGCCCACCGTGAAGAAACTAGCAGATATGTTATCAACACCCACACAAAATGAGAAGCTTCCTCCTGTGGCTTCCCGTGGTTCCCTGACTAAGCTGGAACGCGAGTGGCAGCGTAGGAGTTTGGGGTCCATGTCGGTGAAGAAGCAAATACAACCTGTGAAAGCGAGCAGTGTGGTATTTGCTGTTCACGAAGACCCCACGGATACCATCAAGGGTTCACACACTACTCCTGCAGGGGGAAAGCGACAACCGGAAGGACCACAGGGTAGCTCGCATAAGAAAAAGCAGCGAGTAGAAGCGGAATCCACAAAGACCCCCACGCCAACCGCGAAGCCAGATAACTCCTTCTCGCCGAGCAAATACCGGATCAACAAGAGCAAAAACGACGGGCTCGACTTCGCATTCGGCGAGGTAGTTCGGGACAAGGCTCGGAAGGACTGTCTCCCCAAGTGCGTCAAGGAATGCTGCAGGGATCTCGCAAGCGGGAAGCTGCATGAGATGTGGCAGCCACCTGCAGCGTACCAGGCCCCCAAGTTTAGCGCGGCGGACTCTTCGCAACCGGATGAGGATGAGGAGGACCCGGTGCGTAATAATGACCAATATAAAGCATGGAACGACGCCCGCGAGAAATCCGAACGAAATCTAGAGTTTGGAAGACACAGGGCCCAGCATGAGAAAGCACAGGAGGTCATTGGCTTCTGGGATAGCGACTTTCCGACCACCCAGCAGCTGGAGGCGCAAAAGGAAGAGTCGGAGAGAAGGCGTTTAGACAAATTCTTCACGCGGCATGAGCAGGCAGGCAAGGGCGGCATGTATGAACGGCGGACGTAGCCCGTTCGTTATTTATGCATCGATTTGTATCGAAAGCTTTCCCCGAATGGGCGTATTCTTACAATATCAGCACATATATATATATAGGAAGGCCATTTACACCTCACAATATATTACCATAATCACCACCTCTCACTTGGCGTATCAATACAGAGGTGATACCTTATTCCGAAAGATACTCCTTAATCACCGTTCCTAGCATCTTGCAGGAGAATAATCACGGGAGAAGAGGATATTAGGCTTTTATTTTTATCACATACAGGGCGCCCTGTCTCCAGTAACGAGTCCAAAGCGATCACAGCCTGTTGCACAAAAAACCAAACCAAAAAAACGCACAACAGACGTTAAAAGAGAGTGATTTCTCTTCGATCCATCTTCAGCAGAAAAGAGAAAGTATTAAAGAGTGGCTATAGCCGATTGGACTTCCCCACCCATGGACTACAAAACCCTTCAGGCAGGCGGACAATAATTTATGCGCTGTCGACCTTGGAGATGTAGTCGATGAGATCCAAGCAACGACGAGAGTATCCCCACTCGTTGTCGTACCAGGAAACCAACTTGACGAAGGTGTCGGTCAAGGCAATACCGGCCTTGACGTCGAAGATGCTGGAGGCGTTGTTTCCCATAAGATCGGTGGAGACGACTTCATCCTCGGTGACGGCCAGGATTCCTTTGAGGTCACCGGCGGCAGCATCCTTGAGGGTCTGGACGATCTCGGCATACTTGGCGGGCTTCTCGAGGTTGACAGTGAGGTCGACAACGGAGACATTGGGGGTCGGGACACGGAAAGCCATGCCGGTGAGCTTGCCGTTCAGACTTGGGATGACCTTTCCGACGGCCTTAGCAGCACCGGTGGAGGATGGGATGATGTTCTGGGCAGCGGTACGTCCACCACGCCAGTCCTTCGCCGATGGGGCATCGACAGTCTTCTGTGTGGCAGTGTAGGAGTGGACAGTGGTCATGAGACCATCCTTGATACCATACTACGATCCCAGAAGAGTCAGTTACGACGATAGGGTGTGCAGGGGGGGCTGATGATCGCTCATACCGTATCATTGATGACCTTGGCGAGAGGAGCCAAGCAGTTGGTTGTGCAGGAGGCGTTGGAGAGGACATCGATATCCTTGGTGTAGCTGTCCAGGTTGACACCGCAGACGAACATTGGGGCGTCCGCGGATGGAGCGGAGATGATGACCTTCTTGGCACCACCCTTCAAGTGGGCGGAGGCCTTGTCCTTGGTGGTGAAGACGCCGGTGGACTCAACGATGTATTCGGCACCGGTGTCCTTCCATGGGATGGCAGCTGGGTCCCTCTCGGCGTAGAACTTGACACGCTTGTTGTTGACAATCAGGTCGCCACCCTCGGTGGAAACCTCTCCCTTGAATGGCCCGTGGGTGGAGTCATACTTGAGCATGTAGACCTGCAGTCGGTGGTGGGTAGGTCAGTCTCCAAGGTCAGGGTGCGAGAGGGATGATTCGAAGACGTACGGCATAATCTGGGGCAATGAAGGGATCGTTGACGGCAACGATTTCGACATTCGGGTGCTCAACACTACATTATACAGGATGACAGGTTAGCGGACGGATAGAACGGGTTTTTTTTAATTCCGGGTGATGTCATCGACGTACGCATTTCGGAAGACCTGGGAATGGAAGTCAGCGGGCAGATCGAGCGGATAGTGCGAGGTTGTTGGAGATGACTTACGATACGACCGATACGGCCGAATCCGTTGATTCCAACCTTGGTAACCATTTTTAATTATCGTCTGGCGTATGTTTGTTAGCTACTATGGACTTTGGGGTGAATTGGGAGAAGGTGAGGAGGGGGGAAATGAGGTACACGAAAAGTACCCCGCCACCGGCACCCCACCTTGCAGCAACGCGGGGCAGACGCGGGTGGGACGGAACTCACAAGTGATAGGGATTACAAAAGGGTAGTTTTGGTCGAGCTGGTCAAGCAGAAGTCCAATTGGAACGGTCTGGTGGATTGGTAGTGATGGGAAGAAGAGTGATGGTTGGGGAAGAGAGGAGGAGGAGGAGGAGGAGGGAAGGGAGGGGCGGATCGGAGAGGAATTTATATGTGCCACCGGCGGGCCATCGACCGGGGCCGTCTTTGCAAGCAGGAAAATGAAAATAAGAAAATAAAATATAAAATATAAAATACAGAAAAAAACTGTGTAAAATGTAAAAATAAAAATAAAATATTACTAACGACGCGGTCTTTTTGCCCGCCCAAAGAGGGGTCGCCGGGCCCGCGAGGATAGGATTCCTTCGACGGCCTGGTTTTTTTGCATGGCCGCAGCCGGTCGCCGTTTCCAGCCAGCCAAAGCAAAAACTGTCTGGTTACGAGAGAACTCAGAACTCCTCCTCGATGACCCCCAACTTTTGCCAGATTGTTCAGCATTGCCACTGCTCTAGCTCCCCTTCCTTCCTACGACATGGCATGATACATGTACATAGCATTCCATCTCAGTCTCATCGTTCAATCGATGCAGCTTCGTCAATTGAATGCGAATGCACACACGGCTGCAGACGATGGCTAGCCGAAGCATCCCTCGACCGGCAAGCTTCCGTCAGGCAGGCCTGGGATCCCGAAGTTCTAGCTTCCGAGTTTGCGTCTAGTAAAGCCTCACATTATCGTGACGTCCGAGTGTCAATTGAGCGATTATCCAGCGTCTCCATCCGTCCATTCGTTGCCTCATATCCCGTATTGGACCTCGGTGTACCGACAAGTGGGTAAGTAGGTAGGCTTGATATATACCGTTCGCCCCCCCTCTTCCTCCCATCGGTAGATGCTACATATCAATCAAATCAAGCCAAATCAGATCACCACCGATGCAATGTAATGTGATGCCATGCCATGTATGGACGTATGGATGATAGATACGCAGCGGAGCAGAAAAAAAAAAAGTGGTGTGATGTTTGGCTCTGGATCTCTGCTAGCCGAGTAATCAAATCAACGTCGTAAAAAAGCCAATTCGATTGGGGAAAAAATCCACAGCAACAACGACACCCGAAAACGCTTTTCCTCAGACCCGAACGTCCTCCCCTCCACGAACTCCAATTCCCGCCCTCCTCGGACCCAATTCATCCCATTGATCGATCACTCGGCTGGGTCCTCACCTTCCTCTGGAAGCCTGCCTGACTCTCCAACTCTGCCTCTCCGACTGTAGATAAATCTCCACTCTTCTCACAATGTCCTTCCTCCGAGCCAAAACCACCGCCTCCAGCCTCCTCCGACTCACCCCATCCCGAGCCGCCGCCGTCATCCCTCGAACCGTCGTAGCCACCCCCCAATGCCTGCTTAAACGCGATGCCTCAACGGCTCCCACCCACGCCGTTTCCGCTCCAACCTTGGCCGACATCGAGAAGAGATGGGAGAACATGCCCCCGCAGGAACAGGCGGAACTCTGGATGGCTCTGAGGGATAGGATGAAGGGCTCGTGGGCCGACCTTACATTGCAGGAGAAGAAAGCATGTGCGTATTACCCGACCTGTCACGCGCAATATTTCTTGTCCTGGCCTGGGAATCTGAGAACCCGAAATCGCTGATTACTTTCTGTCGTAGCATACTGGATAGCGTTCGGTCCTCACGGACCCCGTCGAGGCGACCCACCAGGGGAGAACTGGTACGTCTTCAAGGGCGCCGTCGGTGTTCTGGTCCTGACCGGCATCATCTTCTTCGGCGGTCACGCCATCTCCGCCAGACCGGCGCCGAAGACCATGACCAAGGAGTGGCAGGAAATGTCGAACGAGTACCTGAAGGAACAGAAGTCCGAGCCGATCACCGGCTTCTCCTCCCCAGACTACAAGGGACCGGGTATGGTTCAGAGCAAGTAAAGGTCACGGACCGAATGAAAAAAGAATTACACGCTCGTGCCTGTACGGGGGTAATAGGAAAAACAATACAAACGAATACCCCCGCTCCCGCCCGAATGCCTCGCCCCGCCCTGCGTCGTTACTGTTTTTCCAGCCACTGTCTGTTTCCTTCTCTTTTTTTTTTTTTTTAAAAGATATTTCCCTGCAAAATGTGTGTATATAACGGTTCGGTGTGGGAGCTTTCCGGAGTGTATAAAAAATTCCAAAAATATAAGGCCTTTGCTACCCCACCTGCCCCGGCTGATGGTATACGATGTGGCCCGCCCGGAGGCTGTCCGTGTTTCCGGCTACGCATTCACAGGGCGGCCGGGGCCGACTATTTTAAGGCACTGCCCGCCCTTTCGTGAAGCAAGAATGCACCGACCCGGTGATGTCATCGCCTGGTATTGGCTGACATATCGTCCTCAACGGATTCGCGGGATCCTGACGCTGTGAAAAGAAGAAGAAGAAGAATCAGCCGTGCCACAGGAAGATGCCGCACATCGCTTGAATCGATTCCCTTCAGCAGGTACACGTCCAGGTGACTGGAATCCTCAGGCGTACATACGCCGGGGCGTGGATGATGTGAGATCCGGTCTGAAAACGGTGTCCACTAAAATCACTCGATCCGCCGAAGAGATCGATAGTACAGTGCACGATACCGTGATATGATATGATATGATGCCCGAGGGGTTTGAGATATGGCTTTTCCGCTTCCGACAAATGGGATGCCACTGTTCCGCCCATGTGGCTCGATCCCGACTGGCCCTCCACCTGGCCTGCAACGTACGCACGCTGCCCCGGTTCGCAACTGCAACTGCAGCGGAGGATGTTAGAGGATGTCAGAGGTCGGATATTGGAGATAGCAGCAGAGACATCGAATCAGCTGGTATACGTCCTCCTCTCTCGGTGTACTTCAGAAGCTAAGTACTCGCGCATGATATCACGGCTCCGGCATGCACATGCAAGGAGACGGTGGGTACCTATCTGCTAGTTAGTTCGCATGTACCTGGCCCGATATAGCAACGGATATTACCTCGAAGGCAGAGGCAGAGGCAGAGAGGAAGTCGCTAGAACGTGGAACCGGGCGAGCTCGACGAAGCTACGCTTTTGAAACCGGAGTGACAATAAAAGCCCAGCCAGGTCCGCTCGTCGATTCATCATTCATACCCGTTCACTCATTCACTCCCGCTCAACATTCCCACAGATACCTCAGCATCGGAGAATTAGCCCTGCCCGGCCTGTGGATGTGCCCGCTGCCGCCAAGGAACGCCATCAGTATTTTTATTGCCCTCAACCTGACTCGCCAAACAGGAAAAAAAATAAAAATAAAAATATCCTCAGCCAAATCGAGCGAAGGACGCAGAGCAAAAGCAAGGAGAACGCCGCAATCACAGCAATCGGGCTCACTTCTCCCTGAACACCCGAATCCCAGCCATCCACTGTATGCACCTCCAGCCTGCTCCCCCTGTCCTTTCCTTTCTGCTGCTCCCTAAGCTCTTTCCAAGCTCTCGGGTGCAGGCCTCCCTGACCTCTTCCTCCTACAGATATACTTAGCAGCACTCTTCCAACGAAAACGCTTCGTTCCCGTACATACATACACACACCGAAACTTCTCCAGGACCGAGAGACCGCTATACTGCAGCTGTTCGACACCATGTCCGCCACCGGTTCGCCCGCGCACTCCAACCCGGCCTCCCGTCCGGCTACTCCTGGTAGCTTGCCGCAGGATTCGGAGACGAAGGGAAAGATTTCGTTACTGTTCGGCATCCTCAGAAAGTAAGACTCGGGTTCACAGGACACGCAAACACCTGAGATAGTATACTGAGGCGTCGAGGAGTGGAAGGCTAATCTGGCGAGTAGATTCCTCGGAGTTGCGGACCTGGCAGGTGTGCGGTTTTCGTTGCCGGCGAATCTGATGGAACCGATCCCGAATTTGGAGTACTGGAACTATCTTGACTAGTAGGTTCCTTCAAAACAAGAAGAGTTTAGAAGTCTAAATGGCAATTCTGACCAAATACTCCTCAAAATAGCCCGGACGCCTTCGTCAAGTAAGGATCCCTAATACCCAGAACGGAAAACCCTCCCGATACTCATGCACGCTCTAGCATAGGAGAATCAGACGACGAGCTTGAGAGGTGTCTTGCCGTCCTTAGCTTCTGGTTCACGAAGGACTTAGTAAATCAAGCCCTGCCTTTGAACAGGTCACCGCAACGTATGCTAACGCCCTGCTGGAATAGAAATTTATCAAGGGGAAACCGTGCAAAGTACGCCACCGATACATCACGCAATATTCCTCGACGCCGTGGAGCCCGCTAACATAGTACAGCCGTATAATTCAACGCTTGGGGAATTTTTCAGGGTAAATAGTCTTCTTGGGCTCGATCCCGCCAGGGCAGCAGGCTAACATCCAAACCTACAGTGTCACTGGGATGTTGGAACGACCGACGGCCCGGACGCGAAACCGACACGCGTGTGCTTCCTCACAGAACAAACATCCCATCACCCGCCGATTTCGGCCTTCTACGTGGACTGCAAGGAGAAGGGAATATCGGCGAAGGGTTACGATCAGGCACGCCATCCTACAGGACCCAGAAGCGGTATCAGGAGCTTGAAGGCTGACTAGAAGCACAGATAAGCGCTAGATTTACCGGAACCTCAAGTAAGATTCACACGTACATGCGAACCATGTGCCACCGTACTAACATCTCCCTTCAGTTCGGGTGGCACCCGGAAATCACAACCTAGGAATCTTCATCGATATCCACAACGGCAGAATCAGCGAAACATGGAACCTCACGCATCCTGCCGCACACCTTGGCGGCTTCCTCACAGGTGTGTTGGCTGAGTCCCCTAGTGCGTGCTTGGAGAAAACTGTGACTAAAGTATCAGAGCAGGTGCCTTAAGTATAACAGTCCAAGATATCTGCTATATCACATGTCCCAAACTCAAGCTCAAGGTGATTCTGCATTACCTTGACGAACCGTGGGTCGGGAGATCAAAATATAGAGTTGAGGGCATCATTTTCAAGTACGACCCGGAGAACGATACCATCACAAGGATAAAGGATGTCCCGGAGAAAGACATCAAAGCCCGAATCGATGGGTGCTGGGTTTCCGAGTTGTACTACACACTTGCCGGAACAAAGGTAGCATAACCCCTTGTGATTCGAATATACCTCGGTTACATGCTGACCTCCTTTTCCCGGATTTTACAGGAGAAGAAACTTATCGTAGATGTCAAGCCGTTATTCCCGGCTACGAAGTTCGTGCCATCCAACGAAGACCAATTAGACAACGAGAGCAGGAAAATGTGGCAGAAGGTCACAGATGCGATCCACGCGAGGAACTTCAATGAGGCGACGAGACTTAAGGTCGAGATCGAAGATCAAAAACGAAAGGAAGCAGCCGAGCGAGAAGCCCAGAGCGCTACCTGGGCACCGAAGTACTTTGTCGTTGGCGGAGAGCCCGGAATACCAACTCTCAAGGACGAAGGTCGGGCTATCCTCGATTCAATGGACAAAGGCGACTACAAGATGCCGGAACCCACCGCCACCGCCACATCCACTGCCACCTAAGCCGGAGGGGCGGCGACCAAGTTCGGCCATATGATGTTAATACAGAAGTCGAGTGGTCTCTATAAACTCGATATCCGGAATCCTCCTTTTGTGCGGCTCGATAGACCGGTTGTGAAGATTGTTCGTTCCAAATCTGTGGGCGTTGGCGTCAGGAGATCTTGTAATTTTGGCAAACGCTTTCTTGTCTGTCCTTACTCACGCTCGTTACCTTACTCTTGTTCCATAGCGTCGCGGGAATGCTGTGAAAGATTTCATTTCATTTTCTTCTTGTTTTCGATCCTATATAATATGCTATACGACGGGACACGGTCACATTGTTGGGGGATATATGCAAGTCAGCCGGACGAACGCTCGAACCGGCTGGCGCTTTGGGGCAGCTGCTCGCTTTCTGAAGCATTAATTGGTCTGAAGAGGGATATTGTCTGGATGTAGTATGTAACTAAACTTAGAATATGCATATCTCTTCTCTCTTCTGTCCGCTCATTGAAACTATCGCTTGCGGGCGTTTGCCGCGTTTAGGATAGCTCTTTTCGGTGTTGGTTCGGCGTTAAAATTTTCGATCCCACACAACAATTTTTTCAAGCTCTGCTGGCCGTCCATTCAAGCCAAAACTCCCCCCAGCCTTAAACCCCACAGGAAGATACCGGAGCGCATTTCGCCTCTCACCATCTCACCTCACTACAGCTAACGACCGTTCCCACCTCGACATACCAAGGTACCTCGGGCCCTACCACCACCACAGCATGTCGTCAGAGGAAGCCCAGGCGTCTGCTGTGGCAGATGCCACCAACCAAGCGGAGGCACCCAATGCCATCGAGACTGCCAGGAAGTATGACTTGACGCCCAAGATCATGCCGTACCTGGATCGGCACCTCATATTCCATCTCCTCGCCTTCCTGAGAGACCAGCAGTTTTACCCGGCCGAAGAACTGTTACAGAATACATATGATCTTCTTGAGCCGACAAACATGACCGACTACTTGATGGATTTATGGAAGCAGATTCATGGGAAGGACGATATAGATATACCCAGGGAGTTCTTATTAAAGCGGGAGAAGGTTATGCAGGAGTGGAACACGTCACAGGACGAAACTGCAAAGATCACAGGGTTGTTGGAAAACCCTGAGGTCGTCACCAATTTCAGATCCGACAAGATGCAGAACTTACAGTTTTTGAAGGATAATCACGGCGTATGTCTCCGGGTTGCGCTTGAATGGATGCCAAAGTATGGGGGCGCGATGGGCTGACCGGTCGCCGGGTTGTTTAGGTTACGGATGATATGATCGATGCTCTGTTGAGATATGGCCAAGCCGCCTACAGCCGTGGCAGCTACGACCAGGCCTCCGATATTCTGTACTCATTCAGGATTTTGGTAAGTTCTAATACTCACTCGGTATGCTTTGTTGGGAGGGAAAACCCGTAATGCTAAGTGTCGTAACATAGTCCACAGACAGCGACAAGGTTAATCAAGCGACCTGGGGGAAACTTGCTTGCGAGATCCTGACTGTCAATTGGGAAGGAGCCATGGAGGAGATCCAAAAGATCAAAGAGTCCATCGACACAAAACCGTTCTTAAGCCCTACAGCCCAGCTTCAACAGCGAACTTGGCTGATTCACTGGGCTCTCTTCCCTCTGTTCAACTACGAAGCCGCCCGTGATACCATCCTCGAACTCTTCTTCTCCCCTAATTTCATCAACACCATCCAGACGTCCTGCCCTTGGGTCCTCCGCTATCTTGTAGCTGCTGTTATTACCAGCAAGAAGAACAGTGGGAGCTCCAGGGCGGCCGCTATCCAGCAGAAACAGTTCAAGGATCTCGTCCGAGTCGTTAAGCAGGAACTGTACGAGTATAGCGACCCAATCACCGAGTTCATCGCCGCTTTGCACCTGGATTTCGATTTTGAAGAGGCCCAGAAGAAACTCGGAGAGGCTGAGGAGGTTATCCGGAGCGACTTTTTCCTACAGGTCTTCTGCGCGACGGAAACAGCTGACGGAGTCGAGTCGAAGAACGCTTTCGTTGAATCGGCGAGGCATCTCATCAGTGAGGCCTATTGCCGGATACACCAGAGAATTGACATCACGTATGCAATCTTCTTGACGACCATTGACGCCGGGTAATATAGACTAACACTTGTGTAGCGACCTCTCCCAACGACTGAACCTGTCCCAAGACGACGGCGAGAAGTGGATTGTCAACCTCATCAAGGACACAAGGGTGGACGCAAAGATTGACTACAAAAATGTACGTCACCGGAATCCAGATATCACAAGTAGCCACATCATAATTTCAAGCTAACGTCTGAACATAGGGGACCGTCATAATGAACCACCCACCTCAATCAGTCTACCAGCAAGTCATCGAGAAAACGAAGGGCGGTTTCTTCCGTACGCAGGTCCTACATGCCGCGGTAGCAAAGTGATTTAGGGCGCATTATGTTATGCTTTCAAGGCTGGCCGCATGTTTATTACATAGTGAAAGTGGTAATATAATATAAGCTGTCACGTGAATGAACGTGAGAATAGCATTACAAACCGTGTTCCTCGTCGTATTTGACTACCCAGCACCTCGTCCAGCCCGTAAGGCTTTTGGTGCCATAGCCGGCGTGCGTTATAACGTTAGGGATAGTTCGCCAATCCCTAAGGGTCTCGTCATAAAAAGCATCTAGATTGCTAGCCGACACGGCTGCGGTTATGGCACACCCAACGCAACTTCCGCGCATCAGACTCTAGTAGAAACTCTACCTATCTCTATAGGGAAACTTAATAGTAAAGGGTAACACTTTGAGCACGAGGATAAGAATGAGCGATCTCAGTCTGTATTTAAAAGTAAGTATTTGTCTAGAACGCATATGCATAACGCATCGGCCAAAACATCGCAAAAGAGTATCTTGTTGACTAAGTTTTTTTTTTTTTTTGTTCATAGCGTTTTCTACAAGACCTCACGGTCCGTCCAGCCCACGATGTTGCGGGCCCGGAGAAAAGAGCATCAGTAGCAGTAGTCATCCGCTTACGGCCTGCAAATCCATCTTCATACTCGTCGTCATTAAGCCGTGAAACGGGGCATGACCCTGTGCACCGAAGATCTTCGAGGAAAGACCCGTATGGAATTTGCCATGCCGGTGATGTTGAAGACGTGTTCGATCAGCCGTGGGTTAAAGACGGGACAGCGGAGATACTGTTTATCAAGCGGTCGTCAAGGGTTGGGGATAGATGGACGGGCCACGTCGCATTGCCTGGGGGTAGGAGGGACAAGACCGATGAAGGGGACGTGGTAACGGCGGTTAGGGAATGCATGGAGGAGGTATGTTGCATAGTGACTCCGGCCGTGGGTCATGGACTTGGTCGAGATGTTCATCGTGGCTTTCGATTCTAGGTGGGATTAGACCTGACGTCCGAAGATGCTTTGCTCTGCGGTGCCTTACCGCAGAGGGTTATTATTACAAACTGGGGCCAGAAGCCGTGAGTATGGCACAGATATGGAAGTACATTCATGGCCGGTGCTGATAAGATATGGAACAGGTTGATGGTGCTATGTCCTTACGGTATGTCTCATGGATAAGCATGAGCACCTTTCTGCTACGATGCTAACCTCCATATCTAAATAGTCTTCTTATGGAGAAAAGAAACGCTCCCGGAATTTAGATTACAGGCCTCGGAGGTCGCTGCTGCCTTTTGGATACCGGTCAACTTCCTTCTCGATGGCAAGCATAAGGCTCAGCACCCGGTTAACGTGTCGGATAGAATGGCATCCAGCACCTCGCAGCTCTTGAGGCCGTTCTACAATCTGTTGTTAGGACCTATGTACTTCTCAGGGGTGCACCTGAAGCCGGAGGAGGTCTCCCATAGCGCCGTTCGGGGGGGGTTGGTCTCGGATACAGGCGACAAGCGGGAAATTGGTGATCTGATGCTCTGGGGGATCACGTATGCTGTTTTGGCGGATATTCTTGATTTCCTCCCACCGTTTGACTTCGTGGAGTCATTCCAGTACCCATTCTTCGGTGGCTGGGATTTTAGATTGCTGGTTTGGATTCTTTCATGGAGCTATCGAAGGAGATGCAAGGAAGACCTGATGGAGTATAAATTCAGCGATGTCATAGGTATGAGGTCACCGTCTGGGAGTCAGAAACCCCGCTCCCACCGGGAGGCGAGGATAAGCATAATAGACCATCTTATCAAGGGGTACTATGGATTTGTTCGGAGAGCTGCATATGCATCCGTGCTCCTTAGATTAGCCATATTTGCTGTCATTGTGCGGTGGCTTTTTCAGGCCGGGTTTGGTTCGAGCTAATCAATACGATACGTTGAGAGCATTCGGATTGGGAGAAAGGTTGGATTCGTAAACCTAAAGTATTATACAAAGCCAAGTACCCCGATAAGGAAAAAAGCTTGAACCCGAGTAAGAGATGCGCAGAAACCCATGAACCCATCATCGCAGAAAGAGGAAAAAATGTACGCAGTCATAAGCGGAACAAGACATGATGCACGTTTTCGTATTAGGGAAAACCGCACGATACTTCCGGGTTAAAATATTTGGAGGAATCGCGGTGGCTCATGAGACTTGCGGGATTTGACATGGAGGCAGGGTGGCGGGAGGAGACATGCCAAAGGGAGGAAACATGTTGAAGGCCAGAATTGTATATAAGAATCGGGCCGTCGGATATTGTGAGTTTATTCAAAGAAGAAAATTAGGAAAGTTCAAACGCCATCTCCCAGATGAAACGACAAAACGAAACCAAATTATTTCAATGATTATTTGGCGGAAGAGGAAGAGTACTTGGTGACTGCCTTAGTGCCTTCAGAGACGGCATGTTTGGCCAATTCACCGGGCAAGATGAGACGGACAGAGGTCTGAATCTCACGCGAAGAGATGGTGCTCTTCTTGTTGTATGCGGCAAGCTTGGAGGCTTCGGTAGCAACACGCTCGAAGATATCTATCGAAACCTATCAGGTCCCATTCGGATTGAAACCGGAAATCCGGGTTTAGTTGGGTGCTTGCGAAACTCACCATTGACAAAAGAGTTCAAGATGGACATGGCACGGTTGGAGATACCGGTGTCAGGGTGAACCTGCTTCAAGACTAAGACCCGAACAGGTTAGCAAATGTTGGTCCAATGTCACAGCCCAGATATCATATATGCGTAAGACGCGTCATTGTTTATTTGTTTTATTTCTGTTTACGCCCGAAGAATGGGAATCCGGATTGTATCTGGTTCGTAAAACTCACCCTTGTAGATGTAGGAGCTGTATGTCTCCTTTCTGGCCTTTGTCCTCTTCTTCTTGTCACCGGAGGCAGCGGCGGTCTTCTTTCCAGCCTTCTTCTCCTCAACTGGAGCCTTTCCGGCTGGAGCCTTGCCAGCGGTGGATGGCTTCTTTTCGGCAGCGGCTTTTGGTGGCATTTTGAAGTTGGGTTTTTTTGTTTTGGATTTGGAGAGTCTAGGAGTTGACGCGTGCAAAAATTGGTACAAGTGGCCTGGTTGGAATTGGTGAGTGGTTGCTGTTGATGGGAAGGTGTTTGGGTTCTGAGGTGTGAAATGGAAGAAGGAAATGGAGGGAAGAGAAGGGAGATTCCAGGGAAGGGTCGAGGGGAGGACACGAGTATTTGTAGGTCGCAAGCGATTTCAGCAAGATCACCACCAAAACCCAAATAAACGAAAAATAAAACAAAACCCGAAAAAAAAGCGTGTGGCAGCCCAACGCCTTTTTAAGCGGCCAGGCCAGCACAGCTTTGTTTTTGCACGTTGATTTGGAAAGGGGAAAGGCCGGGCTGGGCACGCTAAGCTGAGAGGGGCGATTGGTAATTTATTCTCAGCCCGTCGCTCGTGATCATTATGCCCTGCCTACAGGCACTCGACTGTCGAGCCCGTTGCATTGTGTGCATCTTATGAAAGTATGTACGGGAATGGCCTCGTCGGCGGGCAAATGCGCGGGATAACGTGGCGCTTTCGACGGCAGCCCAGCATATACAGCTCCACACGTGATCGAACCGAGCCATTTCGCAGATGCCATGCCAGCATCGTCACAATCACCATTCTCATCATCGGATGAGCTGCCCAAGCTAGCTCTCACGGTTGTGGGTACCTTAGCTGGAAGGTTGACGACGTGAATATTCTGCCGACACGCGTTGCTTGGCGCGTCGCTCTGCGTTGTGTGTTGTGCCAAAACACATTTTATTTTTGTGGTGATTTGTGTGGGCTCTCGCGAACCGCGCCCAGCTATTTAAGTCCACCGCTCCCCCAACGCTGCTTCCTGTCTTTCCTCGAATTTGCTCCCTTCTTCCTCCCATTTCCATCTCCCATACGTCCACCTTCAAACGGTACCAATCCATCAACCTTACGCGTCCATCAAGACCATCCAATCCTCAAACCACATCCAACTTCTCCCAACTTTTTTCAACCTAAATCAATAAAAATGGCTTCTGGTGGAAAATCCGGTGGAAAGGCTGCTTCCGGTAGCACAAAGACCTCTCAGAGGTAAATCATAATCCGAATCCTAGATCCAATTCACATGCAGCTCCTAACATGCATTTCCTCCGGTAGCCGATCCTCCAAGGCCGGTCTCGCCTTCCCAGTCGGTCGTGTTCACAGACTTTTGCGAAAGGGCAACTATGCTCAGCGTGTCGGTGCTGGTGCTCCAGTCTACCTCGCCGCTGTCCTTGAGTACCTCGCCGCCGAAATCTTGGAATTGGCTGGCAATGCTGCTCGTGACAACAAGAAGACCCGTATCATCCCACGTCATCTCCAGCTCGCCATCAGGAACGACGAGGAATTGAACAAGCTTCTCGGACACGTCACAATCGCACAAGGTATATTCCTCTTTCAAAAAAATTTTTTTATCTTGAACTTGATACTGATTTGCAATCAAAAATAGGTGGTGTCTTGCCCAACATCCACAACAATCTACTCCCAAAGAAGACCGGAAAGGCGGCCAAGGGTGCTTCCCAGGAAATCTAGACGTCTATTGGTGCCTCTTTGTACTTTTGATACGACTTTCTGGTTTTTCCTTTTCATTGCTTAGTCTAATGTAATGGCGCGGGGTTCTGGGATTCCTTTTTTCACATTTCAATGTATTGTAACATTCCCCTGCTCCTGATATCGTGTCTGTTCCTTTCCGGTTTGTTATTTTTCTCTATTATCCGGGTATCGAACGGTTCATGACGGGCATGATCACGCATATACTTTTTTTCCTTCCCTTTGTTTCCCAGAGAGGTCGAAGGGTTCAATGAGACAACCTCCCGGATTTATAGTCCCATGGGATAAGACTCTTCTCTATTGAGCTAACCGAAATACAAGCCTGGTTCAGTCCAGATTATCATGGGAATTGCTCTACTTTCCAAACTCTATCTGTGACGCTTTGGCTTCACCTCACGGCCTATTCTATCCCTTGCTTAGATAGTATATTTTCGTTATAGACTGGTGATTTGCGTTTCGACCCCAGAATCCAGTAATCTCTTGGGCCTGTTGAACGGCCTGATCTCCGTCGGTGTGTACTCGCCCCGGTATTCCCTTGTCCATGATCTTTACTTTTCCCAGAAAAGAATCCTTGCTGCGAGTTCTATACGGTTTGTATCTCGTTAACTTCGCCTCAAAGAGATATTGGCATACGCGCACCTTGACTTCATCCCCCTTAGTCGGTGCATCTGATCTTCCACTTTGCTGGCTATCAGTGCTGCACACATCCATAGCGGCGCTTTGGACTGGTACACTATGCTCTGAAGATGGTTCGAGCGGGATTACACTGGATTCGAGCTCTGAGTCCAGATGCTCCTGGGTCTCAACATCTAAAGACTCGTCCTTCCCACCCTCTTTTGAAGGTTTGGGCTGAGCGCCCCGGTTTAACTTGTCCCTGAGTCGTATTTGTCCCCGCAGCTTACGTCTTTCCTGATGTTTCTGCTCTCCAAGGCTTTCGTAAAGTCGTCGAACACTCTTCGTACCCAGCATCACTTATTAGGCTATTCCTTTTAAATGGGAAGGGTTCCAAGTTACCTCTGGCATTGGACTAGCGTCCAGTAATTTTTTGAACCGAATATCGGTCTCTGTCAATCGACGAGGAGTAAACATTTGTAATCAACTTATTCGAACTTACGTGTGAATCGAGGGAGCTTTGAAGGTGGTTGCAGAGCTGAAGCCGAAGGGAGATGAGATGACATATGGTTCCAATCATATCAATCTAACATCTGGGGGCACGCGCCTGCACGCGCCTGCACGCGCCTGCACCATCCAGGAGGCTCTGGAACTTTCATGTATTCTCATCCAGGACCTCAGCCACATGAGGAGGAGACTTTCACCTCTTAAGCTCTTGCATTGCATCGCCATTTCCCCATTCAATATAATGTAGACGATAAGCTTCGAACCTTGCTAGCTACCTCACTACTCGAAGCTAACTCATGCTTGGTGTGTGTGTTGTATAGACGGCCGAATATGGGTATCTCAAACCCGATAATATACCCGGGCTCGCAGTGTAAATACTTAGGTAAGTAAGTAGTAGCTACAGGTTTGGATACTCTCACTCTTGCGCTATGGTAAGCTAAGTTTGCAGGGTTAGCCGGCTCCAGCCACGCTTTATATACCCTCTCAACAGACTAAACAGTCACGTCAATCAAATCCGCAGGCTCATACCGAAAGTTTACAAAATGCCACGCAACTTGAAAACACATACAACGTTTACTGTAAGCTCAGGGTGCGTGTGCTTTGGCGGTTTGCATAACATCTGGGCGGGAAGTATGGCGCCAGCCCAGGGTTCCTCGTTGGTACAACCCGAGGTCAGCGGCACAGTCAAAGTTCATAAGATTGAGCACAACATGGTGGCCAAGAATGGTATATGGAAGGTTTCCCGACTCGTCGACAATCGAAACAGCCAGGTTTGTGCATGGCTTGCTTACCATCTCGACGTGGAACCTGAGCGCGAGATCCGCAGGATCCTACGGATCTCGGGCTCTCCCTATGAGCTTGACAGTGGAAGCACCATAAATGACGAAGATACCCGGCGGGGGGGCGTGTTTGTTATCAATCGATACGACTGGGGTTACTATGATAGGCGATACATGGACGAGATTGGAGAGGGATTAGAAGAAGAAAATGATATTCTGGCCAATTCTAATTCTGCTGGCCTTACCGACTACGCGGGAGCACAAACCCAGGTCCAGCAGTGGAAGACAATGCGCCCTAGCGAACGTGCTAGCTCACATTCCGGAGTCTGGATGTATAGTCCCCATGCAGAGTATATGTTCGGTCGGTTTGGTTTTGACGAAGCTCGCGATGCTGCACACTCGTTCTTATTCTTCTCTGCGAACACGGATTTCACACAAACCAGCTTCGAGGGTCTCGAGGGGACTATCAGGAGATACGAGACGCCGCAGGAGAGATTTGAGCGCCACCTGCGCGATGGCTATGACTTCTCTGGTATCGACGAACTGCGCAAGATGTCGACTCCATCAAGCAATGGGTTTCTCTCGATTTGGGCCGAAGCGCCTGCGGAGTCTGAGCTAAAGACCACAGATGGGAATATGACTGGTATATTGGAGCCGGGGGACATAGAGGCTCTTCGAATCGCTAGCCAGGAATGCAAGGGAGGCCCACCGTCGAAGGACTTCGCGGAAACATGGAAACGTCATATTTATGAGTTTCTCAATGAACTGGCCCGGTTCTATTTGGACCACTATGTCCGGCCCCTTCTGAATCCGAACGGCACCATCGAAGCGACGGCTCATGCCCTCTTTCCCCGCAACCTGGAATCGGGAAAGAGTAGTTTGGACCATCACTTATACTCCAGTTTTACACAAACAAACGATGATCCAGTTATGGGCTTCGATGCTAATGGCGTAGCAGAGCGTATCAAAGAGTTCTTGGGTTGCGAGGACGCATCCTCGAAAGGAATCTGTCGTACGGTTGCATATCTTACCACCGAAATCCTTCAGCTAGCCAGCTATCGTGCATCGGATTCTTCACACCTGCAGGTTGTGCCCTCTGATATACGCCTATCAATATATGTGGACCAAGATTTGCTCCATCTCTTCCAGTTTTCGAGGGTTTTTTGGCGAGGTGTGGGCTAACTGTGACTGATTCCTTGCAATGTGCACGCCTGTACTTGTACGTACATTACGTAGCATTTGAGTACATATCTACGTGCAGAGAAAGGAAGACGATGCGAATTGAGTGGCTCGCAGGTCGCAAATGTGTAGTTTGGAAATTTTCGAAAAAACCCGAACACATCACAGTGGCGCGAACTAAATCCATAATATCCATCTGGCATGCATATATACCTGGCTTTCGCGACAGTGATTCGTCGAATGGGCGTCCCCAAAACTCACCGCCCAGCCCATGCATATGCAATATGGTACAAAGGAAACTTTGGTACAGGGAATTCGGGAACCGGCTGAGTAAATATGATAGAAGGGTTGTTAAGCACCAGGTTGAATTGGTTGGATACTGAAGGACCAAGCTCTCCGCGCGAGAGCTACATAAGCTTATAAGTTACCTTTGGTGCTGCCACCTGGGTACCGGCCTGCCATCAACAAAAATTTTACCATACAATCCTTTGTTTACTCTACTGTTCCCAAAGTCGAATCCACGGACTCCAATTCTGAAATGGCGAAGGATACGAATCCCGATGAGACCGAGCTCGCAACGAGCAGGAGCTTCATAGAAAGCAAAGTCAGAGAACAAGCTTTCATCGAATGGCTGAAGGGCTACCTTGATACAATTGCGTTGATTGCCGGGCTTGGTAGTTCAATCACCTTCTCCATTATCGTAGCGGAAATCGTCGACCCTGCTTCGCTCGGATCAAAGGGCTCCGGCGTCGTATTCGACTTGGATCAAGTCCGATTAATCATTTCTCTTGGTTGGTGCGTCTTCACGATCGCCGTCGGAATTGCCATCTTCGCCAAAATTCTGTTCATCGACCCCATCGCTCAGCGCAACCTAGAAAAGAACATGAAGTCTAGTCTTTTCCAATACCAGCTCGGGGTAGTATTGTTCCTTCTCAACATGCTACCGACCCTTGCGTTTACCCTAATATCCCTAGCGGTTACCGCGTATGTACCAGTGGTGGGTTGGCTCGCTACTGGTTGTTCCGGGCTAGCAGGGTTGCTCGCCTTAGTAATGTCTACCGGGATCCTAGATATAGGGCCCTCCATTCCGCGTTTATTGCGTGACATTTCAGTGAGTGTGGCAGATCTCGTGACGTCTACCGAGTAGATACCTCTGATATCTATGTGTGCGTTTATTTGGCTAATACCAGACCAGCAATAACGTCAGGCCTAGAGATCTAGCCATGGGGGGGCACTAGGAATGGCTGACTGTTTGTTATTACAACCTTGTGAAAGAGGTTCTTCCTAGAAATGATGGTCGTTACAAAGCTTGGCGGAATTTTGTCGGAATGGAAAGAGGTGTAATCAACATCGATCAACACAAATCACCAACCATCGACAGAAAGAACTTGAAAACGGCTCCAGACACAGCTCTGTGGATGTCAGATCACTATGTATGGGTCTTAGATAATAAAACGCACGACATAATCGCGATAATCGACCCTTGCATGTTGTCTGCCGAACTCTCATTAATTTTCGTTAAAGAGTTTTGTTTAGTGTTTTCTTTCCAGCCGAACCAAGATGCTTTTTTTTTTTAGGTTTTAAATTTTTATTATTATTATGGTTCAGTGGTATGGGAAAGTTGATGTAGTGACTAAAGATGTCATTCTTAGTGGGTGCTGGGAGACGGCCGATTATATATTGCTGAGCAATATAAACCACTGTTTGCTACTTGTATTTTATAATATTTTTATTGATATTTGTTGTTGAGCATAAGCGAAACACAGGCCAAGCGGCCAGGTCACATATTCTTTAGGGGGGGGGATATACTCTTTATTTTTCAAATATATTTATAAATAGATTTTATAATATAAAATATATAAATTTATATATTTTTATTTTGTTTTGTCAAAATATAATTAGTTTGGTAATTAAATGAAATTCTGGATTAAATCTATCCATCCTAAATATATTAAAGAAAAAATAATTTATAAATATAAGATTAAATTATATTTAGAATAAGTTATAAAATTATATATTTCTTATAGTTTAAATAATTTAAAAAATAATAAAATATATAAGAAAAATAAAAATTTTAAAATTAATTTTGTTAAATAAAATAAATTTTTTATTTAAATATATAAAATATTATTAAAAATAGAATTAATAATAAATAAAATTTATTTAAAAATAAAAAATTAAATTGAAATTAAAATAAACATAATATTTTTTATATATAAAATGTTACACCTATCCCAGGCTGCCAAGACCTTAGCTTCTTAAAACAATTAATTTTACTTAATTAATCTTTTCTTTTATTATTATTTTTTTTAAATTTAAAGGATTAAAAATTTTATAAAATAATAATAAAATTTAGAATATAATTATTACACCTGTCCCAGATTGCCAAGACCTTGGCTTTTTAAAACAACTAGCTTCACTTAACTAGTCTTTCTCTTGTTGTTACTTTTTTTAAACTTAAAGAATTTTAAGGATTTTATAGAATAAAAATAAAATTTAGAATATAATTCTTTTAAAATTATAAAAATTTAAATTGGTAAGTTATAGAGAATATTAAATTAATTAATAAAATTTTAAAACAAATCAGAATTATTATTGACTAAGAGAATTTTTAAATATATAAAACCTGAATATATAAAAATAATATATATCATACAAAATTAATATATAATTTGTATAGCTAAATATAGATTATATAAACCTATACTAATTATATATAATCATACAAATTATATATAAAATATATTATATTAAATATTATAAATAATTAAAAATTATAATAATTAGATTATTAAATAAACTATCAAATAAATATATTAATGAAAAGGCAAACTAATACTCAAAATAAGTAAAAATCTAAAATATTATAAAAAAAATATTTCTATAAAATAATAAAAATATAAAATAAAAAATAAAAAAAATAAAAATATTTATTACATACTTACCTCCCATATTAAATATATAAAAATCATAATACTATCTTTTTCTTTTATAAAGAAATTTCTAATAAAAAAATATTTTTATATAAAATTTTTTTATATAAAAAAAAACATATATAAAGTAATAAATTAATAATAAAAAATTCTTATATAAAAAAATTATCCTATATA
This sequence comes from Arthrobotrys sphaeroides, assembly GCA_036971245.1. NCBI lineage: Eukaryota > Fungi > Ascomycota > Orbiliomycetes > Orbiliales > Orbiliaceae > Arthrobotrys > Arthrobotrys sphaeroides. The sequence goes on from JAJTTW010000019.1 coordinate 594,136, forward strand.
AAATATTTAAATTATATAAATAACATATATTATAAAAAACTTATAAAATATTAATAAAAATTAATCAAATTTAAATTATTAAACAATTTTTAAAAAACAATAATCAATATATTAATACTATATATAATAATCAAAAACATAAAATAACAAAATTATCAAAATAAAAAAAAAAACTATTACATAATATAAATAAAAAATATTAAATAATATAAAAATAAAATCATTATTCCATATTCTTTTTATATATCAAACAATCATAAATATATTATAATAAATAAATATTTAAAATATTTTATTTATATTAAATAAAAAAGATCTAAATATATTATAATTTCATATAAATATTCTTTTTTAAATTTTTTAAAAATTATATTAATCAAAAATAATAAAATAAATTTTTAAATTTTATTATTAAAAAATAATTTAATGAGATATTCATTCTTTAAATACAAAATTTCAAAAAAAAAAAACAAAAAAAGGTTTAAAATATAATAAAAAAATTTAACATAATATTATTAAAAATTTTTTATAAATAACAAAAATTTACTATAATAATTAATAAATATATTAAAAACATACAACATATAAATACTATTCTAAAAATAAAAAATACTATAAGTGTGAAAAATAAAAATTTGTTTTTTAAAAAAAGTTCAAATTTAAAATTTTTAAAGTTTAATTTTTTATTAAATTATTTTAATAAAAATTTTATTTCTACAATTAAAATTTTTTTTTTAAAAATACTTCTAGCAAAATATAAAATTATAAAAAATATTTTTAATAAATTATTAGATATTATTAGAGATATTTTAGGAAAATTGGTTTTTAAAAAATAAAATTTTCTAACTTTATAAATTTCAATATATTTTTTAAGGGGATATTAAAAATTCTAATAGATTTGGGGTGTTTAATTAAAATACAAAATATTTTAAACAAATTTTTCTAATTCTATTATTTTGTAAACAATACATTAATTATGTCTTATTTAAATCATGCTCGAGATATAATCCCATTCATAAATACAATATTTTTGTTAGTAAAAAATTTTTGGGTGGTGTTTTTGGTAGCCCCTCATCCTTTACATCTATTTATACAAATACATTTTAATAAATGGTTGGAACTAAAAAACTTACTAAATCACCAACATTAGGTCCGTATATATACAAGCAAAATTACAAATAAATGTTAGTAAATAATTTTTTAATTGATAATAAAATTATTGCTAATTTTTTTTAAGTTGTTTGTGTTTTTTTTTAACACTATTATATCTTATTATTAAACAAAACATTCCAACTATCCAAAAAAATTCCTAACAAAATCTGATAAAATGTTTTCTTTAAAAATCCAAAAATCATCTTCTAAACCATAAAATAAAAACCATCTAATCAAATAATAATTTTTTTTGTTAAATTTTTTAAAAATTTTTTTAACATCATAAAAAATATTATCTTCTATTTTAATTATTTTAATATCTAAATTTTTTTTAAAATTTAATAATACTAGTTCGAAAATTAAAATATAAAATATTCTATAAATTCAAATAAATCCAAATATATTTAAAATATATTAATATTTTTTTAATTTCTAAAATATAGTATAAAATCTAAATTTTTAATAATTAAATTTTTTATTAAGTTAGGTTATTTTAAGATTTTGTACAAATAAATATACTTTATTTTTTTTTTTTAATAAAGATACTTCCTTTTGTTTAAAATTATAATAATAAATTATTTGTTTTTAAAAAAATTAAATATTTTTTTGGAGGGAAATATAAAAATTCTTTATATTTTTTATATATTTTTTTGTTTTAAAAACCTGGTTTTTTAGTTATAAAAAAATAAAATAATTTTTAAAATTTATCCTATAAGGGTTTTGAAAAAATTATATTTGATTATTGAATATTAAAAATTGTTATAAATAAATTTTATCATTAATAGTAAAAATAATTAATTATTTTATATATAATTTAAAAAATATTGGAGGTAGATTTTGAAAATTTAAATAAATTATTTAATTATTTTATCAGTCTAAATATAATTTTTAATTATAATATTAAATTTAATTTTAATTTAATTTATAAAAAAATTCCAAAATTTATTATTAAAAAATAAATTTTGATTAGAAATATATTTTCATTAAATTTTATATTTATAAAAGATATATTTATCATACACAAATTATAATTTTTTTACTCCCTAATTATTATTCCAAAATATAAATATAATAATTTTAATAAATTTATTAATAATTATTAATATTTTGTTATATAAAATATTTATAAAAAAATCTTTAAATTTTAATATTCCTTATACAAAATTATAAATAATAATTTTAAAAAATAAAAAAAGTATATTATAAATTTAAAAAATCCCATAAAATTTATATCAATTAAATTTATTTCTTTAACACATATCATAAATATCAATATATTTCTAAATTATTTTATATATTTCAAATTAATAATAATCTTTAATAATTAGTTTGATAGTTTTTTTTACTCCTAAATATTTATATACAAAAAAATTATAATACATTAAAATATAAAAATTTTTTTAAAAAAAAAATAATTTTATTTTATTATCTAAAATATTTTAGAATATTATTAAAATTATCAAAAACTCATTTTGTAATAAAATTATTAAAATATGTTTATTATAATTTTTAATAAAATTTATTAATTAATTTATAAATTATAAGATTGAAAACCTTATTAATTATAAAATAATCATTTTTTTGTTTGAATATTATTTTTTATTTAATTCAATATTAATAGTAAGATTTAATCATTGATTAATTACATCAATAAAAATATTTTTTTTTTTTTTTTTTTTTAAAATATAGAATTTTTATATTAAATTCATAGAAAATTTTTTATTATTAAATTTGACATTTGTTAAGTTTTTTAATAATCATAAAAACAATAAGATTTTTATAATTAATAAAAATTGTAAATAAATTTTTTTTTTGTAAATAAATATATTATTTTTTACAAATTTTTACTATTATCATAAATTCTTTATTATAAATAATATAATATAATTAAATAATATTAAATTTATATAATAAATAAATAACAAAATATTATTTATTATTAAAATATAATTAAAATAAGTAAACTTTTAAAATTATTTTAAATATGTTAGTTTTGATTTTTATTAATAGTTTTAAATTGAAAATTTTAAGAATTAATATTAAAATAAAAATTTTTTTAAAGATTTTAAAAGTCTATTTTTATTTTAAAATAATTTCAAATTTAATATTTTTTTTAATAAATTTATTTAATATTATTAATATATAATT